>BTCW01000002.1:52576000-53781500 GCA_033239725.1 Echinochloa phyllopogon
CCTGGAAAGGAAAACTTTCCACTGCAGTTATGGACTATGCAGACCCCTGAACTTTATTTATAGAATGATTCACTTGGTTGTTTAGATTACTCGAAGAACTGTAGAATTGAAATGCACTGATACAGTCAAACATCACAGAATCCTGAAGACTGAAGTCACTATCAACTGCACTCACTTCAGAGTTCAGACGATTCAGCCAAGCAGAAATAGAAGGGAAACTTTAGACACATGGTGCAAACTGCCGATGAATTTGTGGTTACAAACACTTGAGATGGCAAACCAGCTAAACCAAAATCATCTACATTTAAGCAAATTCAGTTCTCTGAACTCTGAACACTAAGCCACATTCTGCCGCTTACACAACAGCAGCAAGGCACAACGACAACACTAATGGTCAAATCGTTTACATGCAGAAGAACCCCATGAGTCTGACTAAACCCTCGTCCGAAGCGAGCTCTTCATGAAGCACCTCTCCGCCGCGCGCGCGCAGTTCGGCCTCACGCCCGGGTGCGCGTTGCGCTGCCTCTGGCACGTTGTCCCCCGCGGTGGCTTGATCACCTGTATTGTGCGCCGCCGCTTCGCGTCCTCGGCCTCCTGGTACCGCTCGTGGAGCTTGCGCTTAGTAGCTTCCATCTTCTTCTCCTCGGCGGCGCTGCTGACCACGACGGGCGGCGTCTTCTTCGACTGCGCCGGGACAACCGAAGGAGCTCCCGTGTTCGCCGACGACGGCTTCGCGATGCTGGTGCTCACGACCGGATCCCTCTTCTTGGGCAAGGGGCAGCTGCTGACGATGGCTGTCTTCCTCGGACGAGCCTGCTCCTCCGGGATCTTCTTCGCCTTTGCGTCGGAGATGGCCGCGGGAGCCTTGTCGTCCTGGGGACGAGGCACCGAAGTGGCTGAGAGGCCGTCAAGCACGTCCATGGCAGCCCTGGCCGTGTCGAGCGTGGCCTTGGCACCGGCCCTCCACCCACGCACGACGTCGCGCGCGAGCCCGCGGACCCGCGCAGACTCGTGGTCTTTCATCAACGCGCCGACGGCGCCGACAAGGTCGCCGGACACCAGCGCGATCTTCTCCGCGGGCACCGCACGCAACGTGACGAGCGATTCCGCCATGGCCTCGTCCAGCAGCGCGCAGAACCCCTCCGCCTTCTCGCCGCCGTCGTCATCCGAGGCGTCGCAGAGCATCTCGATGATCCGTGCCCTCGCGCTCCGGATCTCGTCGCGGGAGTGGAGGACGTCGGCGTCCGCGGCCTCGATGGCGGTGTCGATGTGCTGGAACGCGCCCATGAACGGCTTCCAGCGGCGGAGCGCCATGTCGCCGGCTCGCACGAGATCTGCCCTAGCTAGCGCGAGATCGAGCTTGCGAACGATGCGATGGAAGAAGAGGGAGATGGAGAGAAGGTGTCAGGTGCTTCGATCGGCTGGTGACTTATAATGGCAGCGGCAGTCGGACGAGCGCCGGCCGAGCCGAGACGAACTCGAGATGTGGCAGTCGGACTCGGAGCGCCAAACCGAGACGAACTCGAGACGCGTAGGTTTCGCGCGCGCGCGCTAACGCGTTTTTCCCGGCAAATTTCGAGTCGGAAAGGCAACTAATTTATCCAGGTAAGTTCGAAAACAAGTTTTACTTGCTCAAGCTGCGATTACATCGATGATTTTATCTTTTTTTTTGAAGCGGTGTCTTTTTTCAGATGACGAACAGGGTTGGATGCGCACGCTGGGCATTGCTAGTTGAAGCTTCGCAGTTAATTAAAAAAACAATTCATCTCAAATATAAAGCCGCATTGATTTCAATTTGAGAAATGGATTTGGGGATTGGACCGTCCACTCTGGGAACTAGAATCAGATGGGAAACCTTGTGGAATTGCAATCGATTTAATGATTTGCATCCAGATAAAGATAATTCAAGCTGAGGGACTGAACTTGTAGAATTGGGAATTGAGATTGGATTTATAACCTTTTCGGCTTGGAATTGAACATTCAACTCAAAAAAGGCTTCCTTCAGGGGACCGAACGTCACACTGAATTTGAACTTTCAGGCAGAGCACTTGGGAGATCAGTGCAGCATGCCAGCAAACACTACGGGGCTGTTTGGTTGTTGGGCTAACTCTAGCCTGACCACGATTCTAAGCCTGTCCAGCTTTAGCCAGGTTTATTCAATGCAAGAGAGCAGTGTTTGGTTGTCTGTATTGGCTAAGCCAGCGTAAGGTTAGATCTTGTTTGGTTGCCTAGCTTATCTAGGTATGGTGAGCGTAACTTTATCTTCATCGCCTTTCCAATTCTTCCGAGTTTCCTTCTTTTTCTCCGTGAGCATAGCAACAGAAAACACATATATTTCTGATTTACTTCTCGATTTCCCTTATCTTTGATATGGGCTCGAGGCTAATCTTTCAATCAAAAATAGTCCGAAGACGAGCAAGAACTCGATTATAATTGGTACAGGATGAAATAGATATGAACTCGAAGTGAAGTAAACAAATCAAGATGCAGTGAAACAAGACAAACAAGACATTGATGCCTTAATCGAGTATGATAGAATAAACAAAGATCGATAGTTCATATAAGCAGGCTGGAGTACACCAAGAACAGGCGGAGGATCCAAGCAAACAACAGATCAAGAACAGAATCTTTTCTCAAGAAATTATGTACAGAACAGATCGGCAGATCTTGAAACGAACCAATTTGATGCGCATCGAACCAAAATCTCACTCCCTAAAGGCCTGAACGAGACTAAATTAATTGCATCTGCTGCTCCTGCGGCGAAGTATAGGGGCTACCAGCTCCTTCCTCTGACATCCAAGAAGCAAGCAGCTCGCCTTCCGTGCCAGCCCCAACTCCTTCATGCGACTTGCCTCGAAGCTCGAGGTCCCACAATCGCCATCCTCCTCGAGGCTTCACCGGTGCTGGTCCTCGCCTGGTCTTGTTTGACCGCCGCCGCTCCTCGCTTCGAAGCTCGAGATCCAGCAGTGCCGCCGCCTTAACTAGATCTGGGAGTGGAGTGTCGCGTTTAAACGCTCAATCGCCTAGCTCCAAGCAGACACAGTGCCAGCGGAGGTGAGGGAGTCGAGGTGGAGCAGCACCGCGGCGGAGGTGAAGCTGAGGCCGCGGCGGCGGAGGAGCTTGGGCGCACATGAGAGAGTAGACTAGCAGAGGGGCGTGACCGTGTACTGGGAGGTGAGCAAACTCAGGAGGTTGGGTGCGAGTAGCCTGGCTCCGCGAAAACGCTCGGCATCCGCGTTTCCAGCAAGCCTGGCCCCGACCCCCTCATTGCATTACCTAAGCCTGGCTAAAGGCTCTGTGCACCCAACCAAACGTTACGACGCTGCATTATGCAAGCCTGTCTAGCACTTGACTACCCAACCAAACAGCCCCTACAAGTCCTACTGCAACATGCGTCAACACTGGGCTGCGGTCCAGGCAACATGCTGTACAGGAAACACCACATCGGGGAGCAATGCAGTAGGGGACAGGCACACAGATAGAACATGAAATGATTCGAATGCAAAGTTTACACTCGGCCGGACATACTTACACAGATTCACACCAAGACCAGGTCATGTTTAGGAAAAATATAGGACTAGCACAACTGTTTCTAACAAGACACTGGTTTCCAAACCAGTTCGCAGATCCTGCCTAGTCATCGACATTCAGAAAACAGGTACCAGCCTAACACCATCGATCTACTAGTATCTACCTATACTCCATCTTGCAGAAAGACTCATTAGTTACTATGTCGATACAGACTACTGGCATCAGCGTAGGAAGATCCATATGGCAGCAGCAACGACTTCATTTTCGTTTCTCTTTAAAACGGGTCGAATCAACGAATTACAAACATAAATGATTAACCTGGTTGGCTGAATAATGCATATGTCTACTACTGCAGTATACACTATGCAGAGTTGCAGACTTCTGAACTCCATTCATAGAATGATTCACCTGGTTGGTTCAGATTACTAGAATTACTGTAGGAACTAAATGCACCTTTTTTTTAGATAAAGCCATAAAGGAACAATCCGACTTCACCCTCCAAAATGGATGGATCAGTCCAAATGCACTTGATACAATCAATCATCATGAGAATCCTGAACTCCTCTACGACTGCACTCGGTTCAGAATTTAGATGATTCATCCAAAGACAAATCGAAAGGAGATTTATATACACTGGTGCAAACTGCCGATGAATTTTGTGATTACAAGCACTCGAGCTGGCCAACCAGCTAAACCAAAATCAGCTACATTTACTCATATACTCAATTCAACCCTCTGAACTCTGAACACTAAGCCACATTCTGCAGCCAGAAGCATCAGAGCAGAAGTAACTACCAGCAGAAGTTGAAGCAGAACTGCAGAAGGAAGGAACGCATGCACCGACGGCAGGCAATTGGCGGCGCACAAGGCGTCAGCGGTTGTGGAGGGGGTCCGACGAGTTGGGCACCCTCCGCTCGCTGCCCGTGACCAGGCCTTCCGTCGCCGGGAACCGCCACCACTTCCTCGCCCGCACGTCGAGCGTGCCGCCGCCGGCCGGTGGCCCCGCACCGGCGGTGGCGTTCGCTCCGTCTGTGCCGGCGGTGGGCATGCCGTCGCCTTCTCCGGCGACCGCCGCCGCGAGCAGCGTGAGGAGGAGGAGCGCCAGGAAGAGCAGGAGCCTTTGACTGCCCATCTCGTGCATGGAGTAGGGTAGAGTGGGAGGAGTGGACAGTCTCTGTACTCTCTACTCTACCTGTGTGTGGGAGGAGCTTGGTGTGTTGTGAATCTTCTGCTGTCCTAATGTAACAGAACAATGGGACATGCATGCAAGCAAGAGTCAAAGCTGAAACCCTAAATTAGGAGCTTGGTGTGTTGTGAATCTTCTGCTGTCCTAATGTAACAGAACAATGGGACATGCATGCAAGCAAGAGTCAAAGCTGAAGATTCCCCATAGTCAAAGCATAGTAAATTTGGGAGTTGCCTTTGGCCTTATTTAGTTCCAAAATTCCACTCCCAAATTTACTATGCAAAAAGAAGATTCCCCATCACATCAAAATGTCATAACATGTATGGAGTACTAAATATAGATAAAATAGAAAACTAATTACACAGTTTTGTTGTACTCTGCGAGACGAACATTTTGAGCCTAATTAATAAATTTTTGGACAATTTTTCGCACATACGACGAAACGCTACAGTGCGCCGACTGACGCGCGTCAGTCGGCGCAGTGTCCCGCAGGCCCAAATCGGGCAGCCGGATTCGGCATCTAAACAGGCCCAAAAGTTGAAAAGGCCTTTTGTGACCTAACAAGGTAGGGGGCTGCTGGCACGCAATCATTAGCAAAGCGAACCTTTTCACCATGGGAATCAAAAACCACAATGCCTGCACTCTGAACAATTTGCAACAGGAATAGCGGCAATTCAAAAGGGAAACATGCTGCAGCTGATGGTTTTCCCAGCACTACCATTTTGTATGATAATACAAGTAGAAGGAGAATGCACTGAGATCGCCTGTTATATGCCAATCTTCGGAGACTGAAGAACTATTTAATCGGCAAAACTGAAGCATCTCCGGTGTCGTTTCAAATTGGGCGCCGTGCACGGTTCCTTTTTTTCCATCTTCCCGAGCTGCTTTTAGGTGGGGAGGTTAGTTAGCGAGAATCGGAGGTTAGCGGCAGATGATGCTGTGATTGCTGATTAAGTAAATGGGAGCAGGTGAAAATGGCCCGGGAAACAGGGGACACAGCTTTCCACGAGGAGAAAGGAAGGCCTCGAGGCTCCAAAGCCTGCCTATGCGTGCAGCGCCGCGCCGGACTTCTTTTTCTCTCCTCTATCCGGGCAGAAGAAAGCGCGGCGGCGGCAGCGGCGTGCTGCGTGCGTGCGTGCGCCGTCGCGCCGCGCCGCGCCTGCCGCAGCCCTCTGGGCTCCGGTGCGTGGCCGTGGCCGCGGCCGTGCCTCGGCTGTCTCTCCCCTGTCGCGGTGTCGCCGTGGCTCAGCTTTCCACTAGCATCGGGACAGAGCCGGGGCTTTTAGCTCGCTTCTCCAACTGCTCCGAGCCTCCATTGTCGGAGGCTCGAAGGGGAGACATGGGCACGGGAATCTGGATTGTCGAGTCCTGAGACAGTGCTCTGCTGAATATGATGCCCCTCGAAGATTATCTCACTTCTTTTACCCGCAAAAAAGAAGAAGAAGATTATCTCACTTCCTTTTCTTGTTCTGTTTTCGATTAAAGAGAGAGTTTTAGTTTACATGGGAGTCTTACATTCCTGCTCAACCAATTGTTGAAACTTGAACACATGACGGCACGCCAAATGGACCCGGGATACAAACGTTTGTCAAGGCTGCAAGGATAGCAAGCTCAATCTGCAATCCTATTGCTCTGTCTCACACGCTATCTTCGCCATCTTCTTGTTCTTGGCAAACTCCAGAGCTTACAGAAGCCACAAAGAATCCAGAGTTATCTCAAAAGAAAAAACACAAAAAATCCAGAGAAACCGCCGCCGTTCGTGGGGAGGCTATACGGCTTCCGTTCACTTTTTAATCAAAGGAGCTTAGGGCCCATGGCCGGCCCATCACCGCCGCGCCTCCTTCTTCCTCCTCGTGCCGCACCGCCCCACCCCCGTCGCCTTCGTCCTCCGCCCCGGCCGGCGGCGGCTGCCGCGCCGCCCGTCTCCGAGCTCCCACCGTCGACAACCCCCGAACCCTAACCTCCGCCGTCGCCGTCATGGCCGGCGGCGCCCTCGCCGCCGTCCGCCCCCGGCCGCCTCCCGCCCCTCCGCCGGCCACCGCCGGCCACGCTCGCGTCGGGAGGAAGAGCGCATCGGGAGGAAGAAGGGGATCGGACGGTTAATAATAGCTGCACGAATCTCAAACACTGGAAAGTGACTCAAAAAAACTAAGCTGTATAGGATTCCTGGCCGTTCGTTGGCGGGGAAAGGGAAAACGAAATCCAGCCCAGTATAACAGTCGGGCTTCCGTTTACTCAAGATGCTAACCCAGCCCGTTTAAACCGGGGGCCTATGTCCGCAGCCCAACAGAAACCCAACAGCCGCGCGTGCGGATTGCGTGTTCACCTGACAAAGCAAAACTTCACCTTCCCGGAACGGAGCCGAACCAAACAAAACCCCGCCTGCAAGTCTCTCTCCACACTCGGCCACACCCCACCCCACCTCACAGCACTCTCTCCTCTCCCGTCTCATCTCTCTCATCCCTCTCCACGCCACAGACAGATCTCCCCCCTTTGGTTTCTCCCCCAGCCATGGCGGAGGACGCCCCCAACGCCGCGGCCGAGGGCGCCCAGCCCGCGCCCCCCGAGGTATCCGCCGACGCCGCCGCCGCGCCGGCTCCCGGCGCCAAGGCCGCGGAGGCGCTGCTCCCGTCGCTCAGCATCTGGCCGCCGTCGCAGCGCACGCGCGACGCCGTCGTGCGCCGCCTCGTGCAGACGCTCGCGGCGCCCAGCGTCCTCTCCCAGCGCTACGGCGCCGTCCCGGAGCCCGAGGCCGAGCGCGCCGCCGCCGCCGTCGAGGCCGAGGCCTTCGCCGCCGCCTCCGAGTCCGCCGCCGGCGCGTCCCCGGCCTCCGTCGAGGAGGGGATAGAGGTCCTCCAGGTCTACTCCAAGGAGGTCAGCCGCCGCCTCCTCGAGCTCGCCAAGTCCCGGTCCGCCGCCGCGGCCGCGCCCGCCGAGGCCAGCGCGCAGGAGTCGGAGGACTCGTTGGCTGCCAGTCCGGCGCCCGCGGAGGCTGCCGCTTCCGAGGAGTAAGGCGCTGGCCCCCGCGCTTTGATCCACCGATAATTGCTGTTATTTTGGCATTTCGCTGGAAATTATCCATGGTGTTCTAGGCCTATGGCTAGTAGTATGAGTATCCATTGTCTATTAGATATGTTCGTGAGATGAGGAATTGGTGTTTGCTTCATGGACCTGATATGCTGCTATAATATTGAGTTATAAACCGTGAGTCCTGCCCATCGCATATGTAAAGCTTGTGGATGCGTGTTTGTATGAGCTCAAAGCTCATCTATTATTGTTTTCTGGTTGCGGAGTTGTTATTGCTCAAGAATGGTTGTATCATTAGGGCCTAGAGCCTGTGCTTTTACCCATTTCAATCTAGGGAGTATATTGTGTTAGTTATTGGGGGTATGGGAGGGGATTGTTTTCTCGATTAATGAATAATGCAGGTCTGTTAAACTGTTCATACATGTATCTAATTACAAAAACCAAACCCAACAGCATCGATTTTGCATGTGTAAAATTATAGAGGGGTTGCAGTTATTATCTAAACAAGTTAATCATTTGCTGTGAATTGGACAAGATGCTTGTGGGTTAGAAATGTATTATTTGATCTAGGACATAGCTAACATTCACCAGCTGGCATTTCAATGAAGAATACCTAACTGCAAGGACACCTGTTGATACTTGATAGCTCATAGCTGTATCTGTTTAATTGAAGATTTGAAGATAAAATGTAACTTCATACTACTTCATGAAACACCAACTGCAAATCCTTGATTTGATCAATTATACAGATGTAACTGTCACCTTCAATCAGAGACTGCTGTAAACATTCACGAATCAGAGTACATATTACATCTGTATAATTGAAGATTTTATGTTAAGAGGCAATCCTGGTTGGTCATGAGTCACTAGATGAGAACTGCAGGTAGCCAAATATAACTTTTGATTGTTTTTTTTACATTATAATATGTTCCCATGTGTACTTTATGCTGGTTCCGAATCATGAAATCTACAGCCAGCAAAATCAGTATGTAGTCTCATTCAAGGTTCAAAATGACTGTTGACTAAGGATACATGATTTTATCTTTAGAAATAAAGTTTACCACTAAGCAGTTGCTGGGTTAGCTACTTCTCAATTCACAGGTCTGATTGGTTGATATTTCAGATTGACAGATTCTATTTCAGTTAGAGCATGAAACGTCCGTGTGCCATTAGAGATTTCAGTCAAATCACCTGAAAGCTGAAACTATAAATAGTTCTCTGCTTGGGATATCCATGCTCCTTATATTCTGGTAGCCAATAGGCATAAAACAGTTTGCTGCTTAAAAAGAATTGTGTGTTGCCATGTCATTTTCTGCTAGCTATCGTGTGTGAACATTGATGTTGGGGGCAATGAGGGTCTTTCTTTTTTGTTGTCCCAGCACACGTGGTGATGTCATAGTCACAAAGTGTTCATGATCATGGAAGTCAGAAAAGATCAAAAGAGCAGACAGTCCTATAGAAGATCATTAAACTTGTACTTCACATTTCTTTTATAACTTCAAAATGTGTTGGTTCAAATGTTCAATGATAGATGTATGCATTCATTACTTTGTGAAGCACATATTCTTTATTGTTGCAGTTACCAGATTGGCTTTGGTTACTTTATGTTTAATAAATTCCCCATTTGGTGTGATGCTGTTTAACCATGTGTTGGAAGTGATTGAAAGCAATGCAAATGTTGCAAACTTGCAACTAATAAATAAGGATGTTGTGTTTAGCCGTTTCCGTTGCAGCCTATGGGGATTTGGGAGATTTCAGTATTTGCCTAGCCAAAGATGAGGTGGAATATCAATTGGAATAGCCATTTGTTGTGCAACTATGAAAGCGCAGTCCTAGAGTTATAGACAATGGTTGTGATATGAACTTGTTCAGAACCAGATCCCTTTACTGATCTACAGTGAAGTGTTGTACTGGTAGTGATAGGTGTACAGTACCATTGCCCTGTAACGGTATGCCGTGCTGATAATACACCTAAAAGGACTGTTATTATGTTTTGGTGCTCATCAATCGTTTTTTTGTGAAATTGAATGCGCATGTTTGGGTGATCTCTATGAATGTGGTAGTTCTGAATCTAATGTTTGTCACATTTGGATTTCCTTTGCCAGCCACCTTTTTCCGTACAACATGTTCGTTTGGTGGCTGGTGCTGATTTGTGCTGAGAGAAAAATATTGCTGCCTGATGGCTGATAATCCACTGGTTGATGGGAGAGTATGGCATATTGATTCGATTAGTTGAGGACTGACCAGGGGTGTGGATCTAATATCTGAGAAACCAAAAGAAAACGGATTATATTGGGGAGTTGGCTGAAATGAGCCACTTGGATTGTTCTTATCTAGCTCTTCCATCTAATCGAGCTTAATCTCATCTTAATTCGATGGACGCAAAAGACTAAGTACTTTAATCTAATGACGAAGACCATCTAGTATTAGGGACAAAAAAGAAAAGAAAAGACACCCAAATAAAACAGTGAGCCACGTGTGCGAAGGCTATTGGCTTGGTTCTCTCATCACCCTCAGCCCAAAGAAACGGGGCCGCGCTTTCTTCGGAGCCAAGGCAGGTAGCCAGCCAATCAGCCATCCCGCAAGATTCCAGCTGGGCGCTTGCGTCATCGCGCGCCACGTACGCACCCCCACAAACGCCACCAAAGGCACCGTACGATTCATTCCCGAAGCCAGCTCGACCGACCGATCAGCCGAAGCTTCGGCGTCCGCGCCGAACAAACCGACGCATCTCAAATTCTCAATAAAATCCCCCCCGTCGGCTGAGGGAAATCCATTCGTCATCACCGGCAGTTCCACTCCAACCGCCTCTCTCGTGCTTGTGTGCGCGCGCGTGTCCCTCGCCAGCCGCTCCTCTTCGCTCCCTCGTGCTCCTCCGGATCCGTGGCCCTCGGAGGAAGGTGCGTGCGCGCGTCTGCGCTCCGATCGCTTGCCAAACCCTACTTCCTCTCGATCGCGCGCGCTTCGTTTGTGGCCACGGCACGGTTTCTTCCTTCTCCATTCTCCTAACTCCCATCTATTGCTGTTTTCTCTGCTGTTGCAGGCGGTGGCTGGTCGCTTGCGGTAGGCGGGTTCGCGGCGGGTCGTTGTCGGCGCGATGGTTTCCTTCGAGATGAACGACCGCAAGAGTAAGCGACTCCCCGCCCACCCACTCGGTTCCCTTTCTCTGTCGCTTGCGGCTTGCGAGGCCGTCTGGTGCTGTGTGTTTGTGTGATGGTGTATTGGTGTCTGCCTTTTGCGTGTGCTTTTCGCTTGTCCGCTAGCTGTTGGGTGGAGAGATCTGGACTGGCCGTGTTTGCTTCGCTTTCGCGCTCCGTTTAGGGTGGAAGATCGGGCCGCGTTTGCCTCTCGGTTTCGTGCTATGAGTCGTTTGGTGGGAGATTGGTATGGTTAGTTACCTCACATCCAAATCATGTTCATTATCCGCGCCTGTTGGTGCTACTGCAGAGTTTTAGGTCCCATGAATCATGTGCTTATGTAACCTGTCATCCTTCCGGGAGAAGATTTCTCACCAATATTGACTGATGTGTTCTGCATTTAATTCTGCCTGCGTTTGTGTAGTGTTAAGTACAACTGCATTGCTGCATTAGGTTGCGCCACTGTCACACTGATAAATGAGATACAACTATGCTCTGTATCTTAACATTTGCCACTCTGGTTTCTGCACACTGAGTACATTCAGTTTAGAGTTCAGAAAATGAATTTACCTCTACAAATTCTGAGATACATTTAAAGTAAGAATTTCAATCATGCTTGTTGATATTTGGTCAGACACTGATGAGCAATCGTCTCCACATGTAGTTCAGGAATATAGCACAGTTTCTGATCAGGCGGGATCAACCATTAGTAGCTGAAAATGGCTACTGACAATACACAATATGTTCAGTACATTAGTTTCCTTATTTAACTTTGACACTGCAGCTTCTTGTCTGATGAAGTAATCTAGATTCTACTAGTATAATGCACTAGCACCTTTTAACTCTTGCTAAACTTGCTTAAAAAAACTCTCTAAACCGTTGCTAATCGTTATGTTTGGTCATCCACTGATGAGAACTCATCAGATGTAGTAGCAGCACTATGTTTCACCACTGTTAAACGAGGAAAACAATGCTCTCAGTATTAGCATTGCATCTCTAGTCTCTTCACATTACCTACAGTCTGATTAGTACAGAAAATTAGTTTGCCTCTACGAATCCGACATACATTTAATCTGAATCTCAATCATGCGTGTTTATGTTTGATCTGGAATGGTCGTGTACTCGTGTTTACTTCACTTTCTCATCTGTTTACAGTTTACTGTTCTTGAGGGTTGAAGATCGACCAGCATTTGCCTCTCTGTCCCACATTGTTTATGAGTCGTTTGGTGGGAGATTGGGTGATTGGGATTGTTACCTCACATCCAAATCATGATTAACGTCCAGTGAATCACGTGTTGATTTAACCTGTCATCCTTCCTGTCGAAGATTTCTCACCAAAATTTACTGATATTCTGCAATACTTTTTCTTATCTTCCATGTTCATGTAGCCTTCAATATGTGCATCAAGTACAGACGAGTAGTAGCATTAGGTTGGGCTACTGATAAATGAGATAAACTATGCTCTGAATCTTAACATTGTCTCTCTGGTCTCTACACACTATGTACAAAATGTAGTTTGTCTTTACGAATTCTGACACACAATCAGAGTAAGAATTGCTATCATGCTTGTTGATGTTTGGTCAGACACTGATGAGCAATTGCCCCCACATGTAGTTCCTTCTGAACATGGTTACTGACAATACACAATATGCTCAGTACATTAGTTTTATTATTTAACTTTGTGACACTTCAGATTCTTGTCTTGTGGATTCTAGCATCAGCACCTGTCAACTCTTGATAAACTTGCTTTAAAAAAATACTCTTGATAAACCATTGCTAATCATGTTTGTTGATGTTTGGTCATAGTGATGAGAAATTGTCATATGGGTAGCAACACTATGTTTCACCACTGTCAAACGAGGAAAACTATGCTTTGATATTACCTTTGCATCTCTACTCTCTAGCCTCTTCACATTACATATGGTCCGATTAGTACAGGAAACGAGTTTGCCTTTAGAATTCGACATACATTTAGATTAATAATTTAAATTATGTGTGTTTCATCCATTGATGAGCAATGGTCAGATGTAGTTCAGCAACATGGCGCATAGTTTCCTTTTTTTGATAAGGAGGGACCATCCATTAGTAGCTAAGCATTGGCTGCTCACATAACACAATATGTTCATTGAACTGGCTTTCTTACTGAACTTTTGTGATTCTTCAGCTTCTTGTCTTGTGCTTATGTTGAAATGTATAATGCATCTGAGCCTGTTAACTTTTACTAAACCGTTTCTCACCCTTTTTGTTATTACAGAGATTGGCCTGGGCTTGACTGGATTTGGAGTTCTCTTCTCATTCCTTGGGATCATTATGCTGTTTGACAAGGGATTCCTGGCAATGGGGAATGTAAGAATAATTCATTGTGTTGATTGATTCTGACATCATTCTAGGAACCTGTTTACTGATAAGCACTATTGTTTGCCATGCTGCCAGATTCTCTTCGTTTCTGGCGTCTTACTGACCATTGGGCTGAAGCCAACCGTGCAATTCTTCACCAAGCCTAAGAATCACAAGGTCCTAATATTATCACTGCAAAACGCAAACCGTTTCATTTCCATTTCCATTCTTGGCTCACAGTGTATCTTATTAATTGTGCAGGGTTCAATCTCTTTCGGGTTTGGCTTTTTTCTGGTCCTCATTGGATGGCCTGCCTTAGGCATGATGGTGGAATCTTATGGCTTCATCATGCTCTTCAGGTTGGTAATTTCTGTACAGTTGTTCTTATATGATTTGCCTGGCTGCTGGCAGAGTATTTTCCTGTCAGCGTATAAAATAGAAACAATTGGGCACTGTATCTGATTCATTCTCAATTTCTTCTCAGCGGCTTCTGGCCAACCGCTGCTGTTTACCTGCAAAAGAGTCCCTCCTTCGGTTGGATATTCCACCATCCTTTTGTGACTTCGGTATGATCTTCATTTAGTACAACTCATAAATCTGTCGGCTGTGCCTTGTTCCCGTTCCCCACCCCCAGGTGTTTTTGCCCCCAGCTGATGTTTCCTGCCTGTTCGAATTTTGCAGCTGATCACTCGGTTCAGAGGAAGACGGGTCCCGGTGTGATTCGGCTGACTGCTGGATCATCCCCAAAGCATGTGAAAATCGCCTGTACAGAAGTAGACCGATCGACAAATGCATTTTGTTCGTTTGTTATTCGTTGATTCTACCGGTTTAAAGAGAGACGAAAAGGAGGCCGTTGCTGCTGGTATGTGGATCTTCCTACGCTACTGCCAGTAGTCTGTCTCGACATAGCGTAACTGATCAAGTCTATCTTTTGCAACAATGCATTTCCTGGCTGTTAATAAGTAGATAGATTAGTTGTATCGTTGGTGATAGTCTGGTATCTCTTTTCTGAATGATGATGACTAGGAAGGGGTTCTGAAGTGTTTGCAAACCAGCCGTCTTGCGAGAGACAGTCGTGCTACTCTACTTCTATGTTTTTGCTAAACACGACTTGATGTGAATCTGTGTACGTATGTTCGGTCAAGTATAACTTTGCGTTCGCATCATTTCAGTTTTTTTTTAAGCTGTGTGGGTGTGGCTGTCCCCTACTGCACTGACGCCCGATGTAGTGTTCGTTGTACAACATGTTACCTGGGCGCAGCCCAGTGTTTGGGTATCACGTCACGCAGCTGCATTGCGATTTGCGATGTACAAAAACCTTGCCTCCTGACCTCTCATCGCCACTCTATATACCTTCCTTTGGATCATGTGATACACTGTCATAATCACCAATCAGGCGACAATATCACATCACCAAGTCAAAGACTCCCAAGTCAAAGTTCAAATTTAGTTTCATGTCCAATGTCTGACGGAAGCCAAATCCAATCCCAGATTCCAAATATAAAAATTCAGTCCTCAACGGCTCAACCTTAAGCTTTTTCTCCCTTGATGAAAGTCAATTGCAACTCCACAAGCCAATCTGATTCAAGTTCCCAGATTGAGCATTCTTTTGACGATTTTCCAAAACCATGTCTTAAATTGATATCAAATGCACCTTATATATTGAATTGATTTCTTTTAGAATTAGTAAAGTCCAGGAGTGTGGCTAGCAAATTGAACTTTTTTCGTTCCAGCAAAGGCTGCTGAGCACAATTTCAGCTACCAATTTACAGCGTGAGCATCCGACCCTGTGCGTCATCATCGGGAAAAAAAATTCACGCTTCAAATCAGCATGAGAAAATAGAATGGTTGCGTAAGCAAATCACCGCTTCAAACTTCGCTGCCTCACTGAATAAATCGGTAGAATGGCTGCGTCAGCGCGCGCGCGAAACCTACGCGTCTCGAGTTCGTCTCGGTTTTGCGCTCCGAGTCCGACCGCCGCCTCTCGAGTTCGTATCGGTTCTGTGCTCTGTGAGTCCGACTGCCGCTGCCATTATAAGTCACCAGCCGATCGGAGCACCCAACACCTTCTCTCCATCTCCCTCTTCTTCCATCTTATCATTCGCAAGTCGATCTCGCGCTAGCTAGGGGCTAGGGCAGATCTCGTGCGAGCCGGCGACATGGCGCTCCGCCGCTGGAAGCCGTTCGTGAGCGCGTTCCCGCACATCGACGCCGCCATCGAGGCCTCCGACGCCGACTGCCTCCACTCCCGCGACGAGATCCGGAGCGCGAGGGCACGGATCATCGAGATGCTATGCGATGCCTCGGATGACGACGGCGGCGAGAAGGCAGAAGGGTTCTGCGCGCTGCTGGACCACGCCATGGCGGAGTCGCTCATCACCTTGCGAGCGGTGCCCGCGGAGAAGATCGCGCTGGCGTCCGGCGATCTCGTCGGCGCAGTCGGCGCGCTGATGACGGACCACGACTCTGCGCGGGTCCGAGGGCTCGCGCGCGACGTCGTGCGCGGGTGGAGGGCCGGCGCCAAGGCCGCACTCGACACGGCCAGGGCTGCCATGGACGTGCTGGACGGCCTCTCGGCCACTTCGGTGCCTCATCCCCAGGACGACAAGGCTCCGGCGGCCCGCTCCGACACAAAGGCGAAGAAGATCCCGGAGGAGCAGGCTCGTCCGAGGAAGACCGCCATCGTCAGCAACTGCCCCTTGCCCAAGAAGAGGGATCCGGTCGTGAGCACCAGCAGCGCGAAGCCGTCATCAGCGAACAGGGGAGCTCCTACGGCTGTCCCGTCGCAACCGAAGAAGACGCCGCCCGTCATGGTCACGAGCGCCGCCGAGGAGAAGAAGATGGAAGCCACAAAGCGCAAGCTCCATGAGCGGTACCAGGAGGCCGAGGACGCGAAGCGGCGGCGCACAATACAGGTGATCAACAAGCCACCGCGGGGGACAACGCGCCAAGGGCAGCGCAACGCGCACCCGGGCGTGAGGCCAAACTGTGCGCGCGCGGCGGAGAGGTGCTTCATGATGTCCTGCTCGCTTCGGACGAGGGTTTAGTCAGGCGTTCTTCTGCATGTAAACGATTTGAAGATCTCCGGATGTGAGCCGGAGGTGTAAAACTCGTACTGGAGGGTATGTGTAGGTGCGAGTGGCCCTATTGAATATTATTTTGTAACCTCGCAAAATCTTGAGTCGCGTTAAAATCTATCTATCTATTATCTTATTAAAATAGAAGCAAAAGGAGCCACCAGATTCGCCGAGAGGGCCAAAAAATTCTCACGTTAATCTAAAAAAGAGAAGAATATATACCGTCGGATTTTATGAAGATCTAACGGTCCATATTATTATTTTGTTAATCTAAAAAAGAAGAAAAGAATATAGGCCGTCGGATTTTACAAAGATCTAACGGTATATATCAATAGAAGCAAAAGGAGCCACCAGATTCGCCGAGAGGGCCAAAAAATTCCCACGTTAATCTAAAAAAGAGACGAATATATGCCGTCGGATTTTATGAAGATCTAACGGTCCATATTATTTTGTTAATCTAAAAAGAAGAAAAGAATATAGACCGTCGGATTTTACGAAGATCTAATGGTATATATTATTCCGTTAATATAAAAAAGAGAAGAACATATGTCGTAGGATTTGATGAAGATCTAATCGTCTATATTTTTCTGTCCGCCGCTACCCCTCCATGCTCACCGTGCAGCCGTCCGTGACCGCCACTGCACAACCGTCCGTAGCCGCCGTAGGAGGCTTCCACCGTCGCCGTGAGGTCGTCCTTGGCCGCCGCGAGAGCCCTCCAGCGCCGCGCCCGGGCGTCCGTGGCCGCCGTGGGAATCCTTCGTCGTCGCGGCGCAACCGTCCGCCGCCGCGGGATAGAAGCAAAAGGAGCCACCATTCGCCGAGAGGGCCAAGAAATACCCACGTTAATCTAAAAAAGAGAAAAATATATGTCGTCGGATTTTATGAAGATCTAACGGTCCATATTATTTTATTAATCTAAAAAAAGAAAAGAATATAGACCGTCAAATTTTACGAAAAACTAACGTCTATATTATTCCGTTAATATAAAAAAGAGAAGAACATATGTCGTACGATTTGATAAAGATCTAATGGTCTATATTATTCCGTCCGCGGCGTAACGCCGCGCAACGCGCACCCAGACGTGAGGGCAAACTGCGCGCGCGTGGCGGAGAGATGCTTCATGAAATCCTGCTCGCTTCGGACGAGGGTTTAGTCAGGCGTTCTTCTGCATGTAAACGATTTGACCATTAGAGTTGTGTCTTGCTGTTGTTGTGTATGCTAAGCTAAGATCTCCGGATGTGAGCCGGAGGTGTAAAACTCGTACTGGAGGGTATGTGAAGGTGCGAGTGGCCCTATTGAAATTATTTTGTAACCTCACAAAATCTTGAGTCGCGTTAAAATAACTCGTGTTTTATAGTATATAGAAGACAGATAGATAATAGATATAGATTATGCTGCTATCAGAAGCTCCATTTGGAATGGATATATTCACAAGAATCAATCTGAATTAACCAGAACTTGAAGTGATGCCATCTCTTCTGACCAGAACTTCTAAGTGATGCTATCTCTTCTTGATTCTGAAATCTTACATGTCTAGAGCTCTGTACATGTGAAAAGCTTCCCTTCTGGATTAGGCAGGCGTTTTCACAATTAGATTCTGTAATTGAGGATTCCAGGTATTTTTGACTGCCTCTGTTCCACCACAGAACACCAGATTCCAGATACAGATGGTGAACGTGAGGTTGCTGCAGGTGAACGCAGTTTTATGCCATGGCTCGGCTCGTGTTGCCTGTTCCGGGTTCCAGCACGGGTTGCCGCGACTGAGCTGGGTCAGCTAGCCAGCAGCCTGGTTTGGTCTTCTAAATTCTGAACAGGTCCAGCTGATTTTCACCTTAACAGACAACAGGCATTTCTTGCTCACTTTCAACACTTCCATCCCACAGAGATGAAAGCAGCACATACCATCGCGCTCGCTCCAGTTCTTTGACAGAATATGACGGTGTAAAGTTGACATTGCCTGTTAAGAATCATAATGCATACAACATATTGCCCCAAGGAAGAAGAATTAGAGCAAAAGCTTGATCCAATACGCTTCATTATTACACAGCTCAAGGTTTGAAGCAAAATTTCTGCCCAACACTGTAGTCAGTGGTACTTTCCTTCAGGAAAAGCAATAAAAATAGTATCTTACAATTTGCATAACAACTCGTTCAACCCAGGTAAAGTCTTTGTTGTCATTCCACTCTAATACTCTATGAACATATACACTTGAATCAGAACATGTCTAGCTCTGTTCCTGCGATTTGAAGCGCTCTATACTAACTCAGCCCTGGATTTATGGCTTCCTGAACGTAAGAGAAAATGTTTAAGAAACCCTGACTTCTAACACCTAACTACTGATCCAGACACCAAAATAGTGACAACTCTAAACTTGCATGGAGATTCTCTAGGCCCATATGAAATCTTTTAGCCCCATGAAGATTCGGCCCCTAAAGGAAAAGAGAATAAGGTCCATGAAGTCCATTCGCCCCTAAGGGAAAAGAGAAGCAGCTTGAGGTGGGCCCAGAAATTCGGTCGATTGAAGTTGGCCCAATATTTGGCGGAGTGACGATGAGTTGGAGTTGGGCGGGGAGAAGAAGCCCAAGGCGAAGGCGCCACCGTCGGAGACGAGTGGCGTGCTGCCTCCTGCGAGTACGTCGCTACGTCGTCATGGTTACAAAAGCAGCCCCCTCTCATATTTATGAGAGGCCCAGGTTACAGAGTTTGACACGAACTCTATCCTATACTGCTAATTGCTAAATACAACTCTAAGTCCCGTCGTAACCGGACTCGTATAAATATTCGACACAATATCTGACAAACTCCACCTTGGCGAATATTCCGCCACCTCGAAGTCGTCATGTGCGAACCTTCATGTACACCAGACTTGAGTTGTTGCCTTTGCCGCTCAACACGAGCTGCTCGACGAACTTGACTTTTCAAACTCACCGCCTGAAGAAACACCGCTATCACTGCGATTCCAAACTCCATGACTCCACCTACAACTATGCACTCTTCTCTTCCTATCATCACATGATATTGAGAATCTCACTGTCGCTATCTGAGTCAAATATTAAAATTACCAAATAAGCCTTGCTCTTCGTTTCCGCTGCCATACCATGCCTGACGTCTTACACTGTAGTCTCCTGCAGGCATGACCAACCAGATTACTCCACTTGCAAGTAGAGATATCCACAATCTATACTTCCTTCTAGTGCAGCCCTTGAAGCTTCTTCTCGCCCTTCGATTCACGCTTCAGAACCTCGCACGTGCGACTCGAATCGATTCACGCCTTTGCTGATTTGGAAGCACGCAAACTCCTCCCATGCAAACCTGCCCATGCCACAGAGAACTGTTACCCATCAACCATCACGCTCCTATGTCATCGTTGTTGATCCTGTTGTCATATCTGACCCGCGGTCTGATTAGTCCGTTGCCACCGGTCTCTCCGTCGTGCACCACATTATGTTCACCATCCAAATGTACTCTCCGCCAGCCATCATGAACTGTTCGCCTTGTGCCCCGTGAAATATTCGGCCCACTAGTGAACTGCTTCACACCTCGACCATGTCAGCCTACCACTTGACTCCGCCGCTTCTGAGCACCCACTGATCCGCTAGTGAACTCTTCTCAGTCGCCATGTGCACCATGACTGAACACTGTCGATACCATCCGCTCGCTGCCAACGAGCACGCAACAGTGGCTCGAGGTCTGGTCCGTCAACCACTGTTTCTCGTCCTTCGCCTGTTGCAATTTTCATCAGCTTCTGCAATGTCCTGTCATGCTTTGTAGCAAGGTTTTTTATTTCGTTTTCGGAAAAATTTCGGTCACCGGCGAAATTAACGAAATTCGCGAAATAAAATTCGGTCAAAACTGGTCAAACATAGTTTTTTTCAACACATAAACTGTTATTAAAATTATAGTACACAATACATTCAATGTTGGCCTCATAGCCTAGTGATTTTGCTCCTCATATTGGCTTGAGAGGTGTCAGGTTGGAACCCTGAAAAATGCATTTAATTTTTCTAGTGCGTGGGCTCCATCCGTCAGTGAGAGTAAAAACGTGAAAAATAAAGCCCCTAATGGGATTCGAACCGTGGAGGCCTGGAAGGTGCCCCCAAGCGCATACCACCGCACTACAAGTTCTTAAGTGTCCTTTTATGCTTAACAATCCTAAAAAACATATGAAGGTCAACGAATTTTTTAACCAAATATTGGTATTTCGGCCAGCAACGAAATATCCGAATTTCGCGAAATTTTGCTGAAATTTCGTCGAAATTTTAAACCTTGCTCTGTAGCTCCATTATGCGCATAACCCGACTATACTCCCGCACGGCACTTCTGGTTGCTATATGCTGATCCGATCAACGTGGCTCGCCGATCGCTAGATTGTCCACTCTCGCTGCGGACTATCTTTTCGAACCTAGCTGTTATCATCGAACCATTATGTGAACCCAACCAAGCCACCAAGCTGCTACTGCAAAGCCGCACCCTCGATCTCATACTGCAACCAATCCCTCTTATCTGACCACCATGTGTTCATTTCCACTTGAAGAAAAAAAGTAATAAGAAGACCACACACCACACATGCACAACGATATATTAGCATGCATCCGCGAGCATTGCTTTACTTCTATTTTTCTTCTTGGTCTTGTACACTGTCACGTGGTCCTCCACGAGTCTGATTATTGCAGCGACCGGATTTTGCTTTGTACGTATACTTGACCAATCTATGACCACGCATGCACTCTAGACTCCAACACCCGCACGCGCCAGCATGTTTGGGTCTTCCTGGAGCTGGTCTCTCCAATCTCCATGCGTCATGAATAGTCTGACTTCATCACAATCCACCAAATCATTGTCTAGAAAGCCGGCAACCTGGCAGCCCGCCCGAAAGCCCGTGATTTTGGCCTGGCCCAAACCCGGCCTGGCCCGCAGCGATTCGTGCCCATGCTGGCCCGGCCCGGCCTCCGTGCCCGGGCGTGGGCTGCCACCCCAGCACGGCGGGCGGCCCGGCACGGCACGGTCGCGGACCCCCGACCCGACAGTGGCCCGGAAGCGAGGGAGGCCTAGCCCAACCCACCAAGCCGACGGCCGGCGGTATAAAGCCACGGTCGGCCGCTCCGGCGCTTCCCAAACCCTAAGAACCAGATCCTCTGCAGTAAGAGGATTTACCTCCGAGGGACGTAGGACGTGCTAGGACGTCGATCTCTCATCTGACGCGCTGCACTCATCATCCATCCGATAAGCACCAAGGGCGTACGAATCCCGTCCATGGCCCAAAATAAGCTCACACCTAGCTATCCTTCTTCTCCACTCGGACCCTCATGGCTCCGCATAGCCTACAGCCACAACGCTGCGGACGAACGAGAGCGTCGTGCTGACGAGCTTAGCAACCCCATCAGTCCCCGGTGAGCACTGGCTCGCTCTCGCCCTCAGCGTGCAGTTTCTGCTGAGCACCGGCCAGACGGACGAGCCTGAACGGTTGGCTGCGAAAGCGAAGCTCGGGATTTTCTCCAAGCTCTCAGCTCGGTTGCTTGCAAATTAATGGCGACTGTCTGTACAGCACAACAACAGAAACTTCTGCTCAGATATATTTGTTTGGAGTCTCTTCTGAACCTTTCTTTTATGTACAGCAAGTTTATCTATCCTTTTGTACACGAAATTTCCCCCACAAATTGCAGATACCTTTTCCGCTTTCATCTCATGTAGAGTTCCGGTGGCCATGTCCGAGAGTGTGAGTAGCCTTTGCGTCTTCAGATATGTTGGATTGGGCCGCATAGTTGTTTGTGGGCCGAGAATTGACTGCGCTTGTCTTCCTTGTCGTTGGATGTGGAAGCAACGGTGATGCGCAGAAGGACGTCACTCGGAGGTAGAGTCCTCTACTCGTTCCAAACCCTACCCCAGCCGCTCCTCTCTCGCTCTCGCCTCTCGGTCTCTCTCCCACTCTCCGTCTCTCGAACTCGAGGTCGCCGGCTCGCCGCCTGCGCGTCTCGGCGGCGCTCCTCTCTCTCGCGCTCGTCGTCTGCGCGGCTCGCCGCCTCCTGTGTCTCGCTTTCGAGGTCGCCGCGTGCTCTCTCTCGCTCTTCGCCGGCTCGCCGGTTGCCGCACTTGGCCGTCGCAGTCACGCCGTCGTCGTCTCGTTCTCTCCGACTCCTACTCCGGGCTCCGGCTGCGCAGGTATCCAAACCGGAAAAAACCCACAGAACCCTAGCCTCCCCTTCCCTTGTCCTGCTCGCTCCGCCGTCCTCCGCGTTCCATCCAATCTACGGCCGGCGGTGGAGAGAAGTGCCAAACCGCTGGATTGATCTGAACTCTGAAGCATGGACAAGGTAAGCAATTGGAGCGCGGATCGAGCAACCCGCCCTTCTCCTCAGGGTCGTGGGAATCTCTTCTCTCTGCTTGTGGGGCTGATTTGGGTGTGCTTTTGCGCAGCAGCCCGGGGCGCAGGGGGCGGAGAAGGTTGCGGAGGAGAAGGTTCGTGTACTAACTTACCTCACCTTATCTCGCGACTCGCGTTCGCATAGATGGTGCTAGTTTGCGTTTTTGCTTCTATCAAGTGGCGTGGGATGTGTGAGATTGGAAATTGAATTGCACTTCGGCCGTAGGGTCTGTCCTCCATGACTGCTTTGCCTAGATCGTGTTCCCGAAACTGTAATATATGTAGCCTCTGAATTAAACTGTTGGTTTTCTGAGATGTCTGAATCAGCAGTTCGTTTTGAGCAGTTGCATAATGCATGCTAGTTTATGTTAATGGTGCCTGAAGAAATGCACGAGCAGTATGGAGTAGCAATTTGTGTACCTTCCGTAGTATAACGCTAAAGCGCCTCAGGGAGCTACTTTGTGGTTTGCACCTTGGTGCAGTCTGAACTGCATTTTCACAGTTCTTTTTTGGAATTCAGCAATGCAGAGAAATTTTAAAATGGTTACTCATTCTATTCACTCCTTGTCGATTCATGCAGCAACTTGACGAGAAAGAGTTAGAAAGGAAGCTGAAAAAAGATCAAAAGGTATCAATCAAGTTCTGTCTTGCATTGCTATTATACTCATTTCCCTGTTGTGTTCTCTTTGTTTTGCCCAAATGGTTAATCAGTAATTGGATGGCCTGAAAAGGGTAATTATATCATACTCAACAGCAATTTTACTGAAGTACGAAATGAGCTGAATTATAAGATCGGACTGTTTTGTTATTTTGTATGTGAATAGCCATTTATGGGTTGAATGTTGCACTTGCAGGCAAAAGAGAAAGAAGAGAAAAAGCTTAAGGCAAAGCAAAAGGAGGCAGCTAGGCTCCAGGTTCAGTTATAATGCTCTTGAATCGATACATGACTGAACTGATGATCTGGATATCTAGTGAGTGAAATTCTTGTTCGATATGGCTTAGGCTCAAGCAACCTCAGATGGAACAAAGAAGACTGAGAAAAAACAAAGGAAGAAAGTTGTGGAGGATGAAAACCCAGAGGATTTTATTGATCCAGACACTCCTAATGGGCGGAAGAAATTGCTTGCACCTCAGATGGCCAAGCAATACAGTCCAAGTGCAGTTGAGAAATCGTAAGATGCTTGATCAGTTTTTTTTTTCATTTGTTTATTTTATAAGTCCTAATACTGGATTGTCTAGCTCAACTGCGTGATTTCTTTTATTTGTATGCAGATGGTATGCCTGGTGGGAATCAACAGGATATTTTGGGGCAGATTCTGCGAGCACAAAACCACCATTCGTTATAGTAAGTGATTCATCCTCTTGAAGGTTGTGCAAGATAATCTAGAAGCTGATTTAGCATACTTCATCTTTTTACATCACTGTAGTGCTTTTATATTTTCAAATAGTGGGTCAGTTTCCAAGTCCCAACAAAGAGTTGCCATTTCTTTCCAGGTTCTGCCACCGCCAAATGTTACTGGAGCTCTTCACATAGGCCATGCGCTTACAGTGGCTATAGAGGTATTCTTTTTTTGTTTGCAGAGATCTATATGCCATGTTAACACTATAGATATTGACTAAATGGTTTATTCTCCTTCCATTAACTAATGCAGGATGCTATGATACGCTGGCGTAGGATGTCAGGCTACAATGCTCTTTGGGTCCCTGGAGTGGACCATGCTGGCATTGCTACACAGGTCTGCATTTAGGAATTCATTAATAAACTGGAGTTTATAATGATGAAAAATACTTCAGATGATAGAATTTTGTTGCTGATACTTTTGGCTGCATATGTCGTCATTCAAATTGTGGAACAAACATGTAGAGACCCACGCTAACAGTGCCAGTTTTAAAAATGTTCAGTGATTAAAAGAAATCTTTCAACATGGGTGTTGGGCATGTCAATGAAATTCACTTCTGTAATTTTAATGAACCTTTTTAAAATAATAATGTTTTGAGTCTTCCTACTTCTGGATGTTTGCTCATCCATATTTATAATCACATAGCTTTTTTTCCACAAAAAAGAAAAATCACGTAGCTTTTTTGTTGCTTCTATTCCCTTGAGCAAAACAATATTGTATAATTTTGGCCAAATGTGATTGTTTTGGGTTTGCTCATTTCAGCATGTATTTTTTCTATGATTTAACCTAGCATTTGTAGTTTAGACTTCTTGTTTGAACTTCACATTGGTGGACAATTGAGTACTTCAATATTTTGTACTTGCTTTGTTTTGACATCCTGCTCTTGTGTATGTCAGGTTGTTGTAGAAAAGAAGCTTATGCGTGAAAGGAAGCTGACAAGGCATGACATAGGGCGTGAAAGTTTTGTTTCTGAAGTAAGCATCTTTTCCCATGACACATGATTAAGTTTATCAGCCAGTTGCTTCCATTGTATTACTTAGTCTTAGTTTGATATGTTCTGAAATGGAAGTGTTGTCTGTTTTGTTTGAATAGTTAATCCTGCACTTCATGTCATTTTTTCTGTTCGATTCACTTATTCCATCTTTTTTATCGTGTTACAAACAGGTACTGAAATGGAAAGATCAATATGGTGGTACCATTTTGAATCAACTGCGCCGGCTTGGGGCCTCGCTTGATTGGTCCCGCGAGGTAACATACCTATTTATTTTAGTTAAGAAAAACATGACTCTTGCTTGAACCATGCATAGTAACTTCATTTCAAACTGTACAACAGGCTTTTACAATGGATGAGCAAAGATCGGAAGCTGTAACTGAAGCTTTTGTCAGGTTACACAAGGATGGCCTGATATATAGGTTAGCTTTCTCACACCTTTTGTTCTAGTGTTACAATGAAAAATTTCCCACTATCAATTTTACTTGATTGTTGACCTATGCTCCTGTTTTTCAGTTGCCAATTTAGTTTTTCACACCTTATGAATGGCCTATTTCTTTCAGAGATTATCGCCTTGTGAACTGGGATTGCACACTTCGAACTGCAATATCTGACATTGAGGTTGATGGAACTTTATATTGTTTATGATATTATAGACATTGTTATGCATGATTAATAAAATTCTTGGATGGAAAATGCTATTTGGACAGGTTGATCATACTGATCTTAAAGAAGAAACTATGTTAAAGGTCCCTGGTTATGCCAATCCGGTGCAGTTTGGTGTATTGATATCTTTTGCGTATCCTCTTGAGGAAGGACTGGGTGAGATTGTTGTAGCAACAACCAGAATAGAAACAATGCTGGGCGATACAGCAATAGCTGTTCACCCCGAGGACAAGAGGTATAAGCATCTGCATGGGAAGTATGCGGTCCACCCCTTCAATGGCCGAAAACTCAAAATAATCTGCGATGCTGTGTTAGTCGATCCCGCTTTTGGTACAGGGGCTGTGAAGGTAAGAGCTGCTGCTGAGGCTACTTTTTTATAATCTTATTTTACCTACTTGGACCTTCCTTATATTCTTAAATTGTATTCTTTGCTGGTTGTTATGCAGATTACACCTGCCCATGATCCAAATGACTTTGAGGTTGGGAAACGGCATAACCTTGACTTCATCAACATCTTCACTGATGATGGAAAAATAAACAGCAATGGAGGTGCACAGTTCGAAGGAATGCCAAGATTCACCGCTCGAGTTGCCGTTATTGAGGCGCTGAAGGCAAAGGTATTACTGGATTTTCTTTCCTATCTACTAAAAAAAAGTCTCTGAAAATAGCTAATTATGAGTTATACTGCGATGGGATGCATGATTTAACAGAGTGAAAATGTAAACAGTGAAATATCATGATCTTTTATATCATAAACATGCTCTATCTATTTATTTTGTAATCCTTTGTACAAAGAAAAAGTAATCAGCATAGCAACAGCTTATTTGCATCAGGTTGGGATCAGCTATCCATAATCATGATTTTTCTATAATCTCATGTCCTACATATATCCTTCATGCTGTGGAAATCATTGATAGCTTATTTGGTAGTTTAATCATTTTTTTAAGATTCAGGCCTTTTTTCTTTTTTTATGTAATGGATTAACATTTCTTATACTTCTAATTAAGGGCCTGTACAAGGACACGAAGAAGAATGAAATGAGCTTGGGTGTTTGTTCAAGAACTAATGATGTAGTGGAGCCTATGATAAAACCACAGTGGTTTGTTAATTGCAACTCCATGGGCAAGGCAGCCCTTGATGCTGTAAGGTCCAAAAAGATCGAGATTATTCCCCAGCAGTATGAACAGGACTGGTACAGGTATATCATACGATGTGTGATCTCTTGCAATCATTATGTCAAGTGAATGAGGTAAATCTGAAATAAATTGTGCCCATCCATTTCTGCTTTCCTTGCAGATGGCTTGAAAATATACGTGATTGGTGTGTCTCGAGACAACTTTGGTGGGGACATCGTGTACCTGCCTGGTATGTGACACTAGAAGAAGACCAGGATAAAAGCCTTGGTTCTGACAATGACCGCTGGATAGTTGCAAGAAATGAAAGCGATGCAAACCTGGAGGCGCAGAAAAAGTATCCAGGAAAGAAATTGCGGCTAGATCAAGACCCTGATGTGCTAGACACATGGTTTTCATCTGGTCTCTTCCCCTTAACAGTACTTGGTTGGCCGTCGGATACTGCAGACCTACGTGCTTTCTACCCTACTTCGGTACTAGAAACTGGACTTGATATTCTCTTCTTTTGGGTAGCAAGGATGGTGATGATGGGACTACAGTTGGGTGGTGATGTGCCATTTCAGAAGGTATAGCACGGTTTACGTTTGACTGCTATTTAAACTGTGTCATATGATTGTATCAGTCTAGTCTTTCAATTTTATTCCTGTTATGTACTCTATTCGAAACCTATTGCTATGTCCCCTTCACGTGGCTAAATTCTGTAACACTACAATCTGACCAAGAAGAGATCCATGCTTGAGCAATCCGCCTTTAATTTTGCGGATGTTTAATCAAGTTACCAGAAGTTTGTCGATTGAAATGAGGAACCGGCCCATTTTTAATCCGTCTCTGCTTATGTCCTCCGCCCTTCATCTCTACAGCCCACACATTTCCTTCTGAATGAACTCTGTACCTTTTAATATTTACCATATACTGCTCACATATTTGGTGACATCATCCTTTAGCGGAGTGTGGTGACATGGTCGATTGAGTCCATCCTATATTTCTGTTATAGTAAATGCATGAAGTCACCATCTTTCCTTTTGTTTGTGGCTCCAAATTTTATCTTTTTGTTGTTGATGAACTCAATTAGCAAGCCAACCATATAATGGAGCTACAAAAATTCAACACTTCATATGGCTGTCAAGTATATTTTCTCTCTTGTATACTGATCAATGACAGCATACTCTCTTCTCAGGTTTATTTACATCCTATGATCCGTGATGCCCACGGCAGGAAAATGTCAAAATCACTTGGCAACGTCGTTGATCCTCTCGAGGTGATAAATGGCATGTCACTGGAAGGTCTTCTGAAACGTTTGGAAGAAGGCAATCTGGATCCGAATGAATTAAACATTGCAAAAGAAGGGAAGAAGAAAGATTTTCCTGATGGCATAGCCGAATGTGGTACCGATGCCCTCCGCTTCGCACTGATTGCTTACACTTCCCAGGTTGCTGTGGTGCCCAGTTGAGTTTTTTTCTGTATTATACATGCATTTAAGCTTTGATTAAAATCTCTTTTATTTCTCAGGCTGACAGGATTAATCTTGATATCAAGAGAGTGGTTGGGTACAGACAGTGGTGCAACAAATTATGGAATGCAATCCGTTTTGCGATGGGCAAACTGGGTGATCATTACATTCCACCTGCAACTATTGATGTTTCGCTGATGCCGCCAATCTGCAAGTGGATACTCTCAGTGCTTAACAAGGCCATTGGCAAAACTGTTACCTCTTTAGAAGCATACAAATTCGCTGATGCAACATCTGCTATATACTCGTGGTGGCAGTACCAGCTATGTGATGTATTTATAGAAGCTATCAAACCTTACTTCTTCAGTGATTCTCAAGAGTTTGAATCGGCAAGAGCTGCCTCCAGAGATACCCTGTGGATTTGCCTGGAGACTGGTCTTCGCCTGCTTCACCCTTTCATGCCTTACGTAACAGAAGAGCTGTGGCAGCGCCTGCCACAGCCCAAAGATTTGTGTAGAAAAGATTCAATTATGATATCGGAATATCCTTCTCATGTTGAGGTAATACATGTGTCCTAAAGAAGATTCTTGTAGTAAAAATTCAATTATGATTTGAGGAAAGAGTCTTTGAGTACTTACTTACCCATGGGAAAGTATTTTTCTTTATGACAGCAATGGACTAATGATATACTTGAAAGTGAAATGGACATTGTCTTGGATGCCGTGAACAAAGTAAGGTCTCTGAAGCCACCAACAGATTCAAATGAAAGGTGTGTACATGGTCATCTGTTTTGTTTGACTAGAATTTACTTGTCTGATTCTTCTTCAACCTGCTTTAGCAAAATGGAGTATATCTTATTGATATCTTTTTTTCTTTACAGACGACCTGCATTTGCACTCTGCCGAGGCCAAGAAATTGCTGCTACTATCCAATGCTATGAATCTCTAATCGTGTTTCTTTCCTCTGTATCACATCTCAAGGTTATGCCTGCACTTCTGTATGACTGTTTGTGTTATTTTTAATTATGGAAATATATTTTTCCTTGCATCATCTACATCAGTTAATCCTGTATGGATTGGAATTTATTCTGAAAAGTGAAACCTAAATGGAGTTTTATTACTTCACATTGCTATTGTTACCCACTGGTTCTTGCCAAACAAGTGTTATTGGTTTTCTTCAGCTTTCACATTTATATGCCACCTACTTATGAAAGAAAATTAAAATTCACCTGAGTTAAAAGCTCCTGAACAAAAGCACTGATTTGTGGAAATTCTTCAGATCCTGACAGAGAATGATGAAACTCCTGCCGACTGTGCAACTGCTGTTGTAAACAAAGACTTGTCTGTGTACCTTCAGCTCCAAGGAGCTCTAAATGCAGATGCTGAACGTGAAAAGCTAAGGAAGAAAAAAGATGAAATTCAAAAGTAAGTGGGCTTATCCTGTCTTCCGTCCATTTTTGTCAGTTAAGACGTGTGCATGTTTCACTGTTGTATAGTACCAGTATTCACTAACATGGGTATATTGTCATACGCAGGCTACAACATGCCCTGGCGCAGAAAATGGACGCCTCTGGTTACCGCGAGAAGGCACCACAGAATGTGCAGGAAGATGACATGAGAAAGCTCACCGCTTTATTGGAACAACTAGAGGTCATCAGTGAAGCTGAGAAGAAATTAGATGCAAAAATTGCGAACAATTAGTGTGACATCTGTTTTGAAGATGCTCTGTTTGTACCGAAGTTGATCCCACTTTTTTTTTTGGAAAGTCAGTTGTCTGCCTGTATACTCAGGTTTATAATTGATGGTTCAGATCGGAATTACACTCACATTTTCCAGCATGTAAGAATATACTGACGGACCATACAGAACAGTATTTTTGGATGGTTGATATTTGCAAACTTTTTGTTGTTCCTGCATGTGGCTCTCTGCCAGGATATGCTGTAGCTGTATACTGTACTATTTAAGTTTCTGGCCCGCAAGCTGCACGTTTAAGCAACTTTACCTTATGTACCAATTCTTTAGCGGCAAGTTGTGAATGAAGCAAATTCTGCATCCCTTCACCCACACCAATATTATTAGCGCGACTGAAGTCATTACGTAGCAGAAGCGTCCTCGCGCCTGCTCCTCTTTGATGCGAACATGACACCCATCTTTGATACGAACATGACACCCATATGCATACGTCCATGAGTGGTGCATGAGACGGAAAAGAAGGAGACCAACAATGTTTTTCAAGTCAAGAAGAAGGTCAGGCTAATCCAATTCGAAAATCTAAGTTCGAGTCCATCTTGGAGTCTAAGTCAAGAAGAAGGTAGGTCTGAGGCTAATCCAATTCGAGTCCCAAGGTGGAGGCCCAAAACAAATCATTTTCGAGTCCACTTCGGAGTCTAGGAGCAGTCAGCGCTAAAACGGAAAACGGACGCCCAGGTCGTATACGGGCTCGGATTTGGACGCTCTTTATATCCATGGAAAGCTAAGAAGATAACATTTCCAATGGCACCGGTCGCAAGTTAAAATTTGTCCGGAGTCATTGGGAATTGACAAAACAAGTTGACGTTCAGAATCTGTCTCGGTATTGCATCGCCGTATTTTGGCTTTTAGGCCATGTATTGTGTTGGAGTCCATTAGGGGGCGCCCTCCAACCCTAGGACGCCCCTCCTATCATAAATTCAGTAGCAACCGCCTTAGAAACTCGGGTTTTGCTTAGATTAATCTGTCGAGAACAGTTTCACCGTCATCGGTTTGTAGAACCCCAACTTTCGTGCTTAATCATTCATCTGCGGTGTCACTTTATATTGAAAGCCGCGTTCCTTTCGAGTTCTTACTTATGTTCTTTCTTTCACAGGTATGGATTAGCCTTCGATCAACCGGACTGTGACACGGTTGATAACCAGAGGAGTCGTGATGCTAAGATTGTAGGATTCGAGAGCCGGATCGTGTGTCGTGCTCCGCTCAAAACGAGTTATCCCACATCTGACGGAAGATCGGACACTCTAGTCCGTCCCCATCACTCTTGTTCATCTTCCTCTAAACCGGCGGCTAGAGTTGCTCATCTTCCTCTAAAGCGGTTGCTAGAGTTGGGACGGGGGTAAGATATATGGTTTGTTTTTTTGGATACTTGGTAAGATATGTTTGGGTCAGCGCCTGGCCAGGGGTGCGCGACCCCTCTGGGTTCGTGGCTGCGGCTGGCCGAGGTGGACCAATGGCCGCAAACGTAGCTGCACACCGCGCGCGGCGGTGGCGGCGCGCTCGCTGCTTGGTGTTTCACCGGCCGTGCGGGTCATGCATGGACGGCGTCGCACCCGCGCACCACCGCGTGGGTTTCGCCGCGGTTCCTCGCCAGGCGTCGTCGATCGTCCTCACTAGCTCGCTCACGCTGGCGCGGTCACGGACGCAGCACCCGCGCTCACCACCATCTCCCAAGCCCTGCCCGGCCGGCGCGCGAGGGAGCCGGGCCGCGCCGCGACGGAACTGATCCCATCGGCCAAGCCCCCGCGGCACTGCTTGCGGCGCCGTGCGCTACAGTCCACGAGGACGACGTTTCATTCATTCGTAGCCGACCACGCTGCGGGCCGGGTCGGCGGTGGCCGTTGTTTCGTTCACCGACCGCCCCCGTGCGGCCGTTCGGTTTCTTCCTCCGGAGATCATGTCAGAGCCTGAAATTTTCATGATGATTGATTAGTCGATTCATTCATTGCCCACTTACACGAAATTTGGGTCTTCCGCTCCTGCGCCGCCCTCAAAGCGGGCGGTCGTATCTCAGTGCGAATGAAGGAACGCTACGGTCTGCAGCCGCTCCTCGCCGCCGGCGCGCTGCAGGCTCGCCGGGTTCACGTCGCAGCAGTTACCGCTCCCTCGCCGCCACGCCGCGTCGGCGTCGCCAAGCTCCGGGCTCCCACGGCGCGGCGCGTTCTTGTTCGTCTCCGCCTCCGGACCCACCAACCGCGACACACTCATCGTGCCCGCGCCGCCGCCGTCCCTGGCGGCCAACAGCGACGCGGACGCCGATGTGCGTGCACGAACGCGGCTGGTTGAGCACTGGGTATAGGAATAGCGTTGCATGCGTGGCTAAACGCCGGCTTCGCGGCTGGAGGCGGACGGGGACACGCACGGGGTTGGTCGTTATTTCGATTACCGACCACCCGCACGTAGAGATTTCTCTTTTACCTCTCTGGACCTACAGATCGTATCTGAACATGAAATTTCGTGTGCCGTCTCTTCACCCCATCCCTCGTCTCCACGAATTTTCGTCGGATTTCTGCGCATCCGTGCGCCGCAGAACGGCGACTTCCAGGTGGGTGGGGGTGGTCGTTATTTCATTTACCGACCATCCCTTGCGGAAACTTCTCTTTTTTGCTTCTTCCCGTACAAATGACATCTGCGTCTGAAATTTGGTACTACCTCCGGTCTTTTATATATGACGTTTAAGACATCAGAAATGAACTGTGATTAGGCTAACTTGGCTGTCTGAAACGTCATCTAAAGATGACCGGAGGGAGTATTTTTTATCGGATTTTTGAGCTCTTGTGCCTTCGGGGGGAAATTAGGATCTCTCATGTGGCCGGCCGGCCTTTGGTTTTCACTGGCCATGCACTGCCCCTGCACCCCCTGATCCGCGGCCATGGACTGCAGTACTGCAGCGCACTGGATAACCGGAGACTGTACTGGCGATGGCGTTTCCTAACACCATGACAGACACGGGCGCGTTCGGGCCAAGGAGTACATGAGAACTGCGCGGTGAGGGAGGCGCTACGGGCTGCGGCAGCGCTCGCCGGCGCACTAGATTTCGGTGGATCATCGTGCGTGGGGTGGGGCTCTAGCTACATCGCATTGTCCGTCGTAAAGCTCGCGCTCGCCTACTTCCCGAGGCGCGTTCGGTCATCGCCTCGTCGGTGAGGAGCTACAGAGCTAGGCATGCCATGCCAGCGCCCGTGCGTTCACGACGGTCGTCGCCGGCCGGCCACCCTGGCAGTATGGATCATGATAGAGCCTGGGATGATTTCGTGTGCTGCTGCTGCTTCAATCTACTCTTCGTCTCCTTGCTTGGCATCCCCGTGGTGGGTGCTCGGTGCGCAGTCGATCACCAGGACAGACCGCAGAGCCATCCATGCCATGGCATCGATTGTAGAGAAGAACACTCGTGAGATCCAGCTATGCATCGGAATGGTGCTTGGTTCACCCAGCAACACCCCTCTGCGTGAAGGAAACTAGCTTTACAGGCTGCAGCTGCTCTCGCCGCCGCAGCGCCGCACAGGAGGCTCCCCGTGTGCACGACACGACGTCGCGGCAGTGGATCGGAGGGAATGAGGGGCGCCGCTCCCCCGGCGCGGCGCCACGCCACGTTGCCAAGCTCCGGGCTCCCTCGGCGCGATCTACGCCGACGTGCGTGCCATGGACGACGTGTTATTCCATCCCGCTTCACACGATCCGCGACGCCCTGGCACAACGCCGATGTGCGCCTCCATGGATGTTCCCGATTGAGTGCTAGGTACAAGAACGCAGGCGAGCAGGGTTGCCGCCGGATCTGTGGCCCCGCGGCTGGCAGATCGCGCCAGCCCGACGGCGAGAGGTGGCGCGTGGAGGTGGGCGCCTGAAAGGGGCGGGTGGTCGTTATTCCATTTACCGACCACCCCATGAGGGGATTTCTCTTTTATCTCTCTCGATCTATAGATCATATCTGAACATGAAATTTCGTACTCCATCCCTCGTATCCATGAATTTCTGTAGGATTTTCAGGTGGGCTGATCGGGGATTTTCAGGTGGGCTGGGGGTGGTCGGTATTTCGTTTACCGACCACCCCTGCAGCAACTTCTCTTTTTTGCTTCTTCCTGTACAAATTAATTACATCCGGGAGTCCGAAATTTTGCATGGCTTTTGGAGACCACATTCCACGCCCCTGTGATTTTTTATGGGATTTTAGAGCGCTTGTGCCACCGGGAAATTAGGATCTCTCATGTGGCCGGCCATTGGTTCACTTCACCGGCCATGCTGCTCTGCACCCCCTCCACTCCACAGCGGCCATGGCTCCAGCTCCGGCGATGGTATCCGCGTGCGTAGGGAACCCTGAATCTTGCATTCGATGATTCACCGACCACACGTCCACACCCTCCGGTCGACAGCCCGATGCAGCTGTTGCGCGTTTGGGGACCAACGTATCTGAATGAAGAGAGTAGATTCTGAACTTCGAAGACGCCAACCGCCATGTCAATGTCTCCCCATGTCAAATTTATTTGTGCAGGGACACACCACACACGTCATTCAGAAACACACGGCTGAGAAAGGAGGTTAGCTTCGCCCTGCTGTCTTGTCCCTGAAGAACTGTCATGGTCAATGAGTTCCTAGAGTTCTCAACACCATCTTCTACCTTACAGTTCCTCTCTGCGAAATACGCCGGCTGATCCGGCGCCGGCAGCGACACGCTCCCGTTCTCCAGGATGGACACGACGGAAGACATGACCGGCCTGCCTTTGGGGTCGTCCTGGACGCACAGGAGCCCGACGTGGATGCAGAGCAAAACCTCATCCAGAGCGCAGCTCTCCACGATGGACTCGTCTACCAGGCCACTCGCATTCCCTTCGTTCCACAGCTTCCATGCCTGAAACAACCAAACCAGTCATATTTGTTCTAAGACTGATGAATCATTGCCTGCCTGCACGAGCTGCACTCCCAAGTGTTCTCATACCATCCTGAAAAATTCAGAGATATTTATAGTGTGTGCAGTATACTTACATAGGCTACAAGGCCCGGGGAGCCCATGATGCCAAAGCTATAAACGTTAGACTTGACAGAGAAGACGCCCTCAGTTTGATATTCAGGGGTCATGTAGCCACTAGAAACACCATCAGAAATTCAGAGCCGTCAGACACAAACGAAATCCAAACATATGCAGAATTCAGTGATAAGAAGACTGTTGACACAAAGATGCGACAACACACTCGAGATCGCAGCACGGCCGTCACCACGGCCAACACCCGGCCTCCCTCGGGCAAACCGGTCAGACCGGTTTCTAGAACCGGTCAGACCGCTTTCTGACAGGAGGTCGTGAAGATCTAGAAACTCAAGCTTGGGAGGGACCCCGTCGGAGCTCAAACAATCTAGGGTTGCTCTAGGGTCGGCAGGCCACCTAGAACGACTTAGTACGTCGCGGAAACGAGCAAATGACAGCAATTAGGGTTGGGAAAGTGTTTAGGGTTTGGAGATAAAAAGTAAGGAACAATTGTTTTGATTCGATTGGAATAACTCTCAATCGGCCTTAGCCTTCATATATACAGGCCAGGGAAGTCGTACCCCTTCCAATTCGGTTACAATACGGGCCAAAACTCGGAATCCTAATCCTACCCGAATTACAACTCCAAACCGGTCTGACCGGTTTGCCGAACCGGTCAGACCGGTTTCCCTCGGCTGCTGCCAATTCTGACTATCAACAAAGACAAAACTGGAGACTGAAGTACTACTCACTAGTATGTTCCAACAACTCGCTTTGTGTTTGCCTTTTTCTGGTTTTCCCCAAATATCTTGGCCATACCGAAATCCGCTATTTTGGGTCTCATCTCTGCATCCAGTAAGACATTGCTCGCTTTGAGGTCCTTGTGTATTACTGTCAGTCTTGAATCTTGATGGAGATACAGAAGTCCCCGAGCAACGCCCTTGATGATCCCGAGTCTTGTCGGACAGTCCAGCAGAGATTTCCTTTCGCTGTCTGCATTGAACAACAATACCGCACGGGGATAATGTTTACTTTTTTTTTAGAGTTAGGATCATGTTTGCTTCGATGTGTGACATTTTAGCAGTTTCAGTTGTGATGAATGTGACGTACCGAAAAGGATAGCATCTAGGCCTTTATTGGCCAAGTACTCATATATCAGCAACCTCTCAGCTCCCTCTGTGCAGCAGCCAAGAAGCCGAACCAAGTTTCGGTGCTGCAGTTTGGATATCAACATAGCTTCATTCTTGAATTCCTCTATCCCTTTGTTATGGTTGGTCTTACTCTAGGAGACGGCAGGATTGAGTAGTTTGAGCCGTTTACAGTTAGGATTGGGTTTTCCTTTTGTTTCATCGTTTTCAGTTAGGATTGTCTGGTTGTTAGGAAGGTTTGTGAGTAGAGTCCTAGTCGATCTTGGCATGTAACCCCGGCTATTTATACGAGGCCGCGTGATGAATAAAGATCAAGCAAGATTAAACCAATCTAATCTCCTCATCCCAAGTTCTCTATTCTCTCATCTCCTGCTTCGTCGTCCCGGCGACTCTATCTACCGGCGACAATTGTCGCTACCCAACAGCCGCAACAACTTGGTATCAGCATCCAGCACCGCATCCATGGGCTCTCCATCCGATTTTGATCAAGTGAAGACTCTCTTGGAAGAGCAGAGCAAGGCGATCGCGGCCATCAGCAAGACGCTCCAGGAGCAGCAGGACGCCAACCGGCTTTTGCGCCGAGAATTCGACGACAGCCGTGCCCAGCAGAAGGCCAATGGCGACGCGCTTGGTACGGTCCTGCAGGACATCATTAAGCGTTTGGAGAAGTTGGAGCCCGGCAAGGAAGACCAATCTGCGACGTCTTCTGTCGCTCCACCACCCGCCACGGGGCCGCTGTCCGCGTCCAAGTCGACCGCACCACCACAACCAGCACCCAAGCCAAAGCCACCACCGCCGCCGCCACCACCCAAGCTTTCAGGAACTAGGATCTTGCACCGTGACAACACACTTGTGCATGGTGCCGATCTGCTGCCCAAGCAAACTTTCGACGAGGTCATCCTGCCCAAGTTTTCTGCGTCCGGTTCCAAATCTGCCGATGCTTCCATGGACACCATGGTGCCCCGGTACTTCAAGCTGGATTTCCAGCACTACGACGGATCAGAGGACCCGCTGCCATGGTTGAGCCGTTGCGAGCAATACTTCCGCGCGCAACGTACAGAGGAGCATCAGAAGATCTGGCTCGCGACGTACCATCTCGACGGCGATGCGTTCCATTGGTATGCGCACATCGAGCGCAGCCGCGGGGCACCATCATGGGACCAATTCCGTGATCTCTGCAATACACGTTTCGGACCTCCAATCAGGAACAACCCGTTGGGCGAGCTCAGGTCACTACGTCAGACGGGTACCGTGGCCGAATACCAGAGCAGATTCTTGGCCCTTCTCAGCCGCGCTGACCCGATGACTGATCGCCAGGAACAACAGCTGTTCACGTCGGGACTTTCTGACGATATACGCATTGACGTTGAACTACATGGGCCCAGCGATCTGGAGGAGGCATGTGCTCTCGCCCGAGCATATGAGAAGCGGACAACCAAGCCAGGAGGGCGCTCCGGCTACTCTCGCCCGTTTCAGCAACCGCGAGCACTGCCAGCACCACCAGCGCCGTCGCCATCATCTGACCCAGCCGCTCCGCGCTCCATCAAACGCCTCACGCCATCCGAGATGGCGGAACGCAGGCGTCACGGCCTGTGCTTCAACTGCGATGAGAAATTCGTGCGTGGCCATAAGTGCGCGCGCTTGTTCTTCATCGAGTACGACGACGACCCGCCTAGTGACGTCGACCATGAGGAGGCAGCTGTAACTTCAGATGATAACCCACGGATCTCCTTGTATGCAGTCGCGGGAATCCAAGTCGCTGACACTTTGCGCCTTCGCATACATATCTTGGGGCAAGAGTTCCTCGCGCTTGTGGATACTGGCTCGTCCCACAACTTCATTCGAGATGACATCGCGCAGCGCCTGGGGGTGAACTTCGAGCCGGTCCGGGCAGGGCTCAACGTGGTCGTGGCCAACGGTGATCGCTTGCCATGTTCTGGAGTCTGCCGTGCGCTCGAGGTCTTGGTGGGTTCTGAGCCATTCAAGATGGAATGCTTCTCCCTTGCTCTCGGGGGCTATGACTTCATCCTCGGTACACAGTGGCTGCGAACGTTGGGGCCGCTTCTGTGGGACTTCTCCACACTCGCCATGACATGCTGGATTAACGGGCGTCGCGTCACATGGCAAGGCGAACCAGGGCCCTCTTCAGCGGCATGCCGGCAACTTCAACCTGAAACACTACTGCATCATCTCCTGGGCGAGTTTGGGGACCTCTTTGTCGCGCCTACGGGCCTGCCTCCAACACGCATACATGATCACCATATTCACCTGGAGAAAGATGCGTCACCGGTCGTCGTTCGGCCTTATCGATACCCACAGCTGCAGAAAGACGAGCTCGAACGACAGTGCGCGGAGATGTTGCGCCAAGGCATCATACGCCTCAGCACCTCAGCATTCTCTTCGCCTGTTCTCTTCGTGAAGAAGAGCGATGGCTCGTGGAGGTTTTGTGTTGACTACCGCGCTCTCAACGCCATTACCATCAAGGACAAGTTTCCGATCCCGGTGGTCGAAGAATTATTGGATGAACTTCATGGCGCGAAATTCTTCTCCAAGCTGGATCTCCGATCCGGGTATCACCAAGTGCGCATGAACGTCAACGACATTGCCAAGACGGCGTTCCGCACCCATCACGGCCACTACGAATTCTTGGTGATGCCCTTCGGATTGACGAATGCGCCAGCTACATTCCAGGCACTCATGAACGACATATTGGGTCCGTATCTCCGCAATTTTGTTCTTGTGTTCTTTGATGACATTTTAATCTACAGCAAGACGTGGGCGGAGCACCTGCAGCACGTTCGCCTCGTCCTCTCCAAGCTCCGTCAGCATCAGCTTCGCCTCAAGCAATCCAAGTGTGCATTTGGCGTCACAACAGTGTCATATCTGGGGCATGTGGTGTCGGCGGATGGGGTAGCAATGGACAGCCAGAAGGTTCAGGCGGTGGCGGATTGGACTCGGCCACGTTCAGTGCGCGCACTGCGCGGGTTCTTGGGATTGGCCGGCTACTATCGGCGCTTCATCAAAGGATACGGCGCCCTTGCTGCTCCTCTCACCAAGCTTCTCACCAAGGATGGATTCACGTGGAACGAGTCCGCTGAATCGGCGTTCCAGCAACTCAAGATCGCTCTCTCTTCGGCCCCGCTGCTCCAGCTTCCTGATTTTCAGCGGCCGTTTATTGTTGAGTGCGATGCGTCGGGGTCCGGCATGGGAGCGGTACTGCACCAAGGCTCGGGGCCAGTAGCATTCTTCAGCCGGGCTATGGCACCTCGGCAAGTTGGTCTTGCTGCTTATGAGTGTGAATTGATCGCTCTTGCTCAGGCGATCAAGCATTGGCGGCCATATCTGTGGGGGCGTCCATTTATTGTGAAGACTGATCATTATAGTCTGAAGTTCTTACTTGATCAGCGCCTATCTACAATTCCTCAGCACCGGTGGATTAGTAAGCTTATGGGGTTCGACTTCGTGGTGGAATACAAGCCGGGCCGTATGAACACAGTGGCGGATGCCTTGTCGCGATGGGACAGCGATGCACTCATGGCTGCGTCCCTCTCCTCGCCCACCTTTCAGCTCTGGGAGGTTTTACGCCAACAGCTGGGCGCTTTGCCTGACTATCTACAGCTTCGGGCAGATGTGGAGGCAGGATGCAAGGACGAGCAGTGGAGCGTGGTAGATCAGCTGGTGACGGTTGGCCGTAAAGTGTTCGTTCCAGCCAATGTGCCGGCCGTTCAGCACATCCTATCCGCCGCGCACGAGGTTGGGCATGAAGGAGTACAGCGCACACTCCACCGCCTGCGTGCTGACTTCAAGATCACTGGGGATAAGGCGCTGGTCCAGGCATTTGTGCGCGACTGCGCCGTGTGTCAACGCAATAAGACCAGCCATCTCCACCCAGCCGGGCTTCTCCAGCCTCTTCCAATACCAACTCAGATATGGAGTGATGTGGCAATGGATTTTGTGGAAGCACTGCCTAAGGTGAACAACAAGACAGTAATCCTTACGGTGGTGGATCGACTTTCGAAGGCCGCGCATTTCATTCCGTTGGGGCATCCATATACTGCCACATCAGTTGCTCGTGCCTTCTTTGATGAAGTGGTTCGTCTTCACGGTCTGCCGACGTCCATTGTTAGTGATCGCGATCCCGTATTCACCAGCAATTTGTGGCGAGAGCTGTTTCGACTGTCAGGAACCACGCTCTGCATGAGTTCTGCTTTTCATCCTCAGAGTGATGGTCAGTCAGAAGCCGCCAATAAGGTGATTGTTATGTACCTGAGGTGTTTGACTGGGGATCGGCCCAAGCAGTGGCTCCGGTGGTTGCCATGGGCAGAATATTGCTTCAACACGGCCTACCACTCGAGTTTGCACACAACACCATTTCGCCTTGTCTATGGGCGGGATCCTCCGGCCTTGGCAGCTTATACTCGTGGCGATGCTCGCGCACCGGCCGTGGATCAGATGTTGAAGGAGCGTGATGAGTTCCTCCAGGCTGCTCGGGAACGCTTACTCCAAGCTCAGGAACAGGCCAAACTTTACTATGATACGAAGCATACAGCTATGGCATTTGGAGTGGGCGACTGGGTTTGGATCAAGTTACTTCATCGGCCGATTGCATCGCTGCCGGGTCAGTCCAAAGGAAAGTTGTCCCCAAGGTTTTATGGGCCATACCAGGTGCTTGAACGAATTGGTGATGTGGCCTACAAGGTTCAGCTTCCGTCCGGTGCACGTATTCATAATGTGTTCCATGTGAGCATGTTGAAGGCCTTCCATGGGCAGGCCCCGGCTGAGCTGCCTCAGTTGCCTTCTCTGCTGAATGGACGTGTAATTCCTACGCCAGTCAGAGTTTTTCGGAGCCGTCTTGCTCGGGGTAAATGGGAGGTTTTGGTCTCTTGGGAAGGTTTGGCTCCCAGTGAAGCTTCGTGGGAGGAGGTGGAGCAGTTCAAGCAGCGCTATCCGGCTTTCGAGCTCGAGGACGAGCTCTTTCCGAAGGAGGGGAGAGATGTTATGGTCGGTCTTCAGTACTCTAGGAGACGGCAGGATTGAGTAGTTTGAGCCGTTTACAGTTAGGATTGGGTTTTCCTCTTGTTTCATCGTTTTCAGTTAGGATTGTGTCTGGTTGTTAGGAAGGTTTGTGAGTAGAGTCCTAGTCGATCTTGGCATGTAACCCCGGCTATTTATATGAGGCCGCGTGATGAATAAAGATCAAGCAAGATTAAACCAATCTAATCTCCTCATCCCAAGTTCTCTATTCTCTCATCTCCTGCTTCGTCGTCCCGGCGACTCTATCTACCGGCGACAATTGTCGCTACCCAACGGCCGCAACACCCTTGATCCGAATCCTTGCTGAGCCTCTTGACAGCGACTTCTCGACCACCTAAAAATGCCGCCTTCAGAATTATAGAACAATAACTAAGTGTTGACTCTTGAGTACTATACTTCAATTCATGGGTTCACATGGAAAAGGATATGCTGCAGAGCATGATAGTACCTTGTAAACTTTGCCAAAACCTCCGCGCCCGATCATGCATGCTCTCGAGAAGTTATTTGTTGCCCCGACAATATCGCTGAACCGTATGGAAGGGAATTCAAGATCTTCAGTTGGGGGTCCTTCTCCAAGTTCAGTTGAAGTGCGCACACTGCCAGGCCCAGGCGCCAGCTTCTTCTCACTTTCACTGCTGCTTCTCTTACCTGCAAAATTGATGTCAACAACTTTCCTTTTGTGAAAACATGTATATAGATAAAACACAAGAGAAATATAACTGTACCTTTGGCTCTGCACTTGCAAAACCATAAAAGGAGAATGCAAGTGATTATGAAAACACTAGCCAACACTGGCAGTAAAATTTTCAGAGTTTTTGCCCTTGCCTTTTTGCCTGCACAAATGTAAGTCAATGCTTCATGAACAAATGCAAGAAGAGTCTTTTGCTGCCGGTTGAAAATTGAAAGAGCGTTACTAGCATAAGTTAGCATGGTGTGACCATGTCATCCTTGAAATAATCACAAAGGGAAAAAAGAACAAGAAAAAACAAAGAAAAGAAAAGAAAATTGAACCTGTGGATCCTGCAGTGCAGGAAGCCGGAGGTGGAGCGTCTCTCCAGTCACGCCCCAGAACGCGCCGATCATCTGCCTGTCGACCAGCTCGCCGTTCCACACCAGGCACCGCGCGATGTCCCCTTTGGCACTGCTGCTGCGCAGGCTCGCGTACGCGTACGCCACGCAGGAGCAGCTCCATGTTGGGCATCGCCATGAACGCATCCCCATCGCCACCGCCACCGCCGCCGCTCGAGCACGCCGCGGCTCCATTCCGCCTGGCTCGCCGGCTCGAAGCCGTCGAGGCACCTGCACGCCGCCGCAGCCTGCTGCGTGATGTCGCAGTAGCCGAAGGCGCCGCAGCTGCCGTAGGGGCTGCACGCGCGGGACGGCATGGACTCGAGCGTGGCCCACGCCGACGCGCCGCGGCTCCAGCTCAGGAGCTCGAACCTGCCGGCGCCGGTCACCACGTACCGCGTCGGCGGCGCGCCGTCGTTGACGGAGAAGGTCGTGTAGATCTCCTCCTCGGCGCAGTCGGCGCGCTGATGACCGGCCACGAGTCTGCGCGGGTCCGCGGGCTGGCGCGCGACGTCGTGCGCGGGTGGAGGGCCGGCGCCAAGGCCCCGCTCGACACGGCCAGGGCCGCCATGGACGTGCTGGACGGGCCACTCCGACGCCTCGTCACCAGGACGAAAAGGCTTCCGCAGCCGGCTCCGACACAAAGGCGAAGAAGATCGCGGAGGAGCAGGCTCGTCCAAGGAAGACAGCCATCGTCAGCAGCTGCCCCTTGCCCAAGAAGAGGGATCCGGTCGTGAGCACCAGCAGCGCGAAGCCGTCGTCAGCGAACACGCGAGCTCCTACGGCTGTCCCGGCGCAGTCGAAGAAGACGCCGCCCGTCGTGGTCAGCAGCGCCGCCGAGGAGAAGAAGATGGAAGCTACGAAGCGCAAGCTCCACGAACGGTACCAGGAGGCCGAGGACGCGAAGCGGCGGCGTACCATACAGGTGATCAAGCCACCGCGGGGGACAACATGCCAAAGGCAGCGCAACGCGCCGCACCCGGGCGTGAGGCCAAACTGCGCGCGAGCGGCGGAGAGGTGCTTCATGAAGTCCTGCTCGCTTGGGACGAGGGTTTAGTCAGACTCATGGGGTTCTTCTGCATGTAAACGATTTGACCATTAGAGTTGTGTCTTGCTGTTGTTGTGTAACGCTAAGCTAAGTTCTCTCGATGTGATCGCCGTGAGTGCATCAGTTGGCATTATATATTGTTATCCCGACAGATGGTCCAGCTTGTTTTGTACATGTAAACTGAACTGATACTCCTGCAATCTTCTGAAAAGCATTGAACTAATTTCCATGGATTGTGTTCAACGAGCTGTACCTGACATCGTACTCATGTTAGAGGTTTCAGATTCTTCTGCTGCAGTTTAAAGTAGTTTTAGATATGATAATTGTTGATATGGCATATAGAAACACACCTAACAACAAACCATCCTTCTCCTCTGTCACTGACATATGTCGCCCTTACCCATCATCCCTCCCCCATCTTCTCTCACTCTCTGTTTTCTACGTCTATAGAAAGGTAAAAGAAAAAAAAACACAAAGCGGTCCGCTGGCCTGCTAGTCAGGTTACGGGCCGACGTTGGGCTAAACGGGCTGCGCACGCGAGCGAAAGCAACACCAACAAAGATAAGAAGGATGCCCGTGTCGGGATGACGTACGACTCACTCCACCTACGCAGCGCAAGGTCGGTCTCGTCGCCTTCCTCCTCTCCTTATCTCCTGACCTCTTCCCCCTCCTGCCTGCCTGCCTTCCTTCCCCACAACCGCGGCGGGCAGCTACCCCATCCTTCCCATCTCCCCCGCCGCCGCCTCTCGCCTGCCTCGCCGGCGCAGGGTCGAGACGCTTTCGCCGGCGCCCGCTCCACGGCCCCCCTCAACGGGAGACGAACCTCGGCGCGGTAATCTGCCTGTTCCCTTTTCCCGTTCGGATATCTGTGGGGTGTCTGTTGGCGTGTCCGGGTGGGTTGGGGGACTGCTCGTTGGAAATTGGTTCCGGAGGTGCATCCCTACGCTGACGGCACGGCGCATCCGCGGGTCCTTTCGCGTGGATAGGGGCGGCGGCGTGGCTTTTGATGCGCGCCGCGTATGGCAGATGCTGCCCGCTTGAGGTGCTGCTGCGGATAGGATTTTGAGGACGTCTTGGTGGCTGAACATGCCACCATCTGTGGATGCTGTGTTGAAGTTTGTTGCGTAGAACAGATGGAGGGCTGTAGGGGTAATCCATGTGGAATGCTTAAGTGCACACCAGTGTTGGCACATGAATGGCTCTAGAGCAAGATTCGTGGAAATATATCCATTCTATATCTACAACCGTTTAAATTTTGGGGTTGTCATGCGCGGTTGCTATGTTATTTGATGGTTTTGTGTTGTTGTCACCTTTAGATTTAGGCGTAAACTCATTCTGAGGGAGCTAGCTCACTTAGCTGCATCTGTCAATTTTGTGTTATTTACAATTTTATTTTGTTCAATTTTCAGGGCTTGGCAGATAGAGGGCCAGGATTGTCTTTTGCTAGTTCAATATGGAGGGGGCTCTAGTTCAGTCTGCAATTGTTCCAACCGTTTACAGAAGCAGCTCTGGTCGGTCCCGTGCACGTGCGAGGGCTAGAACAAATGCCACAATGGTGCGGAATATGCCTACAAGGACCCTTACTCTTGGCGGCTTCCAAGGGTTGCGCCAGACGAATTTTCTGGACACGAGGTCCGTGATCAAGCGTGACTTTGGATCTATTGTGGCAAGTCAGATTGCAAGGCCGCGGGGTTCAGCGTCAAGAATGGTGGTTCGTGCCATGTTCGAGCGCTTCACTGAAAAAGCAATCAAGGTGATTATGCTTGCGCAGGAGGAGGCAAGGCGTCTGGGCCACAACTTTGTTGGGACGGAGCAAATTTTGCTGGGGCTTATTGGTGAGGGCACTGGAATTGCTGCTAAGGTTCTCAAGTCTATGGGAATCAATCTTAAGGATGCCCGAGTGGAAGTTGAGAAGATCATTGGCCGAGGCAGCGGGTTTGTGGCTGTTGAAATCCCATTCACGCCTCGTGCAAAACGTGTACTGGAACTCTCCCTTGAAGAAGCCCGCCAGCTAGGTATTACCTCCACTTATTCACATGTTTTTGCTAGTTTTATGTTGTAACCCAATTGTCATTTAGTTTGGCTTGTTATTATGTATTCACCTATAGTTTTGTCTGTGCTTGCTGGTTACTACTATCTGTGAACTTTGTTGACGCACCTCTGCTTCCTTTTTTCAAATTAGTGCAAATTGTACTATTTTGGATTACTGGCATCCTATTCTGGCATTTTCGATGATACGGAAAGTGCAAAATGCCTGTTTATGTTTATTTACTAATTCCAGATTTAGAATGACACCAAGTGATAAGGGCGGCCATTGTAAGAAATCTAGTACCATTATACTAAATTACTAGTATGCTCCTGAAGATTATGCTGATCTTACTTCTGTCTTTTCTGGTTCATCTGAAACCTTATGATATCACATCAGATTGTCTGGTCCTTAAATAACTTAGCAATGTGCTTGTGTGCCATTTATTTTCGTCCATTTTTTCAGTTTTAGAATTCTCTGCTTGAGACTAGTTTTTCTTGTTGTAAAAGATATCTAAAACTTAGCAATGTGGCACTTTCATACTAAATCATCAATGCACACAGTGATGATCCTTTGATATACATTTACATTGCAATATAAGGTGCACAAGTGTGAAATTACAACTATCAAATTGTTCTCGAAGATTATGTTTGGCTCATCTTGAACTCAGGTGAAACCTTGTGGTATCACATCTGACTATCTTGTCTTTAAAACAATTCCTGAGAGTTGGTTAGACATTTACATTCACCCTTTTTCGAGTTTGGAATCTTCTGCTTTTGGGTACTTGTTTGTTGTAAAACCATATGTTCATATTCTCACTTATGCTCTTCGGTTTTCATTCCTCAGGGCATAACTATATAGGATCTGAACATTTACTCCTGGGCCTACTTCGTGAGGGTGAAGGTGTTGCAGCCCGTGTGCTTGAAAGCCTTGGTGCTGATCCAAACAACATCCGCACCCAGGTAAATTTCTTTTGTTGTTGCTTTTCTTGGTCAATTCTCTTTTGAGTCAATTGTTCAGGGAGTGATATTTACATGATGCCCATTTTGCAGGTCATAAGAATGGTTGGTGAGAGTACAGAAGCTGTTGGTGCTGGAGTTGGTGGAGGAAGCAGTGGCCAGAAGATGCCCACACTTGAAGAATATGGTACAAATCTGACAAAATTAGCAGAAGAGGTATTTCCTCTTTCCACATTGTGCTTGCTACTTGAATAGGTAAGTGGAGATTTTTTTTATATATAGAAAGTTCACCATCTTTTCCTGCAGGGAAAATTGGACCCTGTTGTTGGTAGACAGGATCAAATTGAGCGTGTGACTCAGATTTTGGGTAGGCGGACAAAGAACAACCCCTGCCTCATTGGAGAGCCTGGTGTTGGTAAGACTGCTATTGCCGAGGGGCTTGCTCAACGTATTTCCAATGGGGATGTTCCTGAAACAATTGAAGGAAAGAAGGTTAGTCTGGACTGTCCTGTGTCACCTGGGCACCAGTTTTTTTGGGTCTATGCTTGTGTAGATAAGTAGCATTGCTATTTACCATTCATTTTTTCCACGGCTCCCTTTTGGACAGAATTCATTATGATGTGATTACTGTGATCAGAATCGATTATGATGTTATCAAATGTTGGTGATATTATCAGTATTGTTTTTCAAATTTTAGTGCTAAATCATGTGTCCCTAATTATCCTCATACTGTTCGGAAATATGATCGGTATTTCTACTATTCTCTGATTAGGTTATTACTCTTGACATGGGGCTTCTTGTTGCTGGAACTAAATACCGTGGAGAGTTTGAAGAGAGATTGAAGAAACTTATGGAGGAAATTAAGCAAAATGAAGACATCATTCTCTTTATTGATGAAGTGCACACACTGATTGGAGCAGGTGCAGCAGAAGGTGCAATTGATGCTGCTAATATTTTGAAGCCAGCTCTTGCTAGAGGTGAACTGCAGGTATAAGTTCCGGACTTTGCATTCTGTTGCTTCTAGCATTACATTACTTGTCATACGGTTTATTAGTTTGGAGAAATCCACAAAGGACTCATCAAACTGATTCTAGAATTTTGTGTTCGCCCCTAGTTAACCACTTCTTTGTTCCTGCTGTAGTGCATTGGTGCTACAACACTGGATGAGTATAGGAAGCATATAGAGAAGGATCCTGCGTTGGAAAGAAGGTTTCAACCAGTTAAGGTTCCTGAGCCTACTGTTGATGAAACAATACAGATCTTAAGAGGACTTCGTGAAAGATACGAGCTTCATCACAAGCTGCGATACACAGATGAAGCTTTAGTTGCTGCAGCACAACTGTCTTATCAGTATATCAGGTTCACAATACATCAAAATTTTATACTTCTCATGCATTTTACTTTTACCCTTGAAGAAGTCACTTCATGTGGCCATGGTATAGTCATGTATTTTAGTTTGCCTGTTTGTTTTACTTTTCCTTGCATAGAAAATGCTAGATTCTCCAAGAGAAGCAGGATATTTTTTTTTGATTGTTTTGCATTGAATGTTCTATAACATTATGCTGAATTTGCTAAGTTTATTTGCACTTTATGGTTCCATTTGCCTCAGATTTTTGCTAAAAGAATGTCAACAGGTATCCTAAAGTGGATAGCACTTAGGTTTCACCCTTAATTTATGTGACATACATGGTGTTTTGGATACCTCCTGGAACTTAATTGTTCAACCCAGTTATCTGTTTTGAGATTTTGAGCAATTTCTTTTTGCCGCATTCTAGAATCCAAGAAAATTTTCTATGGTAGTCAAAGGATATATGATAGCTGAATGAAAAAAAAAATTAAAGTTTAGGTTATTGAAAATAGTGTATTCTTCTCAAAGACAGAATGTATTTGTATTTATATTTGCCAACCATTTGATAATAACCGAATTTTATATTGCCTTTACTTCCTCAGCGACCGCTTCCTGCCTGACAAAGCCATTGACTTGATTGATGAAGCTGGATCTCGTGTTAGGCTGAGGCACGCTCAGGTAACTAACGCTGAATTCGTCGGACTACAAACAATATGCTTCACTGCTTTGTTCTTGCTGAGTGTGGTTCGTTGGTGTTACAGCTCCCTGATGAAGCCAAAGAGCTGGACAAAGAGCTTCGGCAGATAACCAAGCAGAAAAACGAAGCTGTACGAGGCCAAGATTTTGAGAAGGTATATTACTGTTTGCACAGCTATAAATTGATCTGACCATTTTCACTCTTTCAGTAGACCAACCATCATCTATCATGTTATCTCATCATTATTGTTTCTACGAATTGATCTGACCATCTCATGGGGAAGCAAAAATTGCTCTGAATGTATCGTGAGGCTCTATTGCAGTTGCAATTTTACATGGATCCTTGATCAGCTGTACTGCTTCTAAAATATTGTCTATGTTATCTTACCGTATTTGTTTCTTGATAGGCTGGTGAATTAAGGGATCGAGAAATGGAGCTGAAGGCCCAGATTACGGCTATCATCGACAAGAGCAAAGAAATGATTAAAGCAGAGACTGAATCTGGTGAAGTTGGTCCTCTTGTCGCAGAGGCAGACATTCAACATATTGTCTCCTCTTGGACCGGAATTCCTGTGGAGAAAGTCTCATCTGATGAGTCTGATCGCCTCCTTAAGATGGAGGAGACACTACACACACGTATTATTGGTCAGGATGAAGCAGTCAAAGCTATTAGCCGTGCTATTCGACGTGCTCGTGTTGGGCTGAAGAATCCAAATCGTCCTATTGCTAGCTTCATATTCTCTGGACCCACCGGAGTTGGCAAATCAGAATTAGCAAAGGCGTTGGCAGCCTACTACTTTGGCTCAGAGGAGGCTATGATCAGGCTTGACATGAGTGAGTTTATGGAGAGACATACTGTCTCCAAGCTCATCGGGTCACCTCCAGGTTATGTTGGCTACACTGAGGGTGGCCAACTTACTGAAGCCGTTCGTCGCCGTCCATACACGGTGGTTCTCTTTGATGAGATTGAAAAGGCACATCCAGATGTTTTCAACATGATGCTTCAGATCTTAGAAGATGGGAGGCTAACTGACAGCAAGGGGCGCACTGTTGACTTCAAAAACACACTATTGATCATGACATCGAATGTTGGAAGCAGTGTAATTGAGAAGGGAGGCCGCAAAATCGGATTCGACCTTGACTATGATGAGAAAGACACCAGCTACAACAGGATCAAGAGCCTGGTGACTGAGGAGTTGAAGCAGTACTTCCGTCCAGAATTCTTGAACAGATTGGATGAGATGATTGTGTTCCGGCAGCTCACGAAGCTGGAGGTGAAGGAGATTGCAGACATTATGCTGAAAGAAGTGTTTGACAGACTGAAGGCCAAGGACATTGCTCTCCAAGTTACAGAGAAGTTCCGTGATAGAGTTGTGGATGAAGGTTACAACCCAAGTTATGGTGCTCGGCCTTTGCGGCGTGCTATCATGAGGCTTCTGGAGGATAGTCTGGCAGAGAAGATGCTTGCTGGTGAGGTGAAAGAAGGTGACTCTGCCATTGTTGATGTGGATTCAGACGGCAAAGTAATAGTGCTGAATGGTGGTAGTGGTGTTGCTGAGCCCCTGGAACCTGCTCTCAGTACCTAACTGAGGTTGAAAATCTTTGGTCTGAAATATGGCCTCTTTACAAGTCAGCTGGGCTTCTCATGATGGTAAAACTAGATTGACATCAATTGCCCACCCCATTAGACGATTTATCTTTCCTTGATATTTTCTCCGTTGGAAGTGAGGCAGTAGGAGAATGCTATGGAAATGTATAGGCATTTAGCGGACACACTGTATGCTAGACCTTGAATTGCCTTGTTTTTTTAAAGAAACTTGTATTTTTTTTGTTTTTCAGTTTCCTGCAATTACTTGTATTAATTACTTCACTAGGGCTACGCTAGAAGGATGACACGGACATCGCTTGCACTGTCATGCCTAAATCACCCAGTTATGTATGGATGTAACCTATTCTACTCATAAATAACATTGGTGGATAATGGTGTGCTGTTCTGGCGCCTGGGTACTCAGTTTCTTTTTGTTTCCTTTTTGTTTTCTTTCATTGATATGTTGTGTTTAGTGTTTGAGTTTCAGTACCCAGAAACCATTGTGGATTCAAGGGGTGCCATAGCTTTTCCTTTTCCACAGGTTTCGTGACATGAATCATTTGTGACGTGCACTAAAAGAGTAGTAGTCTCATGGAACAAATTCCGATCGCATCTCTACATCTGACAATGCATCCTCCTCAATTTCAAGGACACCTTGTTACACTTGGAGATGAAACCGGTTGGGGTTTGCCAGTGCCAACCTGATCACTACACATGCAACCTGAGTTAGCTGCATACTTTACAGACAGACATACACGAGGAAGAGCACTGGCTATTGGATCGACTCCGGCAGCGGGCGGCCGGCGAGGAACGCCCTGAAGAGCCCGAGCGGCCACCTGTTTGACTGTTTCACCTGGAACCAGGCCCGGTACAGCACCGTCGCGTTGAGCCGGAGCCTGCTCGCCAGCCGGCTAACCAGCGTCCTGCTGCCCGTCAGGGGGATCACCGAGTCCTGGTCGCCGCTGCAAATGCAAATGCAGACAAGAACACATGAGAGCCTTGAGTGTCAGGTTCTAGCTTTGCATTGCCTGAAACCAAAACTCTGCATCTGTTTCTCCAGATGTCAACTTCGACTGAAAAAAAAAACTCAATTAGTATATCCCCTACCACATGTAACAACCTGAAATTTCTAATCATGACAACGAGCATACGGGCATATCATCTTTAATATCACTGAAACTTTTGAGCTTTATGGAAATACATTTGGAACATACTTTTTACCATGCGGTTTGTGAAGATTTTTTACCATAGCACCTACACAGCAAGATAATTTAATAAATATACTACTTTTAAGACCACATATTCTAACTAAATTTATCTGATTTTTTGGAAATCATCCGGAGGGTAGATATATTTACTTAAAAATTCAAATATAGTTTTTCAAATATAGTTTTTTTGGGAAGAGCTTTATTTGAAATTTAGAATAGCTATGCCACTAGATCCAAACTCAACCTGTTTGCGTGCACATGCTAGAACAAACGATGGCCTTCGCCACCATGGCGCGCGGCGTGCACCCGCTCATCCGCGTCCCCGGACTGCCATGGACGCGCTGCCGTCGCCGAGGCTCATGGCCTCGCACATATTTTTCTTATTAACAAACGAACAGTTTCATGACATGAATCGACAAGTGAAAATAGCTCTGTGAAATTGGTTTGTAAGTCAGGTTTGTGAATGTTGGCAACCCTCGGGCCTCGGCTCGAAGCACAAATCCTGCAAGTTGCAACAAAATGTGCAGGGATGGAGCTTGGGTGAGCAAAGCCTTACCTTGGGTAGCATTGTCCTAAGAAAACAGAGAGAGGGAAGAAAGGAGTAACATTTCCTAGCAAACGATTCTATCCATATAAAACACAGCCTTTTCATATGCCATAAGTGAGTAGTCCATTAGGATGGCCTCGAATATTGAACTTTGACCAATAATGTATATGTAAGATAAATTATTATTAGCTTAAAATAAAGAGAAATAGTTACATATAAATTTGTAACAATTACCATGGTATCAATCTATATAAGTTAGTTATTGATGGTTAAATAAAGGTACAAAGGTTTGATTATGATAAAGCAAATATAGACTTCATTATTATACTGGGGAATTTTTAATAATGGATTTAAGTGGGTGTCTTATAGGCTCATAGTACTCTTCCGAAAGAGATGGAGGCATAATTGTAAACAAAAGGTGAAGCAATGAATATTTGATCAAGACGTACGAATGAGATGCTCACCAACATAACTCATCACCATAATATGCTAACAACTAATAACTGAATGAACCTATTTAAATCATGATCGACCTTAACTAACCCAAAATCTACCTAGCTAGCTGATGAATATACCCACTATACTATAACTATACTGATGAGGACTCGGATACATTAATGGTGAACCCTAATAAATAAGATAACCACTACCATGAAGACTCAATCCCTAAGAAATCCTCAATTGGTCTTTGCAGTTGTTCCATGACGCTCTCCCATCCTGCCTGAGATGGGTGGATGTAGTCCCAGAAGAAGACTTGGTCCGGGTTGGCGCACACCGTGTACTGAGCTCTGCCGCTGCTGTCCTCCTGCCCACAGTACCCATTGGGGTCAGGGTTGTTGCAGCATGGACCTGTATGGAAACCATTCATATATATATTATATGTCAGTAAATATTGAATTGTATTTATATATCTGATTGTTCATCCACCAACTAATAATTACCGATGTTGGGTTGCACATTGTTGGTGAAGATGCTGTAGAGGTCGAGCAGGAGGACGTCTTGTGATGACCCGAGCTTCTGCCTGAGCGCCGTGTTGTGTATGTTGGCCAGCATGTTGGTGTGGCTGTCGCAGTGGTTGTAGTTGCTAGCGACGGACTGCCACGGCGAGCAGCCCAGCGGGGGCAACAGGTTCACCAGCACCTTGGACACGCCCAGATCTTGGAGACGTCTCACGGCTGCAGCGATCTCATCGGTCACCTGTCCGCTCCAGGCCCTCATCTGCACGTACACATGTCCATCGATCAGCATGTGCATATGCAATAGTCATCAGATCTCTCTGAAGCTCTACGACATTTATGATGCATATATGGAGTAGATGATTAATTGTAGAGAATTCACCTCATTGGAGCTTGAATCCTGGGTAATGCGATTATTGTAGTCGTGTCCGGTGGAGACGCCGACGAGCGCCACCGACTCCTCCAGGTCCTTTCTCTCCACAATCCCGTTGTTCACTAGGCTTGCCAGCTGGTCCACCTGCCTGCGCAGCGAAGCCGCCTCGCCGTCGAACACGCCGGAGCCGCCCACGGCGAAGTTCACGCCGGCCGGGTCCACCTCCGCCTCGTTTGACCTCCGGAGCCTGTAGGGTGGAGGGGACTCGTCGCCACCAAGGATCTTAGCTGCATATATATACATATATATAATCATTCCATCAGTATATTCAGTACTAATAATAAGGCATATCAATCTACAATCATTCGATCGGAAGATCATATCGATCGAGAAGCGTGCACGTACCGAGGATATCTGATTGGACCATGCCATTGGAGACGCGGCCAGTGGCACGGTTGCTGTGAGCTGAGTCTGACATGCCGTAGGGGTAGAACCATCCACGCGACAGCACCGTCTTCTCCGACGTCTGGGGGCGGTTGCCGGCGTCCACGAACGAGTCGCCGAACACGAACAGCATGTAGTCCTTGCGAGGTTCGTCCGGCTGCCGACGGGCCTCCACATGATGAGCTCCTGCTAGATTGGATTTTGGGATGAATGAACAGCAGTACGCTAAACAGAACAGAACGGAGTATTGCATACCATTGAGAAGGAGTAGTAGGAAGCAAGCGGCCAAGACAAGCTTCGTCATCATCGTCGAGGTCATCGTCACGATGCAAGAGACGAATGAAAGATGCTTGTCAATGCCACGCGATGTGTTGCGCGCCTGTGTGCTCCCAACCGAGGCGTGCAGGTCTTGTATTTATAGGGGGAATTGCAAACCAAAGATGAGAGAACAAACTTCCATTCTATCTACGACTAGGTGACATTCAAAACCTGCGTGTACTGTACGCCCGTGGATAGATATATACTCTTTTGAAGAACAGGGTAGTATAGTACTGCATCCGGCCGGGCTTCTTCAGTTCCATGTAGTCTACGCTACCAAAACACACGAATCAGCAACTAATAATATTAGTTAATTAAGGCTGAAGCTCTCATCTTTGGACTCGGAGATATGGCTGGCCAATGCGCCAGTCATGGAAAATCCGCACCCTGTTATCCTTCACGTCCATGTTTGGAAATTTAAAAACAACCCGTACAGATTTCGCAAAAAAAAATCAAAGACATAGTATATCAAAACAACTCATGCTTTATGGTATATAGAAGATAGATAGATAATAGATATAGATTATGCTGCTATCAGAAGCTCCATTTATAATGGATATATTCACAAGAATCAATCTGAATTAACCGGAACTTCTTCAAGTGATGCCATCTCTTCTGGATTGGGAAGACAATGTCACAATTAGATTCTGAAATCTTACATGTCAAGAGCTCTGTACATGTAAAAAGCTTCCCTTCTGAATTAGGCAGACGTCGTCACAATTAGATTCTTTAATTTTACGTCTCACTGCATTCCAGGTATTTTTTACTGCCTCTGTTCCACCACAGAACCAGATTCCAGATACAGATGGTGAACGGCGGGAGGTTGCTGCAGGTGAGACGGCAAGCAGCCCGGTTTGCTCTAAATTCTGAACAGGTAATTTTCAAAAAAAAAACTGAACAGGTTCAGCTGATTTTCAACTCAACAGGTATTTCTTGCTCACTTTCAACACTTCCATCCCATAAAGATGAAAGCAGCACATACCATCCCACTCGCTCCAGTTCTTTGACAGAACATGACCGTGAAAAGTTGACATTGCCTGTTAAGAATCATAACGCATACAGCAGATAAACAGTTGCCCCGAGGAAGAAGAATTAGAGCAAAAACTTATTCCAATACGCTTCATCATTACACAGCTCAAGGTTTGAAGCAAATTTTCTGCTCAGCACTGTAGTCAGTGGTACTTTCCTTCAGGGAAGGCAATAAAAATAGTATCTCACAATTTGCATAACAACTCGTTCAACCCAGGTAAAATCTTTGTTGTCATTCCACTCTAATACTCTATGAACATGCACACTTGAATCAGAACATGCCTAGGTCTGTCCGTACGATTTGAAACACTCTATACTACCTCAGCCCTGGGTTTATGGCTTCCTAAACTTAAGAGAAAATGTTTCAGAAACCCTTACTTCTGACACCTAATTACAGCACAAACACCCAAATACTGACCACTCTAATAATATCAACTATACTTGCACCTTGGGAGCCATTACATATGCAGAACCGAGTCCATGCAGTCGTTAATATTAAAGTTCATTAGGCGATCAAGATCACAATAATAGAAAAATGGAAATTACATATACAGAACCTTGTCTAGGGTCATCCATATCAACAATGATGTCCACATATCTACAACATCCATATCAACAATGATGTCCACATATCTACAACTTACCAAATCATCACCCAGCTATATACATAGTTTAAGAACAAACCAACATGAAGCGTTGGACTATAGATTGCTTGAGGTTGGGTGCAGTTTGCTGGTTTCCGCATCTAATTATAAGTAAACATCAGACCTGTCACAACTTTGATCTTTGTTTAGCTATAAGTGTTGATCCTACATGCTAATCGGTCTGATCCTCTAATTACCTAATCGATTTGCTACAACATAGCAACTGAACCTTTCCAACAATGAAATGATTAGGAGTTCCTGATAATCTTAACTGCTTCACTGCCACTTCTGATGTCACTCATCAAAGCAATTTGATGCAGCAGTTGTGCTATCCTCTGCACAAGGAAAACAAGAGTTAAATTAGAGTATATGAAAATCAATCACAATGTGAACATTTATTGTTCTAATGCACTTCTAAGCTTTGTTAATCTGGACAGTACTTGGTGGTAAAGCACTAACAGCTAAAGATGAGTCTGTGGAGAAAACAATAGTAGTTTGGTGCAATCACCTTAAGTTTTTGGATCCAACATAATGGTTTGAAATAAAGTTACAAAACCCAAAGAAACACATGCAACGATCCAGACAATTAAGGAGCATAGTAGAAACCTAAGTGTGCTAATCTGTCAACAATATATGTTCTGGAATATGAGAACAGCGACCATCTTGAAACATTTCGTGAAATAGCACTCAAACTAACAAGGGAGAACAGCGCACTGTGATAGTACAAAAATTTATTACTAATGTTGGCTCTCAAAGTAAAGGAGAATATATATGAACTCGTGAAACAAGACTAGAACATATTTACCAACCAAAACACCTTCTATCATTGCAACTTCCCCAAAAATCAAATGATGCAAGGTCACACTAAGTCCATAACTGTTGCTATTCTTCTTTAGTCTGACCCAACATCAGCAAATCTTTATACTAGCACTGACTGTGAATATCATAAAGCATACTGGCAACGGTGAAAAACAGATGATGCCATTTCCAACCAAAGATCTTCTATATGATCAATTCAACTTCCCAACAACACAATCAAACAATGCAAGATCACGCTAACAACTTCTGAATTTGCCACATCGGTCCTAAACTTCAGATAAATATTTTGCTTGATCCAGAACCTAAACGAAACAAATCACTTCTCAATGAAACAGCAACTGAGCAACAGTCATTAGTTTCTGGGATCTCATCAGCGACCAGACTTAACAAGGGAGAAATTAACACTACTTGGTAAAATAGGGTCCTGTTCGTCCCATACGATCATCCATGGCAGCAATCGGCCAGCTAACTACGACAGAGACATCGCATTTGCATCACGACTCAGAAGCTTCAGAGAGATCCAAACCTTATCCTTCTCCTTGGAGAGAAGCACGAGAAGGTCCCGTTCCCTCCTATCCCGCCGCCGGGCGTACAGAAGCGCCCCCACCACAGCGACCGCCGCCGCAGCCGACCACACGGCGGGCCTCACCGCCGGGCACCCGCACTCGCCGTGCACGAGCACCCGCTCCTGGACGGCCCCGACCCCAGCCGCCCAAGCGCGCCTCGCCGCCAAGCGGCACCTCTCCCACGCTCCCCTCAGCCACTCTACATCCTCCTCCTCATCCCCCTCCAGCTCCTCCTCCTCCGCCCCATCCTTCGCCGCCGCCGCCACCGCCGCCATCAACACCTCCTCGGGCTCCTCATCCAGGCCCAGGCCCTCGTGGAGCCGTGGCGGGAAGATCGCGCAGTCATCAAGCCCCCCGTCCACGTGGGCGACCGGCGGGGCAGCGGGGGTGACGAGCTCCCAGGCATCGGTGGCGAGGACGGGCGGCGAGGAGGAGATGGAGTGGGTCAGCGTCTTGGGCTTGAGGAGGAGGTGCGGGTTCGGGGAGGAGAGGAGGAGCGGGTCGAGCACGGAGTACGGCGGGGCCGGGGCCGACGCGACCGCGACCGGCGGTAGCGCCGCCGGGAGCGGGCGATCCATGGCGGCGGGGCTGCGGCTGCGGCTGCGGCCGGGCGCGGCTGGGCTGTTCACTGGAGTTGATTTTTCGCTCGGCAATTTCGAGGGCGAGGTGGACCTTGCTGATCTGGATTGTGTGTGTGAGTGTGAAGTGTAGAGAGTGAAATGTGATTTTTCTTATGGATTAATTCCTGTTGAATTTTTTTAAAATTAGAAGTCCGTGACACACCAAGGACAAATTTTCAAACTGTGAAAAGCATAAATTTTAGGCAGATTGCTACTTCAATTTTACATTTTCACGTCGAGACTTGGTAGCCAAGTACGGTGGATGTAATCTTGGTTCTTTCTTTGCCTTGCTTATTCCATCAGTGTGTTCAAAAGATGCCAGAGGCTAGGCGGTTGGGGTTTCAAACAATTTAATTTGAGACTAATCTCTCTGTTGCAGGTGTCAGTTAAGAACCTGAGAGATACGTTTATGTTATGAAACAAAAAAACAACAGTTGAGCACAGCAAACTCTCTCTTGGGTCTGGTGCATTTTTGCCGTGGCAAATTCTTATTTGTCCTTTTTTGTCTAATTCAGTTGTTGCTACCAATGTCAGTTCCAATAGGCCTTGAATTAACACAGCATAACGCGTGTTTCCAATGATGTCAATGCTAGGATGATGAGCAAAACTTACTCGTGGACTGCCACCGTTCATAAGCCCAATTCCCTTTTAATCGTGGGCCGCCTTGGACACTCGCCATTTTAGCCCACCTCGGCCCACTCTCCCCTCCTCCCCCAAATCAGTTTTTCCAGCCCAGCCTCCCTCAGCCTTCCATCCGGTCCTAAACCCCTCCTAACCAGCAGTTCCCAGCCCACCGGTGGCGGCGCGCGGTGAGCTCGGCGGCGCGGCGAGCAGGGCGCGTGCGGAGCGCCGGCGGGGCGAGCGGAGCGAGGGGGAGCGGCGTGGCTTGTTTTGCTGAAGCAAGCCACGCTTGGCCAAATCAGCGGTCGAGAACGGGAAGCTACAGTCCCCTGCGATCGGCGAGTCGTTCCGGGGGAACCCTAGCTGGGCCATGGACGCAGCGGTGGCACGGGCGCGGCAGGAGAAAGTGAGGAAGTTCGAGGAGTTCGTGGACCAGCGTCTAAAGCCCGACCTCGCCAAAGCCATCGCGCAGCGTGACAAGGTGTTTGAGCAGCAGAAGACCTTGTAAGCCCCATTGAACTTTCTGTCCGTCGATTCTGATTGTCCATGTTTCTGCTGGTAGGACATTTGGAGGTCGTATCTCTAGCATATCATCTGAATTGCTTCTTGAGCATGTGGCGATTCCTGCTAATTTATTTGGCGTATTAGCTTTGTCTATCGCAACTTCTCTGATGGTGTAGCTTTTCTGGATTCCGGCAGCTTGGATTTGAAGAGGAACATTGAAAATTTGGAGAGGAATGGCGTCACCAGCATGCGTTCCATGATCAATCTTGGCTCGGAGGTGTACATGCAGGCAGAAGTGTAAACCTCGCACCCACTTTACCACTCCTCTTAACCATTACAGACAATGGTTACAAAATTTACATTACCCAATGGAATAGAGTAGCTTCTCAATTGCAGTATTTGGTATATACTAAACATAGAAAAGGTGCAGGGATATGACTTACTTTTCTTTCCTTCGAAGAATTAGAAATACTGCATACAGTTACTGCCCTGTTCTAAGAAAAAGTTGTTTGGCGGTTTTATACATGTATATGTGAAAAGACAATATAACAAGCAGATTGGTTTTTTTACTTCTAATAAATTGAGGTCCTTGGTCGTGGGAGATAATATAGGAAACTAACTTGGAACTGCTCAGCTTAATATGCTCTCATGCTAATTTTTACTTTTAACCGATTAAGTGTTTCAATATACGTCTGTAATCAGATTCCATGAACTGCTGAGATATAACTGTTCCTTGTTGCGTGGTGATTTCTGCAGACCAGATACAAGGCACATTTTTGTTGATATTGGTCTAGGGTTTCATGTGGAATTTACTTGGCAAGAAGCTTTACAGTTTATATCTGTAAGAGAGGCAAGGTTGGCCAGGTAAGCAGATTCTGATGTTTGGCTGTTTGAGTATGGTATATTTCTTTGCTGCAGCACTCTGTTCTGTTAAGTGAGTTATCCAGTAATTTGTGCCTGCTGTTCAATATGGTGCTTAGCAAAAAAAAAAAAAAACAGCTCTTAGCTCCAAAGGAAAATGAACAAAATCTGGATGCAATTTTAGTTCCAGAACTCCATTGGCCCTGTGTTGTAAGAATTTATGATTTAGGAGCATCTAGATGTAGGAATTTAGTTTTATCGGAGCTTGTCTTCATCAAACATCATATAGATCAGGAGTATCACAGGCTAATGTGCAGCATATAACAGAGCCTGTCAGTTGTCATTATGTTACTGGTATGCATCTGTAATTCAGTTGTATACACACATGTAGAAACTTGGTGAAGATAACTAATTTCACTATGGCATCTCTTAGCATTCTAAACTACTGTTATTCATGCTTCAAGCGATGGATGCCTCTACTACAGCTAATGGCCATGTATTTGTATTTCTGAAGATGCCTTAAATGAGTTTTATGTTTATTGGTATGCCAACAGAGACATTACTATGATGTTCTAAATCATGAAAGCACACCCTCGCTTGCAGGAGGGGCAAAGCTTAGATGAGGCCATGCCTGTACTGTTTAGTGGTGTTTACAGCTAAATTACATAGGCTGCCACTGCTCGTTTGTTTCTAGGTTCGTTTTTAATGTTAGGAGATTAATAGTTCCATGTGCTCTGAGATCAGTGCTTAGTTCTGGATCCAACAGAACACCACCACCACCATATTATACTAATCTCTGAAGTCTAATTTAGATACAGCACCCTTGTATGGTCTTGCTAGTCTGATTTTACTGGGCAGATGTTCGTGACATTAGTTTGTCCAAAAGATACGATCCTAGACTTGCTCACCAGCATAGCTAAGTTATCTTGGTATGCAATGGTAGACATTTTTGGTAGAAAAAAACAACAACAGCAACTGAATCTAGTTAGACCTTCTGAAATATTTCAAAATTGTCATTACAATGTACTCCTGAGACACATCTAGTTTGTTGAACAGAAAGTTCATGGTATACTGCTAACATCATAGCTTGTTCCACTTATGGCTGAATGATTTCCTTCTACATTTGTAGGATGCCATGCCGTAGGTTGATGTTTTATTTCTGAAAGTCCTATGCAGCTATGTTTGCAGCATTTCTTCAAATGTTAACCTTGGAAATGTTGCATGTTTGCAGGCAAATAGATGAATACACACATCTCATCGCAAGCATAAAAGCACAGATCAAATTGGTAAGTACGATATATTATAATTGGCCAGGTGTTCCATTTATTCCATAGATCATATATTTCCTTTGACAAAGAGCGTGGCATACTTGCATCTGATGTTATCTGCTTAAATTCAGGTGTTACTCATCATTCTGCTTACCGCCTGCAATTCCATATGCAGGTATGTGAAGGCATCCGTGAACTGCTGCAGCTACCACCGGAGAAAGAGTTATCACCTAGGAATACTTGGTAGAATTTAGTTCTCACGGCTAAAGGGTTGGTGCCATCAAACTTGTAATGTCGTGCAAGATGGTTCCATTTTTATATGACAGCGACCTATCTTCAAATCTGGTGACCTTCTGCAGTTGAAATTACTCAACCCATTGGGTTGGTGCCATCGAACTTGTAAAATGTACTAGTGCAGTTCTGCAAGATGGTTCCAATTTTTAAGCCAACAACCTGGCTTCAAATCTTATGGTCTTCTGCAGTTGAAATTATTCAACTCTTGGGCCCTGTTTAGTTCCCCATCACATCACCAAACTTCTAAAAATTCTCTCTCCAAACTTCACTATTTAGCTATCGTATCAAATCTCCCTCCTCGTGCATGGAGTACTAAACGTGGTTAAATAAAAAAACCAGTTGCATGGTTTTGATGTACACGACGAGACGAATCTTTTGAGCCTAGTTAGGTCATGATAGGACAATGTTTACCACAAACAAACGAAAAGTGATACAGTGCGCTACAGTGTTCGATGAGACTTTTTCACTTCCCTTTTCACCTTCTTTTCGGGAACTAAACACCCCCTTGGAGTACTTTAAAACCAAACAATGAGGTCTATGGGTCATACAGCAATCTCTTTGACTGCACCCCAGAATTAATTTTTAAGATTTCATTTCGTGGCATCGATATATCGTCGACAGGTTAGTGAGCGCACAGCGGCGACACTGAAAGCACCGTCTTCACCGATGTGCAGTTTATTTCAGCCCGTTCTCTTCTCCCCGATGCCTGAGCTCTCACATGACCGGGTAGTACGGCATGCTGGCGATGCCGCACAAGCCTTCCCTGACCGCGACGCGCCTCTCCATGCGCAGGTAGCCGCCCTCGCCCCACTCGTCGCCCCGCGAGTTCTTGACGATCCAGTACAAGCGGCCGCCGGCGTCGGCGCCGTACCCGACCACCGTGACGGCGTGGTTGGTCCCGGCGTCGCAGGGGCTCGAGAGCACGCCGGACTTGTAGTGCTGGAACTCGAAGGTGGCGGCGTTGATGGTGACGGCGACCGGCTGCTGCGCCACGGCGCGCTCCAGCGCGGCCTCGCTGTTGGGCTCGACGGCAGCGCCGCCGCGGATCCAGCCCGCGCGGATCCCGCCGCGCCTGCACTGGCCCTGCATGCTCTCGTAGGGGTACTCCCACGCCGTGGCCAGGCCGCCGTTGCGGGCGACCCACCACATCGCCGACGCCGGGGAGCCGCCGTCGCAGCCGCTGTCCGGCGGGGTGTGGTCGCAGTCCACCAGCTCCTGCTCCGACAGCGACACCAGACGCCCCGTCCGTAGCATGTACAAGCTCTCGATCGACGCCACCGCCGCGAACGACCAGCAAGAACCTGATGCAAGGACATCATGCCGTCATGGATCACGAGGCCGTCATGGCACGTGGACAAGGCTCGTCGTCTTTTTTTACTTACCACAAGTCATCTGGTGCTTGACGGGAGTCACTGCGCCACTGGCCCTCCAGTCGACGCTGTAGGGCACCTGGCCGAAGGCGTCGCCGGAGTAGCTGCCGTTGCCGCCACCGCGTGTCGTGGTGGTGTTGAGCAGCCGCGTCGTCACGGCGTCGCGGGCCGCGAGCGCCCGCCCGGGCGGCATGGTGTGCGCGGCCAGGAACTCGTCTCTGGTGAGGTCGGTGAACTGGTTCTCGCCGAGCTGGTACGAGAGGCCGCCGCGCCGGTTCGTGGCCTCGATGTGCTCCACGTTGCGGCGGTACACCTCGAACCGGCACTGCCGCTCCTCGGCGGTCGCGTAGGTCCGGTTGTGCGCGGCGCGCCACGCGTTGAACCGCTCCATCATGAGCGACATGTCGTCGCCGGACGCCGCGGCGCCGGCGAACAGGAGGAAGCCGGCGCACAGGAGAGCGAGGGATGGAGAACGTGAGGCGGCGGCAGCCATGGCTGTCGATGCGATGAGAGATAGCTTCAGCCTTCAGCTGCCTGCAACAACCCCCCTGCCTGTGCAAGCTGCTGCGTGTTGCTTGGTGTCTCCAGATCGAGTCCCAGACTGATCGAGCAGCCATGGCTGTGGGCTAAAATAGGTGGCCGGCCGTGGCGAGGCGAGGTGATCGATCACGACACGCATCATCATCGGCAGCCTCGATCGTTTGGAGGAAGAAGTGATGGAATCAGAGATCAGGACCCGGCCGGCTACATTGATCTGCTGGATGTGCCGTCTTGTCAAGCAGCGGTGCTGGTGCGCCGCTCCGGCCGGTGGAGGACGAGTTAGAAATGGCCGCAGCATCTTCGATCCGGAGCAACGTGAATGGCATGGTGCCAGTAGTGTACACATGTCCTTCCAGATGATGGAAGTTTTCGTATCTGCTAGCTTCTGCACAGACACAACGACATGCCTCTCGTTGGATACGATCCTGACGTGCGCTAATTAGGTTCAGTGTTTCAATGGACCAGTTAACTACGCATGCAAATTTCATGGCAGACAGTGCTGTAGTTAAGATTTAGCGAATTGAGAATAGCAGTGGAGCTGCATCGTGAGACGTGTGTGTTGCGTGCAGTCCGTGAACTTATTTGTTAGAAGTGGAGGAACTAAAACTTGGTGAAGATGGGTGCACGTGCACGACCCATTAGGGTCAGTTTGGCAGGGTTTTTTGCATGCCCAGAAGCCGATGGAGCTAGAAAATAGCTTCACCGATCACGAGAGCCGTTCGCGAAATAAGGAGCCAAACCCTTAGTTGCATCATCTGAGTAATGCACAAGATTACGCAACACTCGTCTGAAGGTATTCAGGGCATGGTTTCTATATATGGGCAATTTAGTTGGGAAACCATACTTGTTGTTTTAGCTTCTTGTACTGTCTTCAACAACAAGTATGGTATCTTTGAACCTAATTAACACAACCATCTCAAGGTATCTTTGAACCTTTTTTTTGCCAATCATACCCCCACTAGTTCCTCCATTAACTAGCAGGGTAGACTATAGCTGTATTGTAAATTGGCGACTTAGGCGAAGTAATCGGTGGCGCAGTTGTGGTGTGGTTTGTGGTGTCTTAAAGTTCTATACACTTCCTAATATAGCTCTAATATAAAAATATATAGAACTCAAGCACGAACTTATTAGGTCCAAGTTGGTACTTCCATGGGTGCTGCCGTGCTGATCGAGGTGCGGCAAAATCACACCGGTGCAAACTGGCCGGTTTTGTGTCGAACCGGTGAACCAGTGAACCGGTTTTCAGTGAATCATTGATCAATTTGATGTTTGGATATTAGTTTTGAACTTTAAACAATAGACTATTATGATATATAATTATGTTATACCATCAATTATGTCATATGTGATATCTTTTTTTAATAAAACTTACATATTATTTATATAAATCATGAGAAATAAATATTATATTAATAAATATTGAACCACTGATTCGACTAGTAAATCACTGGTTGGACCAATGAACCAGTGAACTAGTGGCCTGACCGATTCGATCTCCGGTCCGACTTTTCGTTCTTGGTGTCCAATGTCATGAGATGTGGTGTTAGCTACTTGCATTTAGACATCCCTTGCATCGAGAGTCGAAACTAGCTTGGAACCGGGCCTTGATATAATCAGGGAACGTGTTCTTAGTGGAAACCGTGGGTGCTAGAAATTAATCTATCTATCTGACATAAATGTGGAACATTCAGATCAAGATGCACCTCCTTCTACCGCTTGTAGCTTATGAACGTTTGATTCTGTGGTGTGGTGTATACCTAGAACATTTGATTTGATTTGGACGGCGGTTTATTTTTGTCTCTCAGAACTGATTATCCATCTCCCAATCGTAGAGCTGCCATGCGGGCCCAAAAGGCGATAACTCACCCAGTTAATCCCATCTAATATTTTTAAATAAAAAAATTCATTTCTTGTCATGCCGTAACCCACCTTCTTATTATCTGTCAGGCTAACTGCCTCACGCACCTCGGATTCGATCGGGCCGCACCACCTCGCCCTCGCCACCGTCAAGGCGAAGCGGAGGGAAAGGCGTCGCCGGCCTCGCTCGCTCCACCACTCGCCGCCGTCGCCCGCCTCGACCACTTCACCGTCGCCGGCTATCTACCACGGCAGCCATGATCCGCGGCCTCGCGCGCTGCCTCCAGCTCGGCGGCGGCCTCGCGCGCTCGCCCGCTTCTCCGTGGGCAGCCTCGGCCTCGTCCACCGCCGCCGCAGGACCGGTGCCGTCGGCGGCGGCCGCCAAGGCTTCTACGACCGTACCTTTCGCAGCGGCTACGTTTGCTGGTTCAGCGGCGGTGGGTGCCTTCCCTGCGGCGTCTCCGACAGCGACTATGCTGGGAGTCAAGGCCGCCGCGCCGGCGTCTTCCATCCTCCACACGCTCACGACCTCCACAACCCTTCCTCGTCTTGCGTCCCGACAACTTGCAGCAGCCGTCCCCGGGTTCCTGATGGTCGACGCAGAGGTGCTCAGCCTGCCTTCAGAATCCGTCCCCAGGTTCCTGATGATCGACGCAGAGGTGCTTGGCCTGCCTTCAGCATCAACCCACCGCACGCAGGCAGTGCTGGTGATGATGCTCGAGGGCCACCCGAAGGAGGCCTCGGATCTCTCGTATGCCTCTGGTACAAGGTCGGCACCGACGGCCACCGCGATGCCCTCGATGTACTTTCATACCCAAGGTGCGAGCAGCGAGCGGCCGTTGACCGGCGCCACCTGCTTGATGCGTACTCGCTCGACATGGTCTGGTTCACCATTTGCTCTCCAGCGGCGTCATTACTCATCCACCTCTTCTCATGTCATGTAAGTTCATCAGAACGTTATCTTCTTTCTTGTACATACTGTTAGACTGGTCGTAGTCACTAGTGAGTAGTAGAATGAATGTAATCTTCAGAAAATGAATGTTGTATGGCTTGGTCAATTAGTAATCTGAAATAGTTTCAGTTGCTGTTAAATTATTTTCCCTGATCATGCATGCTAAAAAGTGATATAGTTCCAGTTTTTTCTAAGGTAGTATTTGGAGCATTGAGCTCATGATGCTGAACCTGGACATGAACCTAACCCATTGGCACTGTTCTTTTGCAAGACAATCAAACTGGGGTTCATTCGTGCAACTCTAAAAGATATATACGATTGGTCAAATAGTGATCGTGATCAGTAGTTTTGGTGTTGCTATCCCTGCAATCTTTAGAAAAAGAGTGGTCTATGAATTGGTGAATTAGTGAATATCAAACAATGATATATGCTTGAGCATACATTCGGGCAGTAGTCCATTATGCTGTGGATGACCCAGCAACTAGAGTCTGGTCTATAGTTTATATTTTTCTGAACCTGAATGTTAGCTGTAGGCACCGAACATTTCTGTTCTTTTGCAATGCAATCAAACTGGGGTCAATCATGTAGCTCTAAAAGTGATATATTCTTGGTTAAATAGTGATCAGTAGAAGATATATGGTTGGTCAAATGATATATGCATGTTTCTACTGTAGTCAAATAGTGATACTGAGTGATCAACTTTTTCTAGTTTGGTCAAATACTTATGAAATTCTTATCCTGGACCAATATTTTTCACTGTTCATGCTGGATTGCCTGTTCTTGTTCAAAGTCACTGAACCTAGCATGTTTTCTGCAGAGCTTACACAAGGGATGAACACTCATCAACGAGCCATTACCCCATCCTCAGTGCAGTAGATTACATTGAAAAACCCCCCCTCAGTTTGGGTGGTTCCCTACGAGAAGAATCTGGTTGGGGAGATCCAGATACCTCCCCCACAGCTAATGTTCAGGGAGGAAGGAAAAGTCATGTCACAGTCATTGCTCCAGGAGTTGCATGGGCTACATCTCCAGGGTTACTGCCTATATAAACCCCTTAGCCTTGATGATCTCATTGCTACAGATCTTGGGAGACTAGAGATCAGGGATGGCACTTTGATGGTACCAACCAGCGATCTTTGCCGTCACAACAATGACTGGTATTGGTCATCTTCTATCCTCAAGCAGATAGTGCACATATCTGTTCAGGCATGGAAAATGAGGAACCCCAGACTCAGTGGTATATGCCTGAAGGCACCAAGAGATGTAGGCCATCTGTACCATCTCTTGGAAAACCCCGCCCTGCCCAAAGGGTACAATGCGTGTTTTCACTCGAGTCTGATTCCTCTTCACGAAAGATCTCGTGCTTTCATGGAGACACACGACCTTGTGATTAACGCCCTTTCATCATCAACAAGGGACCACATCCTGAAGGATTTACCTGGTGTAGGGGAATGGGGCAATGTTCTTCATCAAAACAGGGTTCTCAAGTTCTGGTTCGACAACTATCGGAACACAGATGGTAGCTTCTCATTTCCTGACTTGACAGGAAAAGAATTTGATTTCATGCTGCAGCAGAGGGTGTTCAGGTGCCACATGTATGACCACAGGAATCGCATGAAGTATGATAAAGATGACGTCGAATTTCTTCTTCATAACAAGAATCCCCTGCTCCTTCCATGGGTTCATCACAGATTGATGATGTACGGGCGCCTTGGTCTTCTGAAGCCTGATAGGTTTTTCCCATTTGCAACAGAAAGAGTCATTGATATATGATTTGCCCCAGTAGATTGCATACAGACCTTTGTACCATCTACTCCATTTCTAAGAATTTTGTTGCTTTTGTTGATTTATTTATGTTGTGACTTGTGCCACTGAAGGGGAATGTTGCTCCCTTGGTACCTGGTATTCTGAGGCCTGATGGGCTGTTCTCATTTGCAACAGACAGTTGTCGATATATGAGTTCCCCTAGTATATTACAAGCAGATGTTCGTATCATCTACTCCATTCCTAAGAGGTTTGTTGCTTTTGCTGGTTTATGGTGTGACTCGTGTGACCGAAGGGGAAAGTTGCTCCCTTGAGATGCTATTTCCTAGCTGGAAATATTTGCTACTTCGAGCTTAGGACATTTCTAGCAGCACTGAATTTGGTTCTACAATATGGAACAGTTTGTTGGTTACAGCAATCATCTTTAATTTATTTTCTCCAAATATATGCGCTATCAACTGCTAGTGCAGATTGTTGCTTAGTTTTTTTTTGATGGAAGGAGCTTCATTGATCATATCATCATATTAAGCTGCTAGCAAGTCACGAATAACAGCTGGGGGCTCATCTAGCCACTCCACCACCATCTGCTCTCGTGATACTTGCCTAGCAGGATTTAAATTTCGTCAAAATTTCAGCGAAATTCGTTATTTTTGCCCGTGGACGAAATATGCGAAAATGTGCAAAAAAATTCGGAAATACTATTCATTCTTATAAGCTTAATGTAGAGAAAATATCATATTGTTGCTGTTGGTGCAGTGGTAAATGTCTTTATTGCCTTCTAAAGAATCCTGGGTTCGAATCCTGATCCTGTGTGATTTTCCTTTTTATTTCTGTCACTGACAGACGGGACCAGCGGTAAAAAATAGGCTATACATGCACAGGTGGGTCTCGAACCAGGGCTTTCAGCTTCAAAAAACAGCACCCTTTCCACTAGGATGAAGCACATAATTAAACTATAGTGTAATATACATTTACTTAACCACTTATAGATTCAAATCTCCAACACAATTGACCAATTTTGACCGAAATTTTTTACCGAAAATCGTAAATTTCGTCGGAGAACGAAATTTTAGCGAAAACGAAATATAAAACCTTGCCTAGCACACTCATGAGCTACCCTATTACAAGATCGACTAGCAAAAACTAGGGAAAACTCATCGAAGCTCCTACTAATCTGTTTGATCTCCAGCAGGATCAGGCGAATAGCCGACCGTTGTACCTCCAGCTTATCCCAAAGATGAATGAGCTCCAAACAGTCAGACTCCAAGCATACCTTGGCTATACCCAAGTATTGGGCCAGCTGTAGGCCATCCCTGCACGCAAGTGCCTCTGCCGTCAAAGCGTCAAGGCAATGAGCTTCCCAGGATGCTCGACCAGCTACAAAGATACCTGCATGATCTCGGATGACTAACCCAGTTGCTCCCGTACCATCAGCTGCCTGAAAATCACCATCAACATTGTACTTGAACCAGCTGCTTTGTGGACGTTTCCAATTCTTAACCATGCTCGGTCGGTTCCCTGTAGCAGGGTGCACCAATTGCCAAAGATCAAACGCAGTATCTCATACCCATTCAACTGCTTTCCTCGCTGGAACACCAGCCTCTCCATGTCTCCTTTTGTTTCGTTGCATCCACAGGGACAACATCCCACATAAGATAATTGCCAAATGCTTCCTTGGACAAATTTCTGGATGGAGCAAATCTCGAGCCCAAGTATGATCATGCAGCCTCGGTATCTTGACCCCTGTCATCTCTTTTACATTGTCCCAGAAGTGTCTTGCAATTGTACATTCCAGGAGCACATGTTTAATCGTCTCTTCCTGATTGCCACATATCTCACAGTGGCCAATTCTCTCAATATGTCTTCTGTGAAGTACCTGTCGAGCAGGGAGAAATCCATGCAAAACTCTCCACCAAAACACTCGGACTTTAGCAGGGAGAAACATCAGATTTGGAGTTCATATGAGGGAGAAATACCAATTACAAAATTTAGCTCCGGATTAAAAAGAGAAAGATGACCTAAATATCTGTTCTTCATCTCACTCCGCGTAGCTCAGTAAGTACAATAACGATTTCATGCACTTCATTAGCATAGCCGATGCATTAGTGCAGTGGTATGGCTCCCATGACTTCTGTTCAGCGTCTCGGGTTCGAACCCTCCCCTGGTCTCCTTTTTTTTGTTTTTGATTGAAAAAGGCGTCTCGGTTTCGAACCCTCCCCTGGTCTCCTTTTTTTTGTGTTTGATTGAAAAAGGCATATTTTTTTGGGGGCGAGCGGCTGCGGGCCTGGGCCGAACGAAGGCTGGTTGGGCCGCGGCGAGTGGGGTGCTGCGCTGGGCCGCGAGGAGGATAACGAAGCTGGGCCGGAGGGGGGACCTGGCGCGGAGGCGGCTGGGCTGGCGGCGAGGCGATGGCCCAAGCGGCGATTTGCATATATGTTTTTTTGTTTTTAGTTGCTCATATACACTCCAAATTAATTGTAGCTCAAACTAACCTATAAATATAAAATGTTTATTTGTTCATATACACTTTAAATTAATTTTAGCTCAAACCAAGCACACGAACAAAGAAAAGCCTGGTTAAAAAAATGAAAAAGAGATAAAATGGATGTGTGGGGACCCCTCCTCATTCTTTTAATAAGTTCTATAACAAATAAATTTTGTGACGTTTGTGGATCACATTTATGACGAAATAAAGATCATTGATATAGAATTTAATTCATTTGTGACGATTTATAGTTGATCTTAGTGACGAACATCCCATTTTCGTCACTAAACCGTTGCACCCGAGAGAAAACGTCACAAACCGATCTGTCATAATGACGATTAGCTCCAACGTCACGAGATATTCGTCACAGAAGGTCATATTTGTTGTAGTGTGGTACCTCAAGTTTCCAAACTAATTTCCAGAATGAATCATTTGAACCCCCTAGAATCCCTGCATTTGCAGCCTCCCTCTTCCCTTCCTCCAACATTCTATATGCTGATCGCACAGAATACACTCCATGCTTCTCTTTTTCCCACGACCAGAAGTCCTCACCAACCATTCCAGGATTAATTCTAAGGATTTGTTCAGTATCAAAGCGGCAAAATACTCTGCGTATTAAGTCTTCATTCCAGTTTCCACTAGCTGTTTGCAGATCAGCAACAGATGCTTAGTTTTATCATCATTTTTTCCTTGAGCGTCTCTAGATCAGCCTTCTACAGCATGCATTAGCTCCCAATGCTTGCATGGAAAAAGATGTTTTCCCATCAGTATGGTAAATTGAGCAGGGCCATTTGCAGACTGTAGAGCAGCATATCGACATAGAGCGCGGCAGAAAACTCAAAGAAGTGTAGGGGCCCGCGGGAAACTGCGAAAACAATCCATCTAGGAGAGAATTACCAAACTTGGCACTCACAATATATGCCTCGAGTACTTGTGTTTGAATAGCACCACATGATCTATCTATTTATATTTGTATTAATGCATAAATCTACAGTCATGTGGTTTTTGCGCCTCGGACGGACGATTGCGGCTTCGTGGCATGGCTCGCCAGGGGCGGGGAACACATCCTAACTTAATCAGGACTTGAGCAAGGCGCGCCCTATAATAATAACAATTATAGTGAAAAGAAAACTATAACGCTAACATGTAAAAGTAGTCTAAAAACAATACACAAGAAACCATATAAATATAACTTTTCTAAACACATTTATTACCTAATTAGAGATTCATGGCATCAGATGTATTATTGCATCCCATAGTAGTAATTGGGAAACAAAAGAACAAAAGTCACCATAGGTATTTTTCTACGCAGTAAGTATAACCATATGCAGATCACTCAGTATCTTGTGACCCGATAAAAGATTAAGACAAATTTATGGCTTACTGTTGTTCCTACACGCAAGTATATTCAGCTCGGTAAACAATTTGAAGAGAAAGCTTAGTCCATCCCTAATTCTTTCAGAACCACCAGAATAAAGATGCTACCACAGTCCTACCCACCCAAACACCTCAGACTGGCACCCTCTTTTAGTGCCAAGATAACATGCCACAATGTCGGCAACAACGTAGAAATTGAACAAATATTGCCAATTGCCAAAATATAAAATAAAGAAACAAATATGATATTGTGAAAGAAAGAGCCTTGTTTTTATCAGAATAATGGAACAAACATGATGTCATTTAAGCTATCAATCCAAATGAACCATTGGACAATCTCCGGCAAAGTATTGAATGAATCAATGCAGTTCCACTGCAGTTTATAACTCTCATATGCATAAGTCAGGTATATACATAAATATTATATAGCTGCTGCTGCATTCTTGGTCAAGATGTTCGATAGTGCTTCATGCATAAATTTTAGGTGCACCGGACAATCCAACATGTCAGGAACCTAGGAGCTTTACCACAATCATGGTAGGTAACGATTCAAGCTCACTGCCCACAGGATTCGATGTCAGGGTCCGAGGACCATGCTGCAGATACCTTTGAATGGATAACTTCCACAAGAATGCTATTTAGCTCCATTATACATGTATAGCTTCCATCTTAGTCTTTGCTGCTGCATCTATAGCAGGTTTAGATTCCATATATTCTTTCTGAAAATGATGAAAACAAGGATTGCATTAGAAATCCTTCGTCGTTTTAACTTAGCCATTACAGTAATTTGTCGGAAGGGCAAACACCTGTCGCTGAACACATGCTGAGTTCAAACACTACGGATTGGGCCTCATTTTCATTGTTGGGAAAAAATCCTTAAGTGAGTTATACCCCGGCACAGTCAAAGAAGACATCACAAGAATTTATGGAACTGATGTTTATATGGAATGCAGAGATAGATATACTGGATCAACATGTGCCATAATGAACATCCTTTCAATATTGAGTATGACAGTTTCCTGATAATGTTGGAAAATTTTGTTATGCTAAAAATTATTTACAATATTTCCACAACCAAGCACAAAAGGGCGAGAATATATTAATGCTGCAGCTTTGGTAATTCCGAAACCATAGAAGCTCCAGGAAAAACTGAAGCTTTGACAGTTAAGTCAATTGTTCAAGTTTGGACAGACACATGTATGAAGTAACCAATCGAGCTTGACCTTGGCCAAACAAACATTTCCAAAATAAAGCACAAAACAATAATGTGCTTCCTCAGTGTCCACAAAAGAAAACATATCTTAGTGATATTATGACACCAAGGATATGACGTCTCCCTTACATTCTTCAGTAGTAGGTAACAATAAGACATGAAGGATATGATTCAATTGACATGACATTTGGGTAAAACAGAAGAACATACAAGTGGCGCATACCCTTCTCATCCAGCTTCAGTTTCTTCGCTTCTGTCAGCTCCTAATAAACTGCATCCTTGGCTGTCCAAAAAAAATTAAAAAGCAAAATAAACTTGAGTTAACCAAGGCAGTAGAAATTTGTATTTGCCTAAGCATAAGCAGTGTTATTGGTTCATTAACCAGATTTACTCTTTCCTTCCATAAATGGGGTAATAACTCAACTTTCGTTGTCCTGCATATATAGGAATCCCATGGAAATTTTTCAACACCATAGAAAAGCATGAAAACACCCTAGTGTTTTAAAATCATCAAACACTACAATCTCTACTTGATGTTAGCAACACATTCTGTCAGTTCTTTGATTGATTTTTTTAGCTCATGTATGTAGTGGTCTGGTTTTAAGTAGATTTGTATTCTCACCTCAAATGAGAATGGGCTTGTTTTGGTCCCTGGTTAGATGTATGCTTCCTCCCCCCATTGCTTCACATGATCTATGCTATGAAATGTGGTAAGTATAGCAATGTGGTAAGCTCTTTCTACATGATTTTCTATGCATGTTTTTAGATGCAAGTACTAAAAAAATACCAACCCACTACTGCCTGTAAAGAAAACTATCTATATTGGCATATAAATTCCCAGGCATGATGCATATGATCAGAAAAAAGGCGCACCACTACTGCTAAGAGTGCCAAATGATCTGGGATTGTGAGCTACACAGAGACAGACATAGAAACAAATCGGTTGTCATGTCACACAATCAAATGGCATAAATAACCGGGAGGATAATAATAGAAAGTCAGAAATAGATCACTGCATTCAGCATGAAAATACACATTTTCATAGCAAAGTCAACTGCAAAAGGTCATGTGCTATGCACATGAACACCGTGTGCTAACAGCAGAGGAAGTTAATATCCACGCCATGTCAGTTAAACATAGAAATACCACAACCTACCTCTTTGCAAAAAGAAGAAATGAAATATTTTTCCCTCCAAGATCCAATCAAGCACAGGTTGTTGTACACTCTATCGCCTACAATGAGGAAACAAAAAGTTCAGATCCACTAAAAAATATTTTTTTTGGAGTGGACAAGATGCTTTAGATGAACAAACAAAAAAAGAACTTATCGCACGTTCTCCAGCAGCCAGCAGCCAGCAGCACAGAAGCAATAAGCGGACAAAACATTTGAGCTTGGCTAGCTTTCTCTAATCAGCATACTTCTTCGTGGCATTTTATCGAATGCCTATACTACAGGGAGATTATGTGACCAGCAGGGGACCCAGCTTGCCGTGGACCTCGCCCATGCCCGCCGGTGACACCGCATCTGGTTTCCCAGAGCTGCTTCCGATGGCTGCCGTGGAGGACGAGAGCAGCCAGAGGGGAGACGGGGCAATCTGCCGCGCCGCCGCCAACAGGGCGTGACGCCGTGCTGCAGAGCGCACAAGCGCCTTCGTGGCCTTCTCCTCCATCAGCGCCAAATCATAAACACCAACAAATCTGAAAAAAGAAATAACGAAAGCAGCAATCAATTCTTGGAACGAACTTAGATTGAAAAATCAAATCCATTTTTACATGGAAAAAATCCGTTCATTGGTTCGCACATAGTTTACAGAAAAAAACATAACTTTGAATTTTGGTCACGAAGAGGAAGGAGACCTTTGGCACGCGCTCGATCTGTGAGGGCAGCGCTGCCACATTGAGGAATTGCAGCATGCTGCCGCCTGGACGAGCTTCACCTTCTCTCCCAAATCTGCACGTGCCTACACCGAGTGGTCGTCGGTCCACCGCCGAGAGCGAGGAGGGAGCCGAGTTGGGGAAGCTATGCGGGAGTCCACCGGCTGCCGGTCCTGCCGTGCGGCTCCGTATTCTCGACCAACCATGGCGGGGAGGAGCTTGAGGAATGAGAGCAGGGGCTCGGAGCCGGCTGCTTCCATGAGGCCGGATGAGACACCGGGCCGAGGGGGAGTGAAGCGTCCCCTCGAAAGAGAGAACTTGCAAATAATACCAGTCCCAGGATGCTGGTTCACATTATTACAACAGATAGTTCAGTAAAAAACAACATTACGGGAGACGGTGGCACTGCAAGTCCACGACAAACAGAACTAAAGCTAAGCTTCAGATAAAAAGATTGATAACGTAGAGGTCTTCATCAGAGTGGCAACGCATGCGGCTTCCAGCGGGTGACCCTAACACACAGGCAGAGGTTGAGTGCAGAACGAACCCCACTAGACGATATCCTCAGGCACAAAGTCCGGGTCTGCCTCTGCAACAGATTAAGCAAGGGTGAGTACATACGTACTCAGCAAGCGCAACCACAGCCACGGAGGGGTATAACAGAAGTATGCAAGTATTGTAACAAGGATGGCTTGTGGTTTATTTAGCAGCAAAGCAAATTTTATTACACATGCAAGGGGTTGGTTTTCGCAATGGGTTTTCACAAAATTACTTTTAAAAGGAACAGTAAATGTAATACTTTTCGTACAAGATGTTGTTGCTACCAGATTTCCCATCTGTCGTAGCTCATGTCAAAACATTTCTCAGCTCAGTCAAACACCAACACTTTCTTACACCAAAACAGGGGACTAGTGAAGTGACCAAGCCGTAACTCGCCCAGTACCGTGGACACGGCTATCCGGATAGGTTTTAACTCTGCAGAGGTGTACACAACCACAAGTAGGCTACCACAACAAGAACACCTTAGTGCCAGTGCAGCTCCTATCAAAGCCATTACCCACCATAGCTAAACTGACAAGTTATCACAGACGCGACCAGGGGTTAGCAACCTACCAACGAGGTTCCAACCAGGGGCATACCTCACATAGACCGTATCCCCGGCTCCATGGCCCTCTGTTGCTCACCAGCACACCACATAACCAGCAGCTCAACTAGTGGGATTTATGCTAGGCCGTTGCCACATACAACGGTCGAGTGGTGGTACAGAAAAAATGGGTTAGGCTAGACGACACATCAACATCATCCCAAAACTTGTGATAGGATAGACAACTCCCACCATGCTCAACCTCACCGGTTCGAGCTCACCTCGGTATTTCACGCGGAAAATACCGTTTGTCTCATCCCACACGGGTACTCATTTTATTTGCACAAATCATCTCTTTTATTTTAAAGCACGCACACGGTTGCTTTTGTAAACACCAAGCATTTGCTATGTGGGTATAATGGTAAAATGTTCCTAAGCATATCTAGCGGTGATTAACATTTAAACAGAGCGTCGTCATATTCAAACATTAATCTGGGTTGTCAAGGAATTAGTCATAACAATCAAGGTATGGCTATCCAACCGGGTTTAGCGGAAAAATTATGCAAGTTTTATAAAACAGGCCATGGGTTGTGTTTATAAAAACTGGGACAACAATATGCATCAAAGGGTGGGATTGCACTTGCCGTTCTCCCAACCCTCGGGGGATTCCTGCCCGGGGTCTTGGTCTCCAAGCTCCTGCTCGTAGCACTGCTCCTCTTCGAGTCCTTCCTCGATCACAGCGGAGTCTACGGCACACACAAACAAACACCCGATAAATAAAAGAAAAACTTTTATTGAGCTCAGAAAGGAAGGACGGAGAAAGAGAGTGAATGATAATGACACGATTATTTTTTAGTATGGACTGGTCGGATTTGGCGAGGATATATTGGTGAATATTGTGGTGGAGTTTGGGGTCAAACGGGATTAATTTGGCGCATGAAATGACGAGTTTAGTGGAGTTTAGGGGCTGTTTATAAAGAACAAGGACCTTTCTGTAATTATGGGAAAGTTCAGGGGCCTCTGGTGAAATAAACAGAGAGAGTGTTGACACCAAAAATTGGCACCAGGAAGAGGCTGACATGTGGGCCGGATTCGTTGAAAAGATATCATTCGGCAAAGAAGTTTTTCCCCAGAGCATTCGGTAAAGACGTTCTGCGGTCGGGAACGCATTGTCATTCGGCAAGAAAACTATTCCGCAGGAGGAATTCGGGAGTGCGTGATGACGTGGATCAAGTGTAAGGAAAAGGCTGGTTTAACTTCGAATGCAAGACGGATACGGTGCCCCGGCGTTTATCTTTTTTAGGAAATAAATAATGTAATCGTAATCAATTAGGAGTCGTGTCGAAACCTGGGTATAAATATAAACCCATGGTAATTGTAAAAAGAGAGTTCAATCAATCATACAACAAACCGGCCCCGTGCCAACTTCGAGTCCTTTAGTCGAGTCGTCGAGTTCTTCGAGAGGAATCATCGATCCGTCGACCTCCGTAAGTACTGGCAACCCTGCACCATGCCTAGTATCATGCGGTGGATTTAGGCTTTGGTTCAGGAAGGTTCCATTGTTAGATCATGAGCCATGCGGTGGGCTAAGTTTTAGCTTGGAACAAGTTATCGGCTCTATTGGATTTTGGCAAGATCTGATAGATCCATTAAGTTATCATGTGTTGCTCTGGATTTTACCTTTGTGTTTAATTCATTACAATACTCTTTTGCCCAGTCTAGGTTGATTAGATTCGGTTCTAGCTCGTAATGCACTGCGTTTCCATAGCCGAATTCGAAGTCAATCTAGATTGCCACGTGTTGCGGGTTCAAGCTCGTTGGTCTTGTGTAGATCTTGACAGAACCGGGTATCATGCGGTAGATGCAGGTTTTTGGGTCGTCTTAGAGCTAATCATCCGGTGGATTAGAATTCGATTCGATCTGATAGATCTATCATCATCAACGAAGCATGTTCCTTCTTCACGGAACCCGATTCGGCTATATAGCTGTATTCGGCAGTATCGCCACGAGTGAAACATGTCCATGGTTTTGTTTTAAATAAAGAATGCTTTTAGCCTTCCATGTTTAGAGTATATCATGCGGTGGATTGATCTATTCTTGGTTGGTGGTGTGATTCCAAGCAAGTCGTATCATGCGGTGGATTAACTTGCTTGTTTCATGCTCGACAGGTTGAAAAGTACCTAGACATGCGGTAGACTAGTGCTTTTAGTCTATGCATTCTTGTTTATTATAAAATTATGGTCATGTTTTTCGCCCTTTTATTTATTTATCATGCTCTGTTCCTCGTTAATCGGTTATGAATATACGTTACAATGTTTATTCAGTCGAATACCGATCTTTCGTCATGCTTACGTCACGCATTCGGCAGTGCGCTTCCTGCATGCTTTGCCGATTGCCAAATGATGCTTTAACTGCTGACAGATAGCTTCTCTATAGCTATATGTCGTTCGAAACTGGCTCCGTAGCCGCAAATATGGAACTGTCTGGTATTATCCGGCGCGTTCCAGGTGTTATTTGAACATCTTTTCTCCCTTTGTCAGTTTCAGGAAAATTGACTGGCACGTTTTCGGATTCAAACGCTCGGGCCACGTGTAAAGCTAGCTAATTCGGCTTGCTGTGTGCTTGGCGTGAGGTGCGGATTTTACGTCAACACACTTTTTGGCACGCCCGGTGGGACACACAAGCTTCGAAGATGCCTGAATTAAGGGACATTCTGGATGTCACTTTTGAAGAATTGTCTGATGAACATCAACAAATGGTGAAGACTGCTGCAGATCAGTTCATCAAGAAATGCTTGCTGTCTTTTGCTAAGAACAGGAGTGGTGCACCGTTTCTCAAGTCAGATCTGCCAAGAGTTCTTTTGCCTGGACAATCTGATCTTACTGAAGATGAAGAAAGGGAGAAGTTCTCTGGCTTGTTGTACAAGGCTTTAGGAGAAACAATGACCAATCATAATGCTGCATTCCTGAACAGTTTTCGGCTCATACTGGTCAACATCTTTGGTCAACACGTGGATAAGCCTTTTGAGCAAGCGCATGGACAACTTGGTGGCCCAACATATTTCAATGTTCAAGCATCGGTCCCAAAACGTCATGGTAAAGGTACTGAAGAAACTGAAGCTTCTGGAACCAAAGACGCGAGTGGACAGCCGATTCAGCAAGAGCTTCAGCATGCATTGCCGAAACCTCGTACATATGGTGATATGACATTCGGCACCACGGGAGATCTACCTGCTTCTGCTTACAAGATATCCCCTCTGAACAACAGGCTGCAAAGGGATGTGTATGGGAACGGATATTCAGAGTTCATGGATTACAATGCTATCGATGCTCTCCCGAATCCCGGGTATGTTGGTACTACAGGGATGCCTGCTGGGAGACCAGGGAATCAAGATACCAATATTGACCTCATGGTGCAAAGGATGACCGATGTATTGCAAAATCAATTCGGTCTGAAGCCTAAAAATCAGGGGTACATGTACTCGTCTCCTTTCCCAGAATGGTACCAAAGGGTATCATTGCCGAATAGAGTCAAGGTGCCTACAGAGTTCACTAAGTTCTCAGGACAAGATGATACTAGTACTGTGGAACATATAGCTCGATATCTGATGCAGCTTGGAGAAGCTTCAGCAGATGAGGCTTTCAGAATCAGATACTTTCCTTTGTCGCTGACGGGTCCAGCTTTTACATGGTTTGCTTCTTTGCCTGCTCAGTCAATTTGTACTTGGAAAGACCTGGAGCAGAAATTCCATGCTCATTACTACATTGGCAGTGCCGAGAAAAAGTTGGTTGATTTGACCAGCTTAAGGCAGAGGAATAATGAGACACCTACGGAGTTCCTCAGGAGATTTAGGGAAACAAAGAGCATGTGCTTTTCTCTGAACATACCTGATGACCAGCTAGCTGGTATGGCTGTAGCTGGCATGCTGCCTGCCATTCGGGAAAAGCTATTCGGAATGGAGTTCGATGATCTGGGCCAGTTGTCACACAGATTGGCCTTAATGAGCAACCAGGCATATGGTTTCAAGAAAGATGCCAGATTTGCTAAACACAATGAGGTAGCTGACATCTATAACCAATTCCTTGAAAGAGCAGATCAAGGAGATGAGTATGAAGATAGTGAGGAGATAGCTGCAGCAGAGATAGTGTGGGGCAAAGAACCAGTCATGGTGAATCAGAGGTGGATTAAACAGAATAAAGGCACCTATGATTTTGATGTAACTAAGGCAGATAAATTGTTTGACTATCTTGTAAAAGAAGGCCGGATCAAGCTACCAGAGGGGCATTCTATGCTTCGGCCTGATGGAGTGAAAGATAAAAGGTACTGTGGATTCCATGATAGAAACTCTCATTCCATCAATGAATGCAGGGTTTTTAGAGTGAGGATTCAGAAAGCTATCCAAGAAGGGCATCTGAAATTCGACAATAAGATGAAGTTGGACAGTAACCCGTTTCCTCAGAACATGATTGGGTTCTCGATCAATATGGTGAGTGTTGCCGAATCTGGAGAAAAGGGAAAGATGAAAGTCCTGACGTCGAAGGAAGCGAAGCAGGATGGCTCAGTCGATCCTAATCGGCAAATCACGATCGAACAGATTCGCAAGGAAAAGCCTCGCTTCCCGAATAGCCGATTTGAAATTGGGGAATCTTCTAAACCCAGAGTCACATCGCGCATTCTCCTCAATAAGTGGCAGCGTCAGCAAGAAAAAGAGCGCTACCAGAGACGTAAGTACGAGGAGGAGAAGAGGAGGTGCGAAGAAAAAAGGTATGGGGAAGAACAAGAGGAATATGTCCGAGAACAAGAACGTGCACATTGGGATTGTGTCTTCTTCAGACACTGTTGGAACGAGGGTTTAAAGCTGCCTACATGGAATAACTATCCTGAATGCAATAATGGATATGTCGAACATAGGCAAAATGTTGCCAGTCGCCGATCCGTCCACGAAAGAATTGGAAGGGTACATCCTAGTGATGGTCGGCGCCTAAAAATATATAAGAATGATGATCAACCGAGGAAAAGACATGCTGATCGTAGGTGGATTGATCATGAAGAAGAAGATCGTGAGTACGTCTGGCAGAAAGGACAGTGGTGTCCACCTGGTTTAAGAAAGAGCCAGAAGAGAAGAGTCCAACGCCTGAGGAATCAAGAGTTGAAGCGGGCAGGAACCAGGATGAAATCGATATGGCGTCCAAAAGACAAACCTGACGAATCGGGTCATTCGGCTCCTACATGCATGGTATGTTTCTTGCCGAATGAATTCATGGCTCCAGCTAATCAAATTGTACAGGAAGAGATATTGTCAGAAGTGGATGAAGCCGAGCAATGTGGGTTAATGGCACAATTGGTATTGACTAAGCAAGCTATTTTCGAGAAGCCAGTCCAGAATCGGCACATGAAGCCACTGTACTTAAGAGGATATGTCAATGGAAAGCCACTGACGAAGATGTTTGTTGATGGTGGAGCTGTTGTTAATGTGATGCCATACAATACATTCAGAAAACTTGGCATGAGCCCTGGAGATTTAACGCCAACAAGCATAGTTTTGAATGACTTTGCTGGAAATCCTTCGGACACCAAAGGATGTGTACATGTAGATCTGATGATTGGGTCTAAGATTCTGCTTACAACCTTCTTTGTTATTGAAGGCAAAGGGGCATACAGCTTGCTACTTGGAAGGGATTGGATCCATGCGAATTGCTGTATTCCATCTACTATGCATCAACAGCTTATTCAGTGGATAGATGATGAAGTGGAAATTGTCCCAGCAGATGATTCAATTAGCGTGGCTAATGTGGAACCAGCCTTCTGGGAATATCAAGGCATAGATTGTTTCTCAGGTAAGGACTGGGGAGAAGGTCCTGTTGAGCCAGTCAGCAGTAATCAACAGCCGATCGAAGCAGTCGGCTCTTTTAGTAATTTTTAATGGATAATCCAATCGATGGGACTGATGGGAAGCTAGGACGTGGATTTGTGTCGGCTAATAAATTAGAAGAAGTAGACATTGGAGATGGTGACAAACCAAGGCCGATATTCATCAGTGCTAGCTTGGATCCAGTTTTCAGAGAAAAGTTGATTGAGTTGTTAAAAGAATACAAAGATTGCTTTGCTTGGGATTATTCGGAGATGCCTGGTTTAGATCGTTCCATTGTTGAGCATCGATTGCCGATCAAACCTGGTTATAAACCTTACAAGCAACCACCCCGGAAAATCTACAAAGATGAAGTGTTGACCGATGTGAAGAAAGAAGTGGAAAGATTAATAGCAGCAAATTTTATTCGGCCATGCAGATATGCAGAATGGATCTCTAATATTGTTCCTGTGTACAAGAAAAATGGGAAGATGAGAGTTTGCATAGACTTTAGAGATCTGAACAGAGCTACACCCATGAATGGATATCCAATGCCTATTGCTGACTCGTTGGTTAATGCTGCTGCTGGATATAAAGTGATTAGTTTCATGGATGGTAATGCAGGGTACAATCAAATTTTTATGGCATTGGAAGATATAGCGAAAACAGCTTTGAGATGTCCAGGACATATAGGGTTGTTTGAATGGGTTGTCATGACGTTTGGTTTGAAGAATGCTGGTGCAACTTATCAGAGAGCCATGAATTATATTTTTCATGAGTTGATCGGCAAGATTGTGGAGATATATATTGATGATGTTGTGATTAAGTCATTGGATCATGAATCACATTTAGTCGACATAAGGAAAACTCTAGAGTGCACTAGGAAACATGGGCTCAAGATGAACCCGAATAAATGTGCTCTTGGAGTTTCGGCAGGAGAATTTCTGGGATTTCTGGTGCATGAAGGAGGAATAGGAGTTGGCAAGAGAAGTATGAAAACCATTGATGAAGTTGTTCCTCCAACTAATCTTAAGGAATTACAGTCATTACTTGGCAAGATCAATTTCGTGAGAAGATTCATATCAAACTTATCACAAAAGGTGTTGCCTTTCTCTTCGCTGCTAAAAGTCAAGAAGGATCAGAAGTTTGTATGGGGTGACGAGCAACAAAAGGCTTTCGATGAGATCAAGGAATACATGAAAGAACCACCAGTATTGGTACCTCCACAGCTAAACAAGCCTTTTAAGTTGTACGTGGCGGCCGATGCCCAAACTATTGGATCGGCCCTCATACAAGAATTTGAGGGAAAGGAAAGGGTAGTTGCATACCTTAGCCGGAAATTGCTTGATCCCGAAACGAGGTATTCGGCTACCGAGAAACTTTGTTTATGTGTTTACTATTCCTGTACAAAATTTCGGCACTACTTGCTACATGCCGAATGCATTGTGTATTCAAAATTTGATGTGATAAAGCACATGTTGTCTATGCCAATTTTGAACGGAAGGATTGGCAAATGGATTTTAGCTTTGTCTGAATTTGAGTTAAGGTTTGAATCGGCAAAAGCTGTTAAAGGACAGATTATTGCTGACTTCATTACTGAACATCGTGATTCATCAACTAATTTGCTTGAAATTACTCCTTGGGTATTATTCTTTGATGGATCTTCATGTGACAAAGGTAGTGGAGTAGGTATTTTGTTAATTTCGCCAAGAGGAGAGGTATTTGAATTTGCTATTCCTATTCAACCTACTGTCACTAATAATCAAGCCGAGTATGAGGCGTTGCTCAGAGGACTTCAATACTTGAGAGAAGCAAAGGCCATTGCAGTTGAAATTTTTGGAGATTCAGAATTAGTCATAAGGCAACTAAATGGCGAATATGAGTGCAGAAACGATATCTTAAGGAATTACTATGAAGAATGCAAGCAAATCTTAAAGGAGTTTCAGTCAGTAATTCTACGGCATATTCCTAGGAAAGACAATGGAGAGGCGAACAGATTAGCTCAAAGTGCTTCGGGTTATAGAGAGCTTCAAGAAGTTTTTGCTAATGATGTATATGCTTTCGGGAGTAATCTGGCAGAAGATGATTGGAGAAAAGAAATTATTGATTATCTGGAGAATCCATCCCGAAAGGTTTCTAGAAAGCTCAGGTATAAAGCTTTAAAGTTTGTTCTTCTTGATGATAATTTATATTATAAATCCTTGGATGGGGTGCTGTTACATTGCTTAAGTCAAGAAGAAGCAAAAAGGCTGATAAGTGAAGTGCATGATGGGCTGTGTGGAGCGCATCAATCGGCTTACCGAATGAAATGGGTTATTAGGAGAACTGGGTACTATTGGCCCACAATGCTAGAAGACTGCTTTGAATATTACAAGGGATGCCAAGATTGCCAGAGATTTGGAAACATTCAGAGAGTTCCAGCATCAGTCCTAAATCCTATTATCAAGCCATGGCCATTCAGAGGATGGGGAATAGATTTGATTGGCCAGATAAATCCTCCATCTAGCAAGGGGCATAAGTTTGTGCTTTTAGCAACCGATTATTTTACTAAGTGGGTTGAGGCGATTCCATTAAAGAAGGTGACATCAGAGAATATGGTTGAATTTGTTAAAGAACATATCATTTACAGATTTGGAATTCCTCAAACAATCACCACAGATCAAGGGACTCAGTTTACATCTTCAGAGTTTAGAAATTTTGCTGAAAGTATGGGCATCAAATTGTTGAATTCTTCTCCTTATTATGCTCAAGCTAATGGTCAGGCAGAGGCTTCTAACAAGATTATGATTAGAATTATACAGAAGAAGATTGATCAGAAGCCAAGAAAGTGGCATTCGGTATTAAATGAGGCTTTATGGGCTTACCGAATGGCTCCACATGGGGCTACACAGACGTCTCCTTATGAATTGGTATATGGACATCATGCTATCTTGCCATGGGAGATGCAATCGGACTCAAGGAGGATAAAGTTGCAAAAAGATTTAAGTTCTAAAGATTATAATGATTTAATGATGGACGAATTAGAAGATTTGCATATGATTCGTCTCAGGGCCTTGGAAAATATTGAGAAAAATAAAATGCGAGTTGCTAAATATTACAACAAGAAGGTGAAAGTCAAGCAATTTGCAGAAGGAGATTTGGTTTGGAAAGCAATATTGCCGATTGGAACTAAATACAGTGCATTCGGTAAGTGGTCTCCAAATTGGGAAGGTCCTTTCAAAGTGGTCAGATGCGTGCCTGGAAATGCATATATCCTGAAAACTTTACTAGGAGAAAAGTTTACTGCTGCTATCAATGGGAGATACTTGAAGAAATATTATCCTAGTGTTGAGATTGATCGCTGATTGAAATATTCAATGTCAGAACGACTGAAACAGCCGGCATTCGGGAAGGAGCCGTCTTCAGAACAAAAATATTAATAGAAGAAGAAATGACCAATACCAGAGTGTATTGCCCTTAGTGCAAATATATTACAAAAAATGAGTTTAACAGAGTCATCACATAAGGATTGCAAAAGATAATGCTTTATTGCCAAAATTCCATAGTCCCTAGTACAAACTAATAAAAGAGCTTGTTCAGAACAGACTGAGGATGGATGGAATCGGCAATGGCGGCGCCATGAGCATCAAGACGATCTATGGAGGCGTCAATATCGTCGATCTCCTCTGGATCACCGTTGGCGAAGCCGGGCGGTAGCCTGGAATAGTCGGTGCCGGTGTGTGTCGACATGGCGACCAGGCCTGCAGCAGGGCCCAGACGGATGCCATGCAGGGCCACCTCATCAATGCGACCTGCTACTGCGCCAAGGCGGGCTTCTGGCGCGTCCCCAGGAGCATTCACCTTGTTCGCCAAAAACTCGACCAATGTCTTCAGCCGATCGAGTTCGGCATTACGATCTGCAGGATTACGAAGCAGCGGCAGGTTAGTTCAAGGTCAGATTGAGGTTAAGCAAATCACAGAAGTTACCGTCGATGGTCTCGAGCAGCGGCTTGCGCTGGTGTTGCCACTCTAGGTCTGCGATCCCGGCCTGTTTGGAGATAATCTCCAGTTCGTTCGTCGGCGGCTGGGCGTCTTCCGCTGTTGGCCATCAGGGTTTCTTGGAGGTTACTATGCTGGAAGAGGAAGAGACTCAGGCTAGCAGAGAGCTCGAGTTGAAAGATTTGGTGGAAGATTAGGAGCGCTCAAGGTTCTTATTTATGAAACTAACGAAGAAATCGTGGCCGGAGATCGTGGTGCATATCCCAAGGAGTTCGGAAGGTGGAAAGGATTCTCCAACCGATCGATTTCCATGTCGTTTGGGATTCTTGCCGAAGTCGTATTCGGTTTTGACTGAATGAGATTCGGCTGTGTCGTGTTTGAAGCGTTTTCGGGTTTGACACTGTTACAATCAGCTTTGCCGAATGAGTTATCCACAATGGAGAGAAACAGAGTTAAGAAATGACAAAGTTACAGGATTGATAGAGCATTCGGTCATTAACTATTTGTTACAATTACAAGCCCAAGTACTTTGAGATTACATTTTTAGCATCTGATATCATATTGCTAATGCTCTCTAATAAGTTTTTGTCAGCTTCTTGGGTTCTAGCCAGAGCAGCAAGCTTTGCCTTGAGTTGTTTTTCTTCGTTCAGAGCTGCTGAAGCTTCCTTTCGTATCTTCTTTGTTAATTTGGGAAGCTCAACTATCTTCTTCTCATCAGCTTCAATTTCAGCCGATAGATCTCTCAATTCGGCTTCGAGTGCAGCTTTTCTGACCTTCTTCTTTTCAAGTTCAGATTCCAATTTGGTCAGTAATTCTTTGCTGTTCTGAGCTTGAGTATGCAGGTCTTTCACAGATTGTTTGGCTGTGGATCTCCTCTGTTCTAGAGCTGGTTGAGAAGATTGGTTTTTCAGAGCCTGCTTTACTGCAGCGTATTGTTGATCCAAATGAGAAACTGGTTCCAAAGAAGTTTTGATATCATCAGGGAGTTCTTGGTCAATGGATTCCAGTACATCCCTTAAGAGATCAGCATCTTTGACTTGATCTTGGATACTCTTGCGCAGCAAAGCAAGGATATCTTTCAGCTTTGTTTGATTTTCTTCTGACAGAGTTTGGCCAGAAGATGTTTCCTCCTCTTGTTCGGCAACCAAGTCGTCCACAGCAAAAGAATAGCTGGATGATGAAATGGATTTCTCCTGAAAGATAGTTCTTGCCGAATTAGTAATAATCTGCTGAATAAAAGAGTAGAGAAAGTTGAATGATTATGTTTACCTCGTTCCTGACTTCCTGAATGGGAGAAGGAAGCCTCTCAGGCTCAATGGAAAGATTCTGTGTATCTTGCTGAGGAGAAGCTGGAAGATTTCTTGGTGAAGATAATGCTTCTGATTGAGGAAGAAGTTGCAAAGCTAAAGATGAATCGTGATGAGAAGAAGAGCTCTCCAAGATTGGATCCATTGAGGATTGTTCTGCAGTTAACAAGGGATGAGTGCCGATAAAAAAAAGTTAAGAGGATAAAGTGGTAGAATTGTACCAGTCAATGAAGCATCGACAAGATCTGTACTGATTGCTAGTTGCTGTGCTCTGGCCTGAAACCAAGAAGAGATAAAGCTGAGCAAAATACCAATGGCATTATGGTCAAAGAAAGAAGGCTCTGACCTTGATAGCTTTTTTGTTGCTTGTTCTTTTCTTCTTTACAACTAAGGGAGCAGCTAAAGAAAGGGTTTTTCTCTTGACAGATGATGGTCTAGTAAGTATTGGATCTAGAGAAGCCTGTCTAGCCATCAGTTGAGCCAAGGTAGGAGATTGGTGCCCCAAAGCAGATATTGGGCCTGCAGCTTTGTACAAGATCGCCCTGGCAAGAGGGGCAGGTGTTATATCCTGCAAGATGACAGAATCAGAATCAATTGGGGTTAATATTATTGAGACAGATGAGGGATGAGCGTATTACCTCTGAAGTTGGCTGATAATCGGGCATTAACTCGAGGCAGAAGGGATGGATTGGCATGTTGAAGATATGATCATGGAGTTCTTTCCACCAGAGAGTGAAAGAAGGATGGGCAGATATTATTGGCACAAAAGGCTCAGGTGCATAGATAGTTTCGCAGCATTTATAAGTAAAAATCCTTCTTGTCTCTGTGGAATCCTTGACAATCTCCCTAGGCTTGAGAAATTCGTGAAGAAATAGCCTAGGGGGCACTTGGCCACATCCCAACTGTCTAGCCATCATGTTTGGCTGATAATATTCGTAAGTGCTTTGAACCAGCCTTCCTCCACAGAATTCGGCTGGCAGGATGCAGGGCTGGATGAAGGCATTGAAGATCGCTATAGATTGTACATCAGTGCATCCAGTTTCAAAGCTGAATTCGCAAGGGAGAGTGAGATTGTCATTGTCCAGATATGGAAACCAAAGAGGATGAGCAAAGCCTTTGAAGAAGAGCTCAAACAGTTCACCGATGTTCTTGTTGATAGATATAGTGGAGGCAGCTTCTCCATAGGTTTGACAACCTTTGGTTCTCCGGGTTTCTCCTTCTTTGTAATTGATTGAAGGAAAGTCTCGGCTGTTGAGATCAATGGCGATGATTTGATGCATGTACAACTGCAGCCACATTTGGACAAACCACCAAGGACCATTGACACAGGGGATTTTCTTGCTGGTATGCATCAGGTGGGTGGTTTGATTGAGCATATGGTAGACACTTCCCAGGAGGTATTTCCCAAGTGGAATGAGTTTTCCGGCAGCCAGCTCTTCAGCCATCACGATATGATTCAGGGTTGGCTCATTGGCTTTGCCACAGAAGACTGATCTGCATAGCCACATGTTCAGGAAGGCTCTATATTCGACATCGGTCAGAGGGCCATCAGACATATGGTTCTGGATGTATCTCTTGTATCCAACCCCTGTTTTTACTCCTGTCTGCTTGGAGGAACCTTTGTGGTCATATGGATATACAGTTCCTGTAACGTTCAGGCCGGTCATCAGGTAGACATCGGCCAAAGTGGGAGACATTGGGCCATGACCAAAGAGAAAAGCATTTGCACCATTGGACCAAAAGTGGCAAGCTGCAATCAGGAGGTTCTCGTTCTTTGGTGTTTCGGCTAGTGACAGCTCCAGGCAATGAGAAATACGCAGATGGTCCCAGTTCTGTGTTTGGGGGCTTTTGTCATCAGATATCCTTTTGTACCAATTTCTCCAGCCGGCAATTGGGGGCAAAGGCCAGTTCTTGAAGGCGTCTTGCCACTCATGAGGTTTTGTCAATGAAATCTTTAAAGGAACCCTCTGAGATTCGGCCGCGATGAGTTCGGAAGGATCTGAATTCCCTACAGGGCCGAGGAAGTAGGATGGAGCTTTTTCCTCAACGGGGATAAGGATTTCGACAGCTAGGGCCTATCAAGAATGGAAAGAGATGAGAAGAAATTTAAGATGCAAATCGAAAGAGGAATACCGAATGTGCTTGAGGGGATTGAAGTTTACCTGGAGGGCAAGATCTTGGTTCGCCATTTGAAGATTGAATCTTGAAAGTCGATAACCCAGGGTTCGGATCTGGACGAGAGCTCTGAAGATTCAAAAGGAGAAGCGGGTGTCGAGCAGAACTAACTTGGGAATGTTGAGTGCTTCTGGTCAATTCCGAGATAAAATTATCTTTTATCCCGAAATTGAAGGGGCATGTGTTGACACCAAAAATTGGCACCAGGAAGAGGCTGACATGTGGGCCGGATTCGTTGAAAAGATATCATTCGGCAAAGAAGTTTTTCCCCAGAGCATTCGGTAAAGACGTTCTGTGGTCGGGAACGCATTGTCATTCGGCAAGAAAACTATTCCGCAGGAGGAATTCGGGAGTGCGTGATGACGTGGATCAAGTGTAAGGAAAATGCTGGTTTAACTTCGAATGCAAGACGGATACGGTGCCCCGGCGTTTATCTTTTTTAGGAAATAAATAATGTAATCGTAATCAATTAGGAGTCGTGTCGAAACCTGGGTATAAATATAAACCCATGGTAATTGTAAAAAGAGAGTTCAATCAATCATACAACAAACCGGCCCCGTGCCAACTTCGAGTCCTTTAGTCGAGTCGTCGAGTTCTTCGAGAGGAATCATCGATCCGTCGACCTCCGTAAGTACTGGCAACCCTGCACCATGCCTAGTATCATGCGGTGGATTTAGGCTTTGGTTCAGGAAGGTTCCATTGTTAGATCATGAGCCATGCGGTGGGCTAAGTTTTAGCTTGGAACAAGTTATCGGCTCTATTGGATTTTGGCAAGATCTGATAGATCCATTAAGTTATCATGTGTTGCTCTGGATTTTACCTTTGTGTTTAATTCATTACAATACTCTTTTGCCCAGTCTAGGTTGATTAGATTCGGTTCTAGCTCGTAATGCACTGCGTTTCCATAGCCGAATTCGAAGTCAATCTAGATTGCCACGTGTTGCGGGTTCAAGCTCGTTGGTCTTGTGTAGATCTTGACAGAACCGGGTATCATGCGGTAGATGCAGGTTTTTGGGTCGTCTTAGAGCTAATCATCCGGTGGATTAGAATTCGATTCGATCTGATAGATCTATCATCATCAACGAAGCATGTTCCTTCTTCACGGAACCCGATTCGGCTATATAGCTGTATTCGGCAGTATCGCCACGAGTGAAACATGTCCATGGTTTTGTTTTAAATAAAGAATGCTTTTAGCCTTCCATGTTTAGAGTATATCATGCGGTGGATTGATCTATTCTTGGTTGGTGGTGTGATTCCAAGCAAGTCGTATCATGCGGTGGATTAACTTGCTTGTTTCATGCTCGACAGGTTGAAAAGTACCTAGACATGCGGTAGACTAGTGCTTTTAGTCTATGCATTCTTGTTTATTATAAAATTATGGTCATGTTTTTCGCCCTTTTATTTATTTATCATGCTCTGTTCCTCGTTAATCGGTTATGAATATACGTTACAATGTTTATTCAGTCGAATACCGATCTTTCGTCATGCTTACGTCACGCATTCGGCAGTGCGCTTCCTGCATGCTTTGCCGATTGCCAAATGATGCTTTAACTGCTGACAGATAGCTTCTCTATAGCTATATGTCGTTCGAAACTGGCTCCGTAGCCGCAAATATGGAACTGTCTGGTATTATCCGGCGCGTTCCAGGTGTTATTTGAACATCTTTTCTCCCTTTGTCAGTTTCAGGAAAATTGACTGGCACGTTTTCGGATTCAAACGCTCGGGCCACGTGTAAAGCTAGCTAATTCGGCTTGCTGTGTGCTTGGCGTGAGGTGCGGATTTTACGTCAACAGAGAGAGAATAGTGACCGAAGGGCTGCGGGTTAATTTGGTGAAAGTGTAGGGGTTTAAGTGTAAACTGACAAGAGAGAAGGGGTCCTGTTTATTTGGACGGCGGGTTGAATAGGATAATTCTCAGGGGGTTATGCACAAAAGTGCCTTCTTTCTCCTCGCGACAGAGCAGAGGAAGGGGGCGGCGGTCATCGGCGGCGGCGGCGCCGGCGCAAAGGGCGGCGGGGGTGGACTAGGGCTAGCGGAACAGCAAGGGGAGATCGTGGCGAGCTCACCGAGGTGCTTACCACGTGCGGTGGTGGCTCGCAGCGGCGTCACTGCAGAAGGGGGTGGAACGGCGGCGACGGCGAGCTAGGCGGCGATGCTATGGTGGTGGGAAGGGCCAATTGGTGGGTGGTCGAGCCTCAGGGAGCGGAGGCGAAGCCTCGGGTGCTGTCGGCTGGGCTTGGAGTGGCTCGTGGTGAACTGCCCACGAGGGCCAGAGACGGCGGCGGCAATGGAGATGGGGCGGCGGCGATGCAGTGGTGCGGGAGGTGAGTTGGTCGGCCGGTGAGCGGAAGATGGTGGTGGGGAAGCGGACGGGCCTATAAATAGGCGTGGAGGAGTGTCGAGGCGGTGGGCCGACGAGAGGCCGCTCGGCGGGTGGTTGTGGCGGCCGGCGGACGAGAATTAAGGGCGGCCGGCGACTGTTAGTACGGCGGCGCTGTGCTCGTCGGGATGTGGCGTGCGTGCGGTGGTCCAGCGCGGTGGTGCGGCGACAGGACAGCGGCGGGGCCCTCGGTGGCGTGCACGCGCGTGGTGAGCGCGCTGCGGCGGTCGGCGCGTGCGCGGGGGTGGTGGCGTGCGAGCAGGCGGCCAGTGGTCGGACGGTGGCCGGGAAGCGACGACGGCGTCGACTGCGGCCGGCACGGCAACGGTGGCGTGAGGGCGGGACTGCCCAGTGGCGCTGCGGGTGCGGGAATGGAGGTGCGTCGGCGCGAGCGCGGCCGAGAGCGCGGCGGTGTCGTGGTGGAGAAGCGAGGGGGCAGCGGGTGAGGGGCGGCACGGCGCCGGTCGGGTGGCGTGGTGGAGGGCGAGGCGGGTTGGCCGGCGCAGTGGTGGGGTCGGTGGACTTGGAGCACGGCAGGGGAAGATGGCCGGCGGCGAGCAGAGCTGCAGAGCTAGCAGCGGCGGTGTCGGCCAGAGGAAGCAGGGGAGGGAAAAGGAGAAAGGAGGAAAAGAGGAAAACGAAAAGAGAGAGAAAAGAAGAAAGAGAAAAAGAAAAAAAAGAGAGAGAGGAAAAGGGGAGAGAAGCGGCGGGATTCGCGGCGGAAATCGACAGGCGATCGACGACAGTCAGCCACGGACGATAGGGTCCGGCGGTCGACCCAAGGGCGGACGACGCGGGATGGGACGGAAAAGATGACAGTGATCGAGATGCGGACAGGAAAAAGAGAGGGGAGGGAAAACAAGGCGGACGGGGATGGCGGGAGCGGGAGCTCGGGAGGTAAAACATTTGAAACTTTTTACCAGGTGAGTTAATTAGGTGATTTTCCCAGAGGTTAAACACGGGCGTTACAAACCTACCCCACTTAAAGAAATCTCGTCCTCGAGATTCGGCTGGTTCCTAAAAAGGTGGGGGAACTCTTTCTTCAAGGCATCTTCCCTTTCCCACGTAGCTTCCTTTACACTGTGTCTGCTCCACTGTACTCTGCATATCCGTACTTCAGAGTTTCTGGTTCTCTTGGTGACGGTGTCCAAAATTTTGACCGGTACCTCCTGATAACGTAGATCCGTCTGTAGGTCAATTTCTTCTTCCGGTATGTGTTCTTCCTCAGGTACTCTCAGGCATTTTCTCAACTGTGAGACATGGAATACCGGGTGTATGTCTGACATTGCTTCAGGTAACTCCAGTCGGTAGGCTACTTTTCCAACTTTCTTTTGCACCGGGTATGGTCCGATGTACCGAGGGGCCAACTTTCCATGGACTTGAAACCTACGGGTTCCCCGGATGGGTGAAACCTTGAGATAAACAAAATCTCCTGGATTAAATTCCAGTTCTCGCCTCTTCTTGTCTGCGTAGCTTTTCTGTCTGGATTGAGCTGCTTTCAACTTCTCCCTGATTTCGGCTACTTTCTCTTCGGCTTCCTTTATGAGTGCGGGCCCCACTAGTGTACGTTCTCCTACCTCTGACCACATTAAAGGAGTCTTGCACTTTCTCCCGTAGAGGGCTTCAAACGGGGACATACCTAAACTTGCCTGGTAACCATTGTTGTAAGAAAATTCTGCATAGGGTAAACTCTGTTCCCAATCTTTACCATAGGTAAGGACACACGCTCTCAGCCTATCTTCCATTATTTGATTTACTCGTTCTGTCTGGCCATCGGTCTGAGGGTGATACGCGGAGCTAAAATCCAACTTGGTGCCCATAGCTTTATGCAAACTTTTCCAAAATCTCGAGGTGAACTGGGTCCCTCGGTCCGAAACAATTCTACTGGGCACTCCATGCAACTTTACTATGTTCTCCACATAAAGCTTGGCCAGTTTCTCTCCACCATAATTCGTCCGTACAGGTAAAAAGTGAGCGACTTTAGTGAGTCGGTCCACTATTACCCATATAGAATCATGCCCCTTCTGTGTTCTGGGTAACCCTACGACAAAGTCCATTCCTATCTCATCTCATTTCCAAACTGGGATAGGCAAGGGTTGTAATAATCCTGTCGGCTTCTGGTGTTCTGCTTTAATTCTTTGGCAGGTATCACACTGAGCGACAAACTGGGCTATGTCAGCTTTCATTCCTTTCCACCAATAGTTCTGCTTTAAATCCAAATACATTTTGGTGGATCCCGGGTGAATGGAATATGGCGAGTTGTGAGCCTCGTCCACGATTATCTGTCTAAAATCTCCTTCCTTAGGCACACAAATCCTGTCCTTATACCACAGCGTTCCTTTACTGTCGACTCTAAAGTCTGGTGCCTTATTTTCTCCGGTGTGCTTGCAGATCTGTACTAAATCCTTGTCTGTTCTCTGGGCTTCTCTGATCCGATCCTCCAGAGTGGACTGGATCGTCAGTTGGTGGCTAGCATTCCGGGGGACAATGTGCACATTTAATCGTGCCATTTCTTCTTGCAGGTGGGCACTCTTGGGTTTGTAGGATTTTCGGCTTAGGGCATCTGCCACTACATTAGCCTTGCCAGGGTGGTAATGAATTTCCACATTATAATCTTTAACCAACTCTAACCACCTTCTCTGTCTGAGGTTCAAATCCGGTTGGGTGAAAATATACTTTAAGCTCTTATGATCCATGTATATTTCACACTTGTTCCCAATCAGGTAGTGTCTCCATATCTTGAGTGCGTGCACTACGGCTGCAAACTCTAAATCATGCGTTGGGTAATTCTGCTCATGAGGTCTAAGTTGTCGGGAGGCATAAGCCACAACTTTTCCATCTTGCATGAGGACACACCCTAATCCTTGGCGGGACGCGTCACAGTAAACGACGAAATCCCTGTGAATATCTGGTAGGGTTAAGACTGGGGCTGCAGTCAATCTTTTCTTCAACTCCTGGAAGCTCTTTTCACAAGACTCGGTCCAAACAAACTTCTTTTCTTTCCTGAGCAGCTCTGTCATGGGTCTAGCTATCTTGGAAAACCCTTCAATAAACCTCCGGTAGTACCCAGCTAAACCCAGAAAACTTCTGATCTCACTCACATTGGTTGGTTGTTGCCAGTTCGAGACTGCTTCTACCTTCTCTGGGTCTACTGCTACCCCTTCTGCGGTCAGAATATGGCCGAGGAAGGCTACTTTTTCCAGCTAGAATTCACAATTGCTGAACTTGGCATAGAGCTGGTGTGCTCTCAACTTTTCCAACACTACCCGCAAGTGTTGCTCATGCTCTTCGACACTCTTGGAGTAGATAAGTATATCATCAATGAAGACTACGACAAACTTGTCTAACTCATCCATAAATACTTTGTTCATAAGGTTCATGAAGTAGGCCGGTGCATTGGTGAGTCCAAATGGCATTACTGTGAACTCATACTGCCCATATCGGGTGACAAATGCGGTCTTTGAGGTGTCACTCCCCTTAATTTTCAGTTGGTGATACCCTGTCCTTAAATCAATCTTGGAGAAGTATTTGGCTCCTTTCAACTGATCAAAGAGATCATCAATTCTAGGGAGTGGGTATTTGTTCTTGATGGTGACATCATTTAGTGCCCGATAGTCGATGCACAATCTCATACTCCCATCTTTCTTCCTCACAAAGAGCACTGGGGCTCCCCAAGGGGATGTGCTGGGTCTGATAAATCCCATCTGTTGTAACTCTTCTAGTTGTTTCTTTAACTCTGCTAACTCTGAGGCTGCCATTCTATAGGGTCTCTTGGCTATAGGAGAGGTTCCAGGGACAAGTTCAATAGCAAACTCTATGTCCCTATCTGGTGGCATTCCGGGTAGAACTTCAGGAAAAACATCAGGGTATTCTCTGATTACCGGGACTTCTTCTATGGTTGTTGCTTCCATACTAAAGATCATGGGATCTGGTCCACTTCCTTTGGTGTGACAGGCTACTTGTATTCCCTCTGGGTTGGTTAGGTGCACTACCTTGTCAGCACAACCTATGAGACCATTGTGTTTGCCTAACCAATCCATTCCAAGGATTACATCTATTCCTTTGGATTCTAGTACCACTAGGTCTGCTAGAAATTCTACCCCACTTAAAAGAATCCGTACCCGCGAACAACCTAGTTGGCACTTAATATCACCTCCAGGTGTTCGGGTTAGTAGGGGTGTCTTTAGTAGTACTGTAGGTATTTTGTGCTTTTCCACGAAACTTGATGATATGAAAGAATGCGATGCCCCAGAATCAAATAGTATTGTTGCCAAAACTGAACTGACTAGGTACTCACCGAGTACTACTCCTTGTGCTCCTTGAGCTTCCTGCGCGTCGATGTGGTTGACGCGGGCTCGTCCATATGACTGCTGGGTGTTGCTGTTGTTGTTGTTGCCGGTGTTGGCGCTGCGGATGGGTACACGGTTGGCTCCAGACACCGGTGGCTTGGGTCCATTCACCGAGTTGGAGTAGACTGATATCGCAGGCTTGCTTCTAGGATACGGGCAATCGGCGATGTAGTGTCCGGTCTCACGGCAGTTGAAACAGGCCCTTGCATTGCTGTTGCTGGCTATGGCCTGGCTGACTTTGCTCTGGGGTGGTTTTGAGGCGGTCTGGCTCTTGAACTGGTTGTTGGGAGCCTGGGAGCTTGTGGCCTGAAACTGGGTCCTATACTGCACGGGAGCCTGGGGTCTAGGTGCAGCATAACCGGAGCTCCTGGGTTTCTGCGAGCGGTCCATCTGACGGTTCTTGCTCTCCAAGAACTTGCGCTTGTTCTCTTGCCTTGCCTCCATTCTGGCCTTCTCTGTGACAATGGCCTTGTTCATCAGTGTATTGAAGTCAGGGAAACTGTGGGTGACTATCAGGGCTCGAAGATCGGGGTGTAGACCTCTAATGAAGGCATCCTGCATCTTTGCATCCGTCTTCACTTCATCTGGTGCATAACGGGCCAGTTCAGTGAACTCATGGGTGTACTCTTCCACAGTCTTGTTTCCTTGCTTCAGTGCACGAAACTCATCTGCCTTGCGCCTCATGGTGGCGTCGGGAATGTGGTAGCGACGAAACTCCTCTTCAAACTCTTTCCAGGTGATTGCGGACTCATTCGGGGAAGCTGCACAATAAGCATCCCACCAAGCTAAGGCAGTTCCAGTGAGCTGGTGGGAGGTCAGAAGAACTTTGTCACGGTCTCCACATCCAAATGGTTCCAGCTTTCTCTTGATAGTTCTCAGCCAATCATCTGCTTCCAAGGGGTTGCTGGACCCTCCAAAGGTGGGCGGCCTGGTTCTCAGAAAATTGGTCAGCTTGTCACCCGCATTGGGTCTACGGGCTGTCTCCTGACGGCGGCTGGCATTCCACACATTTTGCATGAACAAGGTGTGGTGGTACAAAGCTTGTGCCAAGTTGAAGTCTGGTGGGAGTGGGGGCATAACAAAAGATCCCTCATTCTGACTTCTGGGATGGCTTGCTTCTGGTCCGCCTCTTACAGGCGCTTGTCCTTCGGGCTGGTTCTCTCCCATGGGATCCTGCTGATCCACCTCCTGGTTCTCAGGATTCTCCCTTCTTCCTTCTGGTTGCTCTCCTCCAGCAAGAGGGGCGCGTCTCTGAGAGGCGCTAGCACGAGTGTTCACCATCTGCAGGTTGAGCAAGGCCTTTGTAAGATTGGGTTAAGATGATGTTTAAGTTGATTAGTTCGCATTTTAAAACAAGGCAGAAACAACACACGAGCTAACAAACAAACACACAAGGTTCCATTCCAACAGCTGAGGGTTACAACACTTGAGGGGGGGGTACAACAAGGCTCTCACTTCAAGGCGGGGCACAAGACAGGATAGGGAAACTACTACTAGGGGTACAAGGGTTCTCCGGACCAAGCTGGCTTCATTCCCATCTGAGCGCTTGACTCTGGGCTTACTCGCGGGGCGAGCTTCCCTCTGGCGGTGCAAGTCATGCCTGCTCAGCCTCGGTCAAGGTCCCATTCTCCCGAGGCGGCTCAGACGGTCCTTCTCCGGCGGGCGGCGATCCTGCCGGAGTTCCTGACAGTGCCAGTGGGTTTCCCACAATTTCTCCCCATGCCATGATCGGTGTCCCAAGTAGAACATGGGGTTCTCCAATTGCCAGAATAGGCGTTCCACTTCTGGTCCAATCCTGGATACGCAGGTCCCGAGCCTGCCTGAGGCTTTCTTGGGCGACTGCCTCATTGCTGATGGCAGCGGCAGCTCTTGCTTCAGCTTGGGCCACCTGGACTTGGTGCATGCGGACCGAGAATTCTGCTTGTTCGGCCCGGGCGGTCTGTTCTCTCAGGCGTTCGGCCTACTCGTCAAAGAGTTGGTCCAAGGAATTGAGGTAGGTGACCACTTGGTGCAAAAGGGGCTCCTCTTGACGGCGCTGCTCCAAGTTCCTTATGCGAGCTCGCCAGACTGCACTTCTGACGATCGGCGGGAAGTACCTCATTGGGGTGGGGACTAGGTGCCTTTCAAAGATTCCGCACATGAAGCGGAGGGCTTTTCTGAGAGCCAAGGGGTAGGTGTCCTGGTGCCTGAATCCTGTGGCGGTCGTACGCCATGCTTCGACAGGGTGGAGGTCACTCTTGGCGACAACTATGACCACTCTGCAGCGTTGGGTCCCATGGTGTTCATACTCCCTGCTGTAGTACCTCGGGCGTTCGGGCACACCGAGGCGTTCCAGCGCGGGGATCAACAGGCTAGCGAAGCCTGGTGTGACTGGGCAAACTCCCTGGGTCCATCCTTGTTCCGCCATCTGAAATCAGGGGAAAACAAAAACTGAACAGGTGCAGGATAAAAGATGACCTTTATTGCATAACGTGGTGGGGTACAAAGATCATGGATACATCGAGGCTAAGCTGGTAGCGCTAACTAGGTACAACAGGCTTTACTTAAGGATAGACTAAGTGCTAATCTAGACTAGGACTCTACTCCAGGCAGACTCGACGCTTCTTCAGAGGGAGCTGGTATTCTAGCACTTCTTCTTCAGTCTGAGTGCCCACATCTATATGGGTCATCTCGGGCTCTCCCTCCAACAGCCCATTCTCCCTCCTGTAGGCCTCAAGCCTATCCATGTACTCAGTGTAAGCCTGGCATCTGGCCTGCTGAGCAGCTAGGGAGCTGACAGCCTGAGTAGCTGTCACCTTCTGAATCTCTAACTCTCTCTTCACTTCTTCCAACTCCTTCTCCGCTTTCTCGGCTCTACGGATCTGGTGCCTCAGCTGTCCCGACGTCTCTCGGTACAGCCTGTCCAAGCCAGTGAGGTAAATAGACAAGTGGGATACAGTGTCCTCCATATCTTCATCTCTCCCAAGGTTTCTCATCTGAGCAATCCACTCACGTCCTCCACTCACCAGGGGTGGGGTGAAACCTAGTGCTGTTCCCACGAGGTACTGCCTGTAGAGTGTGCGGAGGCACATCAGGGCTCTTCTTGCGGCTTTGCGGTAGGCATTGGGGCGATCGTAGCCGGTGGCATGAACAAACCAAGGTGCCACTTCCTTGTATAGCGAGCTTCTCCCCACAAAAATGAACATCCGGCACCGACGGGTACCATTGGTGGTGAACTCCCGGCAAAAGTACTCGGGGATCTCTGTGACTCCAACGTGCTCCAGGCTGAGCAGCAGCAACTTGGGGAGGCCAGGTTCTGCGGGGCAGACTCCTTCGCCCCAACCCTCGTCAGCCGGCTGGGCCATCTGGAACAAGTCAAAAAGCCGTCGGTGAGTACTTGTGTGGGGGGGAAAGGATTAGGCAAGAACACACTAGGGTCAAGATCCTAGGGGTACGTCCTACGGCCAACCTATCGGCTCTGATACCACCTGAAGCGTCCCCTCGAAAGAGAGAACTTAATGTGATGCAAATACCAGTCCCAGGATGTTGGTTCACATTATTACAACAGATAGTTCAGTACAAAAACAACATTACGGGAGACGGTGGCACTGCAAGGCCACGACAAACAGAACTAAAGCTAAGCTCCAGATAAAAAGATTGATAACGTAGAGGTCTTCATCAGAGTGGCAAGGAGGGGTATAACAGAAGTATGCAAGTATTGTAACAAGGATGGCTTGTGGTTTATTTAGCAGCAAAGCAAATTTTATTACACATGCAAGGGGTTGGTTTTCGCAATGGGTTTTCACAAAATTACTTTTAAAAGGAACAGTAAATGTAATACTTTTCGTACAAGATGTTGTTGCTACCAGATTTCCCATCTGTCGTAGCTCATGTCAAAACATTTCTCAGCTCAGTCAAACACCAACACTTTCTTACACCAAAACAGGGGACTAGTGAAGTGACCAAGCCGTAACTCGCCCAGTACCGTGGACACGGCTATCCGGATAGGTTTTAACTCTGCAGAGGTGTACACAACCACAAGTAGGCTACCACAACAAGAACACCTTAGTGCCAGTGCAGCTCCTATCAAAGCCATTACCCACCATAGCTAAACTGACAAGTTATCACAGACGCGACCAGGGGTTAGCAACCTACCAACGAGGTTCCAACCAGGGGCATACCTCACATAGACCGTATCCCCGGCTCCATGGCCCTCTGTTGCTCACCAGCACACCACATAACCAGCAGCTCAACTAGTGGGATTTATGCTAGGCCGTTGCCACATACAACGGTCGAGTGGTGGTACAGAAAAAATGGGTTAGGCTAGATGACACATCAACATCATCCCAAAACTTGTGATAGGATAGACAACTCCCACCATGCTCAACCTCACCGGTTCGAGCTCACCTCGGTATTTCACGCGGAAAATACCGTTTGTCTCATCCCACACGGGTACTCATTTTATTTGCACAAATCATCTCTTTTATTTTAAAGCACGCACACGGTTGCTTTTGTAAACACCAAGCATTTGCTATGTGGGTATAATGGTAAAATGTTCCTAAGCATATCTAGCGGTGATTAACATTTAAACAGAGCGTCGTCATATTCAAACATTAATCTGGGTTGTCAAGGAATTAGTCATAACAATCAAGGTATGGCTATCCAACCGGGTTTAGCGGAAAAATTATGCAAGTTTTATAAAACAGGCCATGGGTTGTGTTTATAAAAACTGGGACAACAATATGCATCAAAGGGTGGGATTGCACTTGCCGTTCTCCCAACCCTCGGGGGATTCCTGCCCGGGGTCTTGGTCTCCAAGCTCCTGCTCGTAGCACTGCTCCTCTTCGAGTCCTTCCTCGATCACAGCGGAGTCTACGGCACACACAAACAAACACCCGATAAATAAAAGAAAAACTTTTATTGAGCTCAGAAAGGAAGGACGGAGAAAGAGAGTGAATGATAATGACACGATTAATTTTGAGTATGGACTGGTCGGATTTGGCGAGGATATATTGGTGAATATTGTGGTGGAGTTTGGGGTCAAACGGGATTAATTTGGCGCATGAAATGACGAGTTTAGTGGAGTTTAGGGGCTGTTTATAAAGAACAAGGACCTTTCTGTAATTATGGGAAAGTTCAGGGGTCTCTGGTGAAATAAACAGAGAGAGAGAGAATAGTGACCGAAGGGCTGCGGGTTAATTTGGTGAAAGTGTAGGGGTTTAAGTGTAAACTGACAAGAGAGAGGGGGTCCTGTTTATTTGGACGGCGGGTTGAATAGGATAATTCTCAGGGGGTTATGCACAAAAGTGCCTTCTTTCTCCTCGCGACAGAGCAGAGGAAGGGGGCGGCGGTCGTCGGCGGCGGCGGCGCCGGCGCAAAGGGCGGCGGGGGTGGACTAGGGCTAGCGGAACAGCAAGGGGAGATCGTGGCGAGCTCACCGAGGTGCTTACCACGTGCGGTGGTGGCTCGCAGCGGCGTCACTGCAGAAGGGGGTGGAACGGCGGCGACGGCGAGCTAGGCGGCGATGCTATGGTGGTGGGAAGGGCCAATTGGTGGGTGGTCGAGCCTCAGGGAGCGGAGGGGAAGCCTCGGGTGCTGTCGGCTGGGCTTGGAGTGGCTCGTGGTGAACTGCCCACGAGGGCCAGAGACGGCGGCGGCAATGGAGATGGGGCGGCGGCGATGCAGTGGTGCGGGAGGTGAGTTGGTCGGCCGGTGAGCGGAAGATGGTGGTGGGGAAGCGGACGGGCCTATAAATAGGCGTGGAGGAGTGTCGAGGCGGTGGGCCGACGAGAGGCCGCTCGGCGGGTGGTTGTGGCGGCCGGCGGACGAGAATTAAGGGCGGCCGGCGACTGTTAGTACGGCGGCGCTGTGCTCGTCGGGATGTGGCGTGCGTGCGGTGGTCCAGCGCGGTGGTGCGGCGACAGGACAGCGGCGGGGCCCTCGGTGGCGTGCACGCGCGTGGTGAGCGCGCTGCGGCGGTCGGCGCGTGCGCGTGGGTGGTGGCGTGCGAGCAGGCGGCCAGTGGTCGGACGGTGGCCGGGAAGCGACGACGGCGTCGACTGCGGCCGGCACGGCAACGGTGGCGTGAGGGCGGGACTGCCCAGTGGCGCTGCGGGTGCGGGAATGGAGGTGCGTCGGCGCGAGCGCGGCCGAGAGCGCGGCGGTGTCGTGGTGGAGAAGCGAGGGGGCAGCGGGTGAGGGGCGGCACGGCGCCGGTCGGGTGGCGTGGTGGAGGGCGAGGCGGGTTGGCCGGCGCAGTGGTGGGGTCGGTGGACTTGGAGCACGGCAGGGGAAGATGGCCGGCGGCGAGCAGAGCTGCAGAGCCAGCAGCGGCGGTGTCGGCCAGAGGAAGCAGGGGAGGGAAAAGGAAAAAGGAGGAAAATAGGAAAAAGAAAAGAGAGAGAAAAGAAGAAAGAGAAAAAGAAAAAAAAGAGAGAGAGGAAAAGGGGAGAGAAGCGGCGGGATTCGCGGCGGAAATCGACAGGCGATCGACGACAGTCAGCCACGGACGATAGGGTCCGGCGGTCGACCCAAGGGCGGACGACGCGGGATGGGACGGAAAAGATGACAGTGATCGAGATGCGGACAGGAAAAAGAGAGGGGAGGGAAAACAAGGCGGACGGGGATGGCGGGAGCGGGAGCTCGGGAGGTAAAACATTTGAAACTTTTTACCGGGTGAGTTAATTAGGTGATTTTCCCAGAGGTTAAACACGGGCGTTACAGGGAGCCGGCCGCCGCCGCCGCTGAGAGGACCCCGGCCACAACGTCGTGAGGGCTCACTGCCGCGTCAAGGGCGGCGCGGGCAAGAGGCAGGGGTGGCGAGCGGCGAGCCGGGAGGCGCGCGTGTTAAGCCGCGAGGGGAGGAGGCGGCGGCAGAAGAGAGGAGGCGGGGTTACGGCAGCTAGGATTGACCTGGGATTTATTTGATGGCATAGGCGGGTAAATAAGTCGAACTCAAGGGGCATTTTTTGAAACGGGACACGTGTCGGCACACAAGGGCAGCGCGATGGTGTGAAGCGCGGAGAGGGGGGGCAAACAGGAGTGTCTTTTAGGGCGCGCCTTGGAGCTTGGGCTGGCGATTTTGCTTGCCGCCGTGAGAGAGCTAAATCGGCTCTCCTGCCTGGGCAAGCATCTCGTTGCTCGTGCCAGCGACGCAAGGCTAAGGCGAGGCAAGCGGAGCAGCGGAACCAAACGTGTCCTTAATAACTTTGATGTTCTTCGTGTCAAAAAAAAAAACTTTGATGTTCTTCAAGCACTGTGGGAAGAGGCCTTGGACTGGAGGCCTGTCGCCAGTCGCCACCAGACTTAAACAGGCGTTGGAGAACATCAGCCACATCATCGATGGGCTGCAGTTTCAATCACAGTTTTGTCCGTACTATGTACAAATAACTTGATTGTGTGAGTGCTTCAACTAAAGTAAGCAGACCCTGATTATTCCATATATATGAGATGTTCAATATTTCATATTGGCATCCAGCAGAAATTACAATTTAACATTCCTCCTAGAATGACTACAGGGCAAATATGAAATATCCAGTTGCCTAAGCAAGCTGCAGCTATTGCCGGATCATCAATAGTGACTGGGAAAGAGGCACGTACTCCTCTAACAAAGCAGATCCCCAGGGCTCTGCTTGCCACCCCACAAGCCAAAAGTCTACACGCCCTGTGCGTGGCAAAGAAATGCAGAAAGCAAAAAGGAAACGTCACAGAATTGTCAACAAGCCAAAAACAGACCTCACTATGGAGGAACATCCGAACATGCGACACTATTGTTGATGAAAAAGCGTGGTGCAATGGAGGTAGATAAGAAGGCAACTGAAGAGGACTAGAACAACTTCAGCGAGCAATTTGTCGAACCACCCAAAGAAGCGGCAGTACCAGACTTCAGAGATATGGGGTGTGTTTCTTTCCAATCCGGAAAAAATTTTCCAAAGAGAATCTTGCATGGAGTATCAAATGAAGTCTATTTGCAAAACCTTTTTTAGGGATGGGTGTAACTTTGCGCGACGAATCTAACGAGCCTAATTAGTCCATAATTTACTACAGTAATGCTACAATAACCATTCTCTAATCATGCGGTCAAATACCTCATTAGATTTGTCTCGTGAATTAATCCGGGGTTGTGAAGGTAGTTTTGTAAACTGATTTTATTTAATACCCTTAATTATTGATCAAACTGTTTGACTTGGGTGTGCTGTGTGTGTTGGGTTGGGGGGGTTCTATTAAATAAGGGTATTATTGCTGGAAGCAAATTGTTATTTAATTTGATACATTGTGATCGCTAACATTGATGAATTAATAGAAACAGAAAGAGAGGGATTCGAACCCTCGGTAAACAAAAGTCGGAATTCTACTGAACGGGTCGATCCTCCCCTCCGTTTGTTTTAGCAACTTATCCTAAGGTCTCTTCGCCAAGAACTCTCCGGCAACGACAGAGGAACTAACCTGCCTTCAACCGGGTTATTCTATTCCACTTCTAGATAGAGAAATTCAATATTAAATTAAAATGCTCAGTGGGGAATCTGGAGTTATGTTGATTGTTGGGAGACAGAAGCGTTTTTGGCCTTGTTTAGTTCCTAAATTCCATTATACAAAAAGAAGATTCTCATCACATCAAAATATCGGCATGAAGTACTAAATGTAGATGAATTAAAAAACTAATTGCACAATTTTATTGTACTTTGCGAGATGAACATTTTGAGCCTAATTAATCAATGTTTGGACAATTATTCACAAATACAAACGAAATGCTGCAGTGCAGTATTTATGGTGGAATGTCAAATTTGGCACCCCCCAAATTTGGAGCTAAACAAGGGCTAATTTCCTCTAAACTTAAGAGGTGGGGCTGTTGGCTTCGGGGCTTCAGGATAGTAGCTTTGTTGATCTGGAACATTTCTACCGTAAGGGAGAAAAGAGACATATTGTTATGACATGAATGAGCAACGTTGTATTATATTAGACGAACGTTAGAGGACTTAACCGGAAAGCTAGAAGAAAAGTAGTCAAAGATATGGTGGCCGAGGTGAATTCCACATTGGTGTGTTTTCAGGAAACAAAGATGGAAGAAATAAAAATGATTTAGTGGTGCTTGAAACCCTGGGACCTCAATTTGTTCAGAAGTATACTTTCCTGCCGGCTCAAGAAACTAGAGGAGGAATCTTGGTTGCAGCACATTGTGATTAGTACAAAGGCCCTGTTTAGGTTCCTTCAAAAGCCAAAAATTCTCTCTCCAAACTTCACTATTTACCTATCACATCAAATCTCTCTCCTCATGCATGAAACACTAAACATTGATAAATAAATAAAAATAAGTACATGATTTTAATGTACACGACGAGACGAATCTTTTGAGCCTAGTTAGGTCATGATAGGACAATGATTACTACAAACAAACAAAAAGTGCTACAGTGCGCTACAGTATCCGATGTGACATTTTCACCAAACTTCACATTCTCTTTTCGGGAACTAAACACAGCCAAAGTGACAAACTCTTTGTGGGCATTAACACAGTTACTCCCTCCGGTTTCATATTAAAAGTCGTTTTGGACAAGGTTTGAGTCAAACATTGGAAATATAAATCATGAATACTATAACATTTAAGTCATTAAGTTTGAAAATATGAAAATCATATAAATAGATTGGTCTTGAAATTTACTTTCATAAAAATATACATATATAACTTTTCAAGAAATATTTTTATAGAAAAGAGAAGTCAAAGTTGTGCTTTGGTGACCGTGTCGTTGTCCTAAACGACTTCTAATTGAGAACCGGAGGGAGTACTTGAATTGGAACTTGTTAGCAACAAGTAAACCAGGTCAGTGGTGGGTTATTGCAGTTTATGACCTCAAGAGGACAATGCCAAGTTGATTTTTTTTGACAGAAATTAAAGATATCAGACCAGTGATAAATGATAAATGACTTCTATTGGGGGATTTCAAAATGATACTAAATGCCCAAGACAAAAGCAATGATAATCTTAACAGGATACTCATGGGAGCATTCAAAAGGAACAATTGATGAGCTGACCCTTAAAGAGATAGAGTTGGAAATAAGAAAGTTTACATGGACAAACAATGTCACAAATACAAGAATTGATAGAGCATTTTGCACTACTGAGTGGGAACTTATGCTCCCTGAGATTGTACACTTCAAACGGTTTCATCATTGGTCTCTGATCATTGCACACTGGTACTAACAAGTGATAGTGGGACGAGACATAGAGGGTTCAGGTTTGAGAGCTTCTGGCCAGAGATAAGACGGTTCAAAGACGAGGTCAAAGAGGTATGGAGCAAACAGCTGCAGCTGCAGAACCCATTCCACATATCCCTAACGAGGAAGGGGAAAAAAGAGGAAACATAATACACACCCCGATTCGGGAGTGCGGAGACCAGGCGAATATGGCCAGAAATTGTGGAGAACTCACCTCGGCCGAGCGGGATCCAGGGGGCGGATTGCGGGAGGATGGCCGCGGGAGGTGTGGCGGTGGATCCCGAGCGCGAGGCGCACGGCGTCGCCGCCAGCCCCACCGCGACCCCACGAAGGCAGCGACGGGGAGCCCCGCGAAGAGCGCGATGGCGGCACCCGTGAGCACGAGGCGGGAGCAGTAGATTCGGAGGTCCCTCGATGCCCAGGAGAAGTCTAGGGAGGACGCCAGCGCCTCGTACTCGTTCAGCACCGGGCACCACTCGATCTCCGGCGAGGAGGAGCTCCCGTTCCGCGACGGCAGCGTCGCGCTGCAGCGGTGGCGCAGAGGCCGAGGGACCCTACGCGCGCCGCTTGTGGAGGAGGAGGATGTGGTATTGTGGTGGCGGCGGTGGCGGGAATGGATCTGAGGAGGAGCTGCGGGTGGATCTGAGGAGGGGAGAGAGCCAGACGGGAGACTGAGGGGAGAGCGGCCAGGTGAGGGAGAGAGGTGGAGAGTGAAGGGGGGGCTAGGGTTTGGGGTTGTTTTATACCATAGGGGCACGATTACAGACGTTGGATCAATGATGGATGGCCAGAATTAGCTGGGCTATTGGGCTGAAATGGCCTTTGTGTATTTCTTCTCTTCTTAACGTTTTTGTTTTTTCTTTTTTAATTTATTGTACCACTGTGAAGTAGCACATAAAAATAACTATCTTAAATTGACCAATATATTTTCACACATAACAAACAACATATAAGTTGTCATGTAGAAGGTTCAAGAATTTTCAATATATTTGCTATTTTTAACAGTATAAATGAATTTTTGCGTGGTTTATTGAAATAATTCAAAGTTGAACTACATGTACCTCCGATAAGATTTGAAAAATTGCAAAAAATATATTTAGGCACACATGTTGTATTCTAGCCCACTTCTTCGAGATTGATGGAAAATTCAATAGACTTATAACGAAAATTCAAATTTGTACTAGCCATCTTATTATAAAATAATTATAATAATACCTAAAACTTCTCCAAAAAATATTTAAATTGGAATAGAATCATTTTATGAATGTACAAGGTTGGCATAAAAGTTCCATAAGATTTTATGCAAATGGGAGTGTACATTGTTCATAAACTAGATTGTTCTCTCACATTGTTTCATACAACTCAACTCAAACTTTGAAATTCCAAACAACTCAAGTCTTATATTGCTTATATACACTTACAAGTTGGACATAGCCTCACATTTAGTATATTATTAGCAAATATGAAGTTACATTACAATTTGTTCTTCAAAAAAGTTGGTTCAACTTCAATTTGAAATCCAAGTTCAAATTCATTTAAAGAAATTTTAAAAAACTCTATTTTTCTCCTAAATCTAGAGCTCAAATGAAAAACCTTTCAATATGAAAGTTGTAGAACTTTTAATTTTAAGAAACTTTTGTTTTGGCCAATCTTCGAGTTTCAACATGTTTTTCTTTTTAAATCTCGGTCAAACATCGTTTGACCCCGGGTCTACTCTCATAAATTTATTTTACTACATAAACCATAGCTCAATTAAAAAATCGTCCAATATGAAAGTTGTAGGGTTTTATGTTTTGTACAAAATTTGATTTTCAACATAAAAATCTTGGGAAACCTTAGTCAAACATGTTTGACCAAGATTTAAAGAGAAAGGGCGAGTGGGCCGCGGGCGCGCGCGAGCTGGGCTGCTGGCGGCAGGCAGGGCGAGGCGAGCTGGGTCGGCGGGGCGAGCACCTGCGCGCACTGGGCCGCAGAGCGTGCGAGCGGGCCGGCGAGCGCTGGGCCGTAGCGAAACTTATATAAGACATTTTTACACGTTACACCAAACAAGAAGTAAGTAGCGCAGTGGAAAGGAGGCGTGGCCTTTGTCTCCAGCTCCTCGGTTCGAATCTTAGCTTCTCCTCTCTTTCTACGCCAATTTTTTCTTTTGCTTTTTTCATTTTATCACACCGTTGTGAAAGAACACATAAAAATAACTATCATATATACATTAATACATTTTTTATATACAATAGACTACATATAAGTTGTCATGTAAGAGTTTCAAGAATTTTCAAGTAGATTTGCTATTTTCTACCATTTAAATGAATTTCGGCGTGTTTACCGAAAGTAATTCGAAAGTGACCTATATGTACCTCTAATAAGATTCAAAAAAATTCTAAAAAACTATATTTAAGCAGTAAAAACTCAAACATTTCAAAAGTTTACATTTAAACTCCAATTTAAAATTTAAGTTCAAATTCATTTAAAGAAGTTTAAAAGAAACTCAATTTTTCTCCTAGATCTAGGGATCAAATAAAAAACCTTTCAATATGAAAGTGGTAGAACTTTTAATTTTAAAATTAATCTTATTCATTCATAATTTATTAAACATTACAGTGTTTTGGGTCAATGAGAAATTAAATTTTTTTAATTTATGTTCGTGACGGATTTGTATAAATGTCACAGTGTTTTGGGCCGAACCGTGATAGAATTGAAAAAACGTCACAATTTTCTGGGCTTATCTGGGATCAAGGAAAAATAGTGACGTTTTCTAAAACTGTCGTCAGGATTCCGTCGCAGATTAAATAGTTCCTTATAGTGATACCAAGTTACAGAGAACTGCAAAAAGGTTAAAGACATGGGCCAAATCAAGAATAGGCAACAACAAGCTACTCTTACTTGCTGCTAGAAAGTTAATATGCGTTTAACTTAATTCTCTGTAATCATTGTGTTCTTTCTTCGGTGTCTCAGACCATATATTTCTCATTCAGTTACCACTTACCTATGTCTGACCAGTGACTACGCTGCTTCTCTGAAGCTCTCAATTTTGGGAGTGATATATTCTTCTACCCAATGGGACTGCCGGCGCAAAACCATGAACTCCGAACGCGAGTAACTGACGTGGCGTCACGATATTGCGAATGGTCTGGAAAAACTGGAATTCAGAGCCTGATTGGTTTGATGCCAAACCTCTGGCATGCCAAAACTTTGGCAAGCCAATATTTTGGCTGCCAATTGGTTTGATACCAAAAGTTGTCCATATCTCACATTTGACTTGCCAAAATGTTGGCAAGTTTTTTTGCCTAAGTTTTGGCAGGCCAAAAGTTCGGCATGCTAAAGTTTTGGCTCCCAACCAATCAGGCTCTCAAGGTACTCTGGTCAAGCCGACCAACCCTCGGTGTGCACGAATGTGCGTTCGGCAAGTTTTTTGCCTAAGTTTTGGCAGGCCAAAAGTTCGGCATGCTAAAGTTTTGGCTCCCAACCAATCGGGCTCTCAAGGTACTCTGGTCAAGCCGACCAACCCTCGGTGTGCACGAATGTGGGTCCCGACTTCCGAAATGTGCATATCCCATGTTTTACCTGTAACACAAAATCGCAAACTTATGTAGCCACTGAAAACATGTTACATTTTCGTGCTTGGTAGCTTCTACGTGTCCCAGACGCCTGTGCCTCGAGCAGGGGGGCTACTGTGGTTACTATGATTATTAAATTCGAAGTTTTATCACTAGAGCTTGTAAAATAGTGCAGTATGATATACACTACTGACAGCTTTTCTTTCTCGAATTGCAGTCATTTCCTTTCCTGCTCAAGGAGCGAGCAGAATTCACTAGTTTATTACATCTTTACCTAATTATAAAGTCTGCGGTACGTCATAATTTTTGGTACGTCAATCAATACACTTACATGTGGACCCTTGACTCTAAAACGCGTACTAATTTTTTTGCGATTGTCTTTAAGCGCGTCTTGCTCCCGATCCGATTCCGACGTGAGCCTGGGGTAGCAGCCTCCAACTGGGCCGGATGCGCATGTCCAGTACGTGGAGCTGCTAGGCCGAACCTAGCTGGCCCAGGCACGTAAGCTGGGCAGAGGCTGACCGGCAAGACGTGCAAGCTGAGTAGTGAATTAGTGATTAGCTGAATGCTGAACCCGTGTGATCACTTTCGCTCGTACGGTCCTATCCACCAAGTTTGGTTACATCACGCATGCATCAAATAGTATATTATAGTCACAACTTGTGTGGGCATACGGCCCTAAATGTCATCCAAATTAGATGAGCTCATTAAGTCACCAGCCAATGTTGTTTTCAAAAAAAAAATAAGTCACCAACCGCTAGACCCACCCCTTTCTATGTTAATTAATGGATGGAACCCTAAAATATTGAATTTTTGACTTGTGAAATGATGTATTTTTTATTTTTACTCAAAGCAACGTAGTGAGGCATTAGTTGCATCTCATGTCCATATGGCTGCCATGTGAGGCCTTAAAATTTGCAACAAACCGGATGAATTGAAGCATTATAGCAGCATGAGAATAAATTAAACTCCACAGCCGCCCGCAATGACTAGCAAATTCTAACCAGGATGAACATAGATAAAGCATGTGTCATAAACGCTAAAGAACATGTAGAGAGAGGAATATATATATTATTTTTTTGTACGTGCACATGTAGTTATTATCGTATACATATTTTTGTTGGAAATAATGATATTTAAAGTTTTCACCGTGGCAACGCACGGGCATAACTGCTAGTCCATTTTAAATTATAAGTTGTTTTGACTTTTCTAAATACATAAATTATGTTGTGTATATCTAGGTACATAGCAAAATCTATGTATCTAAAAAAACTAAAACAAATTATAATTTAGGGCAGGGAAAGCACAAAAGAAAGGTCGGATGTGCTCCTTGACGACATGCATGCCCATGGTTAAGAATTCACTAGTGACATTCGCATTCATAATTGCTGACTTGCGGTCACAACCAAGAGTACTGACCTCTGTTTTGTTACATATAAGGGACATCTGAATCAATATTAAGATTCATGTCTCACATTCCTTCAATTCTAAAACACCTTGACCCCAACAAAAGAAGTAGGATCCAACCCTAATTCAATGCCACGAAATTCATATGCAGAGAGTTGTTTATAAAATATTATAAGTAAAAATATCATGACACATGTGCCTTCTTAAGGTGGTTCGTCTTCCAGAGTGCTTCCTGAACCATGGGCATCAACTCCGGATAAGACAAGGTCTTCAATACCTCCACCTCATCAGGTGTGTACCATCAGGCTTGAACCAACGAGAGTGACACCATTTCATCCTGTTCATTGAAACATAGTAGTAGAAATCAAGAAGTCCAGCTGCATCTACATGGGTCTTGTCTGGGCGATGGTTGAAGAAGAGCTCTAGGAGCTTGTTCTTCTTCGCTCTCTCAATCCAATCATCCTGGTACGGTGTTTCTTTGAGAATCATCGCCTCAGCGGTGGGGTCAACATATGGCAGTAGGTGACGAATATAAGGGATGTAGGTCATAGCAAGTCCTAGCCGACGCCCCAAGCATACCATCGATGCATGCCTGGAGAGGAGGGGCCCCATGGTTGCTGACTCGGGAGACTTCAAGAGCTTGAGCAGGTGCTTCATGTCATCTGGGACAGGGATCTCTGGCTGGAGGAGCTTCTTGGTGATGAAGGCATGTGCGTCGAGGTAGTTTGCTTGGATGCCGGTGGGGCTGCTCTGTTCGAACCCCACATCTCTGAATTTGAGCCTCCCGGTGTCGTGGAAAACTAAAAGCCCTGGGCTCGCAAACACATCAGCGGGTAGATTTTGTGGCTGCTTGAGCCTGTTGGATTTAGTAGGATGGAACAGCATCTCTCTGGTGTCATCAGAGACCACCAGGTTGGACTCGTCGAAGCTTGACACACATATGCCATCCTCGTGAAACTCAATGCAGTGGTGAGAGACGAGATGAGCTTCATGCCTGGCTCGCTGATGATGGAGAAGGATCTGCCGAGCGTCTCGCCTACCAGTCTGATGCCCTCACTTGGTACGCATTCCAGCACTGGGTTGCGAGAAACATAATCTTCCACTGTGCACACAGGATCCGGACATGGCTTCCCGTGGAGGTTTACCAACGTGTTCCTGACAATGTGACGGGATGACGCCATTGGTCCTGCCTTAAAAGCCAAATTGGTTGGGTTGAAGAGATGAGCTGCAAGAATCATATTATGGCATGTCAATGCACAGAAAAGATTCAGCCTGATGAATATCATTATCCTAATGATCACCAATCCAGTAAAATTAACATCAGGCTATAGCCCGATAGACAGCATGAGCTTTAGGTGTAGATATGAAATATCAACAGAAATCTGGTTTTCAGTTTTATTGCATTTGCACCATTTCCACTGTGTATACATCTAATGCAATGTTAAAATGTGGTATTTGGCTTGTTACTGTAACACAGTGGAAATGGTGCAAATGCAAAAAACTGAAAACTAGATTTGTTTGGTTAGGGCAAGTAACAGTAAGGAAATCAAATGCAATGTTAAACTGTAATAATAGTGGAATACGCAACGAATTAATTGCAAGCAAAATTAAGATTGGGAAGTAAATTAAGACTGAAATCACAAATCTGATGCAATAAGGAATGTTTAACCAGAGAAAAAACCGGCGATCATGAGAACTGCAGGAATAATTCACCTAATAACTCCGGAATCGCGTTGGAATTGTTCGTCTAGGGTTAGGGTAAGGAGAGAGGGGAACTCTCGGAGAGAGAGGCGCCGGGCGGAGATTCAGAACGAGGGACGGTCGACGGAAGGCTGTTAGCCGGCGTCGGGCGGAGATTCAGAACGAGGGGCGGTCGACGGAAGGCTGCTCGCCGGCGCCGGCGCCGGCGCCGAAGGGGATCGTGGAGATGTGGGAGTGGGATGAGATGGGTGGGGATCGAGCGAAGGATTTTCGGCCTCGGCCGGTGGTGATGGAATGCGAATCGGGCCGACTTGGGCTGTAACGAGCCTTAACTAGCAGATAGTATGAGCCTTCTTAAATCCAATGAACGGCCCAATGAGCCCAACTAGCAGGCAGACAAGGGACAGAATTGGCCTGAAAACGGGAGTGCAGGAAATCTCTAAACTCGAATCCTGGACCTAAACCGCGCGCAGCTAACGGGTCCACGTCGCCCGTTAAGCCGCTTGCCGTCGGATCCGGCGAGAAAATAATGGGAGCCGTTCGATCCGGGTCGGATCGGGCGTTTCACCCGTTAAGCCGCGAGCCCACACGCTCGTGAATTCTCCAGAACCCGCTCCGCCTGCGGCGCCCCCCTCCGTCTACCGCAGTCTCCCTTCGCCTCCCGTGGCGCGCGCCGCCCTCTGCCCGCCGCCTGCCATGGCACAGCCGCCTCGTCCGTCAGCCAGCTGACCAGCTCGTGGTGAGGAAAAGTTGCGCGGCTAGGGCCTATGCTTCTGGCGGCGCACACGGCCAGGGTCGCGATGCGCTTGGACCCATGCGGCTGGCGGCGCGCGCAGCCTGGGAGCCTCCCTGTACTGTCAGATTCACCGCTGGCCAAGCGTCCTTGACGGTGCCGCACCCTCTCCCGGCCTACCTCCTTCACAACGCCAGCTCCTTGTCCTGGTGGTCAGAGCAAGCGGAGGCGGGCCGAGCGAGGAAGAGTGGCTTGGTGCCGTGATGCAGAGCCCTCCATCTTTGTTTTTTGCAAGGGGGAAAGGAGGTGCCTCCTTTATGATTGATATATGTGTTTCACTAAAGGTACAAGCTTGATTGAGTGAGAATTAGTGCTAAATGTGATGCATCGAGCCTATGCAAGTGATTATTGCTTTCGGCAAGCTGTGCATATATGCGCCAAGCTCTGCATTCTAGGTGTTCGATGCAATGCCTCAGAGAAATAAGAAATGTTGAAATAACATTTGTTGAGGTCTCCAACAGCAAGCAACTAAACTGGTAATTTTTTATCCCCCTTAAAAAGATCTCCAATCTATACTTGCAACGTATTTGACTACTCTACTTCTGAAAAAATGACAAATTCATATGCTGAATTGTCAATTTTATTGTCGGTACACACCAATACAATTTTAAGCTGATCACCGATGTAATTACCATTGATGTGATTTCTGATAAGTAAAATGGAACATCTTTAGACAACTCCAAAAATTCAGGCTACTTCAGAAATAAAAAAGCGCAGACTTGCTCCTAACAAACTGGAGAACCACTCCTATTGTCTATAACTTCATTTTCTGATTCAAAGCCAAAATAGCTGTCATGTTTTCTTTCAAGGAATTGTGTTCCAATAACATTTTAAAGCCATCACATTAATTTTTCGTTTCTTGCTATTGCCATTCCACTATGAGGCACCCTCAGGTTTCCTCCAAACTGTGTGATCTTGGATATATTGAGATAAAGTGATCCTCACTTGATCTTCATATCAAGTAACTCTAAAAGGCCATACTTTCTTCGGTTAAATAAAAGTATTGGTGATTAAACTCTTCTTACACATGCAATTCAGAAGTGGGATCACTCAATTTTACTTGGAGAATGTTCAGGCCAGGTAATAACATCATCCATCTAAGCCATCTCTGCTCGCAAACCTCTTAACAATGTTAAAAGTTGTAAAAGAAAAAAGATTTGAGGAACACACTTGTGATGGTGATATTACAACAAAAAAATTGCTGCTGCCTGAAATGGTGATGGAGACAGACATGAAGCTGTAACACTTGACTACAGGCGGGCTTTAACAAAAAGAGATATGACATTGATACTAATCCATCTTTAGTGCTTACAATAGAGTGTGCTAATGATGCTTGTACTGAAGAAGCAGACAACGCTCCAACCACAAGTACGTGTAAGAGTAGATTGTCTAGATGTTCATATTTTATCCTCACTAATAGAATGTTTAGTTCCTCTTGTTTTAGGCGATCAGATAATTCCAGTGGATGACAGTAAAAGATGCGCAGCTGTATCCAGTTAATGGAATAAGAGATTTGATTTTGGTCAATGCATTAAGACAGAGCTCATGATTAGCTCCTATACTAGAATGTGCTAATGCAATCACAAAGATGCCAACAAGCCTGAAGAAAACGGCAATGGCGCACTGAACTACTCTGTTTCCGTTTCTTCTGTGGCTTCATCCACAACCTGAAGAACCTCTCGTCTCTGAGTGAAGCTAACTTGTATGCATATGCGCTCATTTTAGTAGCTTACTAACGAGTGAACAAAGGTTTCATGTAACCTGCATTAGTCGTTTAACTTCAACAATGATCAAACATATCCCATTTTCTTTTTTCAGAGCTTCACCTGGATCAATCAGTTAATTTCTATATGCTTATTATATGAAGATGCAAAGCTAGCACACTGCTTTTGTGTTAAGTTTGCTTTGTTACCCGTCAATACCTGTGAAAATATTTCGATTTACGGAATATACCAATTGTGACTATTGATTTATCTTTTTAATCTTTGTTGGCATAAGAAAATACCACCATGTTTCATAAGTTTGTCAAACTATTCTATAAAGATTTTTTTTAGAATTACAACTATTTTATAAAGATATATGGAGTACTTGAGTGTTTACACTGGCCCAGTAAAAAGCCCGAGGGCGGCAACGCCGCGCGTTGTTGATTCTAGTGAGGACCGATTTGAAAACTGGCTGGTACACAACAGCAGCCCGTCAACGTCGATAGCAGAAAATGTCTCAATTATCATAAAAGTCTGATTTTGTTCTCTTAATTATAAACTTTTCGCTAAGTCTAACACGCAACTAGTCGCGCAGCATGCGCAGCGCGCGACCCACGCTTGATGGCCTGGCCCACGACCTACGCGCGGAGTGCTGGAGCGAGCATGCAGGCCTACATTGTTTTTTTCTTTTTTGATGTTACGAACGCAAACAACACGGCCTGCCTACGTTATGGGCCGGTGGACGGTGGTCTTCGTGCGGCCTATTCTTCTATGGACTTTGTTAGCCACGCATGCATCGTTATCTCAACCTATGTATTCGTTACATCAACCTACATATATATATATGACTATCAACCTATATATATGTATGACTATCAATCTACGTATTCGCTACGTCAACCTGTGTATTTTGACTATCAACCTACGTATATATATGACTATCAATCTACGTATATTTTGAGTAGCAGTCTGCGTATTTGCTACATCAACCTATGTATTCAAACTATCAACCTATATATATTTTGACTAACAATCTATATATATTTTTGAGTACCAATCCGTGTATTATTCTGTATCAACTTGTTTTTTTGGCTCAAACAATAACTCTTCTTTTATCAATGGAATGAAAGACTTAGGGGCAAAATCTCCATGGTAAAAGAATTTATAAGAATCCCTACATAGGTTAAAGGCACCACAAGATAATAAGTTGTTATATAGACATGCAATATATGTTATTATTTGTGAAATACAACACATTGTCACGTAATTTGTATATATGTTGCTACTATGAATTCAATATAAATTGATAGTCACATAAAACAGTTTGAAAATATATCAAATATGGATCTAGTTTTGTAGATCTTGTTGCAAGGAACTCAACGGCCCAAACGGATTTTAAAATGGATGTTTGATAAGAGAGTTACGTCTTTTTTTAGAAAACATATCTATCTTTAATGATGACATCAGCAATGATTCTTTGTTGACCTGCTATGCCTGAGTGGTTCTGGTGACTTGGACCGGTGGAGGCAATGTGCGGCCTCTCTTATTGGTTGGAGGGGAAGAGGAGGTCGTGGGATTGGTCCGAGAAGAGGGTCGCGCGTTGAGCTTTTAGCGCGATAGGTCGCGCGTTATCCTGGTCCAAACTTTTTATTTACACATGGCAGTGGGTCTCTCAGCAAAAAATCACGATAGCTGAGGGAGGCAAAATATACTTTGTGGTTTTGTCGCATTCAACATTTTAAAAAGAGTAAATCACGTCCACCATACAACAACTTGTATGATTGTATCACATTGATCTAAGAAGTTGCAAAATATACAAATAGGTACATGAACTTGTCAAATGTGTGTGTCTACGGTCAGATGTATACTATGGAGCGTATTTTGCCATGGTGGTACACCACGTGGACTAGTGACTGAGTCACAACTCACAAGTATTAAAGAGCCTGGCGTATTTCAAGAATATGTGTCTGGGTGCTGTTTCTTCGCACAACTACTCAAAATCGTGTGGCTATCTGTGTCTAGTTGAAATTAAAACTTGTTCATCTCTATTATCTCTGGCTTTAGTTTTAGTGCACATCATGAGGACATAAAATGGCTCTTCCAATATGCATGGTTTTGACTAAATCTCTTTGCATTTTCGATCAGTATTGAACTTTTGGAATTGTGAACTTGAAATACCATGGTTTTACCGGAATAATATAATGTCCGTGTGTTTGTGTATGCTGGAGGAAAGACATCAACTCATAATGCACGCTCAGTTAATTAGAATAGCGTGTGTGCTGATTCATGCATACCACCAAAATGGAAAGTTGTATGTTGAATATATGCGTGATGGATCCGTTTGGTTCATTTTCCATGATGCCCCATGCACAATGCTCAGTCAATCTAGTACCGAAGTTTGTTTCATCTCACAATGGCAGTCAATCTAGTCCCAGTCAATATAATTTTAAGGTATCCCGCGAGGAATATAAAACTTAACGGCTCTTTTAGTTTGCATGACCTTGATGGCAAATTACCCATATGCATTATAGGAACATCAGATATAGGGACTAGAGGCGTTAGAGCAACTCCAGTGGGGTGATTAAAAATAGGTCTTTATATTTCAATTTGAGGGATAGTTTTAAAAATTTAGAGGGCTAAGAGGTGTGCTCCAGACCAATGGGGCCTCTATCCATGTCTCTCCTATCTTCTCTCCCGACGCGCTCGCTCGCCGCCGCCCCGACGCCCCCGCGCCGACCGCCAGACTCCAGCGCGCCGCCGACCCTCCTCCCCAGCGCGCCGCCGCCTCTCCTCCCCTCCTTCCTCGGCCTCTTCTTCCTTCCTCCACCCCGCGGCCGCCACGCCCTTTCCACTCGCTCCGCCTCGTCGCCGGACCCGAGGATGCCGCCGCCGCCGCTAGGGCGCTCATCCTCGCCGACGCCACCAAGAAGGCCATCGCCGTCACGCTCACGCAGTACGACGAAGGTGCGTTCCTCGGAGAGAAGAAGCAGCCAATCGTTGAAGGCAATTAGTCGGTAGCACCAAGAACCAGCAAGCTTGCGGGGAAAGAGGCCTCTTTTTTGCGTGTGTTGCAGGCTGTGTGCCTGTGTGTTCTGCAATGCTGATGATCTCTGTGCTAAATGAAACAATATGTTCTGTTTCATACCTGATTTCTTTCTACTGGCTTCTGTGAGGTTTCCAATCACATATTGTAATTCTTGATTTGATAAAAAGACACATTCATTTAGTTTCTCATTGCAGTACAGAGGACCCAGTTTTTCCTTGTGTACCTTGTCTCCTGCGACAATGCATTTTTGTGTTTCTTCAGTTGTTCCTTCTGTAATGGCATGCTATTGTTCTGATTCTGAAGATTGTGCAGTTCAGTTCATGGTGAAACACTGAAGGCTGGAATGGCCTCTGCATTGGTTTTGCTCTGCTGTTATATTATAGTGGTATCCTACAATGTTGTTGGACATGTTCCTGGGACATGTTCAGTAATTCAGATGGTGTACAGTTAGACTGCTAGAGAGGAAAGGGAAGTTTCATTGGCAGTTTCTGAAGTTTGTGCAGAACAAAGTCTGTGTTTCACCAACAGCTGATTTTTTTATTTCTGTTATGTTATTCTTTCACTTGGAAAAGATATGTTACAGCTCAGATTTTTTTTTCAGCAGAAAATCCACCTCGATTGCATTCACATGCTCCTGCAGCTTGTGCACTCTGACAAAGCATATACAGATATCCAGTGTTGTGCTCCTGCAGCTGATATCTGAAATCTGATAGTACAAGCTGATAGTTCTAGACAGCAACATTCAGAAGTTCTGCAGCAAACTCCCTACTGCCATAAAACTTGTAATTGAGACTTGCATTGAGGGATGAAACTCCCTACTGCCATAAATCTTTTTTGTATGAAACTTGCATTGACAATTTTTTTTTGTTGATAGCTATAACCTTTTTGTTGACAAACCTTCGAAAATACATTTCTCTGTGTCTCTGCAGGTAATGTAGAAAACAAGCCGATGAGCAGTATGACAATGCACCGGCTCTTTCATGTAGGCGATCTTCAATATAATTGTGCTGCTTGTGTTCTTTTTTTTGGGGGGGGGGGGGGGGGGGGTCTGACTACTGTAACAATGTAGCTATTTAAAACTTTCAGAGCTATTGCTTTTTTTTGGGTGTGACTGTGAGTTGCTTGCGCCTGATACACAGGAGGATCAGATATTTCACTAGTGAATTGATACATACATATTTGTTTCTAGGTAATAATAATGTATTATGTTCTCCAGATCTATGACAAGATCCTTCTGAAGATATTACTTACAGTTAGGCCTTGCAAATCATTTTTAGGCATGTAAACTTGAAATGAGAAGTGATGTATTAGGACCAGTAAATGATGTATCTTCTATTATTGAACCATTACTCCTGAGGAAGCCTGAGTTGTCTGTTGTCTGTTATCTGAGTATGTACACTTTCAAGTGCAGTAAAATTGTCTTTGTTTTTGGTTGTTGATGATATCCACTTGAGCATAGCCAGTTTCTGCTCTTCTGAAGTAGTAATGCCCAAGTTCCAAAAGTATCCGTTTACCTTTTGGAAAATTCATATGGCCAAATGAGAAAATTCAGTTCTTTTGGACAAATGAACCTGACAGTTAAGCACTCAACTCATGAACAGAGCTCAGACAGCAGATCAAACTACATTATACAGATAAAGCACTTGATCAACACAGGCTCACACACAAGATCAACACAGGCTCGCAGCACATCACACTAGCACATACAACAGATTTCTGGACAGCTTATTTTGAATTAGTAGAATACAATCAGCCACCGTCAGATTTCAGGCAAACTGAACCATCCTGCCAAGATCACAGGCAATCCAAGCAGCATTCAGGACTTGACGTCGATGCTGGCCATCTTCACCATGGCGGCGCTGAACTTGTGCTCGCAGAGCCCCGGCGTGAAGGCGTTGAGCAGCACCAACACCGCCATCTGCGAGGACTTGAGGAGCGCCGCGTCCGACGAGAACAGCACGTTCCGGCTGAGCACGTTCTTGTCTGGTTGTCCAACGCCGCCGGCGTCACCACGTCCTGCACCACGGTGGGGTCGTTGCCGGCGGTCGGGCTCATCGGGCACTGCAGCCGCAGCGACGCCGCCAGCGCCGGGTTCATGTCGGACGCCAACGCGTTGAGGCGGCCGTCGCGGACGAAGCAGGAGCAGTGGGAGCGGCTGACGGTGTGGGCGCCGGAGAGCACGACGAGGTCGTCGGCGTCGAGCCCCTTGGCGGCGAAGCTGGCGGCGAGCTCGGAGAGGTTGAAGGATGGCGGCGGCAGGAACTGGAGCGCCTCGCTAGACAGGGACACGCGGCCGTCGCGGCGGCCCTGCTGGAAGCCCGCCGCCCCGTCGTCGCGTCGCAGCCCCTGGAAGCCCGCCCCGCCGTCGCGCCTCCCGTGGCTCGCCCCGCCGGCATGGAAGGCCGAATCCGGCGGGCCTTCCTCTAGCGGCCTGGATCTACCGGCGAGGGGAGGAACTTCGGCGTCGGCGGGCGGCTCGACAAGCTCCGACGGCGCGACTAGCTCCGGCGGGCGGCGGGCCATCGGTGCGGCGGCGTCGGAGGAAGGCGTGCGCCAGAGCGTCGGGGACGGGGACGGACGAAAACGGAGGAAGAAAGTGGGCCCAGATAGAGAGAGAGGATAGAGGGTCCCTAGATTTGTGTGCTTTGCCCCAAAATTTGGTGGGCTACTAATTTTAGTCACTTGGGTAGTCACCCCATTGGAGGGTGATTTTTGACCCAGAGTCACTAAAAGGTTGGATAGGGGCTTGTTTTGTCACCCGGCTGGAGATGCTCTTAGGAAAGATCACATGACATCATTTTTACATTTTGGCTATCTACTAGTTTAAAATTAATACTTCTGTGGTTTGTCATGATGATAAAATACGCTACATGGCATACATATGTGAAAGTGCATCTAGGCACTTATATGTTTTGGTGATTTTGGATGACAACATGATTTGTATTTAACTTGTTTGCTTAAGCATATGGGCAGAGTTTTATTCTTATGGATATTCATGTAATATGGTTGCTGAATAATCTAAGCTCATTATTGGTATAAATGACATGAAAGCAAACAAGTGAGTGTGATCCCATGCAATTAAGCAATACAATGACAAGTGAATGGAAATGATAAATGAGACAAGGTTTTATGCAAATTGGTCGGACTCATCTATTGGATACTTGTCAAAGGCTAATGGGACAATTTAATTGAAGAAATTGGGATTTCTTTGGACTTGGTCCATGGCAATGATTATATTCAAAATGAGACATGGTTCTATGGTTAGTATATGGTCTCAAGTGCATAGAAGCTTATGGACAAGTTATTTACTAAAGACAACATAGAAGGAAAATATTGGACATATTTCAAGTTAATTGAAGACATGGGTTTCAAAGTAATATTCATGACATATTTCAAGTTAATTGAAGACATGAGTTTCAAAGTAATATTCATGATGAAGCAAAGCAAAGTGAGACTCAAAGTGGCTAGATATGGTGAAAGGGATTAAGCTAGATGACGGTGTCCAGGTACTAAGCAAAGAGAAGGGCAAGTTGGTCTTGTAGCCGAGGAACTTTGCTAAGGTGAAGACTAGCATCATGGTTCGGTCTCTATGCACTAATCAAGCCTTACCGAGTGAAGCTATGCAATGCATCTAATTCTTTATTGATCATATAATTGAAATGACGTATGAATTGGATATACTTGAAAATTCTAAGCCATTGGCTTAAGTTGGATTTGCTCAACAAGATAAAGATGTTGAAGCCCTCAAAGTTGAGAATGATCAAGTATGGCATCGATGAAGAAATGGAAGCTCAAGTGGAGAGTTTATTTATTGTTTTTATCTTGAGTTTAGGAATGCCGTACTATCAAGAGGGATGGAACATTAGTTGATTGACAACACCAAAAGTGCTCATAGGTCAACCCATGTAAGATAGCCTTGAGAGAAAAACACTTGGGAACTTAGTGTGCTGGCTCGACCCAAACCGGTCTGACCGGTTTGGGAAACCGGTCTGACCGGTTTGGCATCTGACAGGCACAACGGCTAGTTTGGTTTGACCGGTCTGACCGGTTTTCCACGGCCATAACGGCTAGTTTTGGATGTTGGGGTATTTATACCCCTTGGCCCTCTCCTTTGAGGGCTGCTGGCTCCTTTGCCTCATTTGTGCGTCCCAAGCTTTCTTGAGCACCAGCAAGCTCTCCCCAAACCTCTCTTTGTGAGAGTTGATTGATTTGTTCATATCTTTGGATTTGGGTTGAGGGATGTATCGGTTGTGAGCAAAAGAAAGATTGAGAGAGCTACTTGCAGCCATCAAGAGCATATCCATAGCTTGAGCACTTCCGGTGAAGTCTAGCAACCATTGAAGCATTTGTTACTCTTAGGTGAAGCCTCCTAGATGGCTAGGCGTCGCCGGTGAGCTACCTCGTTTGTGGTAAGCCGCGGATCGTTTGTATAGGCCGGCCTTGCCTCCTTCGTGGAAAAGGGTCACAAGTTAGTGGAACCGAGGAAAGTGGCTTGGAGTGGATAAGCCCGCCTTTCGTAGGCCCCTCAACGGAGAGTAAGATTCACTTAGTCTTTGTGACGGCCTTAGTGGCAGCGGTGAATCCGAACTTCGGGAAACATATCATCGCGTCTCTTTCTCGGTTTGCCTCACAAGTTCGATTCTAGCATTTATATTTGCTTCCGCTCCGATCTACTTGGTTGTGCTCTACTTGTGTGCAGGGACTAAGTGAACCTGCTAGAAATCATCTACAAGAGCTACACTTCAAGTTTGGTTTGTGCTAGAATTCGTAGAGGGGGTCAATTGCATTATTGTGGGTTTCTGCTAGAAACCGGTCTGACCGGTTTGGGAAACCGGTCTGACCGGTTTCAGTACTGATTTCGGGAAAAAGTTTTTGTCAATTGCAGATTCACCTATTCACCCCCCCTCTAGGTGACATCAAGATCCTTTCAATATGACCGTATATGCACAACTTCGACAAGTTCATGTATCCATTTCTACGTTTTGCGACTTATTGGACTAAAGCGATACAACCATTCAAGTTATTGTATGGTGAGTGTAATTTACTCTTTTAAAAAGATTCAGCATTTCATAAATTGAGTCAACATTTATTTATTAATTTTTTATAATTAAATGATGTCTTCTTAAAATAAATAAAAATATATTATATTTCATTTTTTGTTGCATTAAATATATTATATTAAATTTCATTGTCTGTTGCATTAATTCTAATGAATGTGGTGGTCCAAGTAGAGTTTAGATAGACCAGCAGATATGACTGTTGCTACGGGTAACTCTAAAGTCTGAGATCAAACTATTCATGCATAAAATGCCGATTATGTTATATGTGATTGTATGATAATTTGCCTTTTCAGTGATTATATAGAAATCTGTAGGGCACATTGCATTCTTTGAAAGAATGTTGACAAAGTTGTTAATGATTTTCCATAGGAAAAGAGAAACATAAGAAGCGCTCGTTTAATTTGCTTTAAAACACCATAGACGTTATCTGATTTTAATTGTGCGTTGTTTACTTTTAGAACTTTTAAACTTTTTATTTCTATCATTATTATTTTTATTCCACTCATAAACTTTTTATGCTTGAATATGCATGTGTGTTGCTATTGGCGAAGACTATATGTATAAATCCATCTAATGGTAAGCAGACCTTGGTCTTCGTCCATCCCTCTATCTATCTCCTTGATATTTGCAGCAGGCCACCAGCAAAGCCAAAAGCGGCCAGCTGACGGGCAGTGTGATGTACATGCTGCTTGAATCGATAATGGCTGCTGCCGGATCACTGGTTGCTTTTGCGCAAGGGTATGCATGCAGCGCAGGTGCCTCGCGGTAGAGTAGGGTTTCCGCTGGAGGGAGAGATCGTCTCGCCTCCTTTGCTCTCCTTTCCCTCGCGTTCCGTCCAGGCCGTGGCGTTGTGGTTTTGGCCATCGGTAGCAGGCCTATATGGCAAGGATATGGCAAGGAACGGGGAGGCGGAGGCCGTGACGGATGTGAACTCTTGAACGGTGAGATAGAGATGAACGAGGGAGGTGCCGCGGTGGCTGCGGACTCTTGGCGGCAAAGTTCGGGTCCAGTTCGATTCAATCAAGAAAAGGTAGGTGCCTCGACGGACCGAGGGTCCAATTTCATAGATATTAGGTGGTTTTTTGTAAAATTACGACAAACCGCTGAATCAATCCTTACTTTATAATTATATATATGTTGTATACTAGCAAAATGCCCGTGCGTTGCTACGGATCACTTTATAAACCATATCCCATTTTGTCTATCTATTAAAAAATATGGGCTAAAAAATGTCTCTCTCTAAGCTTTATGCCAACATGTTGCTTACAGAAAATGAATTCTTCAGTCCTTTTATTCTTCCCCCTCTAATCATCCTGTTATTGCAAAGTTCTAGCACCTACAGGTTGATGCTCACAATGATCGCCTACGTTTGAATAAATAATTTAGAAAAAGCTTCCTTGTACACCAAGGTTTTATAGATCTAATGAATCAATTTGTACTTTAAAGACAAAAGATGAAATTAATGTCACCCAAAATGTGAGCATTTACAACAGATGCAAAAGCAGAGAATTTGCAGAACCAAATTAACTGCACAGTAACCACCATTTAGAGGGATATTTCTGCTTGATTATTAATACAACAACAAGCATTTGGTGGGAAAATAGTCAATTTTCATGATTAGATCGTTTCTTTTCCAAATTCAGTTGTCTGAGGCAGTACACAGCTCTGAACAAAAGAGAAAGAACAGAAATCTTGCTAGCTCCACCATCATAGATTTTTGGGTTGTGAACTAAGCACCCAATGCATGAAAGATGCAGAAACTCTAAATACATTTGGCTGCTGGGCAGTACTCCGCCGGATGTCGAGGTTGGCGGCTTCATGCCTAGGGTCTTGTTGACAATCTAGACGATGACCATTGGGACCATGTACTCCACCAATAGCAGGAACCTGCAACAAGGGAAAAAATAGTTCTACATAGCGTTTTTGCATTTGGAGAAGAAAAGGAAGAAATTAATGGAAGTGAGGGAAGACCTTGGTGAAGAAGAGCTCCTTGGAGTGTTCGTGTTTTCGATCTGATGTGATCACTCGGATTGCCGCAAGCTAGCACGTCAGCCTCCGTGATCTGCTTTTCTTCGTGCAAGCGTGCAAACACCGGCTATCGCCCCTACCATCGCGTCACTGCGTGCATATACATGATACATGAGCACCTCGCCGATCCATTTCTCTCCGTGAAGCCTTTGTGTGAAGATCAGCAAGCGGGGGCCAGCCAAACATGGGTCCAGGATGGCCGGGAGTCCAGGACGTGAGCACTTCTCTTCCGGCTGATGCGATGGTATAAGATCAGGCCGGCACTCCGGCCGGACGAAGACGGCAACACTACCGTGTTGCTAGGATCTACTCATGTTGTGCTCGGCCAATGGTATGGATTCGTATGTGCTAGAATTGAAGCCGAGTCTGTGTTAGAGAAGGAACTTGGTCGTGTGCAGCTCGATCACGGGAAGACACGTACGATAAGACAGGTCGGACTGTCGGAGATGGAATCGACTACGGACTACCTGGCAAGTGACGTATGAAAATTTGAACGATCATGGGGTTATTTGAACAAATATCAAGGGGTTTTTAGTAAAATTACGATGTACCGCTGAATCAATCCTTACTTTATAATTAGTTAGAGACTAGGTAAATGCCCGTGCGTTGCTACGGGTCACAAAAATTCTCATAAAAATCTAAGTGCGTCAAACTGTGCTCAGTTTTTTTTCACTTGATTCATAAATTTGAATAGTTACCGCTGATTGACATTGCATCAAAAAAATAAACTAATGCACAATTATATTTTCCTTCTATATATACCCACTTCACATGCCAATAAGATAGCCAGTTAGCTGATCATTAAGCCGTACAATGTATCGGTGACACTCGAGCAGAAGACCAGCAATGACGCCACACCTAACAACAAAGCAAACGGGCGAGCACCAAGAATTAAGCTGATCGATCAGATATTAGTTAAACAAAAAGAATTTCTCATACGTTTCTTCCAAGTTTTAACCACAATGCTGCCAAGTTTCAAATGTTGTGCACCTTAATGAGGCGATATGTCATCCCCTATTTCTGGTGAGTCAGCAGTGTGAAAGTGATTTCGACCATCTTTCTGCTATGGAACCTGAAAAGACAACCAAGGCAGGCATACTATAATCATGTAACGTATCTTTCCAGCACAAAGAAAATTATCAGAAAATAAAATCTAACAAATCAGGTGACATCAACCGGCAAATAAAATCTGGCAGTACCTTTGAGTAGCCAAAATCACATACGTTTAAGGCGTGGTGAGGTGCTCCCATCCAATAAGGTGTTCTCCAGCTTCAGTCCCAATATCATCTTGTATACCTTGGAAATATATGAAATGCAAGCATAGCTTTGAATGGATTGACAGAAACATGTGAATGTGTACATAGGTCGTTAAAGAAAATAAATCATCAGTTGGGCATAGCAGCAGTCCAAGACAGATCACCTAAACTTTATGATGGTTCAACTGATAAAGCACTCAACTGAACATTTGTGATGTCTAAGGTTTTCTGCTAGTCACAAGAAAAGGAAAAGAATATGCACATACAAGCACACCTTTGATCTGATGCCACCAATTTGTTAGTGCTTTCCTAGACACATGTTATGCTGACAACCCAAAAATAAAACTAAAGTGGTTATCAACTCATATAGTTTTCAGCAATGACCATTAATCAATAGATTCTACTGTTCCAGAATTATGTTCAAAAAGAGATAACTTTTCTGATGACAAAACAGGCCAGTTAAGGTAAACAAATCATATAAAGGTCTAGCCAATCAAAAATTATGTTCTTTAACAATATGGCCATATAATATTTAGCTAATCTTTGATCAGAGATCTTTATAGAATGAAAAATGCTAATGTCTTCTAGAGATCTTTATAGAATGAAAAATGCTAATGTCTTCTACCAATAAGTAAAATCAAACAAACACATCTATTTTAGAATTTTATAGGCTCACTACATCTATCGAGTTGATGGCAATGGATTGAACCATATGGGTGCTAATCAAACAATTCATTACTCTTTCTATAACGGCATTAACAGGGCACTTTACACCAAATGCATTTTTGTGGAGCAATGACAATAGCCGAAGTGACCATAACATCATTGTAGCATGAAAATTGATTTTAAGGTATTAGACAATACAATCATGGTATGTCATAAAGCTATTAACTTGTAAAGCTAAACTTCTTAAAAAACATGCACAGGTCCTTCCCTAGCACATTCCAAAGTACCAGATTGAAAAATCCCAAAAATCTCAACATTTGTCTGTACGTACAACATGACCAAACGATAGAAATTAATCAAATTGGCACTCAGTTTTATATGCAGAAAGATACCCTCTACTGGCAGCTGGCGTGATATGTCCTTGTCCTTCAAAGCTAAGAGAGAAAAACATTGCATCAATTAGCAGTTAAGAACTTTTACTAACATCCATAAACAGGTTGCACAGAAATCTTATGTATTCAGATTACAACTGAAACTCTAGCAATACATTTTCAGAAAGAATGAATAAACAAGATCATCAACAATCAACAGAAAGCGGGCAACCATGTAGTGTCAGCAACATTTGCATACATGTACAATAAAATAATGACATGGTTAATTATATAGGCTTGATGATACTACTCACACGACAACATTCAAACCAAGGGAATTTTCTACAGAACTAATGAAGCACGGCAATGCAATTCAAGCCCAGATTGCTTACCAAAACTAATACAGCATGGACATTGCTTGCTAAAATGAGAAATGACTGTTGCTCTGCAACCTAGAAACTGAAGGTCAAGCTGCTCATTAGCCCTGTAACACCTCTCCTCCCAGCATAATGGAAACTAGGTTGCCCGATCTTCCGTCAGGTGAAGGATAATTCGTTTTGGGCGGAGCGCAACACACCGATCCGGTTTCAAGTCAGTAAACTCGAACCCCGCAATCTTAGCACCATGACTCAACTGGCTATCCACCGTGTCACAACCCGGTTGACCTCGCCAAGAAGACTAATCCCTGCATGTGAAACGAAGAAAACAAGCAAGAACTCGAAAGAACGCAACTCTCAATATAAAGTGACACTGCATATGAATGATTAAGCACGATAGTTGGGGTTCTACAAACCGATGACGGCGAAACTATTTTCAACAGATTAATCTAAGCAAAACCCAAGTCTAAACGATGGCGGCTACTGAGTTTATATAGCCTAAAGGGGCATTCTAGGGTTGGAAGGGGCGCCCCCTATGGGCTTCCACACGATACACGGCCCAAAGGCCAAACTACGGCGACGCAGCACCGAGACAGAATCTGGACATCAACTTGTTTCGACGATTCCCGATGACTCCAGACGAATTTTGACATGAGACTGGCGCCATTGGAAAGGCTATCTCCGTAGCTTTTCATGCATATGTAGAACTTCCAAAACCGTGCCCGTATGCGACTTGGGCGACCGGTTTAGTGCGGGCTGCTCCTGGACTCCGAGGTGGACTCGAACTTGAGTTTCTTTGGGCCTCTATCCTGGGGACTCGAATCGGATTAATCTTGGTCCTTCTTGTTGACTTGGAAATTCTTGTTGGTCTCCTTCTTCTCCACCCCATGCACCATTCATGTACATATGCATGCGTGTCATGTCCTTGTCACAGCATGTCAACCATCATCCTCTACAAGCCCTCCTATGCCCGGATACAACCACTGAAACATGCATATATATTATCTCTGTTACTAATCAGACGAGTTCTTGTCAAAATGCATGCTATTATTCTTGTATCCATGTATATTTACCCACAATACACAAGATTCATTGGTAAAAAAATGAACACACCTACGGCTCCTCGTCCTCGACCTAGTCGTGGTCGGCGGCGAAGGCGTCGATTGTCCACTGCGCCACGGGGTAGAATGCCTGCCACGCCGCCGCTGCCGTTCACGACGTGCCGGATGAGGAGCCCATAGCGGTCACCGGCCCTGCAACAATTAATCAAATTGGCACTCAGTTTTATATGCAGAAAGATACCCTCTACCGGCAGCTGGCGTGATATGTCCTTGTCCTTCAAAGCTAAGAGAGAAAAACATTGCATCAATTAGCAGTTAAGAACTTTTACTGACATCCATAAACACAACATACACCATATCACAATACACAGGTTGCACAGAAATCTTATGTATTCAGATTATAACTGAAACTCTAGCAATACATTTTCAGAAAGAATGAATAAACAAGATCATCAACAATAAACAGAAAGCGGGCAACCATGTAGTGTCCGCAACATTTGCATACATGTACAATAAAATAATGACATGGTTAATTATATAGGCTTGATGATACTACTCACACGACAACATTCAAACCAAGGGAATTTTCTACAGAACTAATGAAGCACGGCAATGCAATTCAAGCCCAGATTGCTTACCAAAACTAATACAGCATGGACATTGCTCGCTAAAATGAGAAATGACTGTTGCTCTGCAACCTAGAAACTGAAGGTCAAGCTGCTCATTAGCCCTGTAACACCTCTCCTCCCAGCATAATGGAAACTAGGGTGCCCGATCTTCCGTCAGGTGAAGGATAATTCGTTTTGGGCGGAGCGCAACACACCGATCCGGTTTCAAGTCAGTAAACTCGAACCCCGCAATCTTAGCACCATGACTCAACTGGTTATCCACCGTGTCACAACCCGGTTGACCTCGCCAAGAAGACTAATCCCTGCATGTGAAACGAAGAACACAAGCAAGAACTCGAAAGAACGCAACTCTCAATATAAAGTGACACTGCATATGAATGATTAAGCACGATAGTTAAGGTTCTACAAACCGATGACGGCGAAACTATTTTCAACAGATTAATCTAAGCAAAACTCAAGTCTAAACGATGGCGGCTACTGAGTTTATATAGCCTAAAGGGGCGTTCTAGGGTTGGAAGGGGCGCCCCCTATGGGCTTCCACACGATACACGGCCCAAAGGCCAAACTACGGCGATGCAGCACCGAGACAGAATCTGGACATCAACTTGTTTCGACGATTCCCGATGACTCTAGACGAATTTTGACATGAGACTGGCGCCATTGGAAAGGCTATCTCCGTAGCTTTTCATGCATATGTAGAACTTCCAAAACCGTGCCCGTATGCGACTTGGGCGACCGGTTTAGTGCGGGCTGCTCCTGGACTCCGAGGTGGACTCGAACTTGAGTTTCTTTGGGCCTCTATCCTGGGGACTCGAATCGGATTAATCTTGGTCCTTCTTGTTGACTTGGAAATTCTTGTTGGTCTCCTTCTTCTCCACCCCATGCACCATTCATGTACATATGCATGCGTGTCATGTCCTTGTCACAGCATGTCAACCATCATCCTCTACAAGCCCTCCTATGCCCGGATACAACCACTGAAACATGCATATATATTATCTCTGTTACTAATCAGACGAGTTCTTGTCAAAATGCATGCTATTATTCTTGTATCCATGTATATTTACCCACAATACACAAGATTCATTGGTAAAAAAATGAACACACCTACGGCTCCTCGTCCTCGACCTAGTCGTGGTCGGCGGCGAAGGCGTCGATTGTCCACTGCGCCACGGGGTAGAATGCCTGCCACGCCGCCGCTGCCGTTCACGACGTGCCGGATGAGGAGCCCATAGCGGTCACCGGCCCTGCAACAATTAATCAAATTGGCACTCAGTTTTATATGCAGAAAGATACCCTCTACCGGCAGCTGGCGTGATATGTCCTTGTCCTTCAAAGCTAAGAGAGAAAAACATTGCATCAATTAGCAGTTAAGAACTTTTACTGACATCCATAAACACAACATACACCATATCACAATACACAGGTTGCACAGAAATCTTATGTATTCAGATTATAACTGAAACTCTAGCAATACATTTTCAGAAAGAATGAATAAACAAGATCATCAACAATAAACAGAAAGCGGGCAACCATGTAGTGTCCGCAACATTTGCTTACATGTACAATAAAATAATGACATGGTTAATTATATAAGCTTGATGATACTACTTACACGACAACATTCAAACCAAGGGAATTTTCTACAGAACTAATGAAGCACGGCAATGCAATTCAGGCCCAGATTGCTTACCAAAACTAATGCAGCATGGACATTGCTTGCTAAAATGAGAAATGACTGTTGCTCTGCAACCTAGAAACTGAAGGTCAAGCTGCTCATTAGCCCTGTAACACCTCTCCTCCCAGCATGTCAACCATCATCCTCTGCAAGCCCTCCTATGCCCGGATACGACCACTGAAACATGCATATATATATTATCTCTGTTACTAATCAGACGAGTTCTTATCAAAATGCATGCTATTATTCTTGTATCCATGTATATTTACCCACAATACACAAGATTCATTGGTAAAAAAATGAACACACCTATGGCTCCTCGTCCTCGACCTAGTCGTGGTCGGCGGCGAAGGCGTCTATTGTCCACTGCGCCACGGGGTAGAATGCCTGCCATGCCGCCGCTGCCATTCACGACGTGCCGGATGAGGAGCCCATAGCGGTCACCGGCCCTGCAACAAAAGTTATATTTAGAGAATGCTATCATCATGTGACCCTGCAACAAACTATTCGACAATGGAGAGACCATAATCTAAAATTATAATTTACTCAAGAAATATTGATAATGCAGATAAATCAAAGAAAACTTGAGATAACCATGTATAAGTTGCAGCACTAACCGTTATCTTTTTCAAGTGTCATTGTTTTGGGAAAAATCAATGGTAATACTTCATGATTTAGGCTTGTAAAAGAAAATATACATAGCACTGAAAAAATTCGACAGGGAAATTGAAGAGTACTTCATTGTTTCTCCAAAAGCCAAGATACATGAAGACCACACCCCTCAGCGCATCATACCAGGAAGATATGCAGCTGCAGCAATAGCAGAGACAACCAACGGAAATTAAATTTTAGTCAGCATGGCACCGAGCGATTGCCTGAGGTCGCACCACGCGGTTCCTGAGCACGGGATTATATTAGGAGTAGAGATAGATAGATAGATATAGATATAGATTAATAGAGCATCTCCAACAGTCTCTCTATTTTTAACTCTCTGTTTGACTCTTCGTGTGCAAACTATGAAAACTTCCACCACAGCCGTTGGATCCTCATCTAGTGGCCACATAGAGAGATAAAAAAAATTTAGCACTTAAACCCTTCCACCATCCTCCTAATGTCTTGATGCTGCCGCACGCCGTTTGCCGTAGGCACAGTTTGCTGGACTGCTTTTTTTATGGGAATCGCCGCGAGCCCCTCGCCTATGCCGCCATAGCGCCAACAGGACAGGTCAGCGGCGGCGGAGAAACTCCGGAGTAATAGCCTTGGACTACATCCAAACGGCTAAGAACCTGGCAGATCAATTCACAAATGGTCTTTCACGTAACGTGATAGATAATGCATCCAGGGAATTGGGCTTGAGACCCATGAATGTTACTCAGTAGTGGTAACCTGTCCTATGTGATCGGAGATCCCGTGAATCAGGATGGTGAAACAAGCTACTGTTTAACTGAGAGAAGAGAACCTTTATAAAAGGCTCATTCCGATAGATGTGCATTTCTCTTCTAAAACTATATGGCAGGTTGGTGAAAACCTTAATGTGATCCGAGTGGCTCAGTGAGGAGCAAAGATGTTGGCCTACAGAACATCTTAAAGGATTACACCTATATGGGTCCGATTGCTAGTCACAATCTATGAGATAGGGTGATCTCTAGATACCTATAAAAGGCACGGAGTATGACTTATACGCTCCAACCCGAGGGGATGCATACAGCAGCCTAGTACTGGTAAGGGGCTCTAGTCAAGCTTGTTTGCACGAAACTGCCAATTCAAGGCATAGTCCATTGATCAGTTGTGAATTAGTGTAGCTTTTGCCTAAGGTGGATGTTCAACTTAACAGTCTTCACCATGAAGCCGGTATATCAAAACAACATTTGAGTCGAGGGCATTTGTTGTGAACCTTGAAATTCTTGGTGGGGATTGTTGGATTAATTGGGCCATTGGCCCATTTTAGTCTCAATTAATCAAAAGAAATTAAAGGTCCACTAATAAATGCTAGGGGCATAAATCCCGGATTGAGAGTCAACGGGAATCCTAACTAACTTAAATGGTGGACCAAAGGTGGACCACTTGTGAAGTTGGTAAAAGGAGAAGGGCGTGCCACGCGCGCGCGCGCTCGCTCGCCTCGCCGAGCCGTGGCCATGGCCGAGCCGAGCCGAGCCGAGCCCTGATATTATTCAGAGAATGTAACCGTTGGGCTGAGTAGTAACTGACGGCATAATGGTCGTTGCTGCCCTGCTGAACGCGTCCAGGTTCATCCCCTCCTTTCTCCCTGAGCGCCTATAAGAGGAGGCCTTTCCTCCCAGGCGGGACAAAAACTCGAAGCTCTTTCTCTCTGGTATTCCTTTCAGGAAACCACTCTCTTCTCCATGTTGTTTGCTGCTCTCTCGCATTCCCAACGCAAGCTTTGCGCGCACTCTGCTTGCGTGAGCAGTTGCCTCCGAACCCTGTCTGCCCTGAGATCCTACTCGGGATAGGCATGCGATAAGGTTTTTGGGGAGCGTACTCGTACGCGCCTGCTCGCTGCTGTGAACGACTACTTCGTCTACTTCCCGGCGGACATCTCCACCAACCCGGCGACCACACACTGTACGACTACGTCCTCTCCATCACGCGAACGACTACATCCCGGAGGCCGTTCGAGGGACTTCACTGCATCGCCTCGCCACTGCCTCGAATTTGATCGACTCCATATTAAGTTGTTCAATCCAACATACTCTTTATTGTCTACTCTCCAAATCCAAACAGCTCCTCCTCTCATCCTCTCCACACCCACTGACGTAAGGGTCCCACACGTCATCCCCTCCCTCCCTTTCCCCTTCCTCCGTTCTCCGCTTCTTCCACTGAGGACAGGCCGCCGGCTGATTCCTCCGCATCCCGGCCGTCTCTCTTCAATCGTTCGCACCCCAAGAGCATCCACCTCCTCCACTTCGTCTTCCGCCACTCCACGTCAAGCGTCGGCGACCGCGCTGCTGGGAATCACGGTGGGGCTCGGCGAGCTGCCGCGGCGCCTGTTCCGGTGGGTCTCGGCGAGCGGCGGCGCTGGCGGGGCTCGACGAGTGGCCGCGGACTTCGACTGCGTGGAGGAGGGGGAGGGCGCAGGTGGGTCCATGGGTGTGGGAGAAGGGGATGGCGAGGCTATCGCCCTCGGAACTTTTGACGAGCGAGGCCGATGGTACAGCGACGCAGACAGAGAAGAGAGGAGGACGGAGAGTCTGTTGGATCCGGTTTTTGACATGTTTTCTATATTTTTATCTAGTTGAATCAATTTAGCTAGGCTGTTGGAGTTGCTCTGATTAGATAGAGGTAGAGATGCAGAGAAGTGGCGGTAATCGTGTGGATGCTGATATTTTGGTTTTCATGCGCGTGAGTCGGCGGCGAAAACGGATCGGACTAATTTGCGAGGGAAGCGAATCCTTGGCCGCCAAGATTGGTTAGTCGTTGAGATTTTCCGCTTAATTTGCCGATGGAGACCATCCTTTTGGAGATTCAGGAAACAGAAATACTATACGGTGGTCCCTGGTTTCCAGGTGGCACACGGCGCTGGGGGGTTAGATCGACGGCGGCGGCGATGCAGCACCGCCGGTTCGTGAATCTGGTCGTGGACACCTTTGATGGCGGTCGGACAGCGTATGCGCTGCACCGCATCGATGTCTCGGGCCTCTTCATCCACCGAGGAGGGAGCAGTCCTGATGGTGCAACCGACGAGGACAAGCCTGCGCTGCCCCCTCCCGCGATGACCTTCCACCCCACCGGATCGGTGTCAGTTGGCAACGTGGATTTCCTGCCCTTGACCGGCAGCGAAGGCGAAGACGTGGTCGCCCTGGGCCACGACGGCCACGGCCTGCTCTACGGCGCCGCCTCCCGCGCCGCCCACGTCCTGCCCGCGCTGCACAGGCACAAGGGCAGCGTCAGCCCCATCTCCCTCGCCGCCGGCAACAGCCTCTACGTCATCGAGAGGCGCCCCTTCTACACCGACCCGTGCTGCTTCGCGGTTCTCAGTCACGGGATCCGCCCGGGCGGGTGGTCCCGCGACGATTTCCCCCGCCACGGCATGAGCCCGGGCTGGTACTGGCGCTCCCTCCCGCCGCCTCCCTTCGCCTACGCCTCCTACCACGAGTGCTTCACCACCTGGGGCCCAGACCAAGCCCAGGGCTACGGCATCGCCGCCTGCGCGGCGGCGAGCGGCGGCGCGAGGCTCTGGGTGACGCTGGCGCAGGGCGGCGGGACCTACGCGTTCGACACGGCCACCAGCGCGTGGAGCGAGGCGGCCGGCAACTGGGCGCTGCCGTTCCGAGGCCGCGCCGAGTACGTCCCCGAGCACGGGCTCTGGTTCGGCCTCTCGTCAGGTTGGGACTGGCTGGTGTACCTCCGCGCGGCCGACCTCGCCGGCGCGATGGGGCGGCCGCGCAGGGTGTGGGAGTGGGACGCAGGCCTGGCGCCTCCTTCGGAGGAATGGTCACCGGCGGGGCCGGGGGAAGTATACCTTGTGCCTCTGGGATGCGGGAAGTTTTGCGTCGCCAGGTTTTTTGAAGATGATCGAGGCCGGCACCGTTGCGCGGTGTTCACCGGCGTGGAGGTCACCAAGGACGGCGGCGGCACGTCTGGCGGCCTCCGCATGCTCAAGCACCAATCCAGACGCTACAACTTTCTCGACAAGGATTTTCGTATATGTTTCGGCCGGGTATTTTAGCTCTTTATTATCTTTAATAAAGCAGTAACTAATTAATGCAAGTAGGCTGGTGCCATTTTTTTTGGTCGGTAACCTACAATTCTTTACTTTATTGCAATCTTTCACGTCAACTCCTAAAATTTTATTTGTGTTTAAATCCTGCAACGTGCGAGGTCTCGCTCCACCTGACTACTACTAGCCTTGTTCTTCGTCCCCTCAACCATATCATGCATGTCCCTCCGTGTAGCTACGCCACTCACTTGGATTGAGGCGTAAATGGAGTAGTTCACTGTTCACCGAGGCTATCTTTTGTGGCGCTTCTTGTGCCTGCGGTGTGTGTATCATGGAAATGCCACGTGTGCAAAAGAAACAACGCTCCCTACGGTTCTCATGCCTTGGCGCACAGAGAGTCTTCAGGATCCGATCCTGCCGTGGTGGAGCTCCTCGGGATATATAGAGTGGCTAGGTTCCGCCACCATCGCCCATGCACTAGTCGGTGGGGGTTTTCCACCCGTCGGTGAGATTTGTCATTTGTCGGGGGTTCTCCACACATTTTTTTGAGGAAACATACACATGGTAGTAATCGGCGTATGGCCAACTATATATCTATGCAACAAGTAGAAGAAATCATATGAAGAAAATAATTAAGTGACTTAGCTTGATTTGCATAAAAAAATCGTAGTAGCGCGCACGTAAGTGTTTGTCAATAAAGTTGAATAGTTTGGATTTTGTTCTCGACTTATTTCTTGATTGTGCAGAACTTGTCCCTGACTAGTATACGTCAAATCTTGATTACCCGATGATTCATTTTAATTATTAAACAATATACTGGGCTTGTTACAACCCTTCATTTGCATGCATAAGACATGATTTTTAAGACTTGACAACATTAGGAAACGACGGCGACGACGACGACGCACCGACCGGCACCCCGTCGAGTTTATTTTTCAGCCTGGCGATATAGGTGGTACTAGTTAATCATCCGTACGAGGTACGGCCGGGCAAGTAAGCCTGGCGACGACGATGGAGCGAGCTCACATCACCGATTCACCGGGAAGCTCGGAAACCTGGCCACGCCACACATGCCTCGCTTGTCCTTGACGCGCCTCTCCAGGCGGAAGTACCCCTTCTCGCCCCACTTCTCCGCCCATGAGTTCTTGACGATCCAATACATGCGGCGCCAGGTTCGGCGCCGTACCCGACCACCGTGACGAGGTGGTTGATCTTCTCAGGGTCGCAGGGGCCCTGGTACACGCCGCTCTTGTAGTGCTGGAGACTCGGTTCGGCGTCGACGAACACGGCCACCGGCTGCTGCGCCACGGCGATCTCCAGCGCGGCCTCGTTGTTGGAATCCACCACCATCACGTCGCTGATCTTGACCGCGTCGCGTCTTGCAGTCCACGAGCTCCTGCTCCGAGAGGGAGACGAGCTTGCCCGTCTTTATCTTGTGCAAGCTTTCGATCGTCGCCACCGTTGCGAAAGCCCAGCAGCTGCCTGCAGCAAAGGATGGCATGCATCGCCGATCATCACGACGATATGACAAGTCCGAGGTTTTTTTATGACAAATATATTTGTTCCAAATTACTATTCGTTGTTTTTATAACATTTTACTATTTATCTATAGTGATCAGTGTAACAACCCAAAATTTCGTAGGAAAATGTTGAATGCAAAAATGTCAATTTTCAAAAAAAATTTGGTGAATTGTTGTGCATGCAAACCAACATATAAGATTGTTCTCTATTGCTCCCTTTGCTCCTAGGCAAATTTAAATTTAAATAAAAATAATTTGAGGTGCTAAGGACCAAATAGAAGTGATTTGGAGTTAATTTGGTTTTATTGGATTTTTGATTGGTTTGAATTCAAATTCTAGATTTGAATTCAAACACTAACTAAGCCAAACTAATTGTCAAACCTAAACTAACCTTCGTGGGCCGAATCTTCCAACCAAGTCCAAAAACCACCCCCGAACTTCCTTTTCCGAGGCAACCCAGCCAACCAGCCCAGCCGACCTTTCGGCCCAACTTCAGCCCAACCACCCACCGCGTCGACCCCGCGTCCCCGCCTCTCTCTGTCGCTGACGTGCGGGCCCTACCGCACTGTGCCCCTTTCTTCCTCCCCTCTCCTTCTTCTCTCTGCCCGGCGAAAAGCACCGCGCCGCGGCCAATCCCAGCGCCCGCGCTTGTGCGGCCGTCGCGATCGCGACGCGTGTCCCTGGCACGGACGCCAAGCCGCCCCAGCCGTCCAAGCCTTGAACCCTAGCGCGGCCGCCCTATAAAACCTCCACCAGGAAGCCTTTCCCCTTCTCGAGCCGCCGCCGCCCCCATTGGGGTTTCCTGTCCACGATCCGGGAGAGTAGAGGGAGGAGGAGAAGCCGAGGAGGGAGGAGAAGAGGGAGCCGGGTGAAGGAGGCCGCGAGGTGAAGCCGAGCGGCGACCCGACGACGCGCAGCGCCGCCGCAGCGCCGCCGCAGCGCCGCCGCCGCGGAGGAGGACGAAGGAAGGCCAAGCCGGAGCCGTTCGAAGGAGCAGGAGGACCGCCGGAGCCCCGCGAGCACTTCCCCGAGCTGTTGAGTTCGTCTACGTGACCCAAAGTGAGCGCAACCGTCTTCCCTTCTCTTCTTCCCTTGTTCCGGCCGACGCCGCCGTTCTCGCGCTTGCCATCGACCAGCCGCCTCTGGGACCCGACCTTCGTGTCGTGGCCATGAATCTTGTGCAGGAACCCTGAGCCGCTTAGGTCGCCTTTGCAAACCGCCGTCGCTTTGTGTTGCAGCTGAGGCCGCCGCGGCCGAGCTGTGCTCGCCGCGCGCGAACGCGAGGCCGTGTCGCGGCCGTGGGCTACCACGTGCCCGCGCACGCGCACCCAGCCGCGTCCCAGCAGTTGCTGGAGACAGCGCGCTCGCAAGCCGCACCCTTTCTCTCGGCTGTGTGCTGTCGCGCCGTAGCGCAGCGCCGCCGTCCGCCGGCCGCCACGGAGGCGCCGCCTCGCTCTCGTGGGAAGCCCGTCCGGCTGCGCTGGGGTTCCCTTTTTCCTTACCAGATCGAACCGCCGCACCCTAGCCGACCTTTTCCGCCGGATCTTGCACCATGCTGAGCCGTTTCCGGCAGGCGCCGCCAGCGAGCGTCGCCGTGGGCCGCGCACCAGAGCGCGCCGCGCATCGCGCCGGCAAAGCCACACGGAAGACCACACCAGCACGCCACACGGCCGCCATAGAGGATCCCAGTCGGCCACAACCAGATCCCATGCACCCGGCTCACGTGAACCGTTCTCACGGTGCACAGTGGACTTGGTCCACAGCGCCGAGCCGGGCAGCCTACCCTTCTTGGGCTTTAAGTTAAACTTTAAGTCCAGTTTACCACCCTGAACTTTTCCGGCCCAAGCCTTTCGGCCCAACTCCAGCCCAGCAGCGTTTTCTCTTTTTCTTTTCTTTAACTGCACTGACGTATGGGGCCCACATGTCATACACTGCGTGTCACTGACCGCTGGGGCCCACTGACTAGAGCTGACCGTTGATCCGTTGACCGTTGACCAAGTCAACGCTGACGTCAGCCGGGCCCATGCTGACGTCACCCTAGGTGGACCCATTGATGACGTCAGCATGACGTCATGCTGACGTCAGCAGCTAATTTCTGTCTGTTCGGGAAATTATTTAATATTTTCAGAAAATGATTTAAACTTAGAAAATTCATAATAAATCAACCGTAGCTCAGAAAAATATGAAACCAGTTTCTATATTTTTCTAAAATCATGACCTACGCGTTAGTATAGAGTTTGGTGTTCCTTGGGTCTTCTTTCCTCGCTGTTTTGGTTATTTCTTTGTTTGTAGCCGCGTCTTATTTTATTTTCCGCGACTCTAGGAGCTCCGGAGGACCTGGAGGAGCCGGACTACCCCGACAACTGCTTTGAAGAGGAGGAAGAAGCTTACCCAGGTTCACGCCCGACCAATCTCTGAAATACCTATTAGACATGCAAACTAGTATGTTAGCGCTTTACTTTACTCGCATGATAAACCTGCACTGCCTTTGTTATTATCCTGTTACCTTGCTACCTACTACTCACTTTATGGAATATGCTATGCTATGCATGAGTTGGGTTGGTTGTGATTTGAACCTCTTAGCGTGAGTTGTGGGTGGTATGGGAGGTGTAGTGCAGCTAGGCGGTGTAAGCGAGTAATAACAACTCGATCGTTTGATCGGGGTGCTTGGGGACTGCACTCGGGCAGTCCCTACGGAGTACCTGTTGCGGGTACATGGGTCTTGGATATTGGTTACTTGAGGAGTTTGAGCGGCTATACCTGTTATGGGTGCCGATTGCGGACCGTTGCGGCGGATCGCTTATGACGCCGATACTCGCTTTACCGACAATTAAGGACCGAGTCGAGTTCCACCTTTGGACGTGGGAATACCGTGCTCACCATCTATCCAGTATGGGGAGGGTTCCAGCAAGCCTACTCTAGTGCGGCGCCGAGACTGTAGGAGATTCGAGCTTGATATGTGTAAGGGGGACTCGTTGCGGCGTACTCTCCCTGATTTACCACGGCCGCCGACTAGCCTCGGTGGGAAGGTTTCACATCCCTGGGGCAGATGTTAGATCGGATGTTTTCCGAGCCCAGGGAGACAGGATTGGCGCCGTTACTGTTTAGGGTCTTTGCTGTGGGCTGTGTCTCAGGTTGGTTGCGGACTAGCCTTACAGCCCGGATGAATTCCTGGAGTGCCACCTCTGCAGAGTGTAAACTATACGTATAGCCGTGTCCACGGTTACGGACGACCCGCTTCTGATAAGTTCCGACTAGCATGGGAATCTGCTTTCTTACCTCATCCTTGATTTGGGTTATGAGAGATTGGTCCAGCGTTGCTGATGAGACAAGGTGGGGAGGGAGCTCACCGAGTCGACTAGTGAGCGAAAGGTGTTGGTGGAAGATGTTTGCGGGAACCTGCTGTGGCAGGACGAGCCCGATGTGAATGTGAGGTTGATGGGTGGATCTGGGGGGTGGTTGTGCTTGTGAGGAAAGGAGTTGGTGATGAGATGAATTTGGGTTATTGCTGCTGCTCGCATAGGAAAATCCTGGCTCAAACCTTGATTATTTCTATACCTTAGAATAGGCCACTTTAAAGCTTGCTTCATATTATGGTTGGTGACGTGAACCTGTCCCATTTCCTTGGGGACAGACTTTGGGTTCTCAGGTGAAGACCCCCGACCACGATTTCAACCAGGACGGGTGGTACGATTGAAGGGTGCACGCTATGCTCAAGGATGCCTGCGGGAAGTGGACCCAGAAGATTTAACTACCGCTTCGTAGCTGTTTCTTATTGTCGATTTAGCCCAGAGGGCTTGTACCAGACCGCTATGTTTTATATATGTCATGTATTGGATCTTTTATCGTTGTATGGATGTGATATTCGACTGAGATGAGTTCTGTACGAGATATCTGCTATTCCTGGGACTATCTCGAGGGTACAGGGAGTTGGATTCTCGTCGTTGAGAATCCGGTTCGTTTCAATCAGTAATTTAGAACGGATAGGGTATATATCATCATCATGACGATATGATAAGTCGGAGATTTTTTTATGACAAGTATATCTGTTTCAAATTACTATTCACTGTTTTTATAACATTTTACCATTTATCCATAGTGATCAGTAATTTAGAACGGAGAGGGTATATATCACACGGTGTATATATATGTTCAACAAATGTTAGAGAGCTTACCGCATTTTCCTTGGTCCTTGACCGGCGTCACGGCGCCCTTGGTCCTCCAGTCCACGCTGCCGGGGACGTCGACGGCGTCCGTGTCGTTCCAGTAGTCGATGCCGCCGCGCTCGCTGACCTGGCCGGCGAGGGTGGTGATGAGCTCCGGCACGGCGGCGTCGCGGGCCAGGCCACGCGGCATGGTGTGCGTGGCGAGGAACTCGTCGCTGGTGAGGTCGGTGAACGGGGTCTCGCCGAGCTGGTACGAGAGTCCCAGCCGGTTCGTGTCCTCGATGAGCTCCATGTTCCGGCGGTACACCTCGAACCGGCGCAGCCTCTCGGCGGCCGTCGCGTACGAGCGGTTGTACGCAGCCTGCCACGCGATGAACCTGTCCAGCATGAGCATGTCCTCGACGTCCACGCGGCCGCCGGAGGCCGCGCCGGCCAGCAGCAGACAAGCGCACAGGAGGGCCGCCAGAGCTTGGCCACGTGAGGCAGCCATGACCGATGCTACTGTCTGTGGCTGTGCGGCTGTTGGCTCTCAGCTTGTACTGATCAAGCAGCCATGTATGGGTTTATATAGCGGTATGGTATGGCGATTCGCGATGCAGATCTTTGCGTCTCTGCACGACTGCACGTGTGAGTGAAGAAAAAGAAAATGGAGGTCGGGATCAATGGGCACAACGATCAGGATCAGTGCGTGTCCGAGAAATGGCATCAGAACTGAATAGACGCTGCAAGTGCAATTGCTTTTATGCAGCACCAATAGACGACTTGGTGCCATTGCATATGATGAAAATCTTACTGCAATTTCACTGACTCGCATAGCGTTAATGTAACATCTGCTCCAGTAGCGATCGATGGATAAGTGGGCTCTGTGATGATGAGTGCGCTCTGATTAGCCTGCAAAGAGAAAAGTTATCATCAATGTGCGCCTCAAAATAACATGTTTTAGACTTTCCATTGGCAGCTGAACGGTACATATATAATACCCGCATACATTGCTTTTTTAGTTTTTACCGCGTGATCAAGTCCTTCATTTTAACACAGTACACCACAAACGAGTACGTGTAAAGAATCCAGTTTCTGATCCTGTTGGGTTGGCTGGTCGCTGGTGGCCGGTGCTGGTTTTTGCTGAGAGAAAAACACTGCTGGCTGGTGGTTGGTGGCTGGTGCTGGTTTTTACTGAAAGAAAAACATTGCTGGCTGGTGGCTGATAATCCAAGCGAACAGGACGCGCACGCTTGGACATTTGTATTTATTTATTTTTTGAGAAGCCAGCCTGAACATTTGTATTAACATGTGAAGTTGTCCGTGCGAGATTTGTGAAGGGTTGGACTGCAAGCAAACATCAGAGAAACGAAGAGAGACCCAGTCTCAAGGCGCCAAGCGAACGGCGCACAAGGGCAGAGAGATGGGCAGGCGCCAGGGCCGCACAATGGGCTAGTTTGGAGACTGGGCTGGCCTTATATTGTCTGGTGGGTTGTTGATGTCACGGGGAGCAAGAAACTAATGGCCCAGCTTGATTTATATACATGTACACGGGGTATGTTAGTATGTATGTACTTGCCATATGCTTCATTTTTTTTTCTAAAATTGTTAGTTATTGTTATCTATATAACTTATATAATTGGTACCCACTACAAGTCATGATTAGACTTCTCTCAACATGCAAGATGTCCGCATCACCATCCACTAGATCTTCTCTCAACATGCAAGCTGTCCACATCACCATCCACTAAAATCATGAATTTATTTCTTCTACTGATTTTCTGCGGCTATGCATTGTGTTAGTCTTTGCAAGTAGTCGAGTACCATGCTATAAATTTCTAAGTAGTTCTCTCAATAAAATGAATGTGTTTTCTTTTACATTGTTGTTTGCAAAAAATAGCGCGATGCAATAATTTTAGTGTTTATACTTTCAAATTGCATCTTTAAATTTTGTAGAAACTCACAGCAACGCGGGGTATCACCTAGTTCTTGGGATAGCTCCGCCCGTGGCCTAGCAGGCTAGCACAAAGCCTCAAGCACTCAAATCATGTGAACATAGAAACCGACAGAAATGACATACCAGACACACGGCGTTTGAGACAATGGAGATGCAACGACTAGGTAGTAGTGCCATTGCTGTCTTGCCGCACGCGTGGTGTAAACGCACGATGAGATCAACAGCTCGGTGCGCCGCGGGTGCCGGTGTCCAGCGGTAATAAGCACGCGGATGGAACGCCCTGATTCCTTCGGAACTGTACGGCAAATGACGACGCACGACAGCCACCGCGCGACTTTTCCTATCGATCGGTCGTGCTCGTGCTGCTCCTTGAGTTTGATTTGAGGCTATGCCCCTGTGCGCACGGAAACGCTGGCTGCCCGTGCAGGTGCGCCGTGTCCGTCCAACAATGCGCGCGCGGCCAGAGAGCAATTGCTTTTGATTTTCCGCAGGAAGTCTTAGTGCCTATGCACCTCGCTCGCAGGGACCAGGGAGTGAATGGTGAGTGCCTGTCACTTGCGTAGTGTTATACGTTACATGATCTGGTCGAGGAACCGGTGAGTGCTCTCTCTGGAAAAAAAATAGAAATGGGTCATCGACTCATCGGGTGGCGAGGGCCATCAGCTAACAGCTAGCGTGGGTGCCATGGATCCCGCCGGCAGTGGCAGAGGACGGAACAAAACTAAGATATGACGAAGTATATAGACAACAAAATAAAATTTAATAAAACTATAGCTGTTGTCACCGAGCAGCTACCGATGGCCTGTCGGGCACCGGATGACCGGAGAGCGGAAGTAATTCCGCGGCTGCTTAGGTGCAATTTGCGTCGCGCGGCCGCGCCGTCGCCCTCACGTTCGATTCGATTCGCGTCCTAGAGTCAAAGCGCGTGCATCGCCTAGGGTTGTTCACCTTAGACACTAAAGAGTTAATACGTTGGCCCACTAAAAAACAAGCATGTCCAACAAAATACACATAAATTCTTTAACTGCATATAATTATGTAGTGAATTAATGAAAAAATATATGGCATACACAAAACAACCCAAATTTTTAAAGCGTATTTGATTCTATAATAAACTTATTATACTAATACATAGCTTCATTCTTCCTTGTAATGAATTAATCAAAAACATGTTATACATAAACAATAAGAAAACTATGACCAAACACAATCTACCGAACTAATAGTAGCACTATATAGCTTTACCTTTCTTGTAATAAATCAATGAAAAAATAATAAGCGATACATAAAGAATGGACAAATTCTAAGCATGCATCCAATTCCATAATAAATAAATAATAGTATTATTTAGACATATCTTTTTTGTATTGAATTAATGAAAACTCTATTCATGATATACAAAATTATACAAAGATTCATGGATAATATCCAATTCTATAATGAATTAATGATATTTAGCTGCACGTTTCATGTAATTGATTAATTAGAAAAAAAAGGAAATTGTCATTTACAAGTAGGTACGGAGGGTTTTCACAGACCCACTATCCTAGATGCACTGACCATCTTCATGTGATATTTATTATTCAATCAGAATATGTATGGGCATGGGATCTTGCAAAGGTGTGAGCATTGGCCATGCTGAAAAAAATGTAAGACAAGGTGGAGCCAGTGTGCTTGTAAGAGATCCATGTGGATGATTAATACATCTAGGTGGCATTTTAAAATAAAAAAAATCATGTGTAACAATGTAATAAATTGGCATGTACATGGGTGGGTTTTTACATTTTTTCACAAAACGTAAATGCAATATGTAAATTAATACACAAATTCTTGAACAATATCTACTTCTACATTGAATCAATGACATTACTATATAGACGCATCTTTCTTGCAATCTATTAAGGTACGCAAAATAATACAAAATCTTGCAATGCATCCAAATTTACAATAGTTGCATCTTTTATAATGAGTCGTATCCAAATTTGTAAAAAATTAATGATAGAAGCACATATTCGTATCTTTCTTGATATCGATTAATTAAAAATATATCTCAAAAAATATAAAAATTCATGAGTCGTATCCAAATTTGTAACAAATTAATGATAGAAGCACATATCTGTATCTTTCTTGAGATCGATTAATTAAAAATATATCCCAAAAAATATAAAACTTCATGAGTCGTATCCAATTCTATAATGAATTAATGATAGCAGTACATAGCCATATATCTTGCACAATGAGACAATGAGAAAATAAATACACATCATAGGCAAGGTTCGACGTCCAACAATAAGTATAAATATGCCTCAATAGTCCTCTTAGAAAATCATCCAAAGCCTTTGATCGTAGAACAAACCTTCTATCATCCACCATGGATCCTAGTAGTTACCCCACCAAGGATACGAGGTTTAGCCAAAGTGGCGATAACATTTCCCCTTTGCACGAAGCGCTAAGGGGTAAAACAACCATCCCAAGTCTTTCTAGCCATGTGCCTTATGCTCATGCTCCAATTGATCCAAATATGCCACCAACTAATGATCATTCCTTCCAGAGATATTATGGTAATATTGAAGCACCACCACCCCAACCCTACCTAGACTTTACTCCTATACCACAAACCAGCACTGTTGCATCAGCAGAACTAATCCAAAGACTTGCTGAGAATGAACAAGAGCTTATGCGCACCTTTTTGACAATGCCTGTGAGTAAATTCTTAAGTGTGGATAATCGAGTGCAGGTTGCATCCATCGAGCCCCCGTTAATAGAATCTTTGCTCCAAGGAGACAAAACTGCTATTCTTCATGCCCACCTTGATATTGCTGGAGTTTTGGATCCTGGTCCGGTCTTCGAGGACCCTGCCTTGCACATCCCTAAGGTTTGTCCCTATCATTGGCCACTTTTTTTTGGTTGTACCTAAAAGATGAAACTATGTAATTTCTCACACATCAATCTACATGCAGAAGAAGGAAATGCACAAACCACTTGGGTCTTCATCATCCCATGTTGATCCTCATGGGAAAATGCCATATGTTGAACCAACTTATTTTGGTCAATCCCCAATGTCCCCTCATGTCCATAGAGAACAACAGATGCCCAACATTGTCGTTCCAATCAACAATTCTGATGATGCCACCAGAGCGGTTATGAGCTCTGCATTTGAGTTGAAAAGAGTCAAGCGATACACATGCAAGCTTTGTAATGCTATGTTCACCACACCACAAACATATCATGGTCACATGAACTTGCACAACAAAGGAATGGGAAGGAATTAAAATGGATCATCGTCCTCCGTGGATCCCATCTCTAGTGGTGATACTATTTCTTCTAGTGGGAAAATATAATTGATGGGTTTTTATTGTCAAGTGGAAGAGAAATTTACTTTTAGAATGAGGAATAATTGCATGCATGCAACTAATAATTGCTAGTTTGTTGTTTTCTTGTCTTGTAGCGGCAAAGATGTATCCATCTTATTTGCATTATGTTCTTCTATATTACAAAATGTATTTTGGTTTTGAATAATAAATATAATTCCTTACGGGTTCACATTATATATCTTTTGATTGTAGTGTCTTTATGGGTACTTTGAAAAATGTGGTGGAATCTTTTTATACCACAACTACACTCAAAACATGGCTTTTCATAGGGGTATGTACAAAGGGGTTGAGACATGTCCACCATGGACTTGGCCCTTAGTAACCACAAGAAAATCCGAGTGGATCAAGCTACATGGGACTATTATAGGCCTAGAGAACTATCTTACTTATAATAAGGAATTATATGCTCCAGATTAAACTTTAGATACATGGCAACATTCAAAAAGATTGTTAGACATTCCGACCAAGAATCTTTGGTAAGGAGAATACTATTGTTGATGCTTTATCGTGATAAACCTTGCTTTCATCATTTGACTTGAACTTTTTGCATGTAAATAATCAAGAACACTATAAGCATGATGACGAGTTTAAGAATGTGTTGCTAAATTTTTTTTTTGAAGAGTCAACGGGGGGCTAAGAAAGCCCACCTGAACGATTTCATTTCTTCAAAGTGAGGTTACAAGATCGGGCATACATCCTTGTGTCCAAGAATGGTGATCAGGGTATATTGTTTGAAACAAAAAAGAAAGGGAACCACAAGGGATTACAAATCGCAGCACATTTCCACCAGACTAAAAACAAAAAAGAAAAAGAGAGGGCACCATAGCCTAGCTAACCCAGCTCCAAACGACGAAGACCGTGAGCACCGATCAGAACCCCCCACAACGATCTTGCATTGACAACAACACCATCTTCGCATACCCTGTGCCAAGCACCTTACGACGCCCAGTTCACAACAATGGAGGCTGGCGACGGACGAGGATGAACCTCGACCTGAATCACTCCTCACCACAAGCTGGAGAACCGACAAATACTTTTGCGCCAAAGGTTGAACAAGATCGCCCGCAAGTAAAACAGGAAGCCAACCAATTCAGGGCGCTGCCATCGCGCACTGGGGGGATGAATCCCCAGGGGGAGCGCATCCTAAAAATTAGCGATCAAGACCGACCAAGCAAGAATGGGTGAAGGCGTAGCAAGAGCAAAGCGGGGGTCGCCGAAGGAGACCGAGGGGCAAACCGTGCGGAGGCGAAACACCTCCCCGCGCGCCGGGCGCGATACTTTCGTTGCACGGAGGACCAGAGTCATGTGGAGATGAACCATCTCCCCGCACACCGGGCGCGACGCTCTCGCTGCACGACCACTGATGCCCAAAGTACTAGGCACCACCATCCCTCACCGGTGATCGGAGCATAGCCGCATGCCCAAAGGACGCGGATCGGTCAGAGTGGGAGGGCAGGAGGTGGAAGGGAGGTGCCACACCAGATCTTGTGGCCGCCAGCATAGGCGGCCGAAGGGCTCCAGAGAGCACACCCTAGGATAGGGTACCCATCCATGGCCACATCGAGGCAGCCATCCCGCCGGCGCGACCGGAGGCAGCCATCTCGCCGGATGCCGGAGTGGTCTCGACCGGGGGTATCAGCGGCTCCGGCTGGCGGCGCCAGCCACCACCGAGTGGGGAGCGAGAGACCGCCGAGGGCCGGCCCGCCCGCGCCCACCCACCGCCGCGCACCAAAGCACCATAGCCCCAGACCCGCCCCTTGCACCTCGCCGACGGAGGCCCCTGACCAAGAGGCCAGCGCATGGGGGGCCAAGGGGCCAGCGAGCGTGGAGGGGGAGGCGAGCCTAGGCTGCGCGGGGACGCAGCCGGAGAGGCACAGGACCGCCGGAGACCATCGAAGATTTGAATGGGACGATTTTGGATCTGGATCTAGAGCAAAACGGGAGAGGGAAGGGGGAGGAGGGGCGAGCTGGAGGAGGGTGCGGCTGTGGTTCTAGGGCCCGCCGCGGCTGCGACAGCAGCAGAGGCAACGGCGGCGGGCGAGCGGCCGCTGGGGAGCGGGGGACTCGGCGGCGGCGGGGCGGTCGCCCCCCGAGTCGCCCTGCGCGGACGGCTCGGGGAGACGAAGCGAGCCTTTTCTCCTCCCAGGCTACTGTTATCTGTTGCTAAATTTCCAAGAGGGTAAAACTTGGAACAAATTTGTCCTCGCCGATAGATTCGTATTTAGAGCTAACAAACTATGGATTCCATTTAGCTATATTCTTCTCCGTTGTTGTTTCAAGAGGCACATGTAGAAAGATTGATGGCACTTCGATGTGAAGAAGAGTGTCAGGTGTACATTTTCATCGATCTGACGGAGATATATACCATGTCTGGATTGACGCGTGCGCAATGTTACACGACACGATGGGAGTGAAAACAGCTCGGGTGCGATTCCTGCGACATGACATCGTGGGCAACCTGATCGCCGATCACTGGCTCGGTGCACCGCAGGTTCCGCTGTCGGAGGGCAGCGCCACGCCAGATTCCTCCGGAACTGTACGCTGATGACGCACGACAGCCGCCACTTCTCGGCCGGGTCTGGGAGAACTCCCTTGCGCGCAGGGAAACGCTGTATTATTCGCCTGCTCCCCGGCACACGGCGACGGCATCAGATGAATCGATCGCCGCGCCGGTAGGTGGCGACGAGCAGTCGAGAGCTGGAGTTAGCCTGGAGGCCGAGTGGGCTGTTTCGGTGCTTCTGCGTAGCTCAGTGGCTGCAGGAACAGATGCGTCCAGCGCGCGGCCACGGTGCAATTAATTGCTTCTGCCCCCAACAAATTTTAGTGCCTACAAGCACCTCCCAGGGATTAAGCTTTGTGCCAAGTCACTTGCATAGCGTTACGTTACATCGATCTGGTCCAGGAACGACCGGTGAGTGCTCTCTCTGGAAAAAAAAAAGAGAGCATAGAAATGGATCGATCAGGTGAGTCGGTGAGTGTGCCTGATCAGAGTGCTATCATCATCTATCTATGTGCTTGATCGCGGGTCACATCGAGCAAATGGCACCTGGCCGGTCTCCATCTCCCGAATAGCAAGATAGATTCACACTGGTAACCTAAAGGTAACTAGTATATGTTATCGTGCGCTAGAGACCTAGGATGGTACAACCGCAGCCTACTTTGTTGAGAGTGAGACCACCTCCTCATCAAGAGCAATATTGCCATGGTCAGAATCTATCCACGGTCAAGGTAAATAGTGTCTCTGCGTATAGCTCTGATCGTCGTCCTCTCTTGCCGTTTTTACAATTGTATCGAGTCTTATGTATCCAAGCCTAGACTATTTATATATTGTTTTTTGAGATATATGGACAAAGGTGTTTGACCTATCTTGGGTTAATTTGAAAGTCATTGACGAGTGTTGATGGTACTTGTATTTTAGTTCCCTTTTTTAAAATTTGGGCAAATTCTTTGCTTCTTGCAGGTCCAGCAAACTGTTAAGCCAACCATGAACCCATAATCACTCGTTGCAGGGGCGGAGGATAGTGGAGAGTAGAGAGGGCCATGATGCCCCCAACCTAGGTCACAGCCTTTGGGGTGCGCGGCTGATGCCTGATGCCATCACGAGTTAAGGCAGTGACATCATGAAGCGCTTCCAAGCATAAATGAAGGTAAAAGTAAATTGTGATTTCTTTAAAATTTAGCATTTCCTCCTAATTAGTTGAGACATATGGCCAATGCGAATAATAGTCTTAGTCATAAATTGTAGTTTACTTCAAACGCTTTTGGACTCCTCATATTGTGGGTTGATTTTTTATTGTATTCGGAATACCCAAAATGAAAAACCCTGAGTTCGCCACTTTGTGATGGATTGCGATTTTGTGGCTTGTGATGAAGGGTGTAATTTTAAATCAAAATCACCATGTTTCGATACAATCTGAGCTGATGTCCAAAAATTCCTCGAGTGATCCTCCTTTTCTAAAAATCACCAGATTGAACGGGATTGAAGATGATTGAATCCCTTACAAGTCAAATCCTTCTAGCTTTTTTTTTAGAATGAAATCCTTCTAGCTAATAGCCCCTCCAAGTTCGTTTAAAAAAAACAAAGTCACTCCAAGCCCCTTGGGCCTCACTTGGAAATATGATAATTCCTTCCGATCCATACATATTGGAGATCAGAATAACCAAATAAACCCGTAATGGTGATTGTGTTTGACAAAAGAACCAAATAACAAACGAGCACGATATGTCGATATGACTTGTTCGGTTCGAACACACAAGGAGATCACGCAGCGAGCCCACACACTGCTCCGCCACACTCTGATAGACACTGACATGCTCGACATAAACAGCACCCTATGTCACTTGGCTGACATCATCACGAATCAAGGATGTCGACGTCATCCAACGCTAGACTGAGTAGCAGTAGCCAAGTGTGAAAGGTCCTGAATTTTAGAGAAATTTTTCTCTGGATCGAACCTTTTGCCGGGTATCAATTCCATTCATTCAGTTCTCTCCGTGCAACGCTCTTCATGAACCTGATCAATACAGTGCACCGCACCATTACTTCACACAACAGCTATTATTCATCCTCGTATGCTCCGGCACCTCATGTGCACTGTACGTGCTGCAGTGCAGGAGGATGAGACCACTGTTCATCCTTGGACCATCCAAATCGATCGGCACACACCGTGCATGACATGACATGCACCACTATATAAACCTAGTAACAGTGCCATGCTAGGAGCACCACACCAAGCAGCAAGGCCAGCAATACGTACTGCTAGCAGCTACTCGTCATCATCACAACGTGTCAACGTACACGTCGACCATGGCCATCACCGCCTCAAGTTCCCTAGCCCTCACTCTCCTCTGCCTCCTGGCCGCCGGCACTGTGCACGGTGACACTGATAACAACATTGTACCCTTGCTCGACCGGTTCCGGGCCTGGCAGGTCACGTACAACCGCACCTACGCGACACCCGCGGAATTCCAGCTCCGTTTCGAGGTGTACGCCGGGAACGTGGAGTTCATCGAGTCCACGAACCGGCTCGGCCTCTCGTACGAGGTCGGCGAGAACCAGTTCGCCGACCTCACCAACGACGAGTTCCGAGCCAAGTACACCATGCCGCCCCGGCAGGCGATGACGATGCTCAACAGCAGCAACTACTTGTCGCACAACGCCGGCGACGCCGTGGACTGGAGGACCCAGGGCGCGGTGACGCCGGTCAAGAACCAACAGGCTTGCGGTATATATTAAGTGAAAACTTGTATCAACAACTACTACTCGCATACATAAATTAAGAATGATGATACATCATACATACCTTGACACGCGTATGAACATTTTGGTGTCGTGACGACACATGTCTTGCAGGCTCTTGCTGGGCGTTCGCGGCGGTGGCGTCGATCGAAGGCCTGCACCAGATAAAGACGGGCCAGCTCGTCTCCCTCTCGGAGCAGGAGATCGTGGACTGCGACCGCGGCGGCATCGACCAGGGCTGCAACGGTGGCAACCCCAGGCTCGCCATGGATTGGGTCGCCAGGAACGGCGGCCTGACCACCGAGTCCGACTACCCGTACAAGGGCACGCAGGGCGAGTGCCGCCGCGACAAGGCCAGCAACTGCGCGGCCACGATCCGCGGCGGCGAGGCGGTGGAGCGCAACAGCGAGGCCGCGCTGGAGTGCGCCGCGGCGGGGCAGCCGGTCGCCGTGTGCATCGAAGGCTCCGGCCGCGCCTTCCAGTTCTACAAGGGCGGGGTGTTCTCGGGGCCCTGCGGCACCAGGCTCGACCATGCCGTCACGGTGGTCGGATACGGCGCGGACAATGGCGGTGGCGGGCGTAAGTACTGGATCGTCAAGAACTCGTGGGGAGAGGCTTGGGGTGAGAATGGGTACGTGCGCATGGAGAGGCGCGTCGAGGCCATGGAAGGCATGTGCGGCATCGCCATGGCGCCGTACTACCCGGTGATGTGAGCTCCGTGCCACCGTCATATCCCCGGCCGGCCGTGCTTGATTCGCGCGGTGTTACAGCGTGCGATGGAATGCTTAACTAGTATGGTGGTCGATCACCAGCTGTGTCTCCCGGTCCTGGTCAAGTATGGTGGTCAGCTTATCGGAGTGGAGTGTGAAATAAACTTCAGCTGCCCGAGCTAGGACGTACTAGTACTACGGTGTGCGTTTGGGCGCCAGGCCGATGATGTTATCATGTTTGCTAATTAATGTAATGTAATGAAATCTCAAAGGCTAATGATTTTTGGGACGCGTGTGTGTTGTTTGTTAAAAAGAATTAATGATCTCTTGTTTACAACACCGTTGTCCTGCAAAATGGTTAGTCGTCAATTCCGTTCCGTAGTGGCTAGAACGTTTTATTTTTCACTGAGGAAAAGAAATGATGCAAAGTCTTTGCATCTGATTCCTCTTGGAGCTCATCTTTCCTTTCATCATCTATGGTACTTCCTTTTGTCACAGGTATGCTAGTGGCATTTTAGGGTCGTGTGAAGTCAATAATTTAATTTGAAAATGATACTTAGATTTGTCACAAAAGTATACTATCGCAACCATATGTTCTTGGCATGAATGTCCATCATCAAATTAAATCATGAGATATATATGTTTACTCTATTGTTAAAATATTTTTTTGTTAGGTTAGTCTCAGTGCATAGATTCATAGTACTATTATCAAGTCTGAGAACTAGTTAATTGTGCGTGTTAAGTGTCACATTGTTGAGACTCCTCTCTCATCTAGTACTTGCGGCTGCCGGCGGGCTTGGCGCCGTGTACCGGACCATCGTGACGGCGTGTGGTTCATCGGGACGTCGTCGCAGGTGCCGTCGAACACCCCGCTCTTGTAGTGCTGGCTGATGGGGATCGCGTTCACGACCACGGCCACCGTACCGGCTGCGGCGCCACGGCGGGCTTGCCTCATCGTTATTGAGGTCCACCATCTCGCAGCCTCGGATCCTGGCCATGCGGTTCATCGTCTTGGCGTCGCGCTTGCAGTGCAGCTGTCCTGCTGGCTCTATAACAGAGCCTCCAATCACATACAGAATGCCCGGGGTGCAAAATTACGGTCGTATTTGTGCAGTCTGTAAGCAGATCGGGCAATGTGGCGAGACGATACTCGCAGCTGCCCACGACGAGCACGCTGGAGTCTGAACTTGGTGACGTGGAGCACGTACTCGTCACCGGTGTCCATGTCACGCGTCACGTCTCCTCCATCGGTGGTGTGCGGCTCGAGGATGCAGAACTCCCCGTCGCCCATGCCGGCAAGCGTCATGAAGCTCTGCCTCAACACGCCGTCCTCCGGATCCGTAACGAACAGACCCTCCGCCTTGACGAGCTCCCACTCCGGCCGCGGCCTCTCGCCGGCGGGCGGGACGTCGCAGGCGCACACGTACCCGGGCGAGTGGAAGCCGACCCAGGCGTCCAGCGTGGAGTCGTAGTGCCCCTGGCCTCGGAACGGCAGCAGCCACTCGCCGTGGCGCGCCCACTCCGGCCGAGACGCCGCCGTGTCGAGCGAGAAGGTGCCGAAGTACCTGTGCACCGTCCCGAACGCGGACACGAAGACGGTGCGGCCGTCCGGGTGCACGGCGTAGGCGGCGATCTCGGCGGGGCCCCAGGGCGCGGGCGCGCCGTCGTCGGTGACGAAGGGCAGGCGCAGCGGCGAGCTGCAGGCCCTGGTCCAGCGCCACCGCCGGGCGTCCGCCGCCTCCGCCGCCGCGTAGGAGCAGTAGGCACGGCCCGCGCCGCCCGGCGCCGCCGCCTCGTCCAGGTCCAGGCAGTGCACGCCTCCCGCGTGCACCGCGTGCAGCCTGGCGCCGGCGCCGGCGACGAAGCGCATGGGCTGGAGCCCGGGCGGGCGTTCCGGGCCGTCGGCCAGCAGGCCACCCGTGCGGGTGTCGTAGGCTACGGCGCGAGTGGGCTTGTTCCTTGGCTGCCACAGGGCCAGGATCTTGGAGCCGACGGCGCCGAACAGGACGTCGTGGCATCCCCTGGGGGCCTCCAGGCGGAGCAACGGGGGATCGGGGAGGGGCTCCGGCGCCGCCGTGGACCCGACGGGATCAACCTGCTTGTGGATGCTGTACCCATTGTCCCAGTCGTCCAAGGCTAGGTATATGTTCTTGTTGTGACCTGCCGCTGCTGATTGACGCGGCCGCTTGGCCTCGCCGCCGCCGGCCACATCGCCGGTGTGATGCCGTTTGCCCATGACGCGCGAGCGTGTTGCTGTGCCGTGCCTGCCGCGTTTGGATGGAAGTATATAGCACCGCACCGCCGGGCGTTAACCGACTCGGATGCGAATCAGATTCCGGATTTGTCACGGGCTCACGGTCGGATTAGCATGAGTTGTCAAGTTTCGGATTCTGCTTGCTCGGTGATAACGGGTGTGTGTGGCGATTCGGAGGCGATACAAAAATTTGGAGCACGTGGTGGTTCTAGGAGTGCCAGATGAGGATTGATTGATCGCAGCTCTGGAATCGACGGCCATGTAATTTTGTTTTTTTCTGAATAATGATGGTCATGGACAAGAACCGGCAGCGAGCCGATGAATCGACTACTTGTACGGAAACCTAACATTTTTCCTGCATGGCAAACGTATGGCCAGTTTTTTTTAAGAAATGTTATGTGCGAAGACTTAGTAATTCTTTTTGACATACTTCCTCCGTTTCAAATTATAAGTCGTTTTGGCAAATCTAGATTCATAGTTAGTAGTATGTATCTACCTACATACTTATGTCTAGATACATAATACTAACTATTAATCATGAAATGCCAAAACGACCTATAAATTGGAACGGGAGGAGTATTTGGTAATGAAATTTTGGGACCCTGACCCGGTGGAGACAGCATCAGAAACTCTGAGATTCAGACTTTCAGTTGCTCCAGAGAATTGGTGAGAACCAGCTACAACCGTTGATCCTGCTTAGCGATTCGTGCGGCAACAACTGAATGCTGCTAGCCTGCAACTTCCCATCGCCATCGGCCTCGATCGAATCCTTGCCTGTTTACCTCCCTCCGTGCACTGCCGGGACGCGGTCGCCGGCCGGGCGCCATTTTTCGGCACCGTGATTTTTCTCGTCTCGCCGACGACCTCTGCCTCCTACGCGGCGGCACCAAGCCCTCGGCGACTGCTCGCCTCCCTGAGCCCCCGGATCGCCGTTACTCCAGGTAAAAATAAACGCCCACCCCACCACCATCCAGCATCCGCACGCATGGTGTTCGACGGATCGTCCGATCTGCCACCCGCGTTCACCGCCCTGTCGTGTACATGGTGACGCGGGTATGTGAGAACTGCCACAGGGTTTCATTTTAGAGTATGATGTGTGCATATACAAATTATCTTTGTGACTGTGTTCATATGTAAATTGTCTGTGTGACTGTGTTCATATACAAATTGTCTGTGTGACTCTGTGCAAGCACGAATCCAGTTGAGTGGTGGCATTGTCATCAGGTTTTTAATGTGTTGCAGTGGTAACTGCAAACAAATTAGGATAGCTGCATCTTATTCTTATGAATGTAACCAATTGCTAACTGACAGTGATAACTCGAAGCTACATGCAGTAGTACACATGCCCTTATTAATGGCATATGATATCAACATTCATATAATTTTCTTCATACATTAGTTACTGCTATGCTGCATCTGTCATGTATAGAACTGAAAATACTAGAGAACTGAGGCCCATCGACACTGTTGCTGTATACATTCATATTGTTTTGTGGTTGACACTGTGTTCAATTCCATTTTATTTTCTTTCAACCAAAGCTATTGTCCCTGTGTGTTCTCATTTTTCTAGGAAAAATGCAAAATAATTTACTTTTAAGTTGCGGTCTTTCAAAAGAAAACATTAAATTTCCAGCCTAAGAAATTCTTTCTATTCATTCTTAAACATTATTGAGATTTTAACTCTTTCATTTAGAATGATAGCATATGTAGTACGACTAATCAGATATCACTTATTTATCCAAGTTTAAGCATGTACTCAGTTCTTAAGTTCATACTGTTGAGATTTAGTTTAAGATGATGATGTTGTTTTCCATAGATAGGGGACTAGGACTCAAATTTTCTATCTATATTATATTTGCTCCATTGTGTGATCCAATATATCTTTGCTTTATTTTATTATAGCTACTGTCAATTTTGTGAATACATTTTTGATGCAGATCATATAATGCCAACCAGACGCAATGTTCAGTATTCATCTCTTCCTACAGAAGACAGAGATAACTTACGGTTTAAGTACACTCCAAAATCGCATAGGAAAATTCCATGGAAGTCGATTGCCCTAGCGCTTTTTCTCCTCCTCACCGGAATTTCACTCCTCTCCCTGTCATATTTTATATTCACAAGCCACATGGAGGGTGATGATTCTCAGGCATATGGTCTCTTATTCCTGGGTGTTCTTGCTTTCCTTCCTGGTATGTCACCACAAGCAACTTCAGCTATTCTGTATTTTCTTTCCATATTGTGCCTTCTCTGTTACAAATGAGACAGAATATGTTCTGAAGAATATGTACATTTGTTGCTGGTGTTTAACTATTTGAGCTATATATATGTCTTCCAAGTTAGCACTTACATCATATAACTGCAATATGTCTTAAAAATCACTCCATTGGTTAATATGTGGCCAGTTCTGATAGTGGGTGTTTTGGATTGAATGTTTCTTCCAATGAAATTTATCAGGTAATAATGCTCCATTCCCTTGGAAACACAATTTGCTTGTTCTGAATGTTTGGTGTCTCATTTTATTTATACGTGCAAGTGGAGGAACCTATGTTCTGTTAATGTTGACTGACAGAACTTTTAAATAATCTTCCATATGTAATGTCTGTGTGATTTTTACCCTGCGGCTGTTAATCTGTTTTGCAGGCTATTACGAGACTCGGGTTGCTTACTATTCCTGGAGAGGAGCACCAGGGTACACCTTCGCGTCCATCCCAGATTATTAACCATTTGTCTCCCCGCAAGTGTGGTTGTCAGGCAGGAATGCCGAGCACGTAGGCAGTTAATTGAGCCACAAATGGAGCTACAAAATGAGTGCTTGTGCACGATATGTATAGGCAACGTATCCTCTGAAAGACTGAAACCCTGCTGTATTCATGCATGGATTAACTTGGCTACATTGCTGATTCTGCACAGAGCCTCAGAATGCTAGCGACATAGCCAGTTCCGGGTTCTCTTTGTTTCTGTTTTGTTTTTGTGCTAGATTAGATGTTCCCACTTCGTATTTGTTATGGATTCAGTATTGTGTGTACTGTAACCACCGCAGACTGGTCGTATGGCTGGGTTACTTAAAGTACGGCCTCAAATGAACTATGGTTTTCTTCGTTTGCACGTAATGTGTCGGGACAATATGAGCTTGGATAATTGGGTATCATAATTTATCTGTAAAGAGAGTGCAGTGAAGAGGTCTAGCTGTAAAGAGTGTGCAGTGAAGAGGTCTGTCTGTAAAGAATGTGCAGTGAAGAGGCTAGACCAAGAAAAGCATCTGCCCTAGGGTGAGTAGATGTCACTGCATTTGTAACATATGGCAATTAGTACATATTTAAACTTGAGCAAGGAAACTAAGTATCTCGGTGGACCATTTTCGAGTCCTGAGGCGTAAGGCTTTGCTTCGACATCAAGCCGTGTTCGATGGCTTTTCCTTTTGTCTCCTTCGTTAATGATGAGCAGAACAGAAGAACAAAGGAACCATCATACAGGTTTATTTGCTTACAGAGGCTGATTTTTTTTAAAAAAAGTAACAGGTGCTGAAGTTTGTTACTGTGTTTTTATCCTCGCGCCTTGCTACTAGCTGCCCAGGTTAGGAGGCCCAAGTCTATGGAAGCTTTCGATTGGTCCTTTTGAGGTTGTTATTACTATGGTTGCAACTGCGTCCTATCATTCAGGACAACGCCTTTAAAAGAAACCGAAAAGGTATGATGTGATTCAAGAAAAATGCTAAGTAATTTTTCTTCATCACAAGAATAGCATACGTACAAGTTGTACAAATAGATTTTACGTTAGTACGGAGTATATATCAGCGCTCATAGTTCAAAAGGCCCCTAAGTACCATCTGAACTAAGAATTCACAAACTAAACTTTGTTTGCGAAAATTATAGAAGCGTGTTTCAAATCTGCATTTTAATGATTGACGATGTACTAAGGCAGAAAACACACAGTACTTGTACTAAACAAAAACAACAGGTAAGATCAAATTCACGTGCTCCAAATGGCTCTTTTTTCCAAACAACCAATGGCACGCAAAATTTATTTTCTAAGTTCATGCTCCTGTTGTCAAACAAGCTGAAGGTACGAAAATTTATTCGAACTCTTCAGAATTCAGATTGTTGGGAAAAACAAACGAGGACAAAGACTCATCGTTGCAGTACCACCGTTGACAAGATAAACACTCATGACCCCAAAACCCATAGGAATCTGTGCGCGGAAGCTTCACTGTGCCTCGTTCCCCAGGGCCCGCATGTCACTCTCACATCGACGCAAACTACCTCCCCTAGATGGACCCACCTGTCATTCTCACCTGTGAACTGTCGGTGTGTCAACCTCCTTCCTCCCCCCAACCCTCGTCGTCGTCTCGCTTCACAAAAGCCCCCCTCGATCTCTGCTCCAAAGAAACTTCTCCTCCTCCTCCTCCTTCTCCCACGCCGTTATCATCCCCCAAGATCCCACCTCCTACGCCTCAATTCCCGTCGCAGAGCTCCGCACTGGGCGCGCGCCTTGTGCTGCCGGGATATTGCCTCGGATCTGACCGGCGAGGCGGCGGCGGGGTGCGCAGCGCGCTGAGAAGAGGCTGCGAATCTAAGGAGGGCACGGAAGAGGCGGCGGTGGCAAGGAAGGAGCCGGGAAGAATGGCGCCGACGCGGGGCGCCGGGGGAGGGGTGCGGCTGCCGCCGATGAACGCGCTGGAGATCCTGCGGGAGACGGTGCGCGTGCTGCGCGGGGACCCGCACGCGTTCACGTCCATCCTGTTCCTGCTGCTCTGCCCGGCGTCCGGGTGCCTCCTCCTGTCGGCGGCGGCGCTGGACGGGACCATCGTGCTGCCGCTGGCCCGGAGGCTCCTCGTCGCGGCCGCGGCGTCGGGGCTCCCGCTCACGCATTTCGTCAGGCAGCTGGCGCACCACCTCGCCGCCACGCTCGTCTCCGTCGTCGTCTCGTTCCCGGCGCTGCTCACGCTCCTCCTCGGCGCCCGCGCCGCCGTGGCGTACTCCGTGGCCGCCGTGTATGCCGGGAAGCCGCTCGCGGCCGGGGACATCACCGTCCTCGCGCGCCGCGCGTGGCCGCGCCTCGTCGCGACGTACTCGCTCGGGTGCGCCGCCGTCGCCGCCGGCCTCGTCGCCTTCTTTGCACTCCTCGTCACCACCTGCTCCACGCTCAAGGCCATGCTCTTCACGCCCGACATTGTCGTCTGCGCGGGCCTCTTCACGGTTCTCGCCTACTCCGTGGTGTACGCGCACACCATCATCATCTGCAACCTCGGCGGTGTCATCGCCGTTCTCGAGGAAGTGGCTGGGGTCAGTGCGATGCGCCGGTCCGTGCAGCTGATGCGTGGGCAGACCCACGTTGGTCTGCTCATCTTTCTTGGATCCACCATTGGCCTGGCCTTTGTCGAGGGGCTGTTTGAGCACAGGGTGAAGACACTGAGCTATGGTGATGGTTCGTCGCGGCTTTGGGAGGGGCCATTGCTTGTCCTTATGTATTCTTTTGTCATGCTGGTCGATTCGATGATGAGCGCGGTGTTCTACTTCACTTGCCGGTCATCGAGCTTGGACTTATTGGATGAGGAGGGTGCCGCCATTGAGGAGCTTGAGATGATGAGGGCTGGCAATTCAGATGCTGTCAGGTGATAAAGAAAATTGGTTTGTTTCTCACAGGTATATCTGTTCATAGTGTCATAGGGAAATAAGTGAGATGGGCACGGCCAAGATCCATGCTGATTGATCAGTGGTATTGGTGGTTGTGGCGCCATGGCTATACACTTTATGTGTATGTGCTTGGCCTGATTGGTCGATGTCCATGGTGAAATGAGCATTTTTGCATCCATTTGGTTTCTTCCGTGCTCAGGTAATGGTGGATGTGAAATAGAACGCTAGAGGGAGATATGTTATAGGGGTGTGTTCTTGATCAGACCAAGTTTTGGCAGCAATTTGAGAGCTGGCAATGTGTGTAGCATTCTTTCAAAATGATGTAACTAGTATATCAATTTGATTGTTGTGGAATTTTGGTCGCCTTACAACATTTTGGTTACACTGAATGAAATGTCCTATGTTACTGAGGAAGTATATGGATTCTTTAAGTATCATTTCAGACAAATTATCGTCTTCAGTAACTCCAAATTTGTGTATGTGGACGATATGTGTTGGCCCTTCCCAAAGTAATCCCAACCCAGCCAGAGTTGTTCTGAGTTGGATTATCATTTTTATTTCTTGTATTGTCTTTCATTGAGCCTCATATATCTACTTTCAGATTGATTTACGTTTTCCTACTTTTAGAATTTAGAAAGAAGAACTATTACAATGAAGATTTTTTGTCATGTATTCTTTTAATCTTTTTTGTTGCTGCAGGTGCTGAAAATCTCCAGCATCCAAAAGCCGTCTTTACATATAAAGCTAGGTTACCTCGATTACAGTTACAGTGTTCTTTCTTTGCTTAGTGTGTGCTGGTGAAGAATCTCAGATCTTAGGCTTAGAATTTTGCATCTGAAGCATCTTTTGTTTTATTGGAGCTTCTCTGAGCACTACTGATAATCCGTGCTTTCTATAAGACAGATGAATTCTTTTTTCTTCCTCAGATCATGAAAATAGTCATTGACTTCTATTGATTATTGGCTATGTGTTGTCCCCAAGATCGAACTTGTAATGTTCAACGAACAATAGTTTTTTACTATCAAGTGTTCACACAGCTTACTGAAGCAAGAGTCAGTATTGTCCCTCACAGCCTCACCGTCAGTTGATGTTTGCACCGACAATAACCCATAACGTTTTGCTTCAATTTGGTTGCAACCAACCTAGGAAAACGCTTGGAAATTCTTTTTACCTTTTCCCCATGAGCAAAGAAAATTTAGAGAATTGAAAAGCTATCTCAATGAACTGAGGTAAAAAAATGTTTTATAAATAATCGTCATGGTGCACATTTCAGTAACCTTACGAGTTGGGCCACATAGATTTCTGCATAACCTAAACATCAATGATTGAACTTTATCACGTGACATCTATGTAATTTATTCTCGGATCTAGTGTTTGATACATGTTTGACTTGGCTGTGTACGTATGGCTTAATCAAAGTACTCAGGACGGTATTTGCCCATTGGATACATGTTTCTGAGTGTGTTTCAGGAGACTGCATTTGCACAGGCTACGATATTCTAGCCAGAGAGGATTTTACAATCTGAATGGCTGTTGGCTGTTGCCGACTACTCTAGCCAAAGAGGATATACATGTCATTGTTTTCATCACAGCACATGGTCAGAGCCGACAAGTCAACCTCAAGAACAATCACCAACCAATCAGGCTTTGATCCAAGAGATGGAAGGTATCAACCCCTAAAAAATCAGTTCATTGTCATCCGACAGCGGAAGTACAATCGCCTGAGCCAAAAATGGAAGAAATTCAGAAACTGCCTATCTAGCAATTCAGAAACTACCAAAAAAATTAACAATTTTTCACAGTATCCAACCATTGCTGCGGCACGATTTGACAACAAGGTTAGATGCTGGAACTCTGGTTGCTGGCCGATCATTTACAATCTTCATTCATCTGAACCAAGATGAACACGGAGCTGATCTTAAGTCAGTCAGGACAATCTGTTCTTTGGCACGAGGATGCCTGATGAGGACGCGCTCTGGTCGGAGTTGAGGATGATGCTTGCCCAGTTCGAGGAGCGGTGCACTATCCGTGATGGAATGCGGTCACTGTCTTCACCCCCTGATGCTTCATACCCATCGCTGGTTGATCTAGACAGCTGGATCCCTTGCTGTGGTGTGCTTCCTGGTGCAGTGAGAGCTGTCAGTTGCAGGTCTTCAGCTCCAGATGAGGAGACAGCTGAGACTCGGTACAGGTGCAGATCAGGTGAATCCAAACTGCTATCTGGAGATGACCCGCCAAGGTTCGCAGAGGATGCAGCTCTACTTGGATGGAAAGCACTCCGTGCCTCAAGCTGCAATGGTGCTAAACTGCAGAGTGCTTCAGGGGGCATGTCGCTGCTTGTACTATCTATAGCATCTGCAGATATCTTTGCGACGGGTTTGAGAGAGAGATCACTGGGCTGTCTTACTCTTCTGTTCGTTCTCCTCTTGCTATCAGGGCCTAGATCAATCCTGCCACTGCTCGTGCCTCCATAGCTACTATCTGTTTCATGGCCTCGTGAATAGTCATCTTTTCTGATAGGCACTAAAACTTTGGACTTCTTCCGTGCCTCTGCAGCAACCCTTGAAACTTCTTCTGCGTTAAGACGAGCCAATGCCCATGGACTTATTTTCACAGCCCCTGAGCCCTTCTTCCTCCTTACTTCATCTTCTTTTCTCTTGGTAGCAGAATTATGCGAAGAGCCGGCCTCTGATGGAATAACATCATACTGGAAGAAGGTTCCAAAATTTCATGTCAGTTATGAACACCAACAGGCAAATACCAAGTAGGAAAATGGTCAAGCAAACTCTTTTTTAATCATTCCAAAGTGTGCAATTGCTATGGGTTAGAAGTGCAAGACATTAATTATTATCAGTAAGAATCAGCATGACTGTTAGAGAAGTGACTTCAATTCACATGTTTTACTACCCAAGCTGTCAGTCTATAATGGGTTATACAGATTACCGATATTCCAGCCTGGAAGCTACACTATTTATTTAAGGGTGTAAGGGTCACACCTGATCTTCAAGAAACAGCCTTGGAGGAGTGCACCATGAACCACGACGAAGTGGACCGAAGGAACTAGCACTGCTGAGTCCAGTGTAGGAGCTTACACGAGACATCTGTGGACTCTGCTGCCCACTAACATCTTCTTGTTCTTGCTCCCTCAGGGCAATGATGTAATCATATGTACTGATTCCCTGTACACAGTTGACATTAAATCAATTTCACCCAAGAAAGGCTACAACATCATGTTAACAAACTAGTCATGGTTCCTGAGCGTAGTGCTTACTCAGTGGAAGTTAATACTCAATCCATTTTCAATTTCTATTTCACAGGTTCTTGTTTTAATCACATTAAAAAGAAAACTTGTCGGGTGGTACTGTAAGAAACTCCATGTTGATACTAATTCTATATGCGATGAGATTTTTGTTCAATAAGTAAATGTATGATGTCAGTATTCACTGTGCGTACCAAGCATCGTACCCAGGTTTGCATTATCCAACAAAATATATTTTTGGGGTAAGGTGGACAAGGAAGTTTGAATACAATCTGATGGAAATAGGGCGTAACTTTGGAAATTATGATATATGTGGATTTGTTCAAGACAAAGATAATCATATCATTCACAAGGATATTATTGATCAAAGCTGAAAAGTAGAACTAGACAAAAGGGAAATGTATCATACCTTCTTGATAAGAAGAATGTGGAAAAAAAGAAGTTGGGCAATTGGAAGTGAAGCAACCATGGCTAGGATGGTACATGATGCCTGTGCCAACAAAGATCGACGTTTTGAGCAATATCTCAAGAAAGATTGTTGAAAAGAGCTAGCTATTTCAATAACCTTTGAACTATTCGGTATTTGAAATCAGGAGGATGAAAGTTCACATACCACCACAATCACGAAGGGCACTAAAGAGAAGCTGCTTCCTAGCTTTGAGACAATTTGCATAGAGAATTCCTTCCGTTCAACAAAGCATAGCACTAGCACCAGTACTCCAATTGCTGATTGTAGAATAAGCTGGCCCAAATTGCACAAATCATGCAGACCTGTCAATGGTCAACTAGGATGAAAAGGACCAGGACTAAAATGCTCTCTGTGACAATGATGACCAAATTCTATGCATATGAGTGACTGTTTCTAGAATGCATTTAATTCTGGGAACATGCTTAATAAAACTCGACCATGCTTAATAAGAATGACACTAAGGTAAAGTATCATGTAGCATCTATATAAGTACAATCAAATAGAGCATGGTTGGACTATAGGAGAACATGAGCTTACCAAGACAAGGGCAGTGGACATTAGAACAAAAAACCTCCTATAGTTTCTTTTCCCAATACAGTTGTTGAGCCACTGTTGAGATTGACGAAAACAGGGGAGTTATTATATGCTCAGTGATGGAAATAAGAAAATAATTGTTAAGCAGTATGTTACCCGGCAGTGATGATCAAAACCATCTACACATTTGTCACAAACTCTGCAATGCTTGCTATACTTCAACACCTACAAAAAAAAAGCAATTAATATATTGTATGCAAATATATATAATTGTTAAGCAGTATGTTACCCGGCAGTGACGAGTTTTATCTACCACCGCTTGTAGCTACCATCACCATCAATTTACCATTTTATGTATGTTCACATACTTATTTATCACTTTGAGTATGTTCGTATACTAATTCTAAGATACTTCAAAACGAATTGCACGAAAAAATTCAGAAGCAACCCTATTTTAAAATTTTTTTATGATATACCATTATACTAGTATATAGAAATTAGTATGACCACATACTCAAAGTACCCTTACATACTCAACCTACATACCATCTAGATAGTCTAGTATCATCATATACTACATGTACATACTCTTCGTTGGGTCATACACGTCCTCTAACATGAGATACACAGGCGATGGTAGCTACATGCGCATGTAGAAAGGAATTTTCCTATATATATATATATATAACAACAATGATTACAAGAAACATACCTGAACTTCACATAGGCTGCAGAAAAACATCCCTTCCTCACTGGCTTGCTGCTCAGAGGACCACTCATGTGGTTGGCAGCAGGAGAAAACAAAAGAGAGAGGGTAGAATACAAGGAGAAATGCGGAGAAGGTTGAACTGCAGCAAGATGAATTATTGTCCTTGTGTTGAGTCATTGACTTCTCACTAGACGCTGCAACCTCGTGTTCTTGCTTTCCTCCAGTTCCCTCTAGTTGCAACCGAGCATCTGAAACACCTTTTCTGGATTCCTTCAGATGCTTGTGTCTTCCATTTCCATACAAGCTCATATACTTCTTTGATTTGAAGACCCCTGGGTCTGCTGGGTTCGCAGCAGCGCACCAGATGTATAGAAAGAAGACACATAAAACCTGAAAAGCCAAATTACAGACAAGGTCACAAAGGTGTTACGTGAATAGACACATCAACCATAACACTATTAAGGAAGATTTCATAGCAGGTTTTCCTATATAGCATTGCTTTTATTTCCACAAGAGAGCATAGCAGGATGAAATAATGGGATCACGATAAATTTCCTTCCAATACACTTCGACTATGTCGAGACAAAAAGGTCCAGTTGTGAACTCAGAACGAGTTTGCCCAAGAAACTTTAGCTTCATCATGTAATCACTTTTCAACTGTAACAACAGTTTTTTCAGTTTTGCAGAACTGAATGGGGGCATTTTAGAGCATATAATATAATAATATTTCCTCCAGAAAATTTAAAATTATTGTTTGGTGAACTTTCATGTTGTTTCTCGATTTCACACATATAAAAGCAAACCACAATCCCCAGCTTTTGACAGTAACTACGAGTTGTTAACCATGAAGCAGTGAGGAGCATGTCAATAGATGTCTGTCAGAAGAACAAAAGGCACCATTTCACAGCATTACCTACTCATTGTTATAACATAAGCACAACCATTTTCTTAAAAGCAAATGAAGCTCCCAAACAAGTTAGTTACAATGAATTCATGATAATCATGAAGCCAGGAGTAATCCAGAATAACTGATTTGTGATTTGCAGGGGACACAAGGCAATAGAAACCATTTCACGCAACTGCCTTTCATGATTTTCATCATTAAAACAACACAACAGCACCAAAGCTTTGCCATAAGACCATTAAGAAAATGCCAATGTTAGTGTAATAAGGACTACTTATGCCATGTCACACTCCAGTAAACAGACACACAAAATCCTACCAAACACGTATTGTGGCGTACAACCCAAAGACAGCAGAGCTGAAGTGGACAGAAATGAAGAGGCCCCAAGGGCCTGACACGTACAGCTCCTGCTTGCTCTGAAACTACATTTCCGCCATAGGTGTTACATAAACAACATATAAGCCCATACTGTCCTTAACCTTGTGACAAGAGCAAAATTCCACAAACCGAAGCAAAGCTCTTGAATTCGATGAACCGGACAAGGGCTTCCAGAGTCATGCCACATGATGGCACCAGAATTGCCCAGATTAGCCAAACGATTTAAATGTACTACGCCCTTAAACAAGCAAACAGAAAGTACAGAAATCCTACCGAATAAATATGCGGGCTGCCAAACAACACATTTCGTGATTAATTTGGCGCATTCCCTAGTTCCAGCAACTACTACTGGGCCCATCAGGCAGCAGCTAGATGGGGATCCAAAAGTTCCCAGACAAGAACACAAGGTGCTCACTCAACTCGGCGTGACATCAAAAGAGAGACAGGCAGGAGCTCTCACCAGCGGAGTGTAGAGCCCCATGACCACGTACTGGAACACCTTCCTGCCAACGAAGGGGGCGAAGAACACGTAGAACGCGAACGCCAGCGCCAAGAACACGGACACTGCCACCACCTGCAGAAACATGGAAATCGTAAGTAACCAAAGGCAGAAAAAGGAACCCCGTCCAGCGAGAAAAATGCGCAAAATTTCATCGAGGGCGAACCTGGAGAGGGTGGTACGGGAGCTGCCACCCGTGTCGCCTCATTGCCACTCCCAAGAAACGCAGAATCGGGAAAAGAAACACGAGAAAGAACGAAGAAGCCTCCTTTTGCCTTCCTGCACCTCTCCTCGCGCCAAGGGACGCGATCGATGCAAGGAGACCGAGCCGAGACCTCCAAGGATCAAGAGCTCAAGCACCAACCCCACGGCTTCTGCTCGCTGTCGCCATGGATTCGATCTTGCCGCGGTGGTCGCGACCGCATCTGTGGGCAGTGGGCTGGGGCGAGAGGGGAATGGGGGAGCGTTTCGGAGGGAGACCGAAGGTTGGAGAGCATTAAATGCCGCGCTAGGCTGTGCAGATTTACGGGGGAGAGGAGAGAGCCGAGAGCGAAACCGAGCGGGGGAGGGAGGGGAGGTGGTTTGGTTTGGCGTGGCCGTGGCTGCTTCGCTTTGGGCGCTCACGTGAACCTCCCTCGTCAGAGTCCGGTCTCTACTCTCTACTGTAACTGAAGACTGTGGCAGTAGCAGCAGGGCCGCCTGGCTGTCTGGCTGTCAGTGTGGGGCCCAGTGACAGCCGGTTTGTTTAACCCCCTCCCTTGTCATCCATGGTCCTGGGATGGGCCTTGAGTTGAGACTCTTCTTTACCTTTTACTTTTGTGGCTTTGAACTTTTGATAGTAGGGACGTTTCTGACAGAGTCACAGAGCACGGTAATTGTTAGTATACAGTAATCTTTTACTGATTTATTGTCATTCATATTTAATTAGTACGGAGTATTATTTCTCCAGTTAATTCTGGAGATCTTATAGTAAAAAAAAGGGTGAAACAAATTACCAACTTAAAACGTCATGTTCCAGTTATAGGGGGGTTTGAATTTTAACCATAAGCCAGAATCCAATGCATGACATCGTCTACACTGGTTCGATTATACGTATCTGGTAGTTGGCAGGTAGTAATGTTGATTAGTTGGCGTCCTGACTGCTAATCATGAGCTAAGCCATTTACCAAGAAATACATGTAGTTTAAGATATGGTGCCAAATTTGCTTACGTGTGAAACATATTTATGATAAAAAAAATGGCTGGTATGTACAGTTGCAGAAACACTTAAGGAGCTATAGCTCTAACAATCAATGAGTATATCTCAGTGCAAATCTTCGAGCCACTGAAGATATCTTCACGAATCATGGCACTCTCATGTGTACTTCTTCGAAACATGATACATCTATGTATGCTTACGCACACTCATTTTAACAAATATATACATGTATATGTATATTTTATTCTTTATAAGCATCTCTCTACGACTGAATTAACATGTTCTTAAATTACATAGTTACCCGACGTCTCTTGTTGTAATGCAGTAAAGATTTCCTAAAGAATAGACAACTCATGCGAACCAAAAGTAACTCTCCCTTCCATGTGCATCAGCTACGACACTGGCAGTGGCAATGTGTGTACTTGCTCCATGGCTAATCTCTGAATTTCAAGTATCCAATATATCAGCATCCATGACAGTATCACGTCGTCCGTACACAACAGTCTGTCAGGGATCAGCAGTTAGCGGCCTCGGTTTACAAAACTATGCTGGCCCGATCATTTTGTTGACGATTCTGTCCGCCATCAACTCAACATTGTTTTATACGATCAGTGCTGTACTAAACTAGCCTTGAGCTTATACCTTTTTTAGGGTTAGCACTGGGTTGTTGTGCCTGGTTTGTCCTTTGCTGTTGTTGTTCTCCTTGAAGCCATCAACAAACTCTTCGTTAGACTTTATCAAGATCTACAGATGCAATCAGATTCCGGATGGGTGAATCGTGAAAAGTGAAAAGTCGTGCAGCCTACCTGGAACACAGATGATCCATAAGAAATTGAGAAAAAAGTACTTTGCAGTAAATTTCGTGTAGCTTATCACTAAGTTTATGATCACGTAATGTCACTCTTTTTTCTCATTAAAAAATGACTTAAAGGGATGTTCGAGCAAAATGTCAAAAGCCCATGATTCAAACGATAATGGGCTAAAATCATCACAATGAACTAGGCAAAAAGAACAATTATCAGCTTTGCAAAAGCTGCCATGAACCCGTGACCATGCATATGGATCACCTCATTTCACGCACTCATTTTGCCTGCCCTTTTGGACAGTGCAGCATAGGTTTCTCATGATGCCGTCACCAGCAACAGTTGACCCCCCCACTTAAGCAAGGAATCACCCTCGCAATGATTTTCCATGTGCCGGGGAAATTTAATCCGCGCGCTTTTCTGAATCCTCAACCAACTGTATGGCAAGAATAATCTTGATTTATTCATTTATTCAGTAGAATCATATAGAACACAAATAGAGCTTAGCTGTGAAAAGAATAGTAGTTATTATTATAGTTATCATAGATATTACAGTGATTGATAGGGCCCTGGTTTATTAATTGCAAATCTGGTCCATGGGGCATTTAAGAAGCATCGTCCTACCATTTTCTCAATCATTTGGGGGGAGGAAGAAATCTGAAGCAAAAAATCATATCCTATCTATCCCCAAGCAAGCAAGTACGGCCCCATTGAAGCAAAACATACACTCCTCATCCACTTCTTTGTACTTTGTAGCATGGTCACACTACCACTGACTGAGCTTTTCAACGAACTAATTAGCTGGGTACCATGTACCACGGGCACATGTATTTTGTAACCTCACGCCCGTGTTGTCTACCGCGCCCTGGCATCTTCACGTGTCCTCTAGGTGTTGGCATTTGGCAAGATGCCCCTTGTGACCAGAGAACTGGGAGACAGCGGGTGGGGCTTGGGAGTGCGCTGTCAAAGCCTCAAATCCGGTTAAAAAAAGGTGGGTTCTGACTTTTTATGGCGAGCAAGTTGTTGCATGTTGCCTACTAGTCCTGACAGTCTCGAGCTAGTTTACTTTGGAGTTCGGATGAAAATAGCGGCACCTCAAGGTAGGGAAAGAAAGAGAGAAAGAATCAACGAGATGCAAGGAAGGGAGGGAGACGGGAGAGAGCCCTAGCCGGCATGTGATTCGGACCTCGGTTTGGCGCAACGCGTGGGACAGCACAGTGATGGGGATGGCCTCTGCGCTAGGAGACAAGCCTCGTCTCACCTAAGCCGTTGTCCTCTCCTCTCTTGACCTGTCAGTGTTAGCCAGCCGCGCTGCTCTCTGCTGCGTGTGCTGCGTAGCGTTGCCTAGGCCCTAGGGGCCACGGCCATGGAGGCATCTCAGGCATGGACACCACCTTCTGACGCAGCTGTTCGTCGCTAGAGTAGAGGCCGCACTGGGCACGGCACCTTTTGGAGTCGAGCAATCTAGGATTAACCACAAACTCACTCGCGTCATATTGCTCTTGGTTCCTCGTGTTGGGTATCTACCGCGATCTGCAAAGGGGGTTGAGCACTTGAGCTTCAGCAAAGAAGCCCAGGACCCAGGAGGAGTCGAGCGGGCGGGCGGCGGCCGAGGTCGACCACGTCGCCGCGCAGCACGGTGCCAAATCCGGCCACAGCTGCCGCCGCGCTGCTTCCTGGCCGCGACATGGGCCTCCTTGCTGACCTCGCTGCCCTGCCGCCACGGGCCGATCAATAGTAGCTTGCCACGATACTCTGATGAATTGATGCCAAAGTGTGGCTCGACCCAGGTGTTCAGCACGACGGAGCTTCCGTTGCTGCGACGCCAGCTTCGCCCGACGCCGCGACGATCCGCCTGGTCAGCTCTGCCGCAGCAGCTGGACGATTGGGTTTACCTCTTTTGCTTCGTGGGCCGACCAGCAAAGCGGACCGTCACTTGCCATGCCGCGCCACCCACACTAAATTGTATTCTTCCGGAAAATATTCAGTTTTTTTTCGATTGGATAGTATTTAGAGTTGATCGGGAAATGATCTTGATTTGCAGCAGGAACACATCGTGTGACCTAATTTCAATTGATTCGCTTCGTAAAATAGAAAAACAAAAAAAAGGCAGCGCTAGCTTCTTCAACCTCGAGCGTTCCAGGCTCAGCATCTGTGCAAGTAGTATTAGCTTCGTTTTGGGAAAAAAAAAAGTGTTAGCTTCAACATCGAGCGCTACAGGCTCAGCATCCGCAGGAAGTCAACAGTGCTACAGAAATCACGTGTACTTCCATACGTTTCAATCATTCGACTTGTTCTCGCATCTTCATTGGCCCTGAATTTCCATCATGATTATGTATGACCGTTGGCCGGGCTAAACAGTAGCAAAGCCTTTTGAAAACCTTCAAAATTTGTGCAAATTTGAATGGTGACAAAAAATACAACTCCCGGGGGTAAAGTTAGGGAAGCAAAAAGCAGTAGCACACAAGAGACGGGAAGCCCACAAGGCTTATCACACAACGGCTAATATACGAGAGATGAATTCACTGCATCATAGAATGAGATGATACATTCACTACCCAAAAAAAAAGATGGGGAAACTATTACTGCACTACGCGTGAGTTTACATCTCATTTACCCGACACGGCGACACACGCTCTTTGCCCCTGGATAATCTCCATACCCTTTTACCCTACTTCCTATTTTTACAATTTGTACCTAAGCACCAGGCTGTACTTTTTCGAAGCCATGGCTGTACTTGGCCACTGGTGTTAGAAAGAATGGTGACATGAAGCAACAAAAGAAAGAATGCAGTTAGCATCACTGTTAGCAGCTCTTTACAGCGCAGTCAGAAATTGGCACTGGACCCTGCTGGCCGACATGGAAAAAATAAGAAGTCGGCGTTCTCCAGTGAGACCTGTAACAAGAAACTAGTCAGTGATTCGGAGAAAATGTTCTCCATGTATCAGCGAGGAGCAAAGATATGCCAGTGCACACTACCACAGAGGGCCTCCTGTACAGTTGCTTCGATGCGATCACGCTGCACCCATCACCCATCGGATGCCAGCTGCACCTGTTGAATGACAGCGCCCATCCACAAAATTTCCCTTGCATCAAAATGCATGGGACAGGTGTCCATTTGCCCCGCAAACAGATCAGAAGCACAGCACAATAGCTGGTCATCCAGCGTCTCTTCCTCGTCTGCTTGCAGACCTTGTCCTCTCTATGGTTTGTTTAGCTTGCCGGCTTGGATTCGATGGTTTAGAGTCCTGTGAGCAGTATTTAAAAACCATAAATATAATGACCTTATGAAGTTCGCTAAAGCTCCAAAATATATAAAATGAGAATCAATACATTTTTGCTAGTTAACTGAGCACTTTTGGCCTTCTCTGCTTCTGCCTCTTTTTCAGCCTTTTTCTTCTCGAGCTCAGCTTGCTTGAGGTTCTCCTCATGTGCTTTTCGAAATGTTGTTACGAATGTTAAGAGGGTAGATATTACTGCAAAAAAATGGGCACCACAGGGCAAGGATGAGGCAACAGTATAGACAATGCTCAAGATGCAAAAGACCGGGTGTGCTTTAACTAGAGTTGAAAGCGGTCGAACTCGGTCGGGATAAACCCCATATCGTTTTCACTTTCACATTTTAATACGAAAACGAAAACGAACTTGTCAGAAATGAAAATGAAAACGAACTAATTCGAGCGGTCAAACGATCGGATACGGGAAGAAAAACGGGAACACTGCCCCATGGGACTAAATCAATCACAATGACACATTGACACCAATACACATACACATATACATCATAGAAAATTAGCAACAAGTCTAAATAAGTAGTAAGTGCATAACTTAACAAATAATAATAAGTGCCTTGAAACAATGCAGCACACATGCACAAGGTTAGGTATTCCACCCGTCAGTCAAACATGACACAGGCACAATTTCTTTGGGCTAGGTCACTTCTATGGGTTAGACTAGAAAAAACGGGATGTATCATATTTGCAAATACGGGATATCCCGATGAAATATGGGATAAACGAAAACAATCGGGATATAGCCTAAACCGTTTCCGTCCCGTTTTCATTTTTGTCCGAAAAATACGAATTCGATCGGGTCAAATGTAGAAATTGGATCGGGACGGTACGGGATTTATCCCGATCGTTTTCAACCCTAGCTTTAACCACCTACATCCTACAGAGAATAATTTAAACTGATCTGCTTACCTTGTTCAAAAGGGCAACGAACAGGATCCTCACCAAAGTATTTAATCAGTGAGTCAGCCTTTTTACCCTGGAACCAAATTGAAAATTCAATCTACAAGAAATGAAGGGCACATAGCACATATGTGCCGCTATGGACCCAAAAGAAAGGGGGGAGCATACCACTTCAGAAAACAATGAAGATAACGACTGCACGTCAGATCCAGCATTGTCGGTGAACTCTTTCAGTTTCTACACGATGCAGATAATGCCAGTTTAGAAGCAATCGAGACACTCACGACACAATGTGACTTTTTATTGTTTGCTTCAGCATTTGATTGATTAAACTGCTTCAATTTACAAGAAATATTAACAGGGACAGTCACCAGTGGATAAGCATGTATTTCATCTTGTTTTTTGTTTATGGTTGGGCTTGTCGGCTTGTGTGTAAAAATCATGAAAGCCTATATGAGGCTCTGGGTAGTCCATGTAGAGGGTATGCATCAAACAAATAGGTCAAAAAGGATAACTTTCTAAGAAAGGGGCTTTCAATTATCCCAAATGCCTGGTTGTATTTCCACTAAGTTTTACTATCTAAATTCCATATGAATGCTTACATAATATAAACTGAAATCAAGATTAGTGTCCTGACCTCGCGAAAAATTTCTGATACCGGACCATCCTTTTCTGAAGCATCATACTCAAGCTGAACCTTTTCCAGCCCTTTGCTAACTGCTTGCATTTCCTCAGCCAACATTTTTAGTTGTATCTATTGAAAATTAATGGTTAGAAGAAAATATATTCACAAACAGCTGTTACAGAATATTATATATCCTACCCAAGTACACAATCGGTAACATTTCAAGAAGAAACCCGAACCTTTGATGCAGCATCTAAACTAACAAGATCCACATAGAAGTTTAAAAGCTGTGGAGATCTTGCAGCAAGCACCTGGTATCAAGAATTGTTATCAGAATATGAAAATAATTTCACTCATATTACAGCCAATTAGACGCAGGGCTACAGAGTAGTTACCATCGTATAGACTAATAGTCAAATCACAGGCTAAAGGCTACGGCCATTTACAAAACGTAGCAAGAACGCCTATTAGACAATTAGTTTGTTTTTCTTTGGGACAGACAACTGATTCAGGTTGATTTAACCATGCACAACTAGACAAAATCAGTATCATGTATATTCAGAAACTCGATGGCACCTGGAGGCTTGATAATCTGTCTCCCATGGTTTCAAGTCAGACTGTACTAGCCAAACGTGTGCAGTTCCAAACATCATTTAACTATTGGAAGAAATCATGAACCTAGATTTTCACGTGGTGGAAATAATGAAGCATTTTCCATGTGGTGTGAATTACACCGTAGGTCCCTAAACTATTCCCGCATTCTCATCTAGGTCCATGAACTTTCAAATTGATCATCTGGGTCGACGATCACTTTGAGAGTTCATCTCATGGACCCACATGAGAACGAGGAAATGGTTTAGGTACATATGGTGCATTTCACTCTTCTGCTTATCCGGATAATAAGTCAGAGATTCGCTGCTTATTGCCAAGTTGCAGTTCTACTTCTACTCCTAATTCTCATACCAAAAATCACTAACTGTTTGCATTTACCAACTAGCAACCATTTGGATTTGCATCTGTGACTGATGCATAGTCCCTCCACTACAATTAATATGATCAATAAGGTAAAGGTGACATAGGTGAGAGCAGATACTAAGTGCAATTGTCCAAAGGCTGGCTCTAACAATGTGCTAAACTGCACAAGCACAGAATAAGCAAACCCATAGACCATAGTCTCACGGTCCTAATTAACAACAAGGCCGTTTTTTCACCCAAACCTAAGGTTCTTCCAAGCCATCAAGTTTTATCCACTCTGCGGTAAGGCTCCCACAGACCTACTCAGGAGTTAGGACACATGCTGGTTGCTGGTCCACTCATCTGCCGCATGCTCATTTGTTCAAACCTTATCTTTGTGATCCTAATTTAACAAATAATTTGATGCAGACCACATGTTTCATTTACAATTAGACTACTGGAAATCCAATAACTGTCAATCCATCAAATATGTGAAAACTAAAATTTCTACAGAAGGTGAATGCCATACCTTGCAGAGGTAGTGCATTAGTGTCATCTTATTATTTGTTGCCCGGGTATCAGTAAGTTTTAGAAGACTGTCCAACCGGAAACCAACTGCAGCACCTGTAAGAAAATATACAGATGTGAAGTTGTTAATTAGCCAGAGAACATTAACATACGCAACCATAGAACACTGAAAGGATGTCTGGTTACCAAGAGCCCAATATTTAAAATTTTAAATGGAGGACACAGGATATTACAACAGAATATGCTTTGTTTCCATGCTTATTCACACAGTAAGACACAAAGAAGGTGACCAAATTCCACTAAGCATGCATTAGAATGTTGTCCATTAATGAAATGCAAACCCATAGAACATATGACGACCTTTGTGCAAAATACAGTTCATGGTGTGAGTCTTCAAATCTACTCACCTTCCTGATTACTCTCATAAAGACTTTTGATAGTGAGAAGATTATGGGTTTAAACTAAAACATTGTCTGGTGAAACAGACGCTTAATGAATCTTTAATAACCACCTTGTAGAAGATGGACACTATGCACTGGCCATGTAGTACAACATTATGCCATGACATTCTCGATTCAGGATAATACAGCTATAATCTTGTAACCACAGAATGGTCCTACTTACGTTAAAGTAAACAAATTTACTCTCTTCGACGTAGATTTGTAGGGGAAGAATAAAAAAAGAAATTCAGGATACACCATACAACCACACTGCTACCCATTTCATAGTTCCTACAGAATGCTTCCTTATAGATTGTCGAAACAAGCTAGCTTTTTAAGACAGAACAAGCTACATAAAGAAAGGCTTACAACAACCTAATGCACATTGATGTTAAGGAGCCATTTTCCTATTCACTATTGGAGTCCTTCCTATTCCCAGGTTGCCCAGGGGGCTATTCATAACAATCTGGAAGACAAACAAAATAAACAAACTTTTTGTTACCTCTAGCAGTTCCCTGGTTCAGCGTATTCCCAAGGAGAAGGATTTTCTTCATTATTTCTTTCAACTTGAGAGAACTTCGGATCTGATAAAGTAGAATTTAAATTAAAAGATAAAACACGAAACAAAGTTGGGATTCAGTATGATTGAGTTCTCAGCACACCTCGTTACACGAAGAGTCTATGACATTCAGGCTTTTTCTAAGATCTGCAACTTGCGAACCAAACTGGATCTTGAAGGAGAACACTCGCAGTTTTGACTCCATTCGTGGCACTTTCATCAGTTCTAAGAAGAACTGCACCAGGAGAACGTCTACTGTAAATACATAACCATGTAGACATATCTATTTGCTGTGTAATGTTATGCATATCTCAGGGCACATCGAGTGCCACCCGTCATCCAAGGAAATGGCTTCAGCTTTTTTCCTCTACAATGTAATGAGCATATAAACCCATAGGTAAGTATATAGTTATTACCTGTTCGCACTTCCCAAGGTTGTCCTTGTTTCCGGTGTAATTCTGACAAAAAAAAGGAAGAATGCAATACTGTTTTAAAAATGATCGCCAAGGCACTAAAGCAACACTGTACTAATGTTCACCTTCAGAAGTTCCATTTCTTCTTTCGTAGGACAAAACTTTATGAGATTCTCAACTTGATCAACATCCAAAGTCGACTGATCAAGTGCCAGAGCCGCACTCTGCACAAAATCAGTCATTGATATTTAATACCATGTCAAAAATTATATAATAGTGAGATTCCAAATCTTTTGCACTGTCCGCATCCTTACCACCAAATCTGAAAGCGGCATCTTCACTTTTGTCAGCATGATCTCCGTGTTGTTTGCCCTCCTCAACTCGATCTATTCAGATAAAATGTCAGAATAGAGGGGGTACCAAAGAAAGATGGTGAAACTATTGCATCCTTGAAACTTTGCGCCATAATACTAATTAAAATAAAAAAATATAGGGTGGTTAACTAAATAAGTTGATTCACCAAAGAATCTGTATAGGCGATGTATGATTGATTCACCAATTTGAAATTACAATGGATTATTGTTAGCAATTAATACATCTTCACTTTGTCTACAGATCTACATATTGATCAATCTTGAATAGTCACAATTCTAAACCATAGCAGAAAATTTAGGACAAAAGCAATTGAATTTTATGCTAGAAGACCATTCACATAATTTCAAATAACAAAACATGACATGGGAAATTAAAAAAAATGCATTTTGCATACTTCAAATACCCTTCAAACTGTGGCCTCATTCCCTCATACAAATTGAAAAGGTAAATGACAAGTACTTACCAGGTGAACTTTTTCTGGTTTTGATCCAAGTGACTTTCTACGTTCAGATTTTGAACTGTCATCGGACTTTGGAACCGCTGCTGGAAAAAGGCTTTCAAGCTCCGATATATCAAACTCTGAAACACTGCAAAAAAAAAGTTCACGGCATTAGGTATGTAAGAAAAAAAATTAAGAAACCATTCTATATAGGCTAGTTGCACTTTCATCAATTGATCATGAGTGTTCTACAAGACTATGCTATGAACTAATTTAATGTCAAAATCATGACCTGAACAAATCTAATTTCAAGTATGCAACGAAATCATTGAATATAACATGCATGTACCAATAAGTTCAATCTAGATGGAAGGACTGTAAAAAGAAAATAGTCATGAAAATACCTCTGTGAGTCGCCACTGCGTTGCAATTCGTCCCACAGACTACCTTGCAGGGCCCTTGTCACTTTGACCCAATGCAAAGGCTTCAATGTCGACTTGCGTGAGGCAGCAGCCCCATAAGCTGATCCCAGAGGTCGTGCAGCCCCACGTCCTCTGCCCAAGGAAGGATTACTTCCTGGTGGTGGTGGCACACCTGGTGCTCTAGGTGGACCTGGCACACCTGGTGCACGTCCACCTGGAGGAGGAGGAGGAGGAGGGCCACCAAGACGCCCTCCAGGTGCTGGTGGGGGTGGGGGTGCTCTCCCACCACCTCCAGGTGGGGGTGGGGGAGGTGGAGCTCCTGGTCGTGAACCTGGAGGAGGCGGAGGAGGTGGAGCTCCTGGCCGTGAACCTGGAGGAGGCGGTGGAGGTGGAGCACCTGGAGGGGGCGGAGGAGGTGGAGGGCCAGGACGAGCACCTGGAGGGGGCGGAGGGGGTGGAGGGCCTGGACGTGCACCCGGGGGAGGAGGTGGAGGTGGAGGTGCCCCTCGGCCAGGGGGAGGCGGCGGGGGAGGGGGTGCTCCCCGTCCAGGGGGAGGGGGTGGGGGAGGAGGTGCTCCTCGGCCAGGGGGAGGGGGTGGGGGAGGAGGTGCTCCTCGGCCAGGGGGAGGAGGTGGGGGAGGGGGTGCTGCTGAACGTGTCAATGGAGGAGGTGGAGGAGGAGGAGGAGCAGTAAAACCTACCGTAGGTGGTGGTGGTGGTGGGGGGGGTGGCGGTGGAGGTGGACCAGAACTTGTCAATGGAAGGGGAGGTGGTGGTGGAGCATTAGACCGCAAGAATGGCGGCGGCGGTGGCGGTGGCGGCGGTGAAGGAGCAGCATGTGCCATTGATGGTGGTGGTGGGGGGGGAGGCGGAGGCGGTGGTGGAGGAACATGTGAACGTGTTACGGTGGATGGGGGTGGAAGAGGTGGGGGTGGGGGCGGAACACTTGAACTTAGCTTTGGTGGTGGTGGTGGTGGCGGTGGCGGAGGAGGAGGAGAAGTGACCATGTTGTTTAGCCTTGGTGGCGGTGGTGGAGGTGGTGGTGGAGTATTTCCACCTATGCCTGACCTTGGTGGTGGGGGTGGGGGAGGAGGGGGAGGGGCAAATGTCTGTTTTTGTGCTCCAGAAGAAATAGGTGGAGAGGCAGGATGAGGTGTATTTGACAGACCAGTTGAAACTAGCCCCCTGTGCATAGGCATGGAACTTGAAGCGTGGGGTGGGGGTGGAGGCGGAGGTTGAGCTTCGCTTCTTGATGCATTTTGTGCACCCAGTAACAAGGATTGTCGTGTATGCAATGTAAAAGATAGTGCAGATGTTGACTCTTCTGTTAAGTGACTGCTATATGGTTGAGGCACACCGTTCACAGTATTGATTTTGTCATCTGTAGACAGGGATCGTATAGCCAGTGCAGCTGGTGAACTGTCGTATCTGGATGGTGGATGAGATGGCCTATGCACAGAGGTAGCATCAGATTCCTTCTTTGGTGAGATCCATCTCCGTATTGTTTTTGGTTGGGCAAGCTTTGGTTGTTCTTCTGTCTGGGTTGCATTGCCTGCTGCCATCTTCTTCAACACTGATGACACAGCTTTATCAGGGATTTGCCCTCGGTCATCACTTACAAACCTCGGACTGCTAGCCCTGGCTTCTGTTCGACTTTGAGGAAGAGTTATGCCAAGATTTTGTTTGACAACAGGACCCTCTCTCTTGGTTTTTATTTCGGTTGCTACTTCAGTGGCTGGTAACACAACAATTCTTTCATGCAGATTGGTGTTCTTTGTAGGTATGGTTTCTTCAAGGCCAGCCTCTAATTTGCCCTGATCCAATTTGCCATCAGCTGTATCAAAAGGTTTGGCAGCTTTAGTATTGTCACTGCTCTTACCTTGTGCATTCCTACTCTTAACAGTTGTTCTGTCTACCTTAGGTATAGCACTCTTTTCATTGATGACATTTTTCACTTCCTGTCTAATGTTGCCATTCTCCACTATAGTTTTCTCTTCATAGATCACTAGCTCATTGTCCACAATTACTGTGTTCTCAGTAATAATCTTGATATCACCATTCTGCAACCCTTCTTTTGTTGTAGTTCTCAAGTGGATATCCTCATCTGTGCATGACAGACTTCGAGGAGCATCAAAAGCAGTGTAGTCCAAATCAGGGTATTTAAAATCTTTTGTTGGTTCCTCAGCCTGGCATTGAATTTCACCGCTGCAAGTTGGATCAACTGCCGTGACTAAAGTTTGTGCAATTACATCCTTCGTGTCCTCCTGACAGATAGATCCGAACTTGTGTCCTTCTGAATCAATAGATGTAGCGACCACCTGTATGTCCTGCACATCACTGTTCTCTAGGCCACCTGTGTGGTTCGATTTAGACTTTGCAAGATCCTGTTGGACCTGCTGCAAATCTTCTGAGTTCTCAAAGCTCGAGGTAGGCGCAATTGGCCCTTTCTCGTTCATGCTACCAGAATTCTGGGAGATAACAATCTTCACATCCTCATTAGTATGGTGCTTCTCTAGGGTGCTCCTTTCCTCATTTTCTACTGCACCATCCAACTCTGCAGTGCCGTCTAATGATAACCTACCATCAACTGACTGAGTTTCTGGATCCCTTCTAGCATCATGCCAATCCTCCTCTGCTTCATAAAATTCATCTCCTGTGTCTGCCGAAGCAACATCAGTCTCATCCCCATCATCAGCTATCTCCACGGTGGTGGTGGCAGGCTTGAACGAATCAGGGTCCGAAAACAATACCTGATTCAAAAGTCGGGCTTTATTTCAGGTTTCTCTCTCCATAGGATATAGATAGGAAAAGTGAAAGATACATAGCGGCAGATGAATTTAGTACCTCAGCTCGGAAGTCCCTTGGGAACTGATTATTCACATTCCAAGCAACATCAATATCATCACGATTCAATCCAAGGATGTTTGATTGAATGAATGCAGTGTTGAACATAACCCGGAACATTGTTTCCTTATGCTCTAGGTTATCGCCGATGTGAATACATTCAAGAACCACATCTCCTTGAACACGGCAGAATGCACTGATTTTTATCGGGACTTCTGCCTGCATTGCAACCACATATCACTATATCAGAGAACATTTTGGATTTGAATAGTGATAAAACATTCTATTAATTTAGGAGATAGTCACCTGTCCGTAACGCTGAATATGCTTCTTTGTCTTTGGCATCTCAAAAAGGACCTTTGCACTCTTGTTACCAGGACTAGAGTCTTGCCCATGTACACGCAAGAATGGCCTACAACCCCCTTCGGCATCAAACCGTGGAACAACATGGAGAACTACTGAATCCAAGATAAGGGGGTGACTAATAGGAGGCCATTCTGAACCACTTCCTTGTCTTGTTATATAGTGCAAATATCTCAAATGTGAAGGCTGAGGATTCAACGGAAAGAACTGCTGTATAAAGTCCCTGCGAGCCTGCTTGTAGACCATCTCTAGTGTCTTCTGCTCACCAGTGTATGTTTTCCGATACAAAAGTAGTCCAGCCAACATGAATGCAAGTACTGGCCATCCCCCCCTCTCACAATGCATCAAAAGCATGTTATGTTGTCCTTCCACGGATAGCCAATTTTCACACGATTTCAAGAAATGGTGGATCATCTCAAGCTGAAGCAATGGGCATCCTTCATATTGTTGCGGGTAGTCCATTACTGTCATGTCATATTCGGACAATATATCTGAAATCCGGCTCCTCTTGTCCCCAGACCAGAAATTGGATACCATAAAAGATGCATCCGGGAAAAATTCCTGCAACTGCGCAACGATGCCACTCAAATAATCCCGGTACTCATCCTCACCCATGGAGTCAGTTGAGAAACAGCAATCAAACACTGAAAAAAACATACATAGACATTCACACAATCAGATATACATTTTTGCATTATCCACCTAGTACTGACAAAATAAAATATGTATCTACCACGTCAGGTTAGTAGGACGCTAATTTCCACCATAGCAAATATCCTTACATTTCACATTTCCACACGATTCAAGTATTTGATTCGCTTTATTTCAATGGATAAGTACATCACTATAACTAACTATATTCAACAATTGAATTTGTGTGCATGGTGTAGGCAGAGTTGAACATGCCAATTTAAGACAAATGCAGTTAAACCCGAAGTTTCATAAATAGCAAACCTCCAGAAACACCACCAAATTTATAGAAGGAAACAAATAAAGCGATTTAAGCCAAATGCAGCTGAATCTAAGACTGCTTCCATGCCTCCAAACCCACAAACACACCAAATGCCAGAATCCAATTCAAAATCTACTAAAATTAGCTGGTTATTGTCGACACTTCTGCCTCCAAATGCGCCGAATTCCAGCCCAATTGAACTCCTACAAATAAACACTTCACCAAAATTCGAATCCCCAAAACCAAGCAGAACCCGAAAATCCTCTGCGGAACAAGAAACACCCCCGCGAACATCACACCCGCACGAACCAGCTCGACCGGGAGGCGAGAGCATTATACCGTAGACGCGCTCGGAGATCTCGAGCAGCCGATCCGGGGTCTTCTTGAGGAAGAACTTGCGGAAGAGCGCCATCGTCCCCTTCCTCCTCGCTCTCCCCCTCCTCCGCCTCCGCTCCCGCGGCCTCTCCGGCGCCCGCCGAGCTGCTGTGTCGCCTCAGGCGGCCACCGATCGGCTTCGATCGGGGCGCCAAAGGCATGAGGGGGACGCGCCCGCCGCCGCCGGCGAGCTCCGGGGCGGCGCCGCCGGGGATCTCGGGATCCGCGCTCCACCTAGGGCTCCGCCGCGGTGCGGCAGCGGCAGCGAGGCGCGGTGGTGGGATGGGAGGCGGAGGCGGGCCGAGGTCGAGGCACCGTGGGATTGGGACGCCTCTTCCTCTACTTACTGCTGCCTTCTCCTCCTCGCTTAGCTTTAACTCTTCCCCTCTCCTTTTTTTTTCCCTCTTTTCTCTGCTGCCTTTCGCAATCGTTTCCCGAGTTTTTACCGCTACGACCTGGGTTTTTAGTCCTTTTTTTGTATTTTCGCTTGCGGGTTTTTACTCGGCTGCCGCCGTGAATGTTTGCGGGGGTGCCGTGACAGCGGTGAAGGCCGCGCGCTCGGCGACGCTGGTTTCTTCGATTCTGTTCCACTGTCTTCCGGGTCCCGTCCTATTTGGGACCCACATGTCAGTGACGTTTTTTGTGTTCGTTGGGAAGGGGATAGGGTGCGGGGAGAGCGGAGGATTAGACATCGACGGCTGTGTCGGTACGGGCGTCTCCGGATTTTCCCTTCCGGGCGACGGGATCTCACGTTCTCACCTGAGATCCTTTTTACCGCGACGCCCCTATATTCGCGGTAAGTTTGTTTCAAAAATTATTTTTAATCCACTTGCTTGCTGTTTTGGGGAGGGGGTCACGTGCTGGCGGTCAATTTGTTTAGCCGTTTGTACTGCGAGGGGATTTAAGCGCAGTGCATGTCTGCCCACGGCTGTCATCAGCTCAGAGGAAAATCTTGTTAGCATGCATGTCAACGGTTACATTTTCAGAGAGGGGAAAAGGTCTAGTGGAGAGCTGTCTCTGCATCACGCATTGATTAATGTACTTGTTAATGATGCATTCATTATATACAGGAGTACCATTTGCGTCACACGAGCTAGTATCATCCTGGGGAAGACACCATAGTCTTGTTGCTTGAGTATATCCTTATTTTCTTTATTGAAGCGGGTCTTGCTTGAGCTTGTCACGTGGGTTATCTATTATATTAATACAGCAGTGTTAAAAGGAGCCACCACGTTCGTCGAGAGGCCCAAAAATTCCCACGTTAATCTAAAAAAGAGAAGAATATATGTCGTCTGATTTTATGAAGATCTAACGACCCATATTAATTTGTTAATCTAAAAAGAAGAAAAAATATAGACCGTCAGATTTTATGAAGATCTATCGGTCTATATTATTCCGTTAATATAAAAAAGAGAAGAACATATGTCGTAAGATTTGATGAAGATCTAATTGTCTATATTATTCCGTCCGCCACCACCCCTCCATGGTCACCGCGCGGCCGTCTGTGGCCGCCGCTGCACAGTCGTTCGTAGTCGCCGTAGGAGGCTTACACCGTCGCCGCGAGGCCGTTCATGGCCGCCGCGGGAGCCCTCTACCGCCGCCGCCCGGCCGTCCGTGACCGTCGTGGGAATCCTTCGTCGTCACGGCGCAACCGTCCGCCGAGAGGGTTAAGAAATTCCCACGTTAATCTAAAAAAGAGAAAAATATATGCCGTCGGATTTTATGAAGATCTAACGGCCCATATTATTTTGTTAATCTAAAAAAGAAGAAGAGAAATAGGTCGTTGGATTTTATGAAGATCTAATGGTCTATATTATTCCGTTAATATAAAAAAGAGAAGAACATACGTCGTAGGATTTGATGAAGATCTAATGGTCTATATTATTCCGTCCGGCGGCACCCCTCCATGGTCACCGCGTGGCCGTCCATGGCCGCCGCTGCACAGCCGTCCGTGGCCGCCGTAGGAGGCTTCCACCGTCGCCGCGAGGCCGTCCGTGGCTGCTGCGGGAGCCCTCCACCGCCCCCCCCCCCCCCCCCCGGCCATCCGTGGCCGCCGTGGGAAAACTTCGTCGTCGCGGCGCGACCGTCCACCACCGCGGCAGCCGCCCATGCGCCTTCGGTGCTCGGAGTTCGGCTGCTCCGCGCGCCGCCAGAGGACGGCGAGGCTGAAGGCTGCCAGCCGGGGAGACCGGCACCCCTCGCCGCGCCGCCGCCACAAGAGAGTGGGGGAGATAGAGGGAGAGAGATAGAGTGGGGGACTGGTGGCGTCAGTCAAAAAAAGGAGAAAGAGAAATGGGTGGGCCCAGGTATTGGTAGGTGGTATAGAATATGAGATATAGAGAATAACGGGTGCAGTAGAAATTGATATAGAGAAGAGAATCTCAATGATTAAGCATGAATATTTTTTTAGAGGATGAGAATAGAGTACGACGAGTGCGTACAGCCTGAAGCCACATGTGCCCTTCCACGTTCCTCTATATAGGAATCAACGTTCAACAATGAGCAGATGACAACATATTGATCTGTACGTGTACCTGATGAGACATGTTCAGATTTAGTGCGTTCAACAAGGTTGTAAGCACAACAGGAGAGAACGATTCTCCCTTTCTGAAGGGAGCGAATCGCTGTAAGGATCGAGCAGACGAGCACCATGGCCGCGCTCAGCACTCAGTGTCTTTGCCAACGCAAGTGAAAAATCATCAAACGGTTTACCTGCGCTCAAACCCTTTTGATGGTGTTTATTAACGAGTTAGTGAAAGGAGCAGAGAGAGGAAAAACAAAAAATGAGAAGAATATCTGTTCGCGGCCGCTGCTGCGCAGCCGTCTGTGGCCGCCGTATGAGGCTTCCACCGTTGCCGCGAGGCCGTTCGCTGCCCCACCCGGCCGTCCGTGGCTGCCGCAGGAGTCCTTCGTTGTCGCCGTGCGACTGTCCGCCGCCAGGAAGTTGTCCACCGCCGCGGGAGCTGTCCGGACGCCTTCAGAGTTCAGAGTCCGGCCGCTCCGCGCGCTGCCGGAGGACGGCGAGGCTGAAGGCGGCCAGCCGGGGAGACCGACACTCCTCGCCGCCACCGCCGCCACTAGAGGGGGGAGACAGAGGGAGAGAGATAGAGTGGGGGTGTGGTGGTGTCGGTGAAAGAAAAGGAGAAGAAGAGATGTGTGGGCTCAGGTGTTGGTATAGAATATCAAATATAGAGAATAACAGGTGCAGAAGAAATTAATATATATATGAGAGAATAGAGGGCTACTGTTAAAGTTGTAGTATTTTTATGGCCCTTAAAAAATAGAGGTGACCTCCATTTAGTATTTGGAGAGTCTGGTTTGAAAGGTATTGATGGAGTTAATCTTAATAATATAATATTATTATCATATTAATTGAAATAAAAATAATACACAATGTTGGTTTTTTGGTAAGATCTAAAAATCTATATTAACTCTTAAAGTTCATTGATTAGAGTAAATAAATAGTTAAATTCTAAATTAAATGAATAAGGAAATTATAAGTTGATCAAAGAATCAATGTCAAATACAATTAGTAAATATAAGCTTACATCATTAATTCATACCCTGTGCCACATATATGATGATAAAAAAATGATAAGTTTAGATATAATTGGATAAACTGTATTGACAATGAAACAACGAATATTTAAATAAAGTTATATTTAAATTAAAGAAATCTAAATATTAATATAAAAAACTAGCTACCCGCGCAAATTTGCGCGGGCCACCTTGCTAGTTTTGAATATAAAAATGTAGTTGCCATCGATATGTAGCAGAGGTAAATAAAATTCACAAGCTTAACACCGATCCTAACCTGAGTGGTGCGGGATAGTGGGCAGCATTTTGCCAGATGGGCGGACAAAGTTGTGTTGTTTTGCAAAAGCATTATATGCTCAGCTAAAAAACATGACCACGGTGGTCCAGAGATTTCAATTCGAGTCGCTAGTGACGCGTCCGCAGCCCCCACTCCCCTGTTTTAGATGTGCAAATGGCATGCCGGGCGCTGCTTCCATTCCATCTGCACTGCACTCATCAGATGCAAAACACAACTTGGAATAAATAAAGCGCCTGAATAATTGAACAGCAAGAGCCTTTCTATATCCCTATCCTATTCAGAGAACTTCACCAAACGTCCAGGACCAGCCAGCCAGACCCCACGCAAATGATCTCCAAACCGACGGTCCCGATCACCTACGCCCCGGAAAACGGACGGCGATCCCAGCGACCTCCAGCCCGAGGGGACAATGCCATGCGGGGGAGGGAAGACACGTGCAGCGCAGGGCAGCGGGGGAAAGCGAGCGCGCACGCCGGGCGTGGGAAAAGCGGGCCACGGAACGGGGAGGATTCGTTTCGTTTCACTACGCTGCTGCGCTGACGGATGCGGACGGCTTCGGACGGGAGCCCGCCTGATGGCGAGACGGCAGCGGAGGCCGCCGATGCCAACGTCCTTGGCCGCGCCCGCGGCCGTCACGTCACTGTAGATTAGGTTCTCGGTTTTGAAATTACACGGCCGTGGGTAACAGGGTAACTTGCAGCGTGTTCACCTAATCACCTGGGCGATGGGAGATATTTCACCGTTTGACTCGAGTGTTAGGAAAACGAAATGTCCTGATGAGCTGGGGATTGAGTTTTCAGAGACCGTCACATTTTCCACGTAACCAATTGATCTCCAGAAAACGACTGTGAAAAGATTAAGAAAACGGGTAAAAATACTAGAATCAATATATTTACCAAAGTGAGGTGCCGCCGTTTTCAAAGATGGGAAGATTGGTTGTGTTTCTTTCGTATCCGGAAAAAAATTTCCAAAGGGAATCTTGCATGCATGTAGTACTAAATTAAGTCTATTTACAAAACTTTTTTAGGATGAGTGCAGCTTTGCGCGACGAATCTAATGAGCCTAATTAGTCCATGATTTGCTACAGTATGCTACAGTACCCATCCTCTAATCGTGCGGTCAAAGACCTCATTAGATAGGTCTCGCGAAATAGTTCAATATTGTGAAGATAATTTTATAAACTGAATTTATTTAATACCCTTAATTATTGATCAAAATGGTGGAAATTTTTTCCACCCAAAGAAACACGGCCATTATTTCGCTCCTGGATGTCATTTTCAGCCACTGGTACGGTGTCACTTCAGCATAGGAATGTAACGTTCCCAGGAGATGGCACGCGGCAAGGTCTCCACCTGCACGTCTCGGGCAAGTTTTGCCATGAGCGTGGCGGCGGCGGCACCAGCATGCAGAGCGACCGGCATGTATGATGCCGCGCGGGCCACCAACGAACGTCTCGAGCTCTCAAATCTCAATCGCGATGTGCATGGGAGCGTCTGCACGGGGTACGGTACCCCATCACATCGCACGCGTCTCGCGAAAGGCAGCACGCGAGCAATTGCGCACTGGATTCGGCGCCCCTAATCAGTTGTCAATTAACAGAAGGAATTATTAGCCCATCTCAACTTGTTCTTTCTTTTTTCCTTTTGTGGTACATTCACATGTTCAGATTTTACTTAAACATAGTACTAGTAAACTTCTGCAGTGTTCTGTACCTTAGCTTTCCTAGTGCTTTCAAGCAGTAACCCGTGAAAGTCATCCTCACATGCATGCAAAAAAAATGCCTGAAATTTTCATATGTTTACCACCTGCAAGTTTCAATGGGAACCGGGACAACATGCTTACTGCTCCCTGCGTTCCAGTCCTGCAGCTCTTCCTGGGGACAAACAAAAACGTTCTTCCAAAAGGAACTCGAACTCTAGCTGCTGTCCCGAGACAGTTAGGAGGTCAATTATTGGCCCATTAGCATCTAGGGCGTGCAACAGTTATCACCGTTACCAAACATCACCCGTGCACAATTGGCACGTACAGCACCAATTATCATCTGACTGTGGCTTGGGAGAAAGCCGCGAACCGTGAACATCTCTCCGTTTTACAAACGAGTTATCTCTCGTAGGAAGAGCGTACGATGTGCAGCAACGGAGGACACGGACGATTGGATGAGGCAAGGAATATACAGTAAAGCCAATGGATCTGTCCAGTTCATTCCCATCACTGACGCCACCAGGCTAATTAACTAATCCAATCCAACGCTTGCTATTGTACTCTCTTGGTAAAAAAGAATGAAGAAAAGGAGGTCCCTTGATGCACAATCAACCGCGACAGGCTGCCTACGATAATATATGGGGATTGGAGATGGATACCGGTAGCGAGTGACAGGGGTGCCCCACGCGCCTTTTTCTCGAGCGTCGGAGCGGACACAGCGACTGTGGTTGGACTGGGGCCCCACGTGATAGTCACTCCTCATACTATCATAGTAGTGCACTGGTAGCTGCTGTCCACGTGCGCTGAGGCTGCTCGCAGTGGGGTACTGGGAAACGCTACAGGCAGTAGCGTATACGCAAGCCAAAAAATGGCTGCAGCGGGTACCGCTACCGCGTGCGGCACGCCCGCCGAGGCGAGCGCGAACGCCAAATAGAGCGCATCCGCGGACGTGCGCTACCCTGCCACGGTGGCGTGGGGCCCGCGAGCGGCAACGGCTGCGCGCGCGAGGGAGAGGGAGGGAGCCGGCGGAGATGGAGCCGACGGAGAGGGAGCCACTGGAGAAGAGGAGGGGGAGGGATGGCCGCCGGAGGTCCTCGCCGCCGGAGAGGGAGCAGGGGAGGGGCGGCGGAGGAGGCACAGGCGGAGAGGCCTCCCGCTGGCCGTGCGCCATGGCCGCCCGCCATGGCCTCCCGTTGGCGCCGCCGTCGCGTCAGATTTGCCGGCCGCCCGCATGAGGGAGAGGAGGAAAGGATGCTGCCCCACCGCCCGATCACCATGACGCGTCCCCAGCCGCCTGCTGCCGCCGCGTCGCCGGCCGCCGCGCCCGCGAGGTCATCGCACGCTGCCGCCCTGCCGCCCGACCACCGCGACGCGTCCCCAGCCGCCTGCTGCCGCCGCGTCGCCGGCCACCGCGCCCGCGAGGTCACCGAACGCTGCCGCCACCGTTCCACCGCCGCTGCGCCCGCTTGGCCGGCCGCCGCCCCACCGCGCCGCCTCTGGCCAAGCTCCACGCTCGCCGGACACCCCGCAGCCACCGGCGGCGCCCGGGTGCTGCCCCGCCGCGAGCTCCTGGACGACCAGGCGGGGAAGGGAAGCCACGCGACGCGCTCGTGCGACGGCGAGCGGACGCCAAGCGAGAGCCAGGCAGCAGTGCTCGTCGTCGGGTAGCTCCCGCGGTGGCGCAACCCGCCCACGGTGCACGCCACGGACACGACGTCGATGCGGTGGGCGCGCGCGAAGATCCCCGCAAGGAGTCCGGCGACCGGTGCGCGCGCGCCCGCGACGAGGTGGGAGACGCGGAGGAGCTCGAGCGCCGTGGCGGCCCTGGGCGGCGCCGTGGTGCGGCGCGGGGAGGTGTCGTCGCGCCAGAGGTCCTTGCGGCGGAGGTGGAGGAGCAGCGCGATGGCGGGGAAGCAGGGGAGCGGGGGCGGGTAGTCGGCGCGGAAGGCGGCGAAGGCCCAGATCCGCCCGCAAGGCCGCCACGACGGAGGTGGAGGAGGGGAGGGGCCGCGCCGGAGGCCGGACCCCGTCGCAGCTGCCCGTCCGTTGCGCCGCGCGCCGCCAGCAGCCGCGCCCACGCCGCCAGCGGGGGAGAGGAAGAGCATAGAGCTCGAGGCGGTGAGCTCGAGGGGGCCGACCCGCCACCGTGCTCCGAGGAGAGGAGGGAGGGAGCGGCGCCGACGGATGCGGGAGCGGCGGGGAGGCGGGCCGTCGAGCTCCTCCACCATGGAGCTGCGTCTCCGCTCCGCCATGGCCGCCACGACGAGCTCCGCCATGGCCGGCGGTGAGGAGGAGAGGGAGAGGAGGGGTGGCGCGGGGGGACGCCGGCGGTGAGGAGAGGGAGATGAGAGTCGCCGTGAGAGAGAGATGAGGCGGAGGGAGAGAGAAATGGAGGTAGAGGGAGGGGTGAGAAAAAAATATATTCTATGTGGGTAGTTGGTATTGAGTATGTGATATAAAGTATGACGAGTGTGGAGAAACTCGGACTGTACTGTAAAATCTCGATGATCAGGACGGAATATTCTCTTTTAGAGTATAGAGTAGAGGTTGACGAGTGCGAACAGCCTCACGATGCACACAAGGCTGCTCCATTCCACTCACTCCCCGCCGATTAGCGCCATCCGCTAATCAGCTCGATCAACTCCCCCTTTGCTTACCGGTAGGCGACGTCCAGGAAAAGGAGTACTGGTGCAGCAACAGGAAGCAAGCAGAGCGAGGAGAGCAACTGAGCCAGACAGCCAGTGAACCGATCGACCACTGAGCTGAGCACATCGCTCGCTAACTGTTGATGCTGTCATGCGCGCGCGACACGGCGAGATTCCGAGCAGAGCAGAGTGCGAGTCGATCAGTCGCCTGGAAAGTTTGGTACTAGCGCGCATCCCGAGGCCGTCGGCCCGCCGCGCCACTCCACAGTCCAGGCGCACCCCGATCGTCGACGGACGGTGCCGCTGCCCGCTGAAAGCCTGAAACGAACGTGTGGGCGCAATCATGGAAGGCGGCAGTGTCAGCGTCGTCCAGCTTTTTTCTCCCCGGAACGTTGGCGAGTGGACGGGCCGTGCGCGGACCACGCAGCAGGAGCGGCCGCGTCCATGTCCATAGCACGAGCAGGACGGACGGATCATCCATTCTAGGGGAGATCGAGCCGGGCAGGTAGGGTAGGGGCGCGCAAGCGGAACAGCGATAGGGGGTGCTGGGCACACGCCGGTGTCGCCCCCTTTTCAGCGCTGCTAGGCGACAACGGGAATATTGGCCAACTATGGCCTCGTGCCAAGGATCATGCATGCCCCAGCGCCCCCACCGCGCGCCGCGTACCCGCACTCGCACCTCCCGGATCGGCACGGCAGCGCGACGCATTTACGCCCCAGCGCCGGTGCTCGCTGCTCAGATCCTTCCTCCTCGATCTTCCTCTTGCTTCCTCCTGTTCTAGGATCTTTTCCCCTATCCCCTTATAGATAGATGTGATACGATATTGACTGCGATGCGGGGGCGGCGCGGCGCATTAGTGGCGGTGGTGGTGTTAAAGTCGGCCCGCCGGCGTGAGATTTCTGACTACCTGAGTCTCGCTTGCCTTTGCCCGGACGAGCACGTACGCGGAGGAAGGAAAGCGCCATCACTTTCGTCCGTCCGTCCGTCCGTTCGTTCGGTTGCTACCCGATCTACCGCGGCGGACGGACGGGCTCGCCTTGGTCGCCTGCTCCTGTGCGTGTCCGGGCCGTCCCGACGGCTCCCGACCCGCACCTAAAGAGAAAGCGCCGTCGCTTTCTGCTCCTCAGCCGCGGCCGGCAGGCGGCAGGGACGTCTCGTGCTGTCGCCGTCGCAACCGGCACGCCCCGTGCTCGGTCCGCGTCGTCGCTCCCTCCCGGACGAACAGAGCCGCGCGCGATCGGTTGGTTGCTTTCGTCGCAACCGCAAGTCCGCAACCTAGCAGAGTAGCAGTTGCAGGACCGAGACCAACCAAGAACCAACCTGGGCCTCGGCCGGTTTTCGGAGGCCCGCGCAATGCGTCCTGCTTGTACTGGGCCGCGCGTAGCCCGTAACGACCGAGCGGCAAATTGTTCGGGAATGAGCCCATCAGTTCGACAGAACAAGCTTCTGGTTCTTGGGTGTCCAGTCCAACTGGTGGGCTAAACGACACCCAACGTCCAGCAAAGTTCAAACAAGAGTACTAAACGAGCCACCATGACGGTTGTCGCACAAGAGTACAAGACACCCAACGCCCATCAAAGTTCAAACTCCAGGCCGCGGCTCTACGGGCCTATTTAGGTCCACATCAAATCATCAAATTTCTCAAAATTCTCTCTCCAAACTTCACTATCCACCTATCACATTAAATCTCTCTCCTTATACAGGGAGCATTAAATATAGGTAAATAAAAAAACTAATTACATGGTTTTAATGTACACGACGAGACGAATCTTTTGAGCGTAGTTAGGTCATGGTAGGACAATGTTTACCACAAACAAACGAAAAGTACTACGGTGCGCTACAGTGTCGGATGTGACATTTTCACCAAACTTTTCCTTCATCTTTTTGGAACTAAACACACCCTACATCCAAACCACACCCGAACACAGCAACTCAACCAACATCTAAACCACACCAGAACACAGCGGCGTGATGCCCTATTCGCATGACCTCAAGAAACGGTGGACCGTCTCAAGCTCAATCAATGTGCATCCTTTGTTTCCGTGGGTTTCGTCTCGCCGCTTACGATTTTTAACTGGCTGCCGGGCCTGCCGCCGCCAATGTTTTCGGTGAAGGCCGTGTCCTAGGCGACGCTGGTGTGTCGCTGTCCTGTTTCCTTTGGGCATGTATGTCAACGGTTACATGTTCAGGGAGGGAAGGATTCAGGTGGTGAGTTGTCTCAACGTTATTATGCATTGATTATAGGCAGGACAGAAATAGCATTCGTGTACCACGAATTAGTACTAGTATTATCTTTTGGGATGGAGAAGACAGAGTAGTTTTCTTGCTAAGACTATCTTATGAGTTGTTTTGAAATTTTTATCACCAGCAAACATGTAACAGAAGCATGCAAATTGAAGCTCCAAGCTTAACGTGCTAATCAGAGATACGGAATAGTGGTTGCATTTTTCTTTTTCGGTTAAAAGAACAAAGCCTGCGGTTCCCTTCAGCGTTCAGGTTTGCGGTTGCAACGCCAGAGACGCTGAACCACAAGAACACCAAGACGCCAACCGGAGCGGTTGGACCGATGGTTGACAGTGACACTAGTGCGGCAGAGTAATAAAATGACAGATTATTCGATTTTACCCCTTTTCTTTACAAAGGCTACCTTTACAACAATCGCGCCATGGTGCGGTGGTTATTTTTTTCCCGACCGCACAATGGTCTGAATGTCTGATCAACCACACCAGCTCGTCAGCTCTCTTAACTGCTCCTCCTACAACAAAAAAGGGATATAACATAGGCGTCCTCGGAGAATCTACAATACACGCCCAAGTCATATACAAATCTAGTAGAGGCACAGTTTCTCAAATTTTGCTGTAAGCTGGGATCATCTAAATCCATCACGTTTTGATATTTTCAGTCAACAATTCCATCGTCAGCAGCAGTTGCGAGCTCCCAGACCCGGGCAGTAAAGGCCTATCAGAAACTGACATGCTCCCACCTTCTCTATGCATCAAGCTTCCAATGAAAATAAATGGTCAGGCTTTTGCTCTCACTTGTCCAGCTTTCTTCCTGTCACCATATAATCAGGCAACCATCATTCACAAATGATTATCAGAGCAATCAGCAGGGGCAATGGAAAGAGAAGGCATATTTAGTTCTGAAACACAGTTACCTCTCCTGAACCATGATGTCCGAACAACTTGTCGGATGTGGCGCTCGTGCTTCTGTAACAGTTCATCAACCTTGTGTGACTGGGACAACAAAGGGCCCGAGTATTCAACCTTCTCTTCTTGATCATGGTCACCCTGAAGTAGTTTTAAATGGCACATTAGGTATAACTTTGTTTATATAAAATTAGAAAGTAGTATTAAGTAAATGGTTGACTCGACTCACCTTGAAGCTATTCTTTGACAAGAGAGTGTCCCCAAGATACAATGCGTTTGAGAACTTCTGAGAGTGGTAAGTGTCGCACGAATCGAATGAATCTGGACGCTCTAATTGTGACCACTTCTTCAGGACTGCACGCTTTGCTACATCATGAGGCTCTCGGTCTCGGACTCTGGAGTTAACGCGTGATATTGATATGGGTACATCTCTGCCAGGTAGCTCCCTCAGGCCTATGTTCTCTTTAGCTTGGGACCTGTCCTGATTGGCCTCAGCAGGAAATTGGTTTCTTGAACTAGATCTGGTACGTGATCTAGCAAAAGAGTGATCCTCCTGTGGTCTTTTGGCCCATGCAAAGCCGCTAGATGAAGAAACACTCAATGGCCCAGAGAAAGGGACTTCCTCTCGCGAGTCGTTCTTAACATGCCGAGCTCTTTCTCTAACTGTCACTGGTTGTATGTCTGCAAATAGCCTAGCATCACCATTCAGCTTCACACGATCCTGAATTGCACCTTCCTTGGTTCCATTTGCATTAGTTTTGGACTCCTGAAGCAAGAAAGGAAAGCACGAGATTTCATGAGCAATGCTACCATCAAATTAAATATTCATACAGCTTGGCCAAATCTATCTGCTGATAAGATTTGGTGAAGGCATCTAGCCATAGAAAAAGAAAAGACACCTGTGTGTTAATTATTTGCTTAGGGACTGCACTAGGTTCTCTCGGTGCTCTGCTGAGCCTTGAGGACTTCTTGGATGCTTCTATCCCATGCCCTCTGCTGGCTTTCCTCCTGAAAGAAAAAATAAGATGTTGTTGACTATGGCTCTGTTCAAATTAAAAAGAAATTTCTTTGTTTGGCTTCCAGTCATCAAGTCATAATGATAACAACTCTATGTTCAGTGTTGGGAGATGTTCAGCAATAGATGATTTTTCAACTTGTCAAACATACGTCCAGAAGCAAATAATAAATAACACATCTTCACTTTCTGATTTTAAAATGATTCTAAACTTAACAAAGCCCACCTGAGCGCATCTTCTCGTAACTTTGCATCCATCTCCTTGTTTGGTGTATACTTAGGCAAGCTCGAAGGTTCGCACGCATAAGGTTTTGTCCTGAAAAACTGTACATAAATAAACAGAATAAATCACACATTATTATAAGCGGAACAAGTCTTATAAAATTTACAATACGAACAAAGAAAACTATTTTTGCTTGCACTAAACCTAAGGATTTCTTGCTCATATACTAATGCCATGTAAAGAGATGGGGGGCACCGATCTAAATGCAAGTTGCAGTAACACTAATATTCTGCATTGTTCTTGGAGATTTGGCTTATGATATTACAATTCAGATGGTAAGCTACCCTAATAGTTTGAAAATCTGCTAGATTCTTGGATTACTTTTTCCTAACTCTATGAGGAAAAATAAAATAAAATCGCTTATGCATAACAAAAAGAAAAGGCCAGTAGAACAGAATTAGTGAATTTCAACAAACCAACAACTTTAGATTCTAAAGTCCAAATATATCAATTTTTCAATGTCACCATTTATAAAATTCATAAAATAAGAATAAAGGACATTACATGATGAGTCTTACCTCAGATGAAAGAGAACCTGATGCAGTACCACGCTTGTAGGGCTCCACCGACAGAAGAGTTTCGAGTAAACTCAATGCATTTTCTGGCACCTCTTTAAAAACATCTCGAAGGTTACTAGGATATGGATGATGTGGTTTAAATATTGTTGCATGAGGCAACTTCGACTTCTTCCAATAATCATCAGCAGGGGAACCACATAGCTTAAAAATCTTGTGCAGTTGTTCCACCTGGAAAATGGAAGAGATTCTTTATCATATTCACACACAGCAACAGATAATTTAGAACTCCTGGCAAACTAAAGTGAGAAATTTCTTCTAAAAATAGGAAATAGAAAGAGGAGGGCATAAAATGAAACTTGTCTTTTCTAATGAATTAGGATTGGAGGTAAACAACAAATACAGAATGTGTTACAGAACCATTATTCACCAAAATACAAAGAAGCAGGCAGATCAGCACATGAAGATAGTGAACTATATTAATTAATGTAATTGAATAGTTACCTCAGTTCTTCCCTGCAATATAGGTTTCCCACGGAACATCTCAGCAAATACACACCCCACACTCCACAAATCAACGGCTGCATCATAGTGAGTTGAACCTAGTAGAAGTTCAGGTGGTCGATACCATAATGTAACAACTCGGCTGGTCAGAGGATGGTTTTTGCTGGGATCAAAGTAATTAGCAAGACCAAAATCAGCTATCTTTAGAATCCCTTCATTATTCACGAGAAGATTTGCACCCTTTATATCACGATGTACTACACGGCGTGAATGGCAATGCTCCAGCCCTGACAGTAACTGGTTCATGTAGCACTTGAGCTGCAGTAGGCGACAATCAGAAAAAGCCAGACCAACACAATGCAAGGTTAAAGACTTAAAGTTGAACTGAAGGCAACAGGTTTGCTAGTACATACCTGTGCTTCAGTGAATTTGATGTCTGGGGAGGAGCAAAGTCCAGCAAGATCATGCTCCATGTATTCAAAAACTAGATAAAGGCTGCATGATAACCGAGAAGTAATCAAGCCTTCCAGTTTCATGACATTTGGATGATCAAGCCTTCTTAATATCTGTATCTCCCTTGCCATGAATCTAACACTCTCTGGCTCAAAATTATCAAATCGCACCTTCTTCAGGGCAACAATCTTTCCTGTCTCAAGGTCTCGTGCCCTGAATACACTACTATATGTGCCTTGCCCAACCTAAACACACAATCCGACAAACAAAAGTGATCAGACCTTTAGAAGGCGCAGCAAACATATATCTGAATAGAATGATCATAAATGTACAGAGAAAAGAATGAAGGTTCACAAATTGTTTAACACAGAAAGCACATTAGAAATTATCAGAATTCATGATTTTCATGATTACATACAAGGGTATGCCAGAAATTGAACCTGCATTCCACAGTTTCATTACCCTTGTTGTACATATAAAACTAAGCACAATAGTGGTACACATTTGTCCCATTATCTCTCCATGACGATGATCACATAGAAGAAATGGTATGGTCAATTTTCCTACCAGAAAAGCATCTCAACAATGGAGTCGACTAAGCCATTTGATGCCTCATAGAAGGAGACACCAGATCACCCAAGTCACATCCCTTTCCTCCCCTATACCCTCATAACAATTGTCAATCATACTAGTTTAGTGTTCACGTCGTAATCCTTCACCAACAAAGTAGTACTAACAAACAAATCATAAAGGACACCAGAAAGATACCAACCAGTGAGACCAAATTACAGTCCCAACAACTATCATCCTTCTAAAATTCGACATGCACCAAAAATTTTGCCATGGAAAATGACCCACGAGCTATTGAATCGAATCAGCCATAAAAAATCTCAACCGAAATGAAATCACCCAGGAAACCTCAGCGGAAAGCTCCACAGTACCTTCTCCAGCTTCTCGAAGTTGTCGGCCTTGAGCGGGATCCACCCCTGGATGGCCTCCCCGGCGACGGCGCTAAGCCACGGCGGCCAGCCGGCCGCCACCTGCTCCCCCTCCAGGCTCTTCCGCAGGCTCCGCAGCCGGAAGCTCCGGGACGCGGCCGGCACGGCGACGACGGCCTTCCCCGTCCCCTCCGCCTCGTCCTTGACCTTCTCCGACCTCCTCGCCGCGGACGACGAGCTGCGCAGGGACGACACGGCCGCCGCGGGCACGGGCAACGGTACCGGAGCCGCCGACTCGTGGGCGCGCGGCAGGCGCGGGTCCCTGAGCCCCCCGGACGAGTCGGCCGCCGGCGTCACCGAGACGGCGTTCTTGGACGCGACGCAGCCCATCGCGGCGGCGCGCTACCACCACCACCAGGCGCCACCAACCATACGCCGGGCTCGCGCACGCACACGGACCAAACTACCAAAGACCAACGCGTGATTTTAAGACACGGCTCTACGCCAGCATTGGGCTGCGAGACGGCGGCCGCGGTGCAAAGAATCACGACGAGGAGGAAATTTGACCCCGTCTCGCCCGCCAACCGCAACAGGCGTCACGGGTCGAACACGGCACAAGTCAAGAACACGCCGTGAGGCCCGGGATTGACCTGGAAGACTAATTAATGTCGCGACATAGACGCGAGGCGAGCCGTCACGCAAAAAGGAAGGTGGGCGAGACTTTGTCGACACCACCGGGCACTGGCCGAGCCGCCCGCCCCCGTCGACGGACCACGACGGCGACGCTTCCCCGTGATCGCGAGGGGTGGTCGGTCGGGTCGGGCGGAGGCGGAGAGCGAGAGCGCGCGCACGCACGGCACGGAGCACCCGCTGCGGCGAGCGGAAAAAGCCACGGCCTTTTCTGCCCGCAACCGCAAGCGCGGGGACAGATCACGAAGCCGGTAGGATTTACCGGCGGCGAAGGCCGGAATCGGGGGCCAAGAGAACGGCGCAACAGCCAAGAACGGCGAAACCGCCTCCCCGCGCCGCCGGAACAGAAAAGGAAGGCATCAAATTTGGCCGGAGGAACGGCAGCAGGTGGGTGGGTGGAGCTCGCTCGATCAATGGAGGAGGAGGGGTAGTGTGGCCGTGTGGGGGGAGGGAATCGGAGCGGGGGGCTTAAAAGGTCCACGCGCCGGGGGCGGGAGTGATGAGATTTTCCGCGCACGCTTTTCCCTTTCTCTTTTGAGGGAGGAGTCGTTGCCTTTGATGAGCGCGGGCGCCTTTCTTCGCGCGGCGCAGGTGGTGGTGGCTCCCTCCCTTCACTCGGGCACTCGGCAAGCCGCCGCGCCGCGCTCCGCTCTGTTCTTTGGCGAGATTAGCGGGGGACGTAGCGTAGGGCCAGCATTTTTTTTTACTTGCTAATTTTGCGAAGCTTTTTCAGGTTGGACCCTGGATTTCCCGGGTATTGAACGAGGAGGCCAACAAATCCGTGTATCGCCGATAATGGTAAGTAATCCCCGTACGTTAACGTGATGGTAGTACACTGTGGAAGTCCGTACCGGTTCCCGGACGGCCATGCAGGCAGCCACCGCCCACCGGACGGGCTGGTCCCGGCCCGCTTCAATGCTAGGCGTTTCTCGCTGAAACCGAGCTCTGTTTCACGTGAAGCTGCCATCGTATCGGACCACCCAAATTGAGCACTTGTGTTGATTGATCAAGGGAGGAAACAGCCTCGCCGTCGGCCCCGTTCCAAAAGCGTGCCGGCAGCGGCAGCACGATCAATCAAACTTCTCCGGCCGGGGGCAGCCCGGAGTCCCCGGACAGCGGCACAGCGCGATCGAACGGCCAGCTCCACGCTGCTGCTTTCCCCGCGGCGCGGCAAAAAAGGTGCCAGCCAGGGCGTGGGGGGCAGGTGCCCAGGTGCCTGCCCTGCACTGAGCCCCTCGGCCCGTGACGAGACGAGACGGCTGACGGGTCGACCCGTCCACGGCGCCGCGCGCGGCGGTGTGAAGGGGACGGGACGGGATTTGCTTGCTTTGTCCTGATCCGTCTACTGTGTCCAACCGGGTTGACTACTGCGGTCAACTCTCAGGAAAGCTGGTGCAGGATCGCAAAAAAAATTGGGAAAGCTGGTGCGGGAATACCCACCATTTTACTGGGTTATTACTCCTTATTTTCGCTCCTTTCTAGAAGTTCACTTTTACTAACAATCAAGCCGATGATTGCACTCATCTTTCACTATCACTGGTCTTCGGTGGTTGTGGTGGTACTGTGAAGTAAACATAACTGCCACGGAGGGCACAGATATTATTTCTGCACAACGGGCATGGCCGCAACATGTTTATCAGCTCACGGCATTCAAGCTGCTATTGTGCATAGCCAAATTCCCAACTGCCCCGTCAAAATAGTACTACACGGAGTAATTTTGACATGACATTTGATTTGGAACTGCCCCACGATCCTATCTTTAAATGACATCTATTTTATTTTATTTTATTTTTTAAAAAACATGACATCTTTCTCCAGCTTGGTCAACACAAGAAGATCTCGAAAACAAACAGATTCGGCCAGAATTGCGTCAACTAGCTATAGTACAGTTTTAATGGAGGTTAGGTTGGAAGCTACTACCTCACTCACACCATCAAAGGCCAAAAAAGCCCTTGTTACTGCTCCTATTCTAAAGAAATACTAGGTGTTAGAAAAGTCCAATGCAATCTCGTAGAAGACTCATTTCTGCGCAAACGTGCAAACCTCTCTGATGTTAGAAAAATCATATTTTCTTCGGTTGGAAAAGGAACAATATTTTTCAGACAAGACAGATGTTTAGACATTAACCGTTTCAAAATTCAAAGAGTGCCAGTATGCTACTGCTCCTTGCCGGTAAACATGGCCCATACAAGTTTGGTCTGCAAATGACCACTGCTTTTGGAAGTATTTTCTGTGTTGGTCGGATTCCAAACCGGGGAGGTCAAATTAGGTCACGCAGGCTGACAGGCAGTGTCTTCTTCCTCCCCTCTCCTGATAGGTGTAGGGGAATGGGATTTAACAATCAGTAAGGTGGACGAAATTGCCTGACCAAGTGGATTTTGCCCTGTCTAATAGCCTACCGCGTGATTGCTTAATCAAATATTGGCGCGACTTGGTACTAGCTGGTGTGGGCATGTGATGGGGCGACACTACGTGGATTCGGTGTTGACGCAGACGCATAGTTCGGCCGCACATATATCCATGGATTCTGATAAAAACTAAGCCAACAAATCATGCACCGCCTGAACCTAGCTTAAGGTTCACTGAAACTGCGTTACGAACTTATGGTTTTAAATTCTAGTGGAATCAGCCGGGGTTTGGAACTCTCTGATCTGCCGGCAATGATTGCTCATCGCGAATAATGTTACTCTGTCCTTAATCCCAGGCATCCACTACTCGTACAGAATGATTAGTTGTATGAATTGGAAAAAAAATTCTGTTGCAAACGACTACACTTGATTTCATCCTAGGGAATGTACATGGTGACCAAACAACACTATTTTTTCCCCGTTTATGATAAGGACCAAACAACAACGCAGTTGAAGGTCCACTGACTGAAATAGTGGAATCTAGCTCTCTCTACGCGAGTCAAAAGAATAGATTTCGTGCGGAATGTTTCTTTACATTTCGCCAAAAGCCAAATCTAGGCTAGTGCCGGGGTCCAATCCTCTATCGTGTAGCAGTGGCGAATGGTGATGCTGGCTTTGCCTTTAGACCAGGACGATGGATGAGACGAGAAAGGCGCAGGAGCAGAGTGGAAAGGAGAGCCCGGGAGAAGTCTGAAACGGATGTCACGGAGGGAGCCCGTGTCCTGTCTTCTACGGGGGCTGACTCCGTGCACGCGCTGCAGGGGACACTTGGACTCGTCTCCACGCAACGCAACGAGCCACACGCATGGGGACTGACTGCCCCACTCGCGCTAGTGCTACTGTGCAGAGTGTGCACAGGCACAAGTGCATCTATGCTTGCCACACTCTTTCCTCCTGTTCATACGGGGGTGTGAAACACTCGGTAGAATAAAATAGGATTAAACTGTGTATTGTACTACTGATAAAACTAAAAATACGGAATAGCTGTGAATCTCATGCGGCTGTAGTGTGATTGGAGCTTCAGTGTTCATACTGCAATTGCTCCGATGTTTTAGTTCCAGGCCGGCTTCCCTGAAGCAACGAGAGCAGCATCCGTGCAAGGATAATCTAGAAGCAGAACACTGCCCAACAGGTCCGAATTCCTTGCAATTGCAGTCTGCTCTGGGTAGCTTGAACCTTGAGCTGTGCCTGCCTGCCTGGATGTAATGTACGTTACCCAAACAGCACCGCCTCCTGTCTCGTCGAAATAGTGATGGCGGCACGGCAGATTAGCGTGACATTTCAATGTTTTTTTGATGATAATCCAACAACGGGGTGTTTAGTTCCCGAAAAGTGAAGGTGAAGTTTGTTGAAAATGTCACATCGAACACTGTAGTGCACTGTAGCACTTTTTGTTTGTTTGTGGTAATCGTTGTCCTACCATGACCTAACTAGGCTCAAAAGATTCGTCTCGTCGTGTACATCAAAACCATGTACTTCGTTTTTTTATTTACCTACATTTAATGCTCCATGCACGAGGAGAGAGATTTGATGTGACAGTGAATAGTGAAGTTTAGAGAGAGAAAGTTTGGGGAAGTTTTGAAAGTAAACACCAACATGGTTGCCTTAATCGCAACCTAAAACCAGAGAGACGAGCAGACGGCTGATGGCTGGGGCCTCACAGTGACAGCAACACTGCTCGCAGTTCATTGCTTGTCTGCCAGCTTCATCATCCACCTAGAAAGCCATAGCATGTTTATGCATGGTACCTTTGGCCCTGTTTAGTTCTCAATCCCATCATCGAATTTTCAAAAATTCTCTCTCCAAACTTCACTTTCCACCTATCACATCAAATCTCTCTCCTAATGTATGGAGTACTAAACGTGGGTAAATAAAAAAACTAATTGCATGATTTTGATGTACACGACGAGACGAATCTTTTAAGCCTAGTTAGGTCATGGTAGGATAATGTTTACCACAAACAAACAAAAAGTGCTACAGTGCACTATAATGTCCGATGTGACTTTTTCACCCCAAATTTCACCTCTTTCCATGGAACTAAACACCCCCTTTGATAGCAAATGTAGCCATGCCTTTTCTCTTTAATAACTACATGTCTAAACTAACATGAGCTTGCACCGAAACGGAGGCAGTCAATTCGTTTTGTCCCAGATAGTACATGATTACCTTTATTTCAAAAAAAGATAGTACAAGATTACCAACGAAACACTAATACCAGCACAGTAAAGGCGTACACCTCGCATTAGTCGCTGTGTCATCGATGTTTTGAACCTCGTACAAGTCTCTGAAAGCCTGCTCCTGCATCTTCATGCTTCATAGTACAGTAGTAGGCACTAGGTTTTAAGGCTGGAGTTCTTAAGCAAGGCTGTACAGAAGATGACCGTGCAGGGGTGTAATGCTTGCTGTTCTGTTCTGTATCATGCTGGGATGCAGAGTTGTTATCGTCGTAAGCTTCCATCATTTTCGCTCTCCCGCTCGTCCTCTGTTTTCAGTTGTGCCAAAGATTGCCAGCGTGGTCCTGCCTGGTTGTTTTTTTAAAAAAAAAGATTGTGAGGGAGGAAGAGATGATGACGCAGGGCTGGTCCAGGGAAGGCAATTGTTCTGACATCATGATGGACAAAGAGGGTGCATACTATGGAGTGTATATCTACTTCACTACTTGGCTTTGAAGGTCAGGAAAAAAAAGCACGCTCTTTTGGTTGGTCCTTTTGTTCCCTGTCTTTAAACATAAGGCTCTTTTATATGGCTACGTGGAGGATTTGTGCTCCAAATGAAGGAATGAAGGATCATTTAGGATTAGGTGCTGAAACCTGGGGTCTGACCGGTACCATGATTCAGAGTTTCAGATTCTCGTATGATGCGGAAGCCGGTAGGACTGAACCACTCGAGGATTGACTATGGCTGCCAAAGCACACCTGAACTCTTCAAGATTGATGCGCCGCAGGTGTCAAGATTTCACACGAATACGAATGAATATGTTCATAGGGCGAAATGCTCCCACGTGCACAAAATCTCTATGATGCTGATTTCTGAAAGAAAAAAAGCGATGAAAGATGAGCACTTACTTTTGCCGGTGTCATGTCTCAGGTGAGGTGAGAACCAAGGAGTCAGGAGAGCTTCCTCGTGTATAGGTTCAGGTTCAACTCTTGCATCATTTGCATGCCTGCTAATTACGACAGCTCGAGATGTTTTGCTAGGTATCATTTCTCTGCCAACTCTCGTACTTGCTACAGGCCGAGCATCGTGATAGACTGATAGTTGGCAACGCCAAAATGATGTGCACGAGCACGATCTGGCCGTGGGCTCGTGGCCGGCTGGACTTGACATCTCCTCGGCCCCTCCTCGCGCATCACCGCAATCATCGCTCATCATTGTTGGGATCCCTGCCGTCGGCTGCCATTGATCTCCGTTGCAGATCTGAATCTGCGCCACCATATGAACCTTGCACAGGATGACGGTAATCTAACGAACGAACGTGGCAATGGCACGTACACCGCGCCACACCAACATATGCAATGCAAAAGCTTCTCGGAGCAAGGACAAAGTGTACATCCATCAGTTCATGTGCCATCGGGCTATACAGTCTCGTACAGTCACAGAAAGCCTGCACCTGTATGGCTGTATGCTTGCTACGGAGTACCAACTAGGCCTAGCTCCGAAGCAAGACGACAGCACAATGTACAGAAGATGCAGGTGCTTTCTGTCCATGCTTCGCTGGGTCTGGGGCCTGAGCACACGCAGGCATCGCGATCGCATGTTGCAACTTGCAACCACTTCCTACCCGCAAAAAAAAAAACTTGCAACCACTTCCTTTTGTCCTTCATTTTATTTTTGGTCTTTTTGGGGGGAAAATGTTGTGCTGAATTTATCAGCAGAAACAATTGAGCAACTGAAGCAGATGGTGCTGAAGCTGGTCCATTCGAGGCATGCATTCAGTTCTGACGCGATGATTAAAAGAGAGCAATATTGTGCTATATGCTTGTCTTCAAAGGTCAGGAAAAGCACGCTACTTTCTTGCAATCCTGATGATCGATGCGCCGCAGGTGACAAGAACAAGACCTCACAATTTCACGAAGACATGAAGATGTCGATGGGGACAAGATGCACGAAACGTCTGTGATTCTGACAGAAAAGGCCGAGGGGAAACACGAGCGATTCTTGTCCGAGCAAGACCGAAAAATGGCCGTGGGCAAGACGAGGTGACAACTCCAACCGCCGGCGTGCTGCTTTCCATTGCACGCCTGTCATGTACGGCTTCAGAGGGAGTTTGCACGAGAAGATAAGTAGAAAAGATAAGATCGCGAATGCCCCCCCCCCCCCCCCCCCCCCCCTGGTGCGTTAAACAGCTTTGGTAGACGCAGTAGCAACTTCTGAAAGCATTGGTACAATGGTACTTCCGTTTTATGTGTGCTAACAAGTAACAACATCCTTATCCGTGCTCTTTAAATGGCATAACGACGGAAGGTTCTTAGCGGCAATGAGTGTATTAGGGAGTAGTGATCAGTCTAGTCTTGATGTCCATCGCAAACAAATGGTATGATCGCGGCCAGCGTTTATACCCACTGGATGCCCTACTTCCGGATTACTGGAATAACACTTGCAGCCAACAAGACTGCACGGTTGCCACGGGAATCCACCGTAACAACAGGCCGTCAAAACTCCACCTCACCATCACCGATAGCACAAATTTACGTCAAAGAGTGCCTTGTAGTCACAACAGCATCGTAACAGCAGGCCACTTCAGAACTCAGGGCTACACTTTCTAAACATTCAATTCAAAGGATCTGGATAATACGAAATGAGCGACCAAGCGACAGTAACTTCCATCTTAGTCTTACAAAAGCCAACATCAAGCACGCCATGGATGGCTTCTCTTGGCTTCCTTGGGTGTGACAACCAAGTCATCTTTCACTAGTCTTTTTTCCATGTTCTAATGCCTCCCATGACTTGACAGTAACTCTCAGCTTTTCCATCTTGCCGTCACCACTAACACACACTTATCCTCTCTTCTTTATGTTTTATTACATATTTTTGTTATGTCTGTTTTTTAAAACACGGTAGTCATGACAAATGCCACTTTAGAAGCAATTTAATAAGCCATCGGTGTGTTAATGACACATAGGGACACCTATATCACTCGCATGGTAAATAAAGAATACTATTGCAAAATTACAATGTCATGAAAACAATTATGTCAGCATATAATTATGCAGAAAACCAGAGCTTCTATCCGCCGTCTATCTGCCTTTTTGGGTGTGAAAACCAAGTCATCCTTCACTGCAGTTTTAGAACTTTTCGAAACGTCCCAAACCACAAACTCTTAGTTTTCCAGTAGTTTCAACAGAAACAACACGACGTGAAAGCATGATCCCGCCTTCACCAGTAACAGTCACTTTCCTGATTCCAGAATCAAGCAAGATTATCTTCTTCTGATCAATGCTGTCGAATCTCTTGCAACGAATGCCAGTAACTTCCAGCTTTTGCAAATTCCTCAGAGGCATCTTCATATCAGGTCACTCGTGTTAGTCAGTAACGAGTGACCACGCAACAGTAACTTCCATCTTACAAAAACCAGCATCAAGCAAACCAGAGCTTCTGTTGGCTTTCTTGGGTGTGAAAAACACTTCATCTTTAACAGCATTTTTAGCAGTTTTCGAAACCTCCCAAGCCTTGACACAAACTCTCAGCTTTCCAGTAGTTTCAACCGAAACAACACGGCGTGAAAGCATGATCCCGCCTTCACTAGTAACAGGCACTTTCCCGCTTCCAGAATCAAGCAAGACTATCTTCTTGTGATCAATGCTGTCATATATCTTGCAACGAATGCCAGTGGTAAAGGCAGCAAATTGGGCACGAAAACCATCTGGCCATGACCCATCACTGACGCGCACAAATATTGTCGCCTCCACGGAACGAGCAATATGACCAAGTGTAAGCCTCAATGCGCTAAGCTTGCTAGTATTGCAACGATAAATCTGACATGAATACGTTAAATTACCGCATGCAACTGGCACAACTAGAAAACTCAAGTCTTTATCCTCGGATTCGGTAGCCCCCTTCACTGTCAGCTTAACCTCGATTGTCAAATGATCCTGCCACAGAACAGCACGGGTTGGACCTTCCAGTGCTAAATATCGATCCTGCAATGGAGTGAAGTGGAGTGAAAAAAACATTTGACAGCAAGGAAAACATTGAGCAGCATAATCTACATAATCTACAATGAACACAGAACAATTCTGCATGGCAGCACAACAGTGAAGGTAATTTTGCGAACCTCTTTGGTAAGGGTTTGGCAGTTGCCCCTTGCGCGGCTGAAGATAACATTTCGATTGAAATCAACATTGTCACGCACTGCAACCATACCGAACACATCAATCGGCCACTGTAAGCCCCTTCTTATTCCTTCAACCTTGACTGAATATACCTGTAGAGTGCTCGTTGGAAAGACGCTACTTGGTGCAGGCTCATCTGTAAATCGCATGGGACCGATCTTCGCTGCACGTAGTTGGAGAAGATTTCAAGTGAGTTAAGATCGAGTACAGCAGCAGCAGCAGCAATGATAATAACAATGACAGTGAAACTAATTAGCATGTTCAGGGATCACATAACAGCAATAGACATTTTTAAAAAAGAGAGCAATAGACATAGTTGCCTGAGCAAATTGAACCCAGAAAAATTATAGGGTTATATTACTTATATTCTATCTAAAAAGTTAAAATTCAACAAATTGGGATGATGAAAGGAAAACTGAGAACTCACTCGTGTCTTCCAAAGAGCCGTGTCTGGCGGACCAAACGGCAATCCAGTCATCGCGAAACAAGCTAGCCGCATAGGCTTCGAAGTCGGATTCGATCGTCTCCACATCCGTTTTGGTCTCCTCCGCTTTTTCCATCAGATCACACGAGAGGAACAGGCGAGATTTCAATGCGTGCCCGCCAATACGGATTATTCGACGCCTCGATCTCGTATCGAAGGTTTGACTATGGATAACTAACAGAAGAGGAAGATGGGATCGCCAAAAAATAGGGTTAGCTTTTGCAATGCGAGGAAGGCGCCCTTGCTTTTATTTGGGCGGCACACGCCAGTTTCCGACTCTGCCACGCTCCGGTGTGGCCTGACCAAAATCAGCCGGGAAAAGATCACATGGGCCAAACCTAAAGCTAAAACTTTGTAGCCCACTGCCCAGAACGGGGGTATGCCTCAAACAGTGATGTCGCCGTCGAGGTCTGCGGATCACTGCCATCTGCGTGAACGTCACAGCAGGGTAAACCGATGGCTCGTCTCCACATCCAATAAGGCTTTCCCTGGAAACACAAAACAAAACACCGAATCCCACCAACCATACATTCTAGCCGATCTTGTGAACTATAAGCCTCGTGGGAAATTTAAGACGAACAAAATTTGATCACATGGGCAGTAGTGTGCCGAGAAGGTAAAAGTCATTAGCTCCATAAAGGTAAAAGTCATTAGCTCCAGAAAACTGTTGAACGATTTTCAAAACACAAAGCATCAAACAGAAGTAATACTGCGATACCAGACAGCTCACGAACAAAAAAAAAACAAATACTCCCAACAATAAACCTCATTTCCTTAAAGCAATTCAACCGTTCCAAACCAATTTATTGATACTAAGCAGAGGGCATAAAACCATAGAAAATACAGGGTCCCGAATGTAACCACAGATAATGATAGTCAGATACGATGCCACACCCAGCAATCACTGCACTTGAGTTTAGCATAGCAAAAGCCAGCTCAAGCTAGGGTGAATGTCTCGGTACCAATCCTTCCGTCGCGATACACTTCTTTTTTTTCGATTAAGTTGAGATACAGTTGTTCCCTCTGTTCCAAGGCCAGCCTTCTCTAGGGAAGTTACTTGGGGCCGACATCCTTCAGTGCGCAGATCTGCTCCTCACCCATGGCAGACTGGACAGTCACCACAAGGTCCTTACCGCTGTCAAATCCTTCCTTGATCTGATTAACAAAGCATTAGATGGAGTATAAGCATTATTGGACAATCTTATCAAACAGATAAAATAATATTGCAAAATGGTTCCAACATTTAGTTAAATGACAGCACTTCCACATATCCACTTCAAAATATATACTATGTGTGCAGAAGCATTTAACTAGAAACAGCACAAAGTAAAGACACAATGGAGGAAGAACTTGTGGTGACAGAACATTACAAATAATAGTTCAGGCCAATTATATTAGATTCTGGCGAGCATTAAGAAGTGCAAAACTTCGAATATTTTTTATACAACATGGTACCCAAGTTGAACCTTAACAAGAAAAATAAAGACAATTCAGAATGAAAAAAAAACACCTTCCTAGTTCTACAAGGTCTTACATTCTACAGGATCCATGCAAAATCTATTAACAAGATGCTAGGGAAGAGGCTAGCGGATAGACTGAAATATACAGGGCAAGATGGACTGAAATATACAAGGCCAATGTAAAAAAGATTCACTGCTTTCAAGAAAACAACGTTGAGATATAGAAAACTGAGATGGATATTTTCCCAAACAGACCTGACCCAGGAGAATCTCATCAGTCGGGAGTCTAAGATCATCCTTGGTGTTGCCATCAGAAGTAAGAAGGCTCACCTGAAAGAAAATGAAATAAATGGTAAATATCAAATCAAACATTTAATTGAAAAGGCAGACACTTTGGCTGATTGAACGTACAAATCCATCCTCTGATATGTCAATCAACTGATACTCAGTGCGGTTCACGTGTGGCACCTAAAGACGATTGAAAGGGTGAGTCAGTTATGAAGTGAATCATCGAAGGACATAGTTGAACAGGCAGACAAAATTTAACTTACATCACAGTTATGGGAAGACGGAACAATATCTTCAAGCTTTTTCCCATTGAATATGTCTATGGCAACAAAGTGGCATTTAGCGTGACCGTGCTTACCAGTCTTTGAGGTAGAAACCTCCACCACCTGCAGCATAAACTATATTCATCAACCATATTCAATAAATGAAACAAAACCTCAACAAGACTGGTGCAACTTAAGAGCAAGGAAAATGCCAAATAGTAAGATAACCACACGATTGCATTGCTGATAGCACTCAAATCCATCAGAAACTCAATAATATCAAACAAGAAAATACAAGGGAATAAGAGGAAGTGGGTGTTACTATCACCTTGTGAGAATGCAGTATGCAGTGACCCCCCCTAACATAGTGTACAACAAGGTAACTAGACTGTGAAAGCTTTGGCAGGCTTAGACTTGTGGCCCAATGGGTCATCCTATCTGTACGAGGCTGTCTGCCATTACAACAAGTAGATACCCATACTTCTCGTTCGCAATGGATCCCCAAAACTTATTTTCTTTTGCCTTAGAACTGGAAGCTAACATGTCCATCCTATTCATTACAAACATTTCAATCACAGTGCATGTTATATATCAAATGCGAGGCAAATCCAACCCTGCCCAATCAGATATATAAATAAATGTGAGTTTCCTTTCGTTCCAAGCTATTTTTCAAACTTTATTAATAAAACTCAGAAAACATGAGATTGAGTAGGCAAAGTCATGTTTAACTCCATGCCCAAGTTGACTACCAAAATGCTAATCATATTCTGAGCAAGCTTAGTTGCCAAGATAAGTCATGATTTTTAGGCCAAGTTATTTACTTGATCCGCAGATGATTAATGGACCAAGAACTCCTCTATGTAATGGACTGTACATGGAGTGACTTCCCACAAGTATAGATCACTGTATAAATGATCAACATCAAAGTTATTGTCTAAGGACAAACATCTGGTTGCTTTTACAAGCACAGAATGAAATCCCCCCTGTTCAGTGGCAAGCTGTTCTGAAGAGTTAGTCAGTGTACACAACAGACTAGATTTCCCATGTGAATTGCAAGGGAAAATACTTAATTTAATACTTAACCTTTCATACAGATTCAAATACTAGAATGGGTGCAATCAACACATACCAAATGCAACCCCCAAAACCCCTCTTTAAATGGAAAAACAGAGTTTAACCACCCAAAACTGCAAGCAATTCTGCGAGTAGGATTCAACAGAACCTACTAACTCCAGAAGGCTCACACTTACATCACGTCTCTAATCAGCTATGATTCCAACCTCCCTTCAAAGTAATCACTAATCAGCAGGCATCTAACATCCAAATCCACAAATTACATCACAAGACATGACGCACACCTTCCAAGTAATCGCTAATCAGCAGGTTTCTAGCATCCAAATCCACAAATTCCATCCCCAAACACTAGGTCAACCGTCCACATGTAACAGTAACAGCATGTCTCCGCAATCCGCATCAAGCCATAGTATGACAATACACAACTATAAATCACCAGTTCAGCCACAGAACCACGCGCGTCTAGAATACAATCGCAAGAGTACTATACTAGACTAGAACCCAGATCGATGCGCATATATACCTTGCAGGGGCGGCCCTTGATGACGATGAAGCCGTTCTTGCGGATGGTGCCGGCCTGCTGCGGGTAGGTCTTGGACGCTCCAGCGTCGGCCTTCGACTCAAAGTGGTGCTCCTCCGAGTCCGACATGGCTATCCCTGCAACAAACCCAACCCCAAAACAACAAGATCCGAGAATTAGCCTCGATTCCCACAGATCTCAGCGAACGTGACGAATCCGAAATCGAGAACCGGAGCTGCTTAATTCGGAAGCAAATCTGAGAGGGAGCGGATCAAATTCTTACCTGGTGTGGATGGATCACGAGGAGACGGAGGAGCAGGGGAGACAGAGAGAGGGAGGCGCAGATGATAAGCGATAAGCTCGGGGGCGAATCCTAGGGTTTGGGGCAATTTATATACTGCTAACAGCAGGTGCACCCACCGCTTGCACCAGGGAGGAGGCGGTGAGTCTCACTGGAAGTGGGTCCGGAGGATAAGCGGGCCCGCGTGTCGGTGAAACATTTCTAGGTGCAGGTACGGGGAGCATCTTAACCGTCGGTTTGGTCGGGGGATCGGGACAGGTGTACGGCTGCGGGGTGTAGGCATCTCGTCGCGTTTGATTCACGCCATGGACGGCTGAAAGCATCTTTCTTCCTCCTTTTCCTCGCCTTTGATTTATTTTTCGTTGCTTTTCTTTCCTTTTCAGCGTCTTTTGGCTGATCAGCGATAAGAAAACGCAAGTCAAGCTCTGATTCCGATCAGATTGGGATTCCCTGTGAGCCCTTATAAAGCACTGCTCTTAACGTTTGTTTTTTCTTTCGAAACAATCGTGTGGGAATTAACTGGGAAATTGGGAATCCATGTTTGTGCTGTTGGAATTTAAAAAATATATACCGGGAGGAAAATTGTAGCAAAAGTTAGTTTCAATAATTCGATCGCGTTATGTCAGTAGTTATGGAGTGATATTTTGATTTTTGTTGCTTGATAACTGATAAGTACACGCCAACTATATACATACGTCTTGAAGTACTCACCTAGCACGATTTGCTGGCCCAACAAAACCAGGAAAAAAAAATAGATGGCCGAACTAGGCAAAAATAGATTTGCTGGCCCAACAAAATCATTAGGCAGGCAGGTCTAGGCATTGATTTCGGGCCCATAAAGTTTCAGGTTTTTGCATTCCCAGCTCATCATGCAAAATGTGTCTATTTTGTAGGCCCAGCTCAGCATGCAAAAGGCCCATACGGTTTTCTATTGCCATGCATTGATTTTGGGCCCAAAAAGTTTCTGGTTTTTTACTCCTGCCTGAGTCCAAAAAAAAAGAACACCCATTTCAACAGTACATATTCCTTGTGCTAAAAAAAAGTACATATTCCTGAGTGAATACTGAATTATCCAACGTTGTGTTTAGGAGAACTTGACGAAGACAAGAAACAGTGCACATTTATATTAGCCAAACCAATTTTTCGGCGGACCATTGATATTTGGCCATTGTTTTGTTTTTAATGGAACGTTGGCAATTGGCATACTTACCTTCGCCAATGAAAACTCTATTGTTGCCTTGGGCGAGATCAGGGTGGGCGAACGCTTGCGCTTTGCCCACAAATTTGGCTGCCAATGCCAAAGAAAGCGGCAACGCAGCAGCACTTAACATAGGTGCTTATATTTTGAGCTAATTATTCTTTCTGTGGTTGGCAATTGCTCACTAACAATGATGGATAACTATAGTGATTTTTTAGTTGTTCATAGGGTAGTGTGAGTGTGTTTGCCCTGCAATGCATTGTGTTTTGCAAAAAAACAAAACTAGAAAGTATGCATCAACGAATACAGTTTCATACTACCTCCATTCGTGTATATATGATGTCGGTTAACTCAAACTTGAGCTAATCAACGTCATATATAAACAAACAGAGGGAGTATTTGTTTCTTCTTCACAAGTTAGTTCAAGTGTTTGTTCTTCTAAAGAGAGAAGGTTACCAAGATATACATGAGACAATGGGAGACAAAAGAGTCTAGATTTTTAGTGGTACAAACTTCCTTTTTCTTTCAAAAGGATACAACTAATAGCCTTGTGTCTTAATTAAACAATGCTATCACTCTACCAGTGTAATGTTAAACTTGGTGTTGTTATGAGTACTGTGATTACATATTTATTTCCATGGCAGGATGAAAGTGCATCTAGGCACTTATGTGTTTTGGTGATTTGTATGACAACATGATTAGTGATTTAACTTGTTTGCTTAAGCATATGAGCAGGTTTTTGTTGTCAAAGGATATTCATGTAGTATATTTGTTGATAAGTAAAGGTGCTCATCATCGGTTTATATTGGTATAAATGCAAACAAGTGTATGTGATCCCATGCAACCAATAGAGGCAATGACAAGTAAAGGGAAATGACAAATGAGACATATGTTGGGCTCATTTAAAGGAAGCTTGTCAAAAGATATTGGGACAATTGAATTGAAGATATTGGATATATCTCGGATAGTTGAAGACATGGATTTCAATATGGATTTCATGTGGATGCAAAGCAAAGCCAAACTTAAAGTGGTAAGATAGGATGAAAGGGATCAAACTAGATGGCTAGTGACGAGGTACTAAGCGAAGTAAAGGACAAGGTTGACTTGTGGCCGAGGAACTTTGCTAGGGTGAAGTAGCTAGTATCGAGGTTTGGTCTCTAGGCATTAATCAAGCCTCATCTAGTGAAGCAATGCAATGCATCCAATCATTGTTGAATAATATGATGAAGTGGCTTATGAATTGGTATGGATTCGTGATCATACACTTGGAAATTCTAAGTCACTAGCTCAAGTTGGATTCGCTCAGCAAGAAAAGGATGTTGAAGCCCTCAAGTTGATAATTGATCAAGTATGGCGTTAATGAAGACATAAAAGCTCAAGTAGAGGTTTTATTTATTATTTGCAATCTTGAGTTTAGGAATGCCGTACTATCAAGAGGGATGCAACATTTAGTTGTTTGACTACACACCAAAAAGTGCTCATAGGTCAATCCATGTGAGATAGCGTTTGAGAAGAGTGTTTTGGGGCTTAGTGTGCTTGCTGGTCCAAAACCGGTTTGACCGGTTTTGGAAACCGGTGTGACCGGTTTGGGAGCTCAGGAGTGTAACGGCTAGTTTCGTTTGAAAACCGTTCTGACCGGTTTGGGAAACCGGTCTGACCGGTTTTCCACGGGCATAACGGCTAGTTTTTTTTGTGTGTGAGGTATTTATACCCCTAGCCCTCACATTTGAGGGCTGCTGGTTCATTTGGGTCTCTTGGGCGACCAGAAGCAATTCAAGCACCAGCAAGCTCTCCCCAAGCCTCTCTTTGTGAGAGTAGGTTGTATTTGTTCATATCTTTGGATTGTGTTGAGAGGGATTGGTTGTGTGAGCTTTAAAGAGCTAGAGAGAGCTATCTAATTCAGTGAGGAGTGAATTCATAGCTTGAGCACGTCCGGTGAAGTCTAGCAACTCTTTGAAGCATTTGTTACTCTTGGAGGTGAAGCCTCCTAGACGGCTAGGCGTCGCCGGTGAGCCACCAAGGTTGTGGTGTGCCACTGATTGTTTGTGCATGTGTGGTCTTACCTCCTTCGGGAAAAGATCAAGTTAGTGGAACCGAGGAGATAGCTCGACCTTTGGGTCACTAGGGGCTTCCTCAACGGAGACGTAGGATTCGCTGCGCTTTTGGGCGGCCTTTGGGCAACAGCGAATGTGAACTTCGGGAAACAATTTGCTGCGTCTCCAATTTGATTTGCCTCACAATTTCCTTTCTAGCACATATATTTGTTTCCGCTTCGATCTACTTGGCTGTGCTTATCTTGTGTGCAGGGACTAGTTGGATCTGCTAGAAATCATCTACACAAGCACTCCATCAAGTTGCGTCTGTGCTAGAGCTCGAAAAGGGGGTTAATCTACATTCTTGTGTTTCTCAGTCAGAAACCGGTCTGACCGGTTTTGGTTCTGGCTTAGTCATATTTCCAGCAAAGTTGTGTTCGGAGTATCCAGAGGTGTTGCGGAATCTCCGGTCTTAACCCCAGAGTATCCGGCATACCTTCGGAGTATCCGGAGCTGAACTGACAATTTGTTTTTAAGTGTTGAAAATTTGCAGAATCACCTATTCACCCCCTCTAGATGACATCACGGTCCTTTCACGGGATCTCTTCCTAGATGTATTGGTTTAAGTCCACGCTATCGGCGTGCTCTTGAAAACTAATGCTATACTAACAACCACCATCTTTCTAACCATATGGTACAAACACCTACAGCAACCAAACTACTGTAGTAGCTAAGCATCTAGGCATAACACTCAACCAACCTAATGAAAGACACTGAAGAAAGGGCACATGTCAAAGGAGTCAGATATCCTACACGTTTCAGGTCCACATAAAATGAGCAAAACTTTGTCAAAATCAGTGACCATCCCTTGTAAATCTCTTAATATACGGTACTGCTCTACACGCCTAAAACTCAACAGGATGAACAGGGCAAGCACCGAATACATACCTGCCCAAGGTAAAACACACCGAATACACTGAAACCTCGTGATCTCCGATCCAACGTGCACTGGACGACTGCCGCCCTTTACCCTTGTACCAAAACGACATGTGAAATCAAGCCGCAGTTTTACTCATCTGAAACTTGGAAAACTGCAAGTACTAGTACGGAGTAGCACATAGCAAACGCCGCCCAGTGTTGCTATTTAGCGCGTCCCCACGGCCGCCGCTCCAACTCGAAGCCGCACTCCGCTGGTAGCCGCGAGGGCCCACCGCTCAGTGACAGACTCCAGACCCCCGCCGCGCCCCCGCCAGCCCGCCCGCCATGGCGCCGCCGGAGCCGGAGGTGTTCGACGTCGTCATCTTCGGGGCCTCGGGCTTCACCGGCAAGTACGTCATCCGCGAGGCCCTCAAGTTCCTCTCCCCCAACTCTTCCTCCCCGCTCCGCACCCTCGCGGTCGCCGGCCGCAGCCGCGACCGCGTCGCCGCCGCGCTCCGCTGGGCGTCCGCCCCGGCGCCGCCCCCCGAGGACGTGGCCATCCTAGTCGCGGACGCCGCCGACCCGGCCTCCCTCGCGGCGCTCGCGTCCCGCGCCCGGATCGTGCTCTCCTGCGCGGGGCCCTTCCGCCTCCACGGCCACGCCGTCGCGGCGGCCTGCGCGGCCGCGGGCGCCGACTGCCTCGACATCTCCGGGGAGCCCGAGTTCATGGAGCGCGTCGAGGCCGACCTCCACGAGCCAGCCGCCAAGTCAGGGTCGCTCATCGTCTCCGCCTGCGGGTTCGACTCCGTCCCTGCCGAGCTCGGGTACCTCTTCCACACCAGGCAGTGGGAGCCCCCGTCCGCGCCGGTGACCGTGGAGGCCTACGTCAGCCTGCAGTCCACCAAGAGGATCGTCGGGAACATCGGCACCTACGAATCGGCCGTGCTCGGGGTGGCCAACGCCGGCCAGCTGCAGGCGCTGCGCAGGTCGAGGCCCAGGCGGCCGAGGCCCAACGTGAGTTGCTATTCCCTTATTGCTAATTCTGAATTCGAATTAGAATGTTCACATTGCGCTATAACTTAGAAGGATGATTTATCTGCACGTAGACCATATTGGAAATTTTCACCATGATAGTTACTGGGCCAGATCCTGATTCGTGTGCGCTTTGCACATTAGAGGCTTCGATTTTCTATTGCCGTCCAATTTGTGCTAAATTTGTCCGTGTTTTCCTGAAGGGTATGCTGGATCAGTAGTTTGGCATAGCTACTTATTCTTCCTGAAATTCAAAATTAGCTTAATTCCAAGATATGTATGCCCAAATCTCCTAGTGTACCATGTGTTACTGATGCAGTTGGTTAGTGAAAGTTCTTCTGCTAGCGAACTTTTGACTCTTGCGGTGAATCTGGACACTCAGCTCTCAGATCCCCTAGATTTTCTTGGTCAATGTGAATTTCAAAGTGGATAAAAATATTTGCTGTGCTGAACTGCTGGTTTGCTTGTTGGACTCTACTTGGTGACCAACTCACAGTTCTGTTTCCTTTCTATGAATTGTTCTGCAAAACCTTTTTTTTATGAATTCCCTTCACCTTGCCATCACCTTCATGCCGAAATGCCATTAGTGGTGTTGTCACTATTAACTAAGCATTCCCTTCTCGTGTGCCAACTGCCAATCACTAGATGTACATGATGGTTTCCATGCCTTTTGTATGCGCAAAATGGATTGTGCCCGTGTTACTTCACAAGAAATGGGTTATGCTATTTTCTCAAGTTGTTCATCTAGTTCTTTATAACTTCCTTTTGCAGTAAGTTAAACACTCATGACTCATAGCTTACATGTATATCCTTACATCAAAGCAGATGTATGCTTTCATCTTAAAGTTGCTATTGGTTGTACTCTTGTGGCCTATTATTTTTTTAAGAAGATTTTTTTTCTTAAATCTGGAGTCAAATTGTACATTAACATACACTTTCCTTCTTTTTTGTTGTCCATTAAGACTCTTAAGAGTTAAGAAGCACATCATTTGATTCATATCTTTGTACAGAGCATAATGGAAGTTTAGAATGCAAGATTTCATATGTACTCTTTTGTGTTAAATCATGTTAAGCATATGGTGGAAGATTAGTTGTTCCATTTCATATAATATTTGGAAAGAATTATAGGAGCTCAGAAGGGGCCCTATCTTACTTCCAGAATAATCTGTCATCAATTTCTGAAGGGTACAAACAGTGAACTTGGATTTGGTCTCGTGACCTCAGTTTGCTGGCTTCAATGTTAAGATATTGTTCCATGATCAATAACCACCATGCACATAATTCGTAAAACGCAAGAGGGGATGTTCCACCATGCACATGTTCTGCACTTGGTAATATTATTTTAGCAACTAAAAGGATACAACAAAAGGAAGCGAGAGACAATGCTTGATTTAGTGGAAGCAAATTATAGGAATTTGGCAATGCCACGATCCAAATTCTAGGCAATGTGTCAATTGATATTACAAGAATCTTTCTAATACCACAACGTAGACATTTAGTTTTTATGTGTCATGATTGTAGATCAGGCATGATTGTTACTGTCAAATTTTCTTGTTCAGATTTGGAGTTCTATAGATTTTTGGTATGTTCTACCTTGATCTTTTTTTTTGCAGTTCACCAATCCACATACCAATTGAAAAATTCATTGCATGAAACAATCTATGAAACAATGAAAGATCAAATGATGTTATCCAGATAAATTCATGATTAATGCTAATGTTTCTTCCTTTATGCAGATTCCAGGCCCTCCACCTCCCAAAGGTTCGCTGATTGAGGGCCAGAATCCTCTGGGAATGTGGGCTATGAAGTTGCCTTCTGCCGACACAGTGGTCGTGAAGAGAACTCTATCAACCTTAACTGAGCATCCTGAGGGCCCTCCTGGGGCAGAAGAAACCCCCGAGTACACCGAGCACAGGAAGAACTTCTGGTCCTCTATCAAACCTGCCCATTTCGGCGTGAAGATCGCCTCCAGATCCCTGATGATCCTTGTGCGCTTCCTGATCACCGGACTGTTCATCGGCCTACTCGCCAACTTCTCCTTCGGCCGGTCTCTCCTGCTGAAGTACCCCAAGTTCTTCTCCGCCGGGATGTTCAGCAGGGCCGGCCCGACGGAGGAAGAGGTGAAGAGTGCCTCATTCAAGATGTGGTTTGTCGGGCACGGCTACAGCGACGCAGCTCGGGCATCAGAGCGCGGGAGCAAGCCCGACAAGGAGGTGATCACCAAGGTTTCGGGACCTGAGGTCGGGTATGTCACAACTCCGATCGTGCTGGTGCAGTGCGCCCTCGTCCTGCTGAGCCAGCGAGGCAACCTGCCCAAAGGAGGGGTGTACACGCCGGCCGCTGTCTTCGGCCCCACGGACCTCCAGCAGCGCCTCCAGGAGAACGGGCTGTCGTTCGATGTGCACGTGACAAGGGCCATTCGCTGAGGTTGGCCGGGCTCCATTTCGTGAGAGAGTTGGGCGAAGGATGCAACTTGGGGAATAAGAAGTAATCAGTGGCAACTTATAGTGTGTATGTGTCATGTGTGTTTGGTAGTGAGGTCAAGTTCTACTAGCAGGAAGAACCTACTCTCTTAGCTGTGCTGTCTTTGGGAAAGGTGGGAAAAGATGTGCTGAGTTAATCTTCTGTCTTTGTGCGAAGGTGGGAAATGATGAGCTGAATGAATCTTATGGATCTCAGGTCCAGTGTGTAACGCCCAGTTTTGTTCCCATGAATTGAAAGTTCAATTTCCGAATGCTGAGTGAGGACATTTGGAAATTGGAAGTTTGGAACACTGCTCGAGCGTGTAGCAATTACGTCGACGGCGATGGGACCGTACGATTTGTATGGCCTCTGAACGTAGAAACACCTGTTCCATTCGGATCAAATGCTTGGATGGCAGGCCGAAGGTTGGTTCTACAAATCAATCGTACGGATTATTGATTGGTAGCAAGCGCATGAGTAGGAGGCCAACGGCCGCTCGATTCGCCGAAACAGCCATACCTTCCCTGCTCGTCGGATTCCTCGACTTGCTCCTCGCCGCTGGTACGACTTACTGGCCAATCCGTGCTCCGTTTCTGGTCTTGCTTTCCTTTGTTTCCTGTCGTGCGATTTGGATGGCACGTGTGACCGTGGTGATCACGTCGTCTCGAGGTGAAGGTTGGTGGTGATCGTCGTGCAGGGCGCCGGCGGTGGCGACAGGGAGGTGCTCGTGGAGCTCAAGCGGTTCCTGCAGGAGAACAACAAGGTGAACCGCGGTGCCTACGACGCGTGGGCGGAGGCCGACGCGTCGCCGTGCGGGTGGCACGGCGTGGGCGGCGACGGCGCCGGCCGCGTCCCGTCGCTGGACCAGTCCGGCGCGAGCATCTTCGGCCCGGCGTTCGGCAACTTCTCGCGGCTCGCCAGGGCCAGGCTCGACCTCATCACGGCATAGTTCTTGCTACGCCAAGACCGCGCGCCCACACAAGCCGCCATGCCTGGTCAACGGCGATTGGCGGTCATGGGCGGAGCAGTAGCACACTAGCACGGCTGTCCGGCCCCCTCGCCGTGCAACGGTAGAAGTCGCTACGGCACAGTCGAGCATACGTATGCCAAGCGCGCGTGCACACGGACACAGGCCCGCAGCCATTGTTTTCGACCCTGCAGGCCCGCAGGTTTGTTGGGTTGGTTCCCCCCTCGCCTTGGTGCGTGTCTGTCTTTTCTGCCTCTGGGCCCCCGCGCGCCGTGGACCGGCGCACTACCCTTGGCCCCGGCCCCCGCGCGGCCGCTTTCTTGGACCAGCGAAAACGATGCCCAAATTGGGTGGGCGCGGCGGCCGGCGTACCCGACGTCCGACAACGCCTTCGCCCTCGCCACCGGCTCGTGGGTTTGGCGCGCCTCAAGTTTCGACGGAAACGGCCGGCGCGACGGCATCCAGACCCCGAGCCATCCATTGATGTGGCGGAGGAGCGGTGGCCGTGGGGGAACAGTAAAAAAGCTACCAGACAGAGTTACCACCTACGGACCTACCATGTCTTGCGAGCGATCGATTCGAAAGGGAACGAACGAAGCAAAGCAGAGCAAGAACGTTTGGTTCATCGTGCACGCACGCGTTATCCCTCCGTGTGAAGTTGTGCTTTTCCAGTGGATCCTTGCGAGGGCGACCACTCGTCGTTGCCGGCGAGGCGATCATGATTCATGGAACACTTTTTATCTTCTTCTGCTTGGCTTTGTGAAGACCAGAGGAATTCGAGGCTCGTTCGTAGAATAGTACGTAGTAGTAGTAGTAGTGTATTAGTTTTCCAGCACATCACGTGCGAGACATTAAGATACTAGTTGACCGCTCGTGGATATCTAATCTTTGACCGTATGATCGTATCGCTTCGGATGCACGGCACGGCGTCTATGGGCGTGCAGTGATGAGGTTCATGTTCAGATTCAGAAACGTCTTGGTCCGCGCAAGCGAGAGAGAGCGAATGTTCATGCCCCCCGTCCCGAGATAGAGATACGAGGACAGGGGATGCCAATCCCCGTCACTACACGCCTAGGATACGAGATTGTTGACACCAAAATTGCAACATCCGCAGATGATGCTTTTGCAAATTGCAATGCAGTGAAAACTAACAGGTTCTTTGTGTTGCTGATGAGAATGTACAGTGATGGTGTATTAATTTCTTTTCCTAAACAACCAAAATTGCCTCTCGTCCATCTCCTACCTCTGTTGTTATTCGCATCACGAAACAATGGAAAAACTAACTAGCTAAGTAGCTAACTAACTAAAAGCAACAACAAAAAATCCGTGAATAGACAAAGTTGAGGAAAGAATGATCAGACTTGTCAGGTGAGGTCGAGTCGCACGCCGCACTTCCCGGCCACGTCGAGCAGCGCCGCGAGCACCTCCAGCATGTCGGGCCGCTCCTGCGGCGCGTCGGCCGTGCACCGCATGCCCAGCATCAGGAGCTCCCGCGACACGGTGCCCGGCGCCGCCGCCGCCTCCTTCCTCGACGCCGGCCACCCTTCCTTGGCCATCCGCCGCGCCCACTCAAGCAGGCACTCCCCCTCGCCGCCGTCGACGGCGCGGCGCCCCGTGGCGAGCTCCATCAGCAGCACGCCGTAGCTGTACACGTCGCCCTTCGTGGTGGCGCGCCACGTCTGCCCGTACTCGGGCGCCACGTACCCGACCGTCCCGGCCACCACCGTGCTCACGTGCGTGTCCCCGGGCCGGACCACCCGGGCCAGCCCGAAGTCCGTCACCTTGGCCCGGCCCTCCCGGCCCAGCAGCACGTTGCTGGCCTTCACGTCCCGGTGCACCACCGCCGGGCGGCACTCGTGGTGCAGGAACACCAGCGCCCGCGCCACCCCCGCCGCCGCGTCCAGCCGCGCCGCCCACCCGAACGCCGCCGTGTCGCCGACCAGCGCCTCCAGGCTGCCGCCGTCGAGGTGCTCGTACACCAGGATCTTCGCCGACCCCGACAGGCACCACCCGTAGAGCGTGACGAGGTTCGGGTGCGGCCACGTGGACCCCATCCGGTCGGCGAGCACCTCCATCTCGGCGCGGAACTCCCGCTCGCACTCGCCGTCGCCGTCGCCGTCGCGCGGCCGGGCGAGCTTCTTCACGGCCACGGCGCGGCCGTCGGGGAGCACGCCGCGGTACACCACGCCGGAGCCGCCGCGGCCGATCACCAGGTCGTCGGAGAAGTCCCTCGTCGCCGCCACGATGTCGCGGTAGGTGAACGCCGTCTTGCTGCAGAGCTGGAACACCCTCACCGCCTCCGCGGAGGAGGAGGAGCACCCGGTCGGCGCCGACGACGACGACCCGGACGGCGGCGACGACGTCGAGAACTGCAGGGAGCACTTGCCGGAGCCGCCGCACTTGGGGTTCTCGCACGAGAATGTCGTCTCCGGGTCCGGGTCCTGGTCCACGGGGAACCTCGCGCGGAGATTCGCCATGAAGAACACGAACGCGCCGGCGACGAAGGCGACGATGAGCGAGAACACGAACCACACCGCGATGGTTCTCCGAGACATGCCGTGCCGTTGAACCGCCGGAGCATCGGCGGCCTCCGGCGGTGGCTGCTTGCCTCCGGCGCCTCGCTGGATTGTGATGAGTGGGTCGCCGAGGAAGGACTGCTCGTCGAAGGTGCCGAACTGGGCGGTGGCCGGGACGTCGCCGGAGAGGAGCGGGTTGTAGGACACGTTGAACCTGTTCAGCTCCGTGAGCTGGCTCAGGCTCCCCGGCAGCTCGCCGGAGAAGTTGTTGTAGGAGAGGTCCATCATCTCGAGGCACCGAATGTCGCCGATCTCCGGCGGGATCGCGCCGGAGATGCTGTTCCTCGAGACGTTCAGCACGACGAGCGGGAGCCCGCCGATCGCCGGCGGCAGCCGGCCGGTGAGCTGGTTGTCGTCGAGGTGGAGCAGGCTGAGGCTCTGCATCCCCCCGATCGCCGCCGGTATCTCTCCGGACAGCCGGTTGCTGGACAGCTGCACGTACCCGGAGATGGTGTTGGACCTCACCGGCGACGAGGAGTTGGTGCAGATGGGGACGATGCCGTAGCCCTTGAGGATCCGGTCCCATATGGTGCGGCAGTTCTCCCGCGTCATGATCGAGTACACGAAGCTGAACGGGGGATAGCTCGCCGGGATCCACCGCCTCATGGCCTGGCACTCGCCGGAGCCGGCGAGCACGGTGGAATCGGCCCGGTTCTTGGCGAACGTCGGGCCGGGGTTGCTCCCTATCGTTGCCATCTCCGGCGGGATCTTCCCGGTGAACTCGTTCTCGGCCAGGTTCAGCCAGAGCAAGCTTGTGCAGTTGCCTATTTGCGGCGGAATCTTTCCTGAGAGCTGGTTCCCGGCGAGCATCAGCCACAGAAGCGACGTGAGGTTCCCTACGGTCGCTGGTATCCCGCCGGAGAGCATGTTGTAAGACAGGTCCAGCGCCTGGAGCTGGGTGAGCCGGCCATACGCCGGCGGTATGCTTCCGGAGAATTGGTTGAAGGCAAGCATCAGGTACTTGAGGCTCTTCATGTCGGCCAATTCTGCAGGGAGCTCACCGGAGAAATCGTTGTAGCTGAGGTCGAGCCTGGCCAGCAGCGGTAGCCGCAGCACGCCGGAGCTGACGATGCCGCCGGTGTAGTTGTTGTGGTGCAGCACAAGGTACCTCAAGCTTGCGAACATGCCGAAGGTGTCTTGCACGTCCCCTCCAAAACTGTTGCTGCTGATGTCCAAGAACTGAAGCTTCGTGCAGTTCATAATCTCAGACGCTATCTGGCGGTCGAAATTGTTCTTCCCCAGAATTATCGTCTCGATCACAGCGAGCTTCCCCAGTCCAGCCGGTATGAAGCCGCTGAAGCCATTTCCCCACAGAGACAAGTACGTCAGGTTCGCGCAATTGGCAATGGTGTTCGGGAAGCTTCCAGCCAGGTGGTTCGCTGACAGGTCCAAAGATTCGAGCTTGCAGGCGTCCGGGAACGTGGCCGGCGGGACGCTCCCGGTGAGGTTGTTCTCGGCAACGCTGAACTGTCTGAACCTCGCGATGCCCGGCCATACCACGCCGGTGAAGTTGTTGGAGCTGAGGTCGACGTACTCGAGCCTGGGGCAGCCGTCGAACATGCCGGTGATATTGCCGGTGAGCCCATTGGTGGAGGCGTTGAACACGACCAGGTCGGCGCAAATCGCCGTGAAGTTCACCGCGACGCCGCCGACGAGGCGGTTCCAGGAGACGTCGAGCGTCTGCAGCATGGTGAGGCCGGAGAGGTCCAGCGAGCCGTTGATGAGGTTGTGGGAGAGGTTGAGGTGCACGAGGCCGCGGCATTGGCCGATGTCGCCGGCGGCGCAGATAATGTTGTCGGAGAGGTCGAGGCTGGCGAGCGCCGGCAGCCGCGAGAAGTTGCCGAACGCCGGGCCGGAGATGCTGGCGCCGGACAGGTCCAGCGAGGTGACGCGGCCGGCGCCGTCGCAGCCCACGCCATGCCACCCGCACGGCGACGCGTCGGACTCCGCCCACGCGTCGTAGGCGCCGCGGTTCACCTTGTTGTTCTCCTGCAGGAAGTGCTTGAGCTCCACGAGCACCTCCTTGTCGCCGCCGCCGCCGCCGCCGTCCTGCGCGCCGACTAGCACTACCACCACCTCGCCTTCAAGAATCACAACACGGTCACCATGGTTACTCGCGCAATTCGGCTGCCCCGCCAAGAAGAACAGAGCAATTCAAGAAGCAGAGGAAGAACAGACGAGGAATCCTTGCTTACCTGTGACGAGGAGTAAGACGAGGAATCCGAGGAGGAGGGGAGACATGGCCTTGCTTCCCGAATCATGGAAGAAACCTCCGCAAACTGGAAGCACCGGCGCCGGAGACGACGGACCGAGCGGCGAGCGGCCTCCGCATGCGCCCGCTGCTGCGTCTCTTGTTACTCTGCCGCGCGCGCGAGACTGCTCCTTGCACGCTTACCTCTCCGCTTCTCTTTTTTCCGCTTCTGTCACAGACGGGTGAAGTAAGCAAGCAGATAACAAGGGACAAACAAAATATCCGGCTCTAATCGCAAGTTATCTAATGGCTCGACGCCCGCATGTGGGCGACTGGCCTGTCGCTGTTGCGCCCGGCCGTGGCTTTGAATCCCTGTGTTTACTGGGATGGGAAGCACGCCACAACACCGGCGCCTTCGTCAGGGATGGAACTGTGGCTCCGGCAACGATTTTTCAACCTTTTTTAATTGCTAACGTTGACTGCACGGGAGGGCAGACGAGACACGAGAGGGAGCTTCTGCAGCATGCTCGGGTTGTGGTCTTTGAATTTGCCTCCTTGTGTTTCCAGATAGGGCCTGGACTTGTCGCCATAGCGTAAAGTTGGTACTAACACTAAACCACAAGTTGGGGGTATTCAACCGCAAGATTAAAAAACAGAGGTTTTTAGTGATTATAAACACACTTGGACAGTGACGCTAGCTGAAGGGGAAGAGAAGTGCTAGCGTTACATGTCGGCTGACCATGCTCTCCGCTTGTAAAAAGGATTCTTTGGTGTGTTTTTTATATCAATTCTCGTAAAATTACCCGGTATTTGGAAAATAAAACTAGCAAATTTTGTGAGCTAAGCTACACACTTACACAGTACATGTGAAGGCTATTTTCCTTGCTTATCACGCGTGAGGCTACAGTGAGACTGTGAGAGGGGAACGCATGCAGCCGCCCATGTTGACGACACGGTACTCCACGGCGACCGACGACGGCCCTCGCTGCTGCGGCGGTCTCGCGTCCAAATTACTCCGAAGCGGGGGCCGCGCACGCCTCCGCCGCCCGCCGCCGCGCCCGCACTCGATCAAAGGGCAGCAGCAGCCAAGCCAACGCCGTGAAGTTTCTAGACGCGATGATGGCGACGCGGCCGTCCCCAGCAGGAAAGGCCAGTGGGTCTCCGTGGGTGGAGTAGTGGGGGTGGGGTGGGACGCGAGCGATGGCCGACGGCCGGTGTGTGCGGTGCGCGCCGACAAAACGGAGTGGCGTCAGGCCGGGAATGTTCCCGTCCGTCCGCGCCCGGTCGAATCCAAGACCGCCCGTCGTAAAGCAGAAAGGTGGTCGATGGTTGGGTTGGGTTGGGTTCGGATTGGATCCCGTGTGGATGAGCGAGCGCGTGGCCGGACAGACAAGTGAGATCGCGCGCGGCGGAGCGGAGGCAAGACATGGAATGGAATTGCCTTCCCTAGCGCGCTTTCTCACGGGGACACGCTCGGTCGTTTCCGTTGCGTGGATTCTGTAGACACGTGTGGTGTGTGCACCGGACGGTCATATTAGACAACTCACCGAGTAACGGTATTAACGGCCTGTGCGTCTGTGTCGTCAGATAGGTCTTAAAAAATTACAATTTGCTTCTAAAAATTACAATGAGGTACGCAAATTGGTACTCCATCCATTTCAAATAGTAAGCCATTTTAATTTTTTAGAAAATAAAGTCATCTCAAGTTTTCTAAGTTTATATAATAAAACACTAATATTTATATGCATGATAACTACTGTTAGTTTCTTCATATCTCTTCAGTGCCATAAGTTTTTGGGATCCTCTCTATAAATTTGATCAGAGTGTAAAATAGTTTAACTCGTTAAGAGATTTACAATGACTTACAATTTAAAACCGAGTAAATAACTTCTAATAGGTAGTACCTCACCAAAAGATGGTTTGCGATATCCAATTATCCATCAGGTTCCCCTTAACTTGTTGCAAATGTTTAATTGTTTCAAACGGCTCAGCAGCAGTATCCTGGAAAGGTGGATCATGTATGGGTCGTTGATATGATTCTTTTTTTTCAAAACGAAATGGAGGGACTGAATCCGAACGCAGCTAAGTGCTTTTCGTACTTTCCATGAGAATTCTCCGCAAGGTCGCGCGAAAAGGGAGGTAACAAAGAGAGAAGATGACACTTCGTCGAGCACTCGAGCTTGGAGATCCATTTGAAACCATCATGCGAGATATGAGGATGATCGTATAAACGGGGAACACGGTCCACTCTCGAAGAGATGCCCTATACGGGAATCATGAGTGCGTGCGCGCACACCACTTTTGGTGGGCTCTGCTCGCCCTCGCACCATGCGTTCTCGCATTTTTGCGAGTCCTGGTCTGCATTCAGCCGCCATGTACGATTCGGGGGTCAAAGCTTCGCGCATGACCGAGGACCCCCTTTTAGCTTTTGTAGAGTTGACGACGGGGACTGACGATTCCTCTCGCAGCTCATGATAAAAGGCTTGAAGAGAACCAAAGTGGTGTACTAGTATTCTGTCTGAAAGGAAGGGCCAGCAGCAAAGTGAATGACATTCAATGTGCGCACACAGGGAAGCTAGTATCAAACCAGTTTATTTTGTTGTCTGTTATTCTAATCCATCTATTAGAATCTGGGAGTGTGATTGCCCCCCTCTTATGTGTGATAATTACTCTCTACGTCCCAAAAAAGAAGACACTCTAGGATTTAAAATTTGTCTCAAAAAACAAACCCTTCTACTGTATTTATATTTAGTAGGTGTATGTGCATGCAACAATTAATTAGTGCCAAATATGGCTAATAATTAGGAACAATTAAGATTATTTTACTTTCTCGTTAATCTATCCTAAAATTTCTATAATAACTTTTTTTTGGAACCGAGGGAGTACATGCATGGTCCCTCCTAGTATCTCCAATAGATTCTCATTCTCCAATCCGACGACAGTGCTAAAGAAGTTGGTGGAAAAAATAATGCTCCAGTATAATCTCCCTTTTCATTTCCTAATAATTATTATAGAGGTTATTTTAGACTATTGGTTGGTGGGCACGTGGGGCCGAGTAAAGAAATTTCACGGTGAGAAAAATAATGTCAAAACGACGGAAACTCTATAGAAACATTATTTTTTTCTTGTTTGTGTAGATTTTTCACGTCTTTTTCACCGTCAGACAACATGTGAGTCCTTCGTAAGGGATGGATAGCAATTATTTAGGTGAGAAGTGTTTTTAAAATAACTGAATGCTTATAGATATATGATAAACCAATAATTCATCCTAACTCACCGTAATAAAGAAGAGTCGTAGATTGATGAGAGGTTATCGGGGACTACAGAAACAACTCTCGCAGTAGTCATTAAACAAATATTATGATATATTCATTAGCTAGTTATTGTCAGATATTTTTGGGAAAACTGCCAAAGATGCTCTTATATTAACCCAACATGACACTTGTGTGACTATTTTGCTATTGTCGAATCTTGACCTTGCTCCATCGCTCCTGTTTATGTACCTTTTTAAATTGTAGTGGTAAAATTATTTTATTTCAACGTGCGATTAGCATGCAGAATTGTTTGGTCGTAACGGACTAGTAGTGTGCTGGCGTAGTAAGAAATTGAATATATTTTCTCAGCCTATGTTACATGAGACAAGCATATATGAACATCTGATTAATCTTTGCCTTACGCGCCAAGTAATTTATTTATTAGCGAGTCATGGTAGAATTTTATTCGGTGCAGCGTCAGACGTAAGACGACGGCGCCACGGGTCAGAGCTGCCGATATTTTCCGAGATGCTAGCTCAAAGTGCAAGCAACTGAATTCTATATGATCCGAATAATATCATCGTTCCTTCACAAGAGACGGGGGAAAACGTATGCGTCACGTACTCACGTCCCTCGTGGCGCCCGTTCATTTCTTTCGCCGACATGCCCTTGACATCTGCAAAAAACATATTTTCCTCGCCCGAAATTAGAACTCGAGAATCCTCTGCTTTCGTAAGATCGATCACCGATCACCGTCCACATGCGCGACACGTTTAATTTCCACGTCCGAGAACACGGGCTCTAATTTGACTACCAAAGGTTGGGATTGAATTTACCACTCGCTTCAATTTGTCGCCAACGCACGGCCTCCGTGTCACCTTCATCCGTATCCATCAGCGAACGAGAAATTAGTTTGGAAGATTTGCTCCGAAAATGCCGGAACAGGCCTTTTCCCTGGGTTGAATATTCATCTGAACCCAAGAATTCAATGGCACGTGAAAATAGCAAGCGCGCACGGATTAAAAATGCGAGCTCGCTCCTTTGCTTTCGTACCAACTCTTCTCTTCTTCGCACCCTCCATCATTGTGACCGGACATTTTAGATTCCACGTGTAAAAACACGGGTTCAAATTTGACAATTATTCGTCGGGACTGATTTTGTCCTAAAAAAAATCAGCAGGAGCACGCACGCACGGTGTACAGGTCGGGCCTGTCTGTCACTTTCAGAAAAGTGCCCGTCGTCCCGACGAAACTCGTATTGGAAACGAAATGGAAACCAGGAAATCGCTGGGAAAATGCCAGGCGGAGGCTTTCTGTTATTTGCCGGCACATTCGCATACAGGCCGGGTATATTTATCCTTTTGCATCAAGCAATTTCTTATGGGGTCACTTCGTTTCAATCCAGTTCAACCCCGTGCTTTTGACTCGCCGCTAGCCTGCACCGCACCTGGACGCCTGCCTTTGTCCTGTCAGGGTAGGTGAGCGTACGGACTAAACTACGGAGTCAGTCTACGTGACCAGCAGATCAGATCACGAGTGTGATACTGGTCGGTACCGTGATGCTCTCGGCTGATCGGAACCGGACGAAATTCGGTGGCGATTTACAGCTAGCTAGCGCCTTACGGCGGACAGACAGCTCGGATCCCGGCTGCGTGTAGCGTATCGATCAGCACGTGCAGCTTCGCCTGCTCGTTTGGTGTTTGCGCCCAGCGAAATGTGAGCATCTTCGATTCTTCGTAGACTACCCGGCGAAATGTGCTCTCGGCCGTATGTATACTCGTATGATTGGCCCGTTTCAGATCCGGGAGAATCGAGGCGGAATGATTGTTGGATTGGATGGATCGATCGGCCGCGCGCCGGGCGGGTGGGTGGTTGGCCGGCCGCACATGCATGCGTGACAACGCACGGCCCGCGCGATCGGTGTCGCCGCGACCCAGCGGCTCCCGCTCCCTTTCCCTCCCAAGCGTAGCGCCGTCGTCGCAATCAGAGGCACATGGCGACCTGCACCTGCCGTGGCCGCCCGTGTAGTGTACCAGGCAGGCAGCACCCGCGCACCGGCATCGCCGCCGCGTCGGGACCGGGTGTCGTGTCGTGTGGCGTTGGCCGTTGGGACTTTGGGTGATCCCCGCGCGGCGCGGTGGTGGCCGGCCGTGGAGAGCGTACGACGTTTTGGAGACAGTGGCTGGGCCGGGGTTCGTTGCGTGTGGAAGTCACTCCATGATGCTTTGAGCAAAGGAATAAGTCCATTCCACAATTCTCATCTATCGTCGTCGTTCGATTTAGAACCCTTAACCGCAAAACCAGTTGTTTGATGCACCCTAACTATTAAAACCGTTTATTTTTCAACCCTCGGTGGTTTTGATGGCTGTTTTGGCCTACGTGGCGCCACATAGCCATGTCTGACGTGGAGTCAATCCTCTTTTTTCTCCCCCCAACCGGCTCGCTCCGCTCCCCCACGCCACCCCCCACCCCCGCCGCTCCACGCCGGCGCCAGCGCCCGCGCCACCCCTCTCCTCCACGTCGCCATCTCCTTGTCTCCGGCGCCACAGCGCGCCGCCCCCTCCGCCACGCCGCCTCCCGCTCGCCGTCGCCGCCTTCTACCACGCCGAATCCAAGGCAGGGCAACAGGGCGGCTCCGGGCGAGCGCGGGGAGGCGCCCAGCGGCGACGCAGACGAGGCGGGGTGGCGTCCGAGCGGGCCCAGGCCCAGACAAGGCGGGGCGACGGAGCACAACGGTGGCGCGGAGGACTCCATGGCCTCCGACGCGTCGTCTAGCTCTGGCAGTGGCGTCCATGGGCAGCGTCCGGGGGTGCGCGGAGCGGCCAGGCTCCGGCGGTGGTGGCGTCCGAGGGCCCAGCGGCGGCGTGTATCTTCCCACTCCTTCAGGGGCCCACCTCGCCTCCCCTGCCTCCGGCGGTGGGTGTGCTCGCCGTAGGGTCCGCATCCGGGTCGAGCCCCTATGCTCACCAGCCGTGGGCGAGCTCCATCGTGCGAGCAGGAGGGACGCGGTGAGGAGCTCGGAGACGCCGCGGCCGGGCGCGCCATTCACATGGCGCGACGGCGACGGCGGCACATGCGAGTGGGTGGCGACGGTGAGCCGGAGGCGGCGTGGCGGAGGGGGCGGCGCGCCGTGGCGGAGGAGGGAGGGAAGGAGAGGGGTGGCGCGGGCACCGGCGGCAGCGTGGAGTGGCGGGGGAGGGGGCGGCGCCGGGAAAGGGAGGGGCGGCGTGGGGGAGGGGAGCGAGCCGGCGTGGGGAAAAGGAAAAAAAAGAGGGTTGACTCCACGTCATACATGCCTATGTGGTGTCACGTAGGCTAAAACAGCCATCAAAATCACCGAGGGTTGAAAAATGGACGATTTTAATAGTTGGGGTGCATCGAACAGCTGGTTTTGCAGTTGAGGGTCCTAAATCGGACGACGACGATAGGTGAGGGTTGTGGAATGGACTTTTTCCTTGAGCAAATCATATGGGCCCTGTAGACGCGAGGCCTTGGCGCAGACGACTCGAAAGCTGGCCTGCTACCCAAATAGGCCCAGAACTTCTACGCTTCGGCTCCGACAGCTTACCGGCTAGTGCTTCACCGTTCGTGTTCACGCGAGTCCGAAACCGCAAAGCCCCCAGCCCAAACCCTGCGAGCGCGGCGCAGCCAGCAATGGCGACCAAGACGCTATCCGTCTCCTCGCTCGCCTCCACCGCCTTCGCCTCGCTGCCGCGCCCGCGCAGCCGCAGGCCCCCACCGGCTCCTCCCCTCCTCCGCCTCCTCGGCCCTCGCCCCCGCGCTTCCCCTCTCTCCACCTCAACCGCCGCAGCCGCCGCCGCCGCTCCCGATGGCGACGAGGACGGCGTCGACACTGTCGAGCAGCTCCTCCTCGATCGCCCTCCGCCCGCCTCCGCCTCCATCCCCGGCGCCGCGCGCGGCCGGATCGACCGCCTCATGAAGCTCCAGCGCCGCGCGGACGGCGACGCCGTCCCGGGGCCGGCGGGGCCCGGGGGCCGGAGGAGGTGGTTCCCTTACCTGGACGCGTTCCGGCCCGCGGCGGGGGGCGCGGAGCTGTGCAGCCGGGAGGTGGTGGAGGTGCTGGAGCCGTACATCCTCGAGCCGCGGCGGGACCGCATCCGCCGCGCCGTCGACAACCGGAGCTACGCCGTTTGCCTCGTGGTGGAGGGGCTCTCCGACTTCGGCAACGTCTCGGCCGCGTTCCGCTCCGCCGACGCGCTCGGCGTGCAGTCCGTGCACGTCATCTCCTGCCAGAACAACAAAAGGTGCAGAGGTGAAGAGTGAAACCGAAATGCTACATATCACTTTGCTAACAGTGTCGTTCGTGAGGGGGAACACTGGGGGTTACTCATTTCTTACCATTGCTGTCAGAGCTAGTTGGACAAACTAAAACTGTGAGTGACCTGGGACTGGGAGAATCAATAGAGTCTTTAGAACATAGTTTGAATGGGCCAAGTTTGGTGCAATCGGCAAACCCATTGGAAGATTTTAGGCCGCTGATCCATAGAGTGGCATAACTGCACATTTTCAAGATAGAGTTTGCATCTAACCTATTACAGACATACTTTCCCTTGACTCAAAATGAGTAGTTTGCATAATAATGCAGTAATACTTGATGCTATATGCTTAGTTTGCATAATAATGCAGTAATACTTGATGCTATATGCCTACTCTATTTTGTGGCGCCAGATAGTTGATGGGTATTGTTTGGGCTTGTGCACTTTGTTTTGTTTTACTTTATTATTAAATGAGCTTGGAGTACATGATTGCTGGGAAAAAGATTGGAAGGCAATGCCATTGCCATTGCAATTTAGAATTGAGAGAAGAGTCCCAACATGAATGGAATGCTTAAAGTTGCCAGATTGGCTATTGTATTAGCACTTTCACTGATTAGTTCTCAAATTGGACGAGTCAAGAATGTGAGAAAAATTGCCCGACAATATTGTCATTTAGTTTTTTTTTGGGAACATATTGTCATTTAGTTTTTGTGTGTGGATTTTTGCTTGTTTAGAACTTTTTTATCATATACATCAAGAAGTCGTTAAATTTAGGCATCGGTTATATGGGTGAAAATTCATAAGTTGCACATCACATTCTTTGAAAGTGGTAGGTGTCACTCAAGAAAACTGCTGTTCCTCATCCAAATGTGTCTTTACTGTTGCAGGTATAGAGACAACAGGCATGTAAGCATGGGTGCTGAAAAATGGCTTGACATTGAGATATGGAACTCAGCTGCAGAATGTTTCAGTGCATTAAAAAAGCGTGGTTATCGCATTGCAACCACTTGTCTGGCAGCTGATTCGGTATTTCTTTTCACTCTTTTATATTTGAAGGATTTGGTATTTTCACTCTTCTACATCTTTATCTATTGGTTTCCTTGCAAGTTGCAGCATGAGTACTTGTTGCGGTTAGGAAATCTATGATCCAAAATTCTACATGAATTCCATACGCTAAGTATTTCATTCAATGCACAATTATCTGTTACTTTCAGTTAAAAGCTGCAGTTATTTTGAACAAACTGGGGAAATAACATGTCCAGTAACTTGCATTTATTAAGAAAAAACATTTTCTGTCAAACTTTGCATTGTCGGTATGTTTGAATTTGATCATTATGATCTATATGAGGATAACCAGAATTAATTTTTATGGGTATCACAAATGAATTTTGAAGTGAAATTGATTATATATGTTTCACTTGTTCACCATTCATCAGTATTTCACTTTTTCTCACTGAAAGATGATTTATTATCCACTGATATAAATAATATAGTTGAAGGAGTAATTATGTTAATAATTTTTCTTAGGTTTGTGTGTATGACATGGATTGGTCTCAACCAACGGCTATTGTTGTGGGCAATGAGCTAAGGTAGGGGTTGTTCTTCCTATCCAGATATGTATCTTTTATTGAAGTTAAGGTATATTTAGAAATTCTTAAATGAAGTACTCGGTTATTAGGTTGCGCGTTCTGTTGTATTTTCCTATCCCTTTCTTTCTCGAAGCTTTATTTTTCTTATCAAAAAAATTGTGTAGATCTACTTACTAGTTTTGTGATGTGGTATTTGAGTCTCTGTTCTTCCAAAAGGAACATGATATGTTCCCTGATGAATAGACTAGCTGTAGCGTGGTGAATGAGATATTATATATCTTGTACATGTTCTGTATTATGGCCTTGAAGTTTTCAGGCCAGAAACCAGGAATTTTATATTTGCTAGCAGTACCAAGTTTAAGTACTTCATTGTGGAGAGTGGTATGGTGGCTTTCTACGACGTAGAGTTTTTTACAAAATAGAAAACTTGTCACACTAGTTTAGGCATTTTTTCCCATCGTGATATTTGTGGATCAGCTGATGCATTAATATTTCATCATGCAAATATGGTTGAGTATTAATTAATTCTTTGGTGGCAGGGGTATAAGTGATGATGCTCTAGAATTGTCAGACTTGCACTGTAGTGTTCCTATGAAAGGCATGGTGGATTCGTTTAATGTATCTGTTGCATCTGGAATCCTCATGCACCATGCTGTTTGTGATCGAGTTTCCCGCCTTGTAAGTGCACTTTCTCCATTCTAGATGGCATCATACCTTATAGAAGACATGATAACCCCAACCATTAAAATTCCATCTGTCGTGATGCGCTATGTACTGCTAGCTCTGGCTTTCAGCCAAGACAAAACATCTACTCTTGTTGTTTTCTCTTTGAACTTTATGGAAATCACAGTCTACAAGTGTAGTGCTCATAGAGCCATTACCTAATGGTCCCGGGGCTCTTTAACTTTGCTTAAATTTATGCCAAACAGTCACTTGGTTTGTGGAATTAGTTCCAATCCTGATTAGGTTGTTTAAGATGAGTTGGATCTTGCGGCGAGTTGCCTCTAGAGTTTGTCAGAGCCTCATATGGTTGTTTAAGATGATTTTGTCAGAGTCTGTCTTGAGTTATCATACTAGAATCACCAACACAAACCAAAACTACCGAGTTCAGTATGTATACGTGGTTTGACCTGAACTGTAACAATTCCCCAAACATGTAAAAACCAGTGTGGAATTTTAGCCTATTTGCCAACCTTTCGACCCACTGATGGATTTTTAAGTGATCTGAATGAACGAACCTTCAACCACCCCCATACCCCCACCATCACAAACACAAAAAATGAAATCCTTTATTTACTCTCCAATCCATATGTTCACCTCCAAATGAGCCTATTGTGGATTAAGATCTGTTTGTAAGATAACTGTGAACTGTCAGCATTATGTTTCATGTTTTTTTTCAGGGTCATCATGGTGATCTGTTACCAGAAGAAAATAGAATATTGCTTGCTGAATTCTATATGCGACATAGGGAAAGCACAGCTACCATAATTCATGAGTATGCCAAAAGGAAGGCGGAAAACTTTATGGCCCGACTTTGATAATATCCTGAAGCCGACTTATGCATACGCTGGTGATTAAGCTGAGCGATTTGTTTGGCAATCGGATGTTGGCTTATCTAGTGTATTTTTCTAGAAACCAGCTGGTGAGTTTTTTTAGCCATTTAAGGCAGCTTAGTTTGTTTAATCCTTTTTTATACGTCCATTGTTTACTTCCCACAGACTATTTTTATATGATAATCTTTGCAAATGTTTGCACACCTTGATCTGAACTACAATTTTCTGAACTGTGTGAAGGCCATTCTTCCTGGAGAGTACCGTTGGGCTACTTGGCCTTGAGATTCAAGGATATGATTCCCACAGGATTGCTGGCAAGAATGCGACCCAAAACTCAACCATTCTGCAGAGTTGTTAACAGTTGCACGCACTGTTTTCAGTGACATCGATTTTTGCTCCCAAAATAGACGTTAACTGTGCTTGTATGCCATTGTTAGGATTAAGCTTAATGCCTTTCCACTCGGAATCTTTCACAAATATTTAGCAATGCACAGTTTTGAACTGACGGTTAGGACTGGAAGCTGGTATAACTTCTTGACAGTAGTACTAAGAAGATGACTGTAATAAAAGAGTACCACTTTGTTTACGCGAGGATGGTGCGCATTTGTAAAGCAAAGCAGTGCAACTTGCGAATACGATCTTATCTTTGCTGCGATTACGTAATGTCATATCTGCAACTGGTTACGGTGGAATGCGTCTTTAATTTCGCCAGCAGACTCAGCAGGAAAGCGATCGATGACGAGGGGCCCCTGGGGTTGGGGGTCGAGCGCAAATTGGCAAGCTGACGGCTCAAGTTGTCGAGTGGGCTGTACTCTATTGTTCGCTTGCCTGACTGCCTGGCACGGGGTGATCGCAGCAGGTGTGCAACTTGCCCGTGGGTATGCCAGGAAATTTGATGCAGGTCGTACGCAGTGATAATTGCTGAAAGGCACTGCAATTGCGCAAATCGAACGGCTTCAATCAGAGCCGATGAAAGTTACTGGCGGTAAAAGACAATGAGTGACGCTAGGAAAAAAACTTGTGTAAGTGATGGGTTCCAGAACTAGAAGACAGGGTCTTGGCCATACTCATCCTTGATATTTGCATTCATGTATAGGGGTTTCATGGTCACGTTTTTTAGGGACATTGTTCAGCTAGTTGTATATGAATATGATCTTGTGAGTGGCACGTAGTCTTGTGTCAGTGATATGTTCATGGCCAGTTGGTCGCATATACAATATGCGTTCAGCTAGTTGTATATGATCACGGTCTTGCGTGTTCATGTGACAATGCAAATTCCGTAGCCGCAATGCTTAGCTAGTCCTAGTTTGTATATGTGATGAAAAGGGATCTACTAGGTGAAGAAAACCCATCATTCATGGGTGGAAGATGAACACAGAGGTGGGATGATCATCTCTACTCCATGCCAAAAGACACCGCTCACAAGCACACACTTTTTTCCACTTATTTGGGAGGACACTACTCTCTACACGTTTCTCCCCTACAAACGCCACCAAAAATATCCAACTGACCTGCGGTCCACGCTCACGCCGTACGATCCCACCGTCCAACCGATTAAATCAAATACAATTAACGGCTAATATAAAACCGCAGAAAACCACGCGCCTCATGCTGCCCTCGTCCCCGTATCCCGAGGCGGCTCCACCTGGAGTTATTCGCGGCCACGCGCGGTTCACCTTTTTTTGACGCCTCAGTTTAATTTAATTTTTTTAACCCGGCCTCCCGGAAATGCCCCTGCCGGCCGCGCCCCGCCGGTGTCGGCCTCATCGCACCAAGTCGGACGCCGACTGGCCCAGGGGCACTTGCGTAACTCCGCGCCCCGCCCGGGTCGCTTCCGCCCGCCCCGTCCCCGCGTCGCGCCCCCGCCAGCTGGACCTGCCCCGTCACGGCCCCTAGTGGATGGTCGGTTCTGCCCCTGCCCCTGGCCCCCGCTCGGCGCACGCAACCGTTTGGTGGCTATCTGGTGCGGCTCGATCCGACCCCGATGATTCCGATCCCCACCTCCCCATCGACCCCGTGTCCCGTCTCGCTCTCGCCCCCCACCTCCACGCCGGCGACCGGAGCAGGGACCGCGCAGCCGACGGCGACGGCGACTCCTTCCCCACGCTCCGGCCGCGGCCAGCCCCGCGGCGCCGTGTCAGGTAAGGCTTGGCTCGGTTCGCCCGTCGCTCTGTGTCTTCGGCGGAAATGGATGCGCTGCGTGGGTTCATTGCTGGTGCCGCCCGCGTGCCTCTCGCCGTGCGCTCGCGCGGCCGCGAGCTCCGTCTCGTACTCTATTCGAGCGGAGAATGCCGAGACGAGAGGAGCTCGGGCTCCGGTGGTGGTCATCCCCGTGCCGCTCGCGAAGAATCGCTCCGGGGTACACAGCTCGGTCGAGGACCTCCTGATCCAGGCGTTGCCGGAGAACCTCGACGGGCGCATGCCCCACCTGCTCTCACTGATTGAGCGTAGTTATTTGGTGCTTCGGCTAGTAGCTGCTGTCTGGCCTCTAGGTTTGTTATGCGACATTGGGTTTTCCGTTTGGGAGTATTCCTTCTTGGGAAAGGAACTAGGAAGCACTTGGTTCTGTTTATTCGAGCTTATCTATGGGGTAATTTTGTCTCGTTTACTTTTGGAATGCTGGTTTCTGAGATTTCTGAACAAAAAAAAGGCAAACTAATCTGTGCTCCGTTTATACCTTTTCAAGTTGGTAGAACCAGCTGCCAGTCAATTAGAAATGTCAAAACGATTTAACTGTAGTTCGATTGATTGGTATACATGGAACTGAGACACTTCTGTAAAACAGGATTGAAGGAGGTATGAGAAGGTGCTCATTGTTGTTCGAGTGATTTGATTTCTGGAAATGGTGTTGGTGGTGAAACAGCACCGCTGCACACACTCGGCGAGCTGCGTCTGCATCAAGGGCCACCTCAGCGAGGATGCTCTGTTCCTTGTTTTCCGCCACATGAACTGGAACCCAAGGCTGATAGCTATCTTCTCATGCGTGTGCAAGTGGTTTGATGAGGTTGCCAAGCAGGTGCTTTGGAAGGAATTCTGTCATGCAAGGGCGCCGAAGATGATGCTGGATTTGCATTCAGGTGGCAGCCACATTGTTGATGGGAACTGGAAGGCGCTTGGGAAGCTGCTCATCTATTGCAATGGCTGCACAAAAGGGGGACTTTTTAACAACATTCATGTCCCGGGACATTTTGTGTTCAGGACACGCTTTTCAAGGACTGCAGGCAAGAGTTTCCTGCCTCTGCCATGTAAGTCGGACGTCCTGTATGTCTCAGATCCATGCGAGCATCTTGATCAGGGCGAAGAAGGCGACTTGGGTTTCTTTCGAGGCATCTTTAAGTCGTTCGCCACTTCAAGGGTAAAGAAGATGTTAATTGAGAAGCGGGCTAGGTTTCATCCAAGGGAGTTGTGCCCTTATTGTAAGGCCAAGCTATGGAACATGTTCCAGGAGAATATGATCCCGAGGAGCGCTTCTGCTAGGCTGGGTGCTTACGATGATTCTGTGGAGTATTTTGTATGCCTGAATGGACATGTTATTGGAATTAGTACCCTGCTACCGCTTTCGGATTCAGAAGAGGCAGCAGATGAATAATCACCAAGAACATGAATCAGGTGATCATATATTATGCTTTCCCATTGCTATCTATATTTAACTTGAAATTGCTGGACAAGTTAATCACTAAAGTTCAATTTTCTGTTGATTATTTATGAAGAAAAAGATAGATTTCTTTATGTTGTATTAAAACAGGCACAATTAGGCATTTCCATGGTAGATTACTTCTTCAATCTTTTTTTTCCTGTAAACATCAATTTTCATGTGAGATATGTCTGGATGTAGATAGACTGATTGGTGCTCCATGGTAGTTAGTGTATGGCAAGGTTTACATGCTTATGGCTTGCTCAATACATCATATGCCAACATTTGATCCCTGTATCTCCCAAAAAAATAGCAAAAACTTGTTTATATATCAGATATAACTTATTTTAGATTTCATTGTATGAAAGATATCCATAAAGTTTGAGGAACATTACTAGTACTCAAGGGTTTGCATGTTTTTTTTAAATGATGTTAGAATTGATGAATCAATTTTGAGAATCAATCCCAATTCTTCAACACAGACCCTGTCTATGCCTGGTGCTCTTTTGTTTGGTTTGGCCCTAGCTTGAAGTTTAAACTACTTTGAATTTGGATGGCCAATCAAGTCACAATTAGCTATAATTATACTCTGTCAGAAATGGCAGCACAGAAGTTTTGGGTGAAAGTCGTTGTGAACACCACTCCAATTTCAACTTCTGGTACTTGAACATTAGAAGAACAGTCAATATATTGAATTATTGATAATGGTGCAGGTTTTAATATGTGGCTGTTACTCTCCAAAAAAACGTGGCTGTTAATTTACCGACCATCCACATGACAAGCATTCCTTAGAATAAATCTAGAGCCATTGGTAATTTTCAGAACAATCATGTTGTCCAGCCAGTTTTCCTCTTATTTTATTTGTGAAAAATTATAAGGAAAACATGCCTTTCTAATATCCTGTTTGATTTGTGATTTGTTTGTTTCTGTTGCTTTGTGCACTTAAGTCCACAACAATGTTTGGCAACAAGCATGCCGGTTCATGTAAGGTAGCAGGGTTCTCTGGAACAAAGGGTGTCACAGCTGCGACCAAGAATCTTGTTACAAAGGCAAAGCTATTTACTATAGATAAAAAGTGCGCAATGCAATAACAGAGCATTTTTGTAGGGTAGAAGGCGGTTCAAACAGAAGTTCCTGTTCTGCTTGGACCACGGTTGATAAAAAGGTTTTGGTAATGTGTAACAACATATGGTCTGATTCTGTTGTTTGCTGACAGGTTTGCAAGAATGCAAGATTGAAGCCCATTGCTTGTGCATGCTGTATGGTCCTGAATCTTGGTTGCGACTTGCAGACAGATGGACGGCATTGGTTCGGCAAACTGCAGCACAACAAGAACCTGTGATGGGCTTTGCATCGGACTGCTGCCGTCTTCTTCTGTGTGCCTTGCATCAGATGGGAAAAGAGAAGAGCTATTTTACAGTGTCTCTCCTTTATTTATTGATACATCATTACTTCTTGTTGTAACTGCAATCAAGACAGAGGACACTACCCGCCTGCATTTTTTCGACATGTTCATATCATGTGTAGCGAGGTGTTTGGTTTAGTGACACTTCTGATGTGAAATTTGTGCTCGTGATATTCATGTGTTGTCCTTGCTGTGTTGTTTTAGGTCGCTGACTTCACTTTCTTTCTGGAGTCTTTTACCGAATTTTCTGTACGTGCTGAGGTTCTGTCATAACTCAAACTTGCTGTGGCCTCTTTCCTCCCGGATCGGAAATGCATGCATGAATAATTAATTGAATGAGATTACTCAGATCAAAATATGTCTACAAATAGGGCCATTTTTTTTAGCACATCACCACCTATATTAACTGAACCAGTGGTACATGACTACAAATTTCTCCTGGGGATCTAACAACCAAACATTCTTTCCAGTATCAAAAGAAAGCAACGATTTAGCTAAATTATGTGCATCAACATTTGATGCTCTACCTTCACGAACAAACTCACAGAGTTTAAACGCTCGTGATCTGGATCTAATCTCCTGAATAATTTGGCCATAAGAATTCAAACCCGTCCTAAAAATGCTTCTCACAACATTGATGCTGTCTGAAGCCAACTTGATCTTCCGCAAATGGGCCTACCCAGCGTATTTACGGAATGGGCTGAGACTATGCGAAAGGGCTCAGCCCAACATATGCCCTCGGCCGGTCCGGCCCTCCTCTCTCTTCTCTCTCATCCGCTCCACTCGCCTCTCTCCTTTCCCCCTCCCGCCCTCTTCCTCCCCCAACCGCCCGCCCACCCTCCCTCTCATTCCCACGACCCGATCGACTCGAAATCCCCCACAAGTACACAACCCTAGTGTAGACGTGGGCGTAGCCCATGGTGATCACGGAGGAGCAGCGGCGCCGCGCCGAGGCCAACCGCCTTGCGGCCCTCGAGAAGCGCAAGCGCATTGCGGAAGCTGCGGCCGCGGCCGCCGTTGCCTCCACTTCCTACACCACCACCTTCCCCGGCTCCGGCACGCCCACATTCCCCGCCGCCGAAGCCGAGTGGAGGCTCGCCAAGTGCCCAAGAATCGCCCCGCCCGCGCCCCAGCCTTGGTCCGCGCCGCTGCCCCCGCGTCCTTCTCCACCGGTGCCGCCGCCGACTCCGCCTCAGCCGCCGGTGGGGTTCAAGGTGGTTCTTGAGGTGTGCAGCCCCGACGAGTTCTTGGTGGCGGTGGGGCCGGTGGAAGGCAAGGCCTACCCTGGGGAGGCCGACAGCTTTGGCGCCGTCGAGGACTGCCTCGCTGCGGCTTCGGTACGGTTCGATCGGTTCTTGCTTGCTACAGGCATTAGACGTGTCTTATTCTGGTTTATGCTTTGATCAGGATGCACATATTGATAAGATAGTCCCGAAATTCATGCTTTCTTGGGTACCATTATGCATTTCTTTCCGAGATTCTGCTGAATTTCTTGTTTCTTGGCACCAGTTTGGCAAATTCGTGGACATCTACGGCAGTTTCTTGATAAATAGTTTTTCTTTGGTCCCATTTGTCTGGATCGTTCTTGGGTTTTTTAATGGTATAACGTTAATAGAGTGGGGAATCAAATAAATTCTGGTTTCTGCTTTGATCAGGATGCACAACAATTGATGAGCTTAATTTTTTTCTGGGGTTCAACAATAACTGAAAGTCTGGCAACATGAAAAAAAAGGAGGGGGCCATGTTCTGATTCTATAATGCTGATACTTTTATCATTCTTTTCGAAAATGATAAGGATCTTGGTATAGAATTGGAACTGATTTAATGTTGGCACTGTTAGGTTGTACAATACTCTGCAACACAGTCGCAAAGTCAAAGTGGTCATCTTCGCCCTGTATTTAAGCTCGTGGACTATGATTTGGTGTTGAAATGCCTGAAGAAATTGCCTGGATCTGTTGTGGAAGAAATACCTTATAACACAAAGAGAGTTATTCAGAATATCCCTATGTTGACTGGCCAAAGATGGGCTTCTGATAAAGAAGTAGATGAGCTTCTCAAGAAGCTACCACAGCAATTAAAAGATGCTCTTTTACCCTTCCAACTTGAAGGCTTGAGATTTGGGCTTCGAAGGCGTGGACGGTGCCTAATCGCAGATGAGATGGGGCTTGGCAAGACTCTCCAGGTGAGCACATAGCATGAGTGCTTGCATACTGCAATTCTTGCTGTTTTGTGTATGCATAGAGTATTGTTGTTTTTCACAGGCAATGTCATGCTACTCTATGGCAAGTTAGTACGGATCACTCTGATATAAAAAGTTTGCGGCACTACTAATTGAACAACAGCAATCATTTTACCTCGAATATTAATACTTGCTTTTAAAGATATGATTTTTTTTTCTAGAATATGCAGGATAACTTGCATTTGGAAGAAGAGCAAAAATATTTACAAGACGCCACACACCCACACCACACCACACCACACCGGAACATATTACATTCATGGCAGAGAAAAAGACAAACACCCACGACCAAAGCACTACCAATCACAAAAATACGAATAAAGCTGCCAATTTGAGTTAGCTCGACAACTTGTTTATAGTGAGTGAGGGAGGGAATACATTCTCATCCATTTTAATGCAGGCAATTGCAATAGCATGCTGCTTCAAGGACAAGGGCTCTATATTAATAGTGTGTCAAGCCGTATTGCGTTATACTTGGGCGGAGGAATTGGAGCGTTGGGATCCTTCATTTATGCCAAAAGATATTCATCTTGGTACGGAGCATCTTTGCTTTTGCTGATGTGAAAACTGGTATTTATCATACTTGTTTGTAAATCCTACAAATTCACTAGTCCACATAACCGTGAAGTACCGATCTTGTCTGATGTCACATTCTGTATTGTAACACTCCAGGTTCTCTTGCTTGTGATTCAATCTGAGCTCTAAGGAGTATATGCTTTTTATTGCTTCTTTTATTTTAGATTCTCCCTGAGATGAATTGGCTAGTGGGGGTTGATGTCACCCAGCCAACCAGGATCTGATTCCCTAGTCGAGTTTCTTTTATGTTGCATTTTTTTTGTTATAAAAATTCATTACCATGATCTTGTCATCTAGCAAAGCCTGGAATCCTGCACTATATTATACTAGTATCAATCTTACCTTTTGTGTTCATCATGTAAAATAAAAATGCTAAAATTTGGACTTCAGCAGTTGGTTGGGATGTTGCAGCCCACACAACATTCCCTGTTAAGTATCAAGACAAGACTAATCAGATGTCTGATACCTAGTGGCAGCTTGATATATCTAGGTCACTTTTATTCATCAGTTTGACTTGTTTCTCGGATTTAATAAAGGAACTTAAAGATAAAGCTAACATCTGATCATATTTTAATGACTCTAGCTAGTTTTAAACATAATTTTACAATTGAAGCAATACCACGATAGATTGGCTGATATATATACTTTTTGGGTCGAATGATGTGATACTGGGTCGCTAGCTAAGCTAATCGCTAACATATCTCATCTGTTCAAGTCTAGGATGTTATGATTCTCGAGTGTAAATCACATGTGTTTCTTACACAGAATATTTTCAAATATATTATTTGTAAATGTTGTAGTGAAGATCACCGTTTTACAAGATATGGCTAATATCTTATCAATCTCCCTTGTGTGATCGGACCTCCAGTTCTGAATATATTTCTTTTGACCTTTGTTTCCAGTTCTGTAATTTACCTAATTTTGAATGGAGGAAGGATGCATAAGATTTGTGCATTTATGCGGTGACACATCCCTTGGAACCCCACGCCCACCTTTATAATTAGACTAAATCAAATTGGGTCTACTCAGCCCAAGAGGGATGAGACAACTCGCACCTCCAACTTAAATCATTCAGATTGGATCTGGAGGATGGATTGCACATATGTTCATCAATATACTCTTGGGCACCTAATATTTCTTTTTGTAGAAGGACCACATTTTTGGATGCTTATATTATATATGTTATTTTCTTTTATTTTCAGTATTTGGTCGTCAAGACAGTCTTGAACATCTAAGTGCTACTCCAGGGGCAGTGATTATTTCATACCAAATGCTTAGTCGCCTTAGGGAAAGTATGGCGAATAGAACATGGGCACTGATGATAGTTGATGAATCACACAATATACGCTGCACAAAGAAAGAAGAAAAAAATGAGGTATTTATGTTATCAGGAAATGATGTCATGTTTCAGTACAAGCAAGCATACAACTCTTGGATGCCCTATTCTATGCAGGAGATTTAGGTCTGTGTTATTGGACACAGTTCATTATTATTATTTCTATCTGAGATCATAACTGTGTTAGGCTTACTTTCCTTTGAAAAATGGGCTTTGAGCTGATTTAGTGAATCTCCACTTTCCTTCATCATTCCACATGCCTATGTGCTTCTATCGAGAAGGGAACTAGTTACTGCATTTGATTCATCTAGCTTTTCATATTACTAGTCTGATATATGAACATTCCGCTCCCTTGTACTGACTCTCTTGTCTTGTGATAGACAAAAGCTGTTCTGCATCTAGCTTCGAAAATTGAACGCATCGTATTGCTCTCGGGGACACCTTCTCTGTCACGGTTGTAAATCTATCCACCAAACTCCTTTTAGAGTTCCTTGTGCTATTGAAATTGTACCTTTTATATTACAACCAGGATACATGAAAATAGTTGCTCTATGAGATATGTTTTGGTTAGATCACTTGACATCGTCGACATTTCAGCAAGTGCAAAATGATCTTGATGCTCTTTTGGTCACATGTGACCTTGTGGACATACATGTGGATTTGTCATAATTTTACATTGACCTTGTCTAATGCATTACATGCTGAGCTCTTGTACTGATTATGTTATGGAATGAGATGTGATATCTTCACTCCATGTAAAAGCTTATCGGCTGTGTTTTGCATGTTGAGGATATTGTGCAGTGTTCAAGTGCATTTTTCTGCTCTGTAACATTTTTATTTCACAGATTTGTTATATGAAGCATTCAGTTATGATATACTGAGATCCAGAAAATCTGTTACACCATTTCAGTATATGTTGCTTTACTTGATTATATTTTTGAAACTGTTAGTTGTGACTTACTAATATTTTATCCTAGGTGATAATAGACCTTTTGATATCTACCACCAGATAAATATGTTGTGGTAAGTAAAAGAAAATGGTATCTTATTCTATTGCTAATATGAAGCTCTTTCCATTTTTCTGTCACAATATTGTTGTTGATCATCCTACGCCACTGATTTCAGGCCCCATATGCTTGGCAAAAATAAATTTGATTATGCGAAGAAATATTGCTCACTGCATGCTGCTCGAAGTTATCAGGGAAAAGTATTTATGGTATGCAATTGCCATTTTGTCAAGGCAGATACTGTTACTAATTCTATTCATTAGTTTATGGATCCTGCAGAGTAGTAGTTTTCTACGTGGGGTAAAATCTGCTATGTGTATGCAGAAATTAAATATAGCAAATCATGAAATAATGCATGGAAAACATTTTTGTTAGTTTTTCCCCCTGTAAAGATACAGCTGGGAGCTAATGAATTAAGATATGTAGGGGTTTACAACGCAAAAGCTTAATATGTTAGAGAAAAACACAAAAGTGCAATAGAGCAGGCGTTATAGATTATATGCTATGATGATAGAACGTCAACTTTGCAACTAGTATCATTACGCAAATATTTTGTTATGCCACTTTGTAACTTGTTTTATATATATGCAGGACTATTCTAAGGGCACGCGGTTGGCGGAGTTAAATGTTTTGCTCAGCCAAACAGTAATGGTTTGTTCTTGCTTTTCAGCTACTTAAGCTTGAATGCATAGCTTTCTGTGATCAGTGAACTCATTACCTTTGCTCCATCGTGGCAGTTTTATCCATACCGTTTGTTGCTATATTATGTTAACTTGTAGGTTTACATAAATAACTGCTTGACGATACTAGCCCATGGATTTCTTTTAGGAGCAAATTCCTTATATGCCATTATTAGGAAATGTATAGCTGATTGAGTAGATTATAGCTTACCATGTATAGCTGATATGCTTACCTTGTACTAGGATTGTTTCCTTGTAACACAAGCCATATTGGCTATATATATGAGAGGTCACCCCCCTGATTGGGTGTGGTGTTTCCCCCTATTCTGTTTCTCTACATGGTATCACGAGTCCGGGGTCCCCCCGATTCGCCCACCTTCCGCTAACCACCTGTCGCCGCCGCCGGGCCGCGACATCTCCTGCGCCGAGTCCCTCTCTCGGCTGCACTCTACCCCCGCCGCCTCTACAGGCCGCGGTTCCCCTGCTGCAGCCGCCATTCCTCTCGGCTGCACCTCCTCTGCTCCTCAATTCCCCGATCCCATCTGCTATTTGCAGGCGCCGCCATGACGTCCGCTGCAACCGGATCGACGCTCTCCTCCACCATCTCCTCCGACAGCAGCCCTTCTTCTCCAGGGACTCAGGGCGCCGCCGTCGGTCCTCTCTTCGTGCACCCCTTCGCCTCCGTCAACGTCAAGCACCATGTGCCGACCACTCTGACGATGAAGGGCGGCAACTTCTCCAAGTGGTCCGCTCACTTCCTCGCAATGTGCGGCAAATTCGGCGTGCTCTCCCACGTCGACGGCTCTGCTCCGCCCCGCGCCGCCGATCCCGCATGGCAGCAGGCGGATTGCTGCGTCCGGAGTTGGATCTTCGGCTCCGTCGCCGAGGCTGTGCTCGACATGGCCTTGGACGGCACCACCCAGACCGCCCGCCAGCTCTGGGTCGCCATCGACGGCCTCTTCCAGGCAAACAAGGCGCAGCGGGCCATCTACCTGAGCCACGAATTTCATTCGATGACTCAGGGAGATGACTCCATCGACGACTACTGCCTTCGTGTGAAGACGACCGCCGACAAGCTGCGCGACGCCGGCCATCCCGTCTCCGAGCCCACCCTCGTCCTCAACCTGCTCCGCGGCTTGAAGGAGGACTACGCCACCACTGCCGACCACATCGCCGCCACCAGCCTCACCCTCACCTACGCGCGCGACCAGCTCGACGTCAAGGAGCTGCGCCTCGCCAACGGCAAGAAGGTCGCCGCCGCCACCGCTCTCGTCGCAGCGCCTGCCCCTTCCTGCGGCGCTTCTGGGTGCCGCATGCAACAGCCGCCGCCGCCGCAGCAGCCGCGCGGTGATGGTCAGCGGCGCAACTTCAAGAAAGGCGGGCGGAAGCAGAACGGCGGCGGCGGGCACGGCTACGGCGGTGGCTACGGCGGCGCGCCCAGCGGATTCGGCGCCGGCGGCTTCGGAGGAGGCCAGCCGCGCGCCCCCTTCCCCGCTGGGCCCTGGGTCTGTGTTAACCCAGGGGGCCAACAGTGGGGTGGCGCTGGTGGGCTGCCTGCTGGGTCGTCCTGGCGCCCTTCGCCCGGCCTGCTGGGCTCTGGTCCGCAGCAGGCCCATGCGGCCTTCGCTCCCCTCGGCCCACCGCAGGCCCACACGGCTTTTGCACCTCTCCAGTACTCGCCGGGCCCATTTGCTGCACCTCCGGTCCAAGCTCCAACATGGGATCAAGCTGGGCTCATTGTGGCCCTCCAGCAGATGTCCGTCCAGGGGTCCTCACCCTGGGTGCTGGACTCCGGGGCCTCCTCCCACATGACGTCGTCGGATGGTATACTACTTCGTCGCACCCCCACCTCTATTTCATCAATTTTAGTAGGCAATGGTACTAGTATCCCAGTCACCTCTCACGGTCACTCTGTCCTACCCACCATAGCGTCCACTTTTGCACTCAATAACGTTCTTGTCGTCCCTTCGATAGTTCAGAATTTACTTTCTGTTCGTCAGTTCACTCGCGACAATCACGTTTCCATTGAGTTTGACGCTTTCGGTTTTTCTGTAAAGGAACTTCCGACGGGGCGCGTGATTCTTCGCTGCAATAGCGACGGGGACCTGTACACCTGGCAGCCCTCCCCTCCCACTGCGTCCGCACTCGTCGCCGCCTCGCGCTCCCTGTGGCACCAGCGTCTCGGCCATCCCGCTCCAGCAGCTTTAGATCGCTTAAATAAGAACAATTTATTGTCTTGTAATAAAGCAGGCCGCTCTCTTTGCCACTCTTGTCAGCTTGGCAAACACACTCGCCTGCCTTTTGCTTCATCTAGTTCTTATATTGCTGGACCTTTTGAGCTTGTTCACTGTGATGTTTGGACTTCACCAGTTTCTAGCATTTCTGGCTTTTCTTATTACCTGGTGATTTTGGACGATTATACTCACTTCTGCTGGACATTCCCCCTCAGGCGCAAGTCTGACGTCCACCAGACTATTGTTGATTTTGTCGCTTATGTTCACACTCAGTTTGGCCTACCCGTTAAGTGTTTTCAGGCCGATAACGGCACGGAGTTCGTCAACACTGCCACGTCCACCTTCCTGGCGGCTCACGGCACCCTGTTGCGCCTCTCGTGTCCTTACACGTCTGCACAAAACGGCAAGGCCGAGCGTGTTCTTCGTACGCTCAACAACTCTGTGCGCACCTTGCTGCTCCACGCGTCCATGCCAGCGGCCTACTGGGCCGAAGCTCTCGCAGCTGCCTGCTACCTGCTCAACAGGCGTCCCTCGTCCTCCATTCACAGTGAGGTTCCCTACACACGCTTGTACCGCGAGTCACCTAGCTATGATCACCTGCGAGTTTTCGGGTGCCTCTGCTACCCCAACCTCCAGGCCACCTCTGCGCATAAGCTAGCTCCTCGCTCCGCCGCCTGCGTGTTCCTCGGGTACCCTTCCGCTCACAAGGGGTATCGCTGCCTAGACTTGTCCACTCGACGCGTCATCATTTCTCGACACGTCATCTTCGATGAGACGCGCTTTCCGTTTGCGGACGTTCCACCAGCCTCACCAGCCCCCTCCCTTGACTTCCTGACTGATGATGATACTGTGGATACTATGCCTTGCTCTACTAACACTGCAGCTCGCCCCTCTACTTCGGCGCCCACGGTAGCTCCGTTCTCGACGAACGTTGAGCAGCCGTCCCTCCCCTCCGAGCCTGCAGGTCCGGGCGGGCGTGGTCTCGTGCCCCCGTCAGGACCTGCCACTACGGGTGGGGCTAGCCCTGCGCCCCCGCCAGGACCCCCTCCGGCACCTCCGCTGCTCGTCTACACCCGTCGACCTCGAGCGCCAGCGCCAGCGCCTCCTGCGCCAGCGCCTCCTCCTGCGTCGGCACCCGCCCCTGTGCCTGCGCCACCGGAGCCCCCCAGACTTGTGACTCGCACACAGTCTGGCGTGATTCCACGCGTGCAATACAAGGGGCTGGCTGCCATCGTCCCGTCGCCAGTTCCGTCGAACTACCGCAGCGGGCTTGCCGACCCAAACTGGCGCGCGACCATGGCCGATGAGTTCCAGGCTCTGATCGACAACGGCACCTGGCGTCTTGTCCCGCGACCGCCTGGTGCCAACGTCGTCTCCGGGAAGTGGATCTTCAAGCATAAGTACCACTCCGACGGTACGCTTGCTCGGCACAAAGCGCGCTGGGTCGTTCGAGGCTTCTCCCAGCAGCACGGCATCGACTACGACGAGACGTTCAGCCCGGTGGTCAAACCGGCGACCATCCGGGCTGTTCTCAGCATCGCCGCCTCCCGTGCCTGGCCCATCCACCAGCTCGACGTGAAGAACGCCTTTCTTTACGGCCACCTCGACGAGACCGTGTACTGCCAGCAGCCGCCTGGCTTCGTCGACCCCGCCGCCCCCGACTACGTCTGCCACCTGCAGAAGTCCCTGTACGGACTCAAGCAGGCACCGCGAGCGTGGTACCAGCGGTTCGCCTCCTTCATTCGGCAGCTCGGCTTCGTCGCCTCGGCCTCCGACACTTCCCTCTTTGTGCTCAAAGAGGGCGCGAGTCTCGCCTACTTGCTGCTCTACGTCGACGACATCATCCTCACCGCTTCGTCCTCGACGCTGCTTCAGCAGCTCATGGCCAAACTCGCTTCTGAGTTCGCCATGACCGACCTCGGCGACCTGCACCACTTCCTCGGCATCTCCGTCACGCGTTCGACCGACGGCCTGTTCCTGTCCCAGCGACAGTACGCCGTGGATCTTCTCCAGCGCGCCGGCATGGCCGAGTGTCACTCTACAGCGACTCCTGTTGACACTCAGGCCAAGCTTTCGTCCTCGGACGGCGCCCCGCTGTCTGCCTCTGACTGCTCCGACTACAGGAGTCTGGTGGGTGCTCTTCAGTACCTCAGCCTGACTCGCCTAGACCTGGCGTACACCGTCCAGCAGGTGTGCCTCTTCATGCACGACCCTCGCGAGCCTCATCTCGCGTTGGTCAAACGCATCCTCCGCTACGTGAAGGGCACGCTCTCCTCCGGTCTCCACATCGGCACCGGCCCCGTCGACAGCCTGACCGCCTACTCCGATGCCGACTGGGCAAGCTGTCCAGACTCTCGCCGCTCGACTTCCGGCTTCTGCGTTTTCCTCGGCGACAACCTGATCTCGTGGTCTTCAAAGCGGCAGACCACGGTGTCCAGGTCCAGTGCCGAGGCCGAGTACCGTGCGGTCGCTCACGCCGTCGCCGAGTGCTGCTGGATTCGCCAGCTTCTTCAGGAGCTCCTTGTTCCACTCGCTTCCGCCACCGTTGTCTATTGTGACAACGTGAGTGCCGTCTACATGACGGCGAACCCTGTCCACCACCGGCGTACAAAGCACATCGAGATCGACATCCACTTCGTCCGCGAGAAGGTGGCGCTTGGACAGGCCTGGGTTCTTCATGTTCCCTCCACTCATCAGTTCGCTGACATCATGACCAAGGGCCTTCCTGTACAGCTCTTCACCGAGTTTAGGTCCAGTCTTTGCGTCCGTTCCCCTCCCGCTGCGACTGCGGGCGGGTATTAGGAAATGTATAGCTGATTGAGTAGATTATAGCTTACCTTGTACTAGGATTGTTTCCTTGTAACACAAGCCATATTGGCTATATATATGAGAGGTCACCCCCCTGATTGGGTGTGGTGTTTCCCCCTATTCTGTTTCTCTACAGCCATCAAAACTTATACCTATTCCTTTCACGCCATCGGAAAATATAGGTTTGCTCGTATGCCATCAGTTTTATTTGGTCCCTTACATGCCACTAGCATTACTTAACGGAGTGAGCGGTCGCAACCTGGGAACATAGAACGGAGCCGAGCAGGTGTCGCCTGATGAGCCCGTGCCGAAGGATGGGGGCGGCCATGGCTACATGCGATAGGGCAGGCACATCATGTAGGCTACTCGATTGGTTTGTTGGGGGAGTCGGACGGAGTGAGCCGTCGCAACCTGGGAATGTTAAATGGAGCGAGTGGGCGTAGCCTAATGAATCTGCTCGGAAGGATGGGCACAGCCACGGCAACAGGTGATAGGGCAGGCACAGCATGTAGGCTACTGGATTGATTTGTTGATCCATTGAGATGGAAAGTTTACAGGATTTGTGAAAGGGGATTGATCTGGGGAGGCGGACCGGTTCTTAATCCAAGTAGCCAGAGAAAGCATCAGTGTAAACTGGACAATATATTAAAAACACGACAACATCAGAGGTGCAATGGGGGAGTTTTTAGACAAGTATATAACGATTATTTATGAGCGTACCCTCTGCATTGAGATTTTATGGGTTCAAAGTTAATTGCAGAGGAATATGTACTGTTTGGTAAATATTCTGACAAAAAGGTTGTACTGCTTGTCACAAGTGATGAACTTTTCGTTTTATAATAATGTGCTTGCGTTTGTTAAAGGCTATTGGATTGTTAGTCGCAGGCCATTCAACCACATAATGTTTTGTATTGAGATTTGATTGTTTATTAACGTCAGCTCCCCTAACAGCTAAAGTTAGCTGCTTTACTGTTTCAATGTTGTAGATTAGGCGACTGAAAGAGCACTTGTTGAATGAACTGCCCCCCAAGCGTCGACAGATTATTAGGTTGAAGCTAAAGGCACCAGATATCAGGACAGCCACATCTTCATCCATCAATGACATGAACTCTATCAGTTGTAATGGAGCTCTTGCAGTTGACTTGCCCATCAAAAGCAATGATGAAAGCAAAAGCAATGATGAAAGCAAAAGCAATGATGATGAAAATACAAAAGATGAAGAAGGTAACTTCATAGTGCTAAGTACTAACAGGAGTTTTCAGTTACATATGTCAATGCCTTATCTTGATAACATGATCGCGTTGTAATTTTCTCTCTCTTCAGCATTCATGACTAATGTGGTTGTTCTGTTAGCTCTACATAAACTAGGTTATCTTTATTTTTGTGGTCAGATGATGGTTGCAAGAAATCACCAAGGCATCTCACTCCACAAGAGATTGGTATCGCAAAATTGTCTGGGTTTAGTGAATGGTTCTCAAATCATTTCATCATAAATGGATTGGGTGCTAACCACAACCTGGATCCCCAGTCTAGTTGCCAGAAAACAATAATATTTGCGCATCATTTAAAGGTTCTAGATGGAATACAGGTAACATGTTTCATGTTTCTCACAATTGCTTTATCTGTCATCATGCTATCAGGAGATTTGTCCCCACTTAATGATAGATTTTGATTCTTAATATAAGATGCTATTTGATCCCATTCACATAATAGATGATAGCATCATGAACTGGTGAACAAAGGTTTCAATCAAAATTGTGATGATTATTTACTTTTCATTACTTCTCAACAACAACCGAGAATCACTGCACTCATGCTTACATACTATTCAACTAAAAAAATCACATTGAACAGTATTATCGAGTTTCATGACTACCAGGATTTGGCAATTTCATAGTATATACTTTTTAAATAGGTGTTTTTCTCTGAAAATGGGATCAAGTTTGTTCGCATTGATGGAAGCACACTTCAAAGGGAAAGGAAAGAAGCTGTTGATTCTTTCCGTTTGGATCCAGAGGTCCTCCCCCTGCCCCTTCCTTCATTTTTTGTTGGATTTTCCTCCATTTCCTCCATAATTGACTTGTTTTCTTATCCAAAAAAGGTGAAGGTTGCAATAATTGGAATTACTGCTGGTGGCGTCGGCTTAGACTTCTCATCTGCTCAGAATGTTGTTTTCGTGGAGCTCCCAAAATCAGCTTCGGAATTGCTTCAGGTTCTTATTCTTTTTGTTCTGTTCTTTGCTGTTGTAAGATTAGAATTGAAATGTCAACCTGATTGTGCACACATGTGGAATTAAGATTGCTGAGAAAATATTTAACTCTGTTGCTATTAGGCTGAGGATAGAGCTCATAGACGTGGACAAACCAATGCGGTGAACATATATATATATTCTGTGCAAAGGTTAGTTCTTTTGTTCTCCCTTGCAATTTATCCTGTAATTTGTTATTTTAATAGTGAGGAAAATAATGTTGGTCTTGCAGAGCACATCGGATGAATCACACTGGCTCCAGTTAAATCAGAGTCTGTTCCGTGTCTCATCTTTGATGAATGGGAAAAAAGATGCTATAAGAGAGATCGAGGTAGGTTAAATATGAAGTAGCTGTTTTTTGTCCTTCAAAGTTCTGAATTTTATCATTTGTAAATTGTCCATGGTATACTATTGTTTCGGTTGGTAGGCGCTATTGTGAGACTAAGCAGTCTATAGCCAGTATTTTTAGTTAATCTGGGAACTGGGATATGTGACAGGCAACATTCAGTATCTTATCAGAAATATCCTATAGAGTGAAGTAATTGGAATATTGGCAGAAGCTGCGGCTGTTTTTATTATTATATATAAGGGGGCGTGGGGAGGTACATCTGGTTACCGTTTGTCGGATAACATTGCAATAACGAAATCTAGATGCTAGTGCACTTCTATGAAGTTTTTGAACTTGCTGAGGGAAGTTTGATGTCCTGCTCAATGTACCTTTCCCAGCTGGGGATTGGATTCTAGATCATTGTTCATATCAGTTGGTTCATAGGGGAACTTTACCAGTATCAGTAGGTTGAAAGGATTATTCCTCTTTTATTTTGTGTTTGCTCTTTCTTTGGAAGGTTGATCAAGTGTGCCACCTTGAGGAAATCATGAACGCTGAGGAGAAAATACAATGCAAACCTTATCATTTGGAGAACCATAATGCAGGTAACAAATATTGGGAAAACTATTAATCAAGAAATTTGTGGTCCAGAAAAAGAATGAACTGAGAAATAGCTGAACCCATGTCAATAATTATCTTATTTCCCAAAATAAATGCTGAGTTGTTTGAGTTTTATATAAACTTGACCCGTGGACCAAAATACCTTTCAGAGAGTGATGATATGTCTGTTGAATATTTTCCTGGCATCGAAGATTTGGAATTTGACTCAGATTTCACTATTAGGACAATCCCTCTTGGATTTGAGGTAAAATGGGGACACTCCATTTAACAGTTGAATTGCGTACTACTCGCTGCTTATTGTTTCTGATTGACAAATGATTCTGTCTGTGCTTGTTTCTCTATTAGGATGAAAGCCTTGGCACATCCTTGAAAAATAATCCAACTCCAACAGTACCTGAAGATAAATCTTTCATTGATGTTTCTCTTTCACCAGCTGCAGCCTTTTGCACTGCAATATCAAGTTGTAAATCAATTAAGGTAATAAACTTGATTGCTTTTCTTAATTATATGGCATTTATATATAATAACATGATCACTTCAAAAACGATAGGCTCGTCGGAGGCTTTCTGGAAATTCTGGGACCTTGAGTCAGACTGCATCTGTTTCAGATCTTCCAATTCAAGTGGAGTCTCTGCGTTTTGAGGTTAAATCACTCTATGATCTACTAAATTGTATGCTGTTATTATGACTTGTGTTCAGTACCCTTGTGGCGCCGCGGGGAGGGGGGCAGGCTTGGTCGGCTCCTTTGTAATTTGCACTGCGAAAGAGATGGTGGACTTGTGTCATGTTTATCAATGTTTTTTTACCACATGCTGTTGGGATATTCTCGTCCAACTGGCAGGAATAGTGCAGGTCTGAATTGGTCTTTGAAAAAAAGAAGGAAAACTCCTGTTGGTGGCTCACGTTGGGTTTCAGCTAGCCTTCCCCAACTTGCTTGGGACTAAAAGGATTTGTAGTTGTATTTAAAAAAAAGGAAATATCCATCCACCCTGAACTATGAGCAAAGTCCGTATAACCCTCTAAACTATGAAACTTTATTTAACCCCTCTGCTATCTAAAACCAGTGCACAATACATCTTTTGTCCCAGATCAAATCCAGTTTTGCTTACGTGGCTTCAGTTTTGCATTAGCGATTTGGCATTTGCCATGGCGCTTCCGAGGCGGACACTGGAGCGGCGCTTGCACTCGCCGTAGAAGCCGTAGAAAGACTAGTAGGTACAAAGACCAGTAGTTGTGCTCCTTCACAGGTGATCTTCTACCTAGGGCATGGCCTGATTTGTGATTTGTTCCTGGTAAAAGGTGCAGAAATTTTGGCATTAGTTTTCTCTGAGCTAGGCCTGTCATTGCATGGTTCCTCTTCATTATCTTTCTGCATGGTCCTTCTCAAATTCGACATCAGGTTTTCACCTCCATAAATTACCTCCCCAACCCCAATGGTATTGCTATTGGCGAGTCCAATCAGCTCATCAACCAACTGATTCCTTTCGGAAGAAGAACACTAGACAGATATGTTGTTCTAGACTTTAGCACTCCCAGCTGCTCTTCTAACATTTCTTTTTCTTTTCTCCAATGATTTGAGCTTATTTGCAACTTCCATATTCTCCTTTGATTTTCCTGACATCCCTGATCGGATCATGTATGCCAACAGCAGGCAGATGGTCTCGATGGTCTGCTTGCTGTGGTCCACGCAGTCGCCCAGGAACAGGTAGTTGGCCGTTGGTGACAGGTCGCCTTACTCGAATAGCTACAACAGGTTCAAGAACTGCCCTGCCCTTGGAAGTCCCCTGTGTGCAGAGGTACACCTGATTAGCGACCGCATGCATCATCGGCGTAGGAAACAGAAATTAAACAGAGGAGAATGCTTTGCTAGCTGACCGTAGAAGTTGATGGGGGGTCTTGAACTCAACCACTCCTCCCTGCGCTCGCCGGCGAGCTTGAGGACATGCGTGTCAGCGAGCTCCTCGGGGACGTTGCCACGCTGCTTCTGTTGCTGAGTGATTGCTGGCGGCGGCTGCTGGAAGCTGACGTAGCTGCGGTGTGGCACTGCAGCGGGCACGGCATGCAGCGATGAGGCCACCCTGGGCGCTGGGTGCAAAGTGGAGGGCTGAGGTGCTGCCCTGAAGCCCCTGCTCGCCGGCGAGCTTGAGGACATGCGTGTCAGCGAGCTCCTCGGGGACGTTGCCACGCTGCTTCTGTTGCTGAGTGATTGCTGGCGGCGGCTGCTGGAAGCTGACGTAGCTGCGGTGTGGCACTGCAGCGGGCACGGCATGCAGCGATGAGGCCACCCTGGGCGCTGGGTGCAAAGTGGAGGGCTGAGGTGCTGCCCTGAAGCCCCTGGTGCTGAAGAGGGTGGCGGGGGCGAGACCACGAGAGGAAGGAGGAGAAACGGAGGAGAAGCAGAACCACTGATGTGGATTCATTAATCGGCCCACGTGGCATTAAACCGCTGCCACATAATCGAAACCGCTTTTGATTAAGGGCGAAAGGTGTATTGTGCACTGGTTTTGGAAGTCGGAGGCGTTAAATAAACGGTTTGATAGTTTAAGGGGTTATCTAAACTTTGCTCATAGTTAATGGTAGTAATTTGGACTTTTTTCTTCTAAAAAACGCGTTATTCCGTTTATTTTTCGCTATGTGGCTGGCTTAGAAAGGAGAATGGGAATGAGGGGAGAACAAAAATGGAGGTACAGGCTATTTAAGGGGGAATGGGTGTGGAACCCCCTTTTGCTGACTCAATGTGTGTGGATGCCATGTCACTAGAAACTTGGAAGTGTGGGTGCTCAGTGAGCCAAAATTGCAGTTGTTTCACAGTTAAGTGGACCCAGGGAAGAGCTGACGGGGTGTAAATTGACAGTTTCTTTACATTCCTCTGACGTGCCATCATCTTTTGCAGGTTAGCCGGCACACAGGCCGTATCCACTTGTACAGTTGTGTTCCAGGACATGATTCAAGACCCAAACCACTTTTTGAAAATTTTCTACCAGAAGAATTGAATTCACCTTTATGTTCTTCCAATGATGTTAAAGCAAGGACTTTGCTCTTGAAAAAGATTCCTGCATTTTGCAATGTGTTCAAGGCATTCATCAAAGAGTGGTTGGCACTAAGACCAATTGATCAGAGTAGACTGCTTGGAAAGCCATTACAACTTCCCTTGAGCCTTGAGTTGTGTTTTCTGAAAGACAGCATCAACCATAGCACAGAAGTATGCACCTTTTCTTCGTTTGATTCTTCTCTTTACAGAACCAATCCATATTTTCTTATGAACATTGCACGGTCTACTCAAAAGCAGTTATGTTACTTTTTCCTGAAATTCCACATATCTACATGATATATATCTTCGCGCAGTCTATGGGGATATACTCACGGATATTACAATATTTTAAGAAGGCCATCTTCATGTGATTACCATAACAAAATATCTGCTTTCTTCTGGCAATCAAAATTAGTACTATCTTTTTGATACACCAACCATCTACCATTCTATAATTTAGGGAGGAATGCTATAACTGGTAAACACTATTTTAGCTATCTTTATTTAGCAGCATGGCATATTCGAGTTTGGATCATGATTGTTTATACCCACTTATGTCACTTGATAGTCTTATTGTAGATCAAGCTACTTAATTCAATTATAAAGATTCAAATAGCATTTTAGTGTAAAACAAGTTCTATGGGCAGAATTTTGATAGCATGTTACAGCTGCTCAGGCGTGAACTTCCAATACCTGCTCAGGCCTTAATTAGCATTTAGTGCTGTTTAAGCATGGCCTGATTTTTCACATTCTAGTAGACTTTACCTTTTTACCTCCTCCTGAAATGATAGTAGTTTTGGCGTACACATTGTGTCCAAAGCAAGGACACAACAAAGTCGTTCTAAAAGCAGATCTACTTGTACCTATATGAGGAGCAGCATCCCATACATGTCTCCTTTTTTTTGAAGGGTCAACAGAGGGGGAAAACACTTCCCCACCTGATTCATTGCATAGCTGAAGTTTCAGTAAGGCTACATATTAAAAAAGAACAATATTTGCCCGTTAGGCCAAATAATAATAATTTGTTGGGCAACTGTGACCTAATATCATGTACCTATTTCTAGAGCCTTGCATGTGTGCACAAGTACTTATTTTGGTGTTCCTCAGCTTGACGAATGTCTCTCTCTTTCTCCTGTTCTGGTCTGCTCTCTTAGGGATTACTTAAAGGAGGAAGTAAGAGGCGTGCTACACCATCGAATGATGTCAGTAATCCTTTGCCAGAAAATGCTGAATGGAGACAGGTGGTGTTGCGTAATGGCACCACTAAAGAGAGACAGTACACTCAAGGCTGGACTATTGATGATGAACCTCTCTGCAAACTTTGTCAAGGACTCTGCAAGTAACTACTCCTTAACTTGTCTTCGTATGCAAATCATGTTATATTATTATAAACAAATGATATTTTCTCACAATATGTTGTTTTACTTGGGTTCAGTGGAAAGCTTGCAAAGTCACCAGAATATTTTGAAGATCTATTCTGTGGTCTGGCTTGTTTCCAGGAATACAGGTTAAGAACGAGTGGCAGGGCCCTGCGGCAGGTGAGTCTTCTTGGCTATCTGTGTATACGAACAAAATCTTAAGGTGTCATTGAATAGTCAGGGCTAATGTTCATTTATATGAAATCAAGGAAAGTTGCAAGTTGCGTCATATATTTCTTGTTAAATAATCTATAGGCACTGTTTCAAATAGAGGGTGACAAGTGCTCCCAGTGCAAGCTTGATTGTTGCAAGCTTGTCAAACACATTAAGCCCTTGTCCATGGAAAAGCGAGAAGAGTACATCCGAAAAGCCGCTCCAAACATTGCAAGTAGAAAGAAACTGTAAGTGCTCCAGACATCTGAAAGTCATGCGCCTACAATGTTTCGTTAACCCTTTTGAGTGTATCCAGGGGTTTACCAGTGTACTATGGTTTGAACGCACCAAATATTATCAGATAGGATAATTATCACTGTTAATATGTTGGTTTGATGCTGATGCCCTGCTTCAATACACAGGCTAGATAAGCTTGTCCGCGAGCCAACTGATGGAAATGCATGGCATGCAGATCACATAATACCTGTCTATAAAGGAGGAGGTATGGTAGTATATGTGCACAGGTTTTTGTGCGGTTGACTCTTGGACAGCATGATAATTTTTCTGATTTTGTCAGGTGAATGTAAACTTGAGAACATGAGAACACTATGTGTGGCTTGTCATTATGAGGTCACCAGAGCTCAGCACAAGGAACTAAAGGAAATAAGAAAGAAGGCTAAAGAGCACCTGAAAAACGCCTTGAATCAACAAAAGGATAAAGTTAGTAGTCTATCTGGATTTCAGTCATCTTTCAACCTTTTTTGCAAGTAGAAAGGAGCACATAACCTATGAGCAATTTCTCTTAGAAGTGAAATAGCTATGTTCAAATTTTAGCTATCATCTTTCGATGTGCCCCATGTGTTTGTATTTCTCTTACATTAGCTTCCACAGTTACCATCATTCCATTTCCTATAGCATGACGAAGAAGGATAACTTTTTGTAGATTATATTTTCAATTCCCAGAGTAGCACGATTAGGAAATTTGTTTACCTAGTTCAAAAATGAACATAGCTGTTTAACTGATACTCTAAAATGCTGACATGATTGATAGCCTTTGTTTATTTTTCTTTTCACTGTAGGCAACGGAAGAAATAGATGACAGTTCTTTGCTGGTTACCGTCCCTGGCAGTGCATACTCAATAGGAAATGAGGTTCCTAACAATGCTCACGAAATAGTTGCAGAATAGGGCATTGGTCTTTTTCATGGGTGCAGGCTTGTTTCATTTACTGCACCCTTTTTTTTGTGAATGTATGTTGAATGCAACCGAGCATGTGTTGTATTGTTGTATGTATTTCACTTGACTACAGTCTGTTACCATCTTTAGTGATAGCTTTGTTGTCAAGTGAAGAATATTGCTCCAATTATGGAGCAGTTTTAACATGTACTCTTGTCTTGCTCGCGTGCAACCTGACTTAGTTGGCAGATGCTGGTATAGGTAAAATTGCTAAGTTTGTTGTGCTATGCACGTTCTCACAAAAAAAAAAGTTGTGCATCTAGCTGAAGCCCGGGATGCTCACAAAGCACTGCCTTGGTAAAAAAAATACTGAGCCGTCCCCCGCGTCGCCTGTAGGCGACTCGGGCGGAACCCTCGAGGCGCGGGCGCTCGCTGCCGCCGGCGCCCCAGGTCTGGCCCCGTCTTCCCTCGTCCCCGGCCTCCTAGCCGGTGGCGAGGGGAGCGGGGGTCCATTCTCTAGTAGATCGAGTCCTTCTAAGTATAGGGTTTGCTCGCCGCCGATGCTCGGTGGTGGAGTTAGGTTTTGCCGGAGGAGCATGGCTCTTCTGCGGCTTGTTTTTCCTGGCGGCGCCGGCGATGCGGAAGCGACGACGTTGCAGAGGAATAATTTCTTCCAGCTTCTTCCATTCTCCGATGGCGATCTACTCCGACGTCAATGGAGAGGCTGGGGAGACCTGTCCATGAGTCGAGGGCTGGCGTATCGTCGTCTTCTTCAGATGATGACGTATCGTCGTCTTCTTCAGATGATGATGCTGTTGACCCTGTTAATCTCGAGGAAGATTATCTTTGGTGAAAATCTGAGCTTTGCTCGGGTTGCCGGCGGTGGAATCGAAGGATGCGTCGTGGGTACCGGAGTTGGCCGATGCACCTGGGAGGCAGGGGCAGTGTACTCGGTTGATTCGCCTAGAAGTAAGCCCTCCTCTGCGGCCTTCACCTTGTGGAGATTGGCTCTGGTGCCCGGCGACGATTGGGAAGCGGCTTCGGCGACGTGACAGATCTCTGAAGGCTTCGAGGAAGATGAACAGGAGTTTTAGACTTCTCTGTAATTTTCCTTTTCTTTGAGGTCCTGTTTGTAAAAGGACCGGTGTAATGGGCTAAAATCAATGCATCTTTCTTCTCAAAAAAAAAGCACTGCCTTGGTATTGCGTTTGGGCAATTAATTGTAAAGTTCTCTTTTTCTATGCCTTTTATTAAAGACCGATGCATGCAAGTTTGGAACATCCTTCGCCGTCTACGGATTTCTCGTCAGCGATGACATATTCTGTAAGCGGCGGATTATTAGAGGAAAAAAAGCAGAGAGAACGGTAGTCTCAAAAGAGGTAAATAAACATAAGTAAATTATGGACAGTTCCTTTCTTCCCTATGGAGTTTTTTTTTCTTTCTGTACATAACAGTGCATCTCTCCCTACATAGCCAACTTTATCTTTAGACAGCATGGTTTAATCAAAATATCAGGTTGGAAAGCATTTCCAAAACTATAGTCATGTCCCAGTCGAACGTCCGTCTGCTAGTGTTTTTGAGATTATTAGTCTGAAAGAACCATTCTCGCAAAATTGTAAATTCAGTAGCTTGTGCACTATAGGTCAGGAAAGCTACAGGGCCGAATTCATGTCTCATTGCAGAAGAAATCCTCCGCTCTGTCCAAGAAAGAACCTGGGATCTTTCTATGCAACATGAAGTTAGATGAACCTTCTCCGGCTCTTTGCTTCAGAGGCCCATCATCAACGCCTCTTCCCCTACCATCCTTCTGAACCTTATTTCTGTTGAATCTGATGCCTCCTGAAACACCTTTCCCAACAACTGGTCGTCCAATTTTGCGGCTTGACCTTGTTGGGATGTCACCTTGTGAGTTCCTAGTATCGAGTACACTCTGCGTGGTATCACTGGAATTATTTCCAGAACCATCTACAGCAATGGAATCTGTAGAAGTCAATCCTGATGTTTGACAGGACTTGAGCAAAGAACGAAGCATATCTGTGCTTATTTCCTGCTGTACGACGCTTCGGTTCTGATCACAACCGTAGCAAACAGCGATCAGAGCAGCAGCCAAGATGGGCATCAACTCAGGGTCACTGAAGAAAACAAATGGCAGGTCGCACACCTGTATCCTAACTCGTCAGATTTTTGCCCAACAATCCAAAGAGATTAAGAGAGATGTGGCTACTTATTTACCTTGTGAAGTATAGTGGGACTCTTTCCCCACCGAAGAACAGCTTGGTTCTCAGCATGGAACAAAGAAAAGTAGCCAAGAAGTAGCAGAGACTCTAGAAGCAGCAAACCAACCTAAAAAAATAGCACAAACCATCACAACTGAGAACAGAGGAAGTACGGAAAAAGGTTATATTTGTAAAAAAGCAACACTACTAGGAGTACTATGGATGTGTATGTCAAAAAAAAAAATCTCTTCATGATTATAACTGTTCTCTAAAATGTATCATAGGATGACAATTGTTAGGGCAAGAAATGACAGTATGTCCAGATTCTTCATAATAATATCCCAAATCCCAAAGGGTTGCAACTGGTCAAACCATGCATTTTAGACTGGACACTCCACTATGGAGCATGTTTATAACCACACTATTTGAGTCATATATCCAATGGAAAATGTCTGTTCAGGAAGATTGCAGATAATATTAAGATGATAGTTAACAAGAAATGATAACTAGATTCTCATCCCTCCAGTGATGTTAAAAACACCACCTATTCATACATTTAACAGTAAACTAAAGGGGAACTTGCTACTATTATAACGAAGCAAGAATTGAATGCGCAAACCAGTAGAAAGTAATGCACAAAAACAATTAGAAAGTGAGTGCATGAAATATTTACAGTGACAATTTTAAAAGCAATACTTAAAAGCACTACAGAAAAAATGTATGACATATATCATGTTGGGAATACATGAATGCACACTTATACAAGGAATAGACTTATATTTACCTGATCGCCTGGTACTCTCCATTTGTTCATGCAATGACTCAGAAGGAAGCTGATTAAATGGAAGAACTCCATCTTTAGATCTGATCTAGCCTGAAAACAAGTCATAACCTGTAAGAATACCAACTTATGCAGGGAAAACAAAATGTAAAGATAATGGTTCCTATATTCATCTGAACCCTTTGTGGATGGCTTGTTCTATACTGATACCATGGACGATGACTGGTATAGGAAAGTAGTTTAGTGTCTGAATGGACCACATCGAAGTGATCAAATGTAACTACTCAGACTGATGCATCCAAAAGAACAGGCAAGCAACCACCAATATGACTGATAATATTCATCCTTCTTTTACAAAGAGCACTTACCAGCATGCACTGCAGAAGGTTTATATCCAAACGTGCCATATTGTTCAAAACTTTTAATACGCCAGTGGCTACTTCTTCAAAATTTGATGGAAGAATAGCTGCAGTCTGAAAAATGAGTTAGTAAATTTTTGTAGCAAGAAGAGGTCAATAAAATCAATGCAACAGATGCTCAAAATTTTCCCTACTAATTTCTGAGATGCCAAAACTCAAGTGTCTTCTTACGTTGTAATGGACTCCTAAGAAATAAAAGCATGCTAGTAAATGTGTACGGTGTCATTTAGCATGTTTGTTTGTTACAAGAACACATAGCACCTATTTAAAGATGTTACATATCTATTCTAACATATCCAATCCAATTATCTAAATGTGCATGTAAATTTTATGAGTCATGTAGTTCTGTAAAAAAGACCATAAGATCTATAGATGTACTGAATTTGGAAACTGCATAATGAAACTCTCAACAGGCGGACAAACCTGTTCTGATGATGATCTGTTATTTGCCTGGAGCAACACAGCAGTCAAAAGTGATGGTAGACTAACAAGGCCAGTCTCAGCCATTGCAGAAAGTAAAAGCATTACAGGATGCTTTAGGTTTGTCTCATTGCCTTTTCCAGGGCTATTGTTATACACTGAACCTACATTGTTCACCTTTCTTCCTTCAAGAAAACTGTCTGTTGTGCTATTCTCATCTCCCTGACTAGGAATTTCTGAACGCTTCTCTGTAGTAATCCCCAAATCAGGAGGTCGCACTGCTGAGTTATTCAGGCCACCAGAGACAGTTATCAAGTCTTTTCTAGCTTCATCAACCAATTTTCTGTCCCCTGGATTGCTCGAGTCATGCTGTTTACATGATTTGTTTTCTTCAGTCAGTTCACTACACAAGGATGGCAATTTGGTATCTCCAGACTGATCCAGTGTCATCAACTGGTTCCCCGTACTGTCTTGTGAGCTAAGATATTCATATTCTTGAACTATATTGACATCTATTGTCCTGCATTTGCAGGATTCCCAATCAATGGTAGAGAAATTTCCAGGTTTACATGTTAAGACGGTCAAAAGGTTGAGACCAAAGAGTATAGATGATGGGAGCGGGGATCCTTCCACCTGGGGCCTATCATAAAGGGCAAACAAATCTCGCAGACAATGAATTATTTGATAAGCTACAATCAGTTCGATCAAACCTCCCTGCATCTGGAGCTGTTCATCATCGTGGTGTACATGGCCAACAATCATGGTCACAGTCCATAAGAAGCCGTCTAACACTTCACCTGATGACTCTGTAGTCTCAGTTGAAGTTTTGTTAGACAGAAGATTTGAACTTCCAGAGTTGGATGCGGCCACCTTAATGTAATTCTCCAGTGATGCTGATAGCATGGGAATAATTGGAGGTAAAAGATTCTGTACTAGAAAATATGTTCGATTAGCTGGAAGTGAGAGCAACACTTTCAACAGGCGCAAAAGGTAGACAGTGACTTGACAAGCTCCAGGCTTTGAAGTGTGTGATGCAGGTAAGGCGGATGCGATAAAGTCAAGCAGACCAACTTGTCTTGATGCATGTAGTTCAAGATCCTTTCCTTCTAAATACTGTACCCAAATAAACAGAAAGTACTGTTAGTATTTAGCAAATATCTTCAGTACTTAGTACAATACAATACATAATGAATGGGACGATGAGAAATACCTTTGTTATGTCACCGACAATCAAACCAATACTGGCAGCACCTTCTTTTCTAGCTTGACGAAGTCTCTGTAGGTCTTGAAGCCATCTACTTAACTTAGCTTTTGCAGCTCCTAGAGCAGCCCTGTGTGTGATTCCAGTACTTTCAACTATGGGTGGTTCGATAAATTCATGCTTTAGAGCCATTAATCTCTGGCGAATCTTTTTAATCCTTCGTTTCATCTGTATATTATTAGATGGTTTAACCATAGAATCTGCAGCACTGGAATTGCCATTTGTATGTGAATCTTCGCCGCTGTTAGAAGTTGAACGGTTTTGGCCATCTTTACTTGGAAACCGGCGCTGCAAAGGTGAAGGCTGATCCCTAATATCCATCGAGGCTCGCTCACGTATCTGTTCTAGGTGATACTTGCGGCGCTGCTCACTTTCACGAAGCTTTTCAGCTAATTTTTGGGCTAAAAGTTCAGCTTCCTCTTGTTGCGCTTTTGCTCTTATTTCTTTTCTGCGTTGCTGTTCTGCAGCCCTTGCTTCCCGTGCGGCACTAGATGCTTTGCGCTCCTCGTCTCTTCTGAAAATAGCTTCTTCTTTCTTGCGCTGTATTTCAGCAAGGCGCTGCATCTTCTCAGCTTCAAGGAACTTTCTTCGTTCCAAAACAGCTTCTTCCCTTGCAGTGTCCTCCTTTTGCTTTGTTTTGATCACCTGTAGCTTTTCAGCTCTCCGCATTTCAGAATCATGAAGTTTCTGCCTCAGCAAGAATTTCTTGTTTTCCTCATTCAGTGATGTAATAAAGCGGACCTCATTGACTTTAGTACTCTCATCACCAGCTCTTTTTGCAACCTGAGCAAGATATGCTTCATGACGAGATTCACCACGTTGATGGCGTGCATTCATTACTTCTCGCAGTTTTGAGCTGCGCACAGCCTGCCACTCATTGACACGATTTAACTTTTCAGAGGTACGTTGTAGCCTCTGAACCCTCTCGCTTTCTAGTTGACTCCTAATTCGCAGTGCTCGTGCATGCTTTTCTTCTGCTTCTTTTTTCATATCCAAAGCACTTCTTTTTTTCTTTTCAGGAGACATCAACTTGTCATGTAGAACACGAGCACGATCTGTAACTTTTCTGCCAACACCAGGAGAATGAGAAACACGAGAACTCCGTGCAGGAGATTTCAATATATCTTCCCAGTTTCTTTTCTCCTTCCAGGCATCCATTGACTTCCAAGGTGCTGTAATTTGCTTCTCCTTTTCAAGATGAACTGTACTCTTTTTAACGACATCAGTTGACTTGAGCCTGTCAAATTTATTTTCTGGCAACTCCCTGTCATTCTTAAAGGAGTGCTTCTCTGTTTCCGAGATCGGTTCTAGTGACCCTCTTCTACTCCTTGCAGAATATGAAGGCATACTTTGTGGATGTGATTTATCTGATTTGAATGCATCCCTGCTTTGCTTCTCTCCAACAATCTTTTTGACGCTACTATCAGGAAGTTTTACCTGACTCTCCACTTTCAAACTTATATTCCTAACAGTTGCCGATGCAGTCGTCGGCTTTGACGAACTACCCAAAACTTCTCCAGAAGAGCTGGACGTAAATCTCTCTGCTTTTATACCAGCCTGCTTGCATGCCAGTTCCAATTGGATTCTCTGGAAGGCTTCTAGAGATGAAGAGAGTATTTCTTGCCTGTGTGGTGAACTTGTCATCCTTCTGACCTGCACATATGTCGTAACCAACAAGATTTAGAGCACTGAAACACGGCAGAAAAAATAATCGTGCAAGGATGAAAAAAAAAACATGCAGCGATTAACAGTTCTCAATCCAGCAACACATCGCGGTGAAGGTCCCATTCAGTATTCATGCACACATGTTGATGCAAGGAAGAAGATGCTACGCTCATGTAGTTAGTGGTCAATTAATCATAAATATGTGGAAGTGAAAATAGACCAGAAGACATCAGGATGTCTAGTGAGAAAACAGACCTCCCAAGACAAGGCATGAGGTCTCCTGTGGTCAGCTTTCACAGTCATTGGCATCCCCTCCATCGGTACACCAAGAGACTTTTTGGTGTTATCAAAATGCTCTGCTCTGGATTTAAGTTCTTGAAAATCAGATATAGCTTCTTCAAGAACAAGTATGGATTCATTAATTTGTTCCATGTCACATTCTAGTTCACAGAGGAGGTAAAGTTCATCAACAGCCCTATTCAGATTCTCAAAAAGAAAACACCATAGCCTCTGCCTGAATCTTTCTTTGCTTTCAGCAGTTTCAGATCCGAAGTCTGCAGAAGCTGTTGCATGGTCAAGAAGTAATGTTCTACTTTCGGTGGAAGCAACAGATGAAGATGTAACTGCAACTTCATGGTCATTATTGGAGCAGGATTGGGAAACAGAGTCGGTTGAGGCTGTTGGTGTTGAACCAACATTCAAAATACTGTCTGGTATTTCATTTGCATCCAGTGTCCCTCTCGTATCATCATCAGGTGTCTCTGTTCTTTGTATAATAACTGGGGATGCCTCATCAATTGTTGTACAAGAGTCCATCTCCGCTTTGAGTTTAGTTTCATCCTTTAGCTCATTTCTGAAATGTGCACCATCTTCACCATTCCTATGGTCTCTAGAATTATTATCTCTGTATGAATCTGAGGGTAATGATAAACCTGGAATTTCATCAAAGTCTCCAAACTTGACAGGAGTATTGGACAAAACACCTACTGACTCTGTTTTTGGAGAACATTTTACATGCTGAGAAAGGTCTGCACATTTTGCAAGATTACCTGAACAGGTGGAGGATTCATGAGGCACTGAAGGATATGCATCATCAGCCAGATCTGTTTTGGAAGGTTCACTTGTTTCTTCAGCCACCAGCAGTTCTTCAGGTTTTTCAACTACATGCTCTGAGGCTGAAGCATATAGGACACTCTTCAGGTCACTGGCACCTACATCATTGCATCCTTCAGCGTGAACATTAGTTGTTTCTCCACTACCACATTCATCAACACCAACATTAGCATTTATTCTCGGAGGTGGGTGCTGCAGCCTGTCATGCCAACTGTCACTGTTACAGTTGGCTCGTGACTGTGATGACAAGTTTGGAATTTTATGGCTGGAACCTCCAGAAGACCTCTGCAACGTGTATTTTGAGCTGGACCGATGCTTCTGTAAAGTGGGTTCATGGTAAGTTAAGAACAATAGCATTAAGAATTGGCCCAGCATAATGCAGCACCGTGTGAGAAAATTATCAGAGCAAGGCACACAAAACAGGAGAAATTATAAGACAGGTAAAGAAGGAAACCTTTTTCACTTCAAACCACCCTGATCCCAGATCATCTGCATCTCCGTTATCATTATCCATAACCACCAAGCAATCCTCGGCGGTTCCTTACAGCATTCTTACTTCCCCAGACAAATATTTCGTACTAATTACACCTGCTGCAGGGAATGTTGGTGCTAAATTATTTTTCCAGTGTACTGAAAAGTGCAAAGGGGCTACAAAAATCACACGTTTTCGAAGTCAGCCCATTGGTGATTGTGGCAAATGCCTCAGTAGTGAACTCACGAAACCATAAAAACAAAAATGCAGTGTAAATTAAGGACTAAGTGAAAAAAAGTAGGGGTGGGGATTCCAGGGGCGGCCTTCACTTGGATAATCGGAAGACAGATGCTAGTTGAATGGATTGGATTACACTTGGATAATAGGAAAAAAGATGCTAATTGGATGGATTGGAATAGTAGGATAGGGTACCACGCGGTACAGAACAAATCTACAACCAACCGAATTGAACAGACGGAGAGAAATGGGGATACGGGTTTGATCGAGAACAACACTCACAATCGGCAAGTATCACTCACCGACACAAGAGGAAATGCGTCTTTCACGGATGGAGCGGATCTCCCGCCCACTCGCCGAGAGAGGAGCCGGCCAGCCGGGCGTGCGGGGGATCCAGGCGGAGTGAGGGGATACCGCGCGGCGGCGGCGGCGGCGGCGTTGGGCCTTTGGGGTTAAGGGCCTGTGCCCAATGAACTCCGGGAGTAGTGGGGGAGGAGTGGGGCAGACTTTGTTGTGCGATTAGCACCTAATTACTGCAATAAATAAACATTATAATTGTATTTTTAGAGCCTGTGCCATCCGCTCCCTCCGTACCTCCGCAGCCGACCTCCACGCCCGAGCTCGCGGCTCAGTTCACTTTGTTCGCTCCGGCGGAGGATGGCGGCGGCGCGCAAGCTCCGCCTCAGCCCTCAGGCTCTCCGGCCGAGCAAGCAGTCGCCGGCCAAAGCACCAACGCGCCCCTCCACTCGCCTGCCAGGCGCCGTGGGTCTTGTACCAAATAGGGTTATTGTCATTTTTGTTCACGCTGTCTGATGAATTTTCTAAAGCAGAGATTAGTCTGAGCAAGCTTTTCTTTTCTTTTTTTTAATTGAAAAACACATGCACGCACGCTCACCGCTACACATACAACTAGTTTGGACCGTGTCTAGGCGCCCAAACCCAAACTCTTAACCCGTTACCACTTACCATGATCACTAGGCGTCTAGGCGCTGTGCAAATCACGTCCACTGCAATCTCACTCATTTTCACTTAACTGATCAATAGCAGAATTGAAAATCATACTGTCCATATTTTCTGGACCAACCCCTGCATTTCCTTGAAGAGCGACTTGATTTAGCACATCATTGCAGGTGCATCTCATAACAGACGTCAATCTTACTATGTGAAATTGAACAGCTAAGGTAACAAAATGCATATGCATTTACAGGCAGCAATGGCGAGTACAAAGAATTATCTACAACAATTGGTCAATTGCACACTCAAATATACATGCAATTTCGCAATCTAACTTCCTATCCACCATCACCATCTGAAGCTTCATCGGGATGCCACTCTATTAGTGGTTGGTTCTGTATCTTCTCATCAATGCGGTTGGAATTGGGAGATCTGGCACCTGACGGTCCTTCCATCGAGCAATTAGACAACTCTATCAACATTGCACAGAACCCGCAAGAGCAAGATTTGCAAACTGTTCCCAGGTTCACCGCAGAGTTAAACCTCTACAATGAATACACACGATGAGGTGCTTATCAGTACCATGACGAAATGACCAATCTCAAGTAGGGAGAATACTATGGAGAGTACTCATGAACATACCTCTAAAGCATCCTTCAACTTCTTAATCTCTATTGCTTGTTTGTGAGCTAGTTCATGTGATTCCTGCAATCGCCTAAGTGCCCCATTCGATTTCGTCTTCTCTTTGGAGACCTGTTTCAAACATCGTGAACAGAACAGAAATGTATGAGAAACCGGACGAGGAATCATCACTACTATAACAAGGCCAAGGCAACATGTCTATTTCATTACTAGTTGAGTTGTTAAATTAAAATGTGAGATAATAGGACACAACATTCACTACCATCTGCAGCTATATTTTCAGGTGCAATTACACTGTGTGGGAATTTTTTATATCACTACCTGAGTCTCCAGCTCCTGAATATGTTGAATAGCTGCCTGCTCAATGCAGGATCGACGCTTGTATTCTTCCTCAAGCATGCCTGTTATCTGGTATCTTAGTTCAGCCATTTCTTGAGTGAGGTCTTCAGCATCCTCTTTTGCCTTCAACTTTTGCTCTCGAAGCTCTTCCTAACAAACAGAAAAATAGTTAATTTACACAAGGAAATGGAAAGCTGTATTCAAGTAACAACCAGAAAAATAGATGTATATTTCAGTATATCCAAGTTTGAATGTAAGTCATGCACTATAGAAAAATGTGTTTAGAATAATTTAATCTCGGAACATGATTGGGAACGATGGCACTTGACCAAAATATCTTATACCAAACTCTAAGTACATTCAGTAAACAACCTATTACCTTGAGTTGCTCAATTAGAAGTTCTGATTCTTCATTTTGCTTTGTCATCCTTTCAAGAATTACATTACCACTTTCATATTCTGCATGACCACCATTCTCCAATGTTTTGTCAAGTTGCTCCCCAGATGCAGAAGGGGATCGTTTTGAAGCTTTTACAGGCAACAGTTCTTTCAATTGCTTATTCTCTAGTACAAGTTGATCAATAGTTTTTTGTGCCTCGTGCAGCTGGAACTCGTGTTCTCCCAAAAGTTTGTCAAAACGAGCTTTGTGCTCAGCGGCATGTTGGGAGAAGTTCTCAGCATCGAATAGTCTCTGCTCAAGATTAGTTATATCAAGTTTCAAGCTTTCAATTTCACAATGTGAATCTAAAGCTGTACTTTCAAGCTTCTCTATCTGTGAGGATGCCTTTTGCAGCTCCTCTTCTTTGCATCTGACTTCTTCCATCAGAAGCCAGCACTGAGAATCAGATCGCGCCAGCTCATTGTCCATAACTCTCACTCTTTCTGGGAACTTTTCAAGTTCAGTCAGCTTGAGTTCAAGGCTGTGAATATGCTCTCCCATGATGTTTGCTTCAACATTCCGTATATTTAACTGGTCCTGCAAATAGTCTGCATTTGCAGTCAGCAAATATACCATAAGTAACTAGCTATACAGTAGCCAGGTCAATGAGAAAGAGAATTACAGAACAATACTAGTGCATACCAATTTCCTGATAGCAGTTCATCAACTCTGTTTCCAATTTCTCAATATATTGCCTGTCCTTCTGACAGGCCCTAGAGGCTGCATTTCTGTCGAGCTGTACTTTCTGCGTTAACAATATTACGAACTCAACCAAACAGTTTGACAAATTAATGACACCATTTCACCTTTTCTTACATTATTCAAATGTGAAGGCCTTAAAATATTACAGAAACTATAAGATCATGGGTACCTCTTTATTCTTATCTCTTGTATGAAGAACTTTTGCACCATTAGCAGGATAGTGGCCGTTGGAGCTACTAGACATCTGCAGCACCAACAAATCGCAAGCCACTGAGAATTATACACATAAATGTCATGGCTAAGTTAAAATGGCATCTAGTATATAAGTTATGATGCCCGGTAAACAAATTTCTACCACTGGAAACTAAGAATTTAGAAATTTGTTGAGCATATGAAAACCCTGACCCTGAAAAGATTTAGATATAATAATGGATTATGGATACACTACACTATTCTATAACCCTTTGTCAGATTGGCAAGAACAGATCAAAACAAGCATCACAAATTGCAGATTTTGAACCAGCATATCATTAGACATTTCTGTAAGAAAACAAAGAGAGAGAAAAACAAGCTAGAGCAGATGATAATGTTGTCACGAAGTCGAGCAAGTTAACCTTTCATGGTTCACTGAAATCGCAGCTACAGCAATGGTAAGGATCCAGCTGAACATAAATGGGCCAGCTTGATGTCCTGAGCTCACTATCTCATTCAGAAAGGAAGGAACTTTGGTAACAACAGATGCAAGAAAGACATATCCCAAACTTAACCAGCGAATTGTTCCAATCCTAAACTTGCATAGGTCTACCTGACACAGATCCTCCTTCAGTTGCTAACTGGTTGCCTAACCAAGCGCTATTATCTCACAAGATCCTGGGAATATGAAGACCAAAATCCACAATAAAAGGTGGGGGGAAGGCAGCTGGTTTCGGGAACTGACCTGCTACGGTGCCGGCGGCAGGCCGCGCACGAGCGCCGCCTGCGGTGGCTCCGGCCGTATACGGTTTCCGGCGGTCGCCGGAGAGAGACGGCTCCAAGGACAAGCTCTGGCGGTGGCGCGGCTCCGGGGACAGGCACTGGCGGCGGCGCTGGACACGAGGTGGCATCCAGCAGCAGGACAAGTGAAGGACGAAGCCCCAACCGTGATTTTGCAGCGCTTAAACGCGATTTGGAGCCCTAACCGTAGTTAGCAAGGCCGCACGCGCACGGGCACGGGGATAAGGAAAGGGCGAGCGCGACGGAGACCTTGCTGGTAGAAATGCAAGGAAGGGGGAGGGTGGGCATAGAAAATGGCAGTTGCGAATGCCAAAGGCCCAAAGCAGATAGGACGTGGGAGTCCGGTTTCAAGTCCCTCGTGTCTACTCCATACAAACTATGCGATGTCCTACCATGATGGTTGGTCCTAGTCGCGCCGTCCCACGCGTCCTAACAAATTCTAAGAGCATGCAACGGTTAGAGAGAGTGGCCAATTGGTTTCTGTTTGATGCCAAATTGTGATCTCTTTACGGAAAATGTATAAAAGTTCACCTCTCATAGCCTGAAATAGAACATGTGATTCTTTAGTCAAAAACATGAACACGTTGGTTTGCTCCAAAGGGTTGCCGAAGTTGTTCGCTGTCAATTTCCGGGCCTTAAGCTTAGAAAAAGGACCATGAAGAGTAAGTCGTCGCAACAACAAGAGACATGAGAGGCACAACAAACATAGCTAGCTAGATTATCGCGATGATGCCCCCACCTGCTCCAATAGATATTGTGGGTCCTGTAAATTTGTTTTCTTAGCAAATGGATTGAAAACATGTTTATGCTTCTTGACGAGTTGCTTTAACGGGTTTAAATAGATTCAGTTTATGCAAATACATGTACTAATGTATAATCTTCTCGCGCGCGGATAGGCGGGTCCAAGCGGGCAGCTCTGTCATCTGTGATTCGTGAAGCAACAAGTTTTCGCGTGCACCTGAATCACCACCTGTTCTTGCCAAGAGGATTGGGAAAAGCTTGGCGCCCTCCTCACCCAATCTACCCATGGATCCAGTGCTGCTGCGGGTCGAGCGGTCGAGCCATCAACGATCGAGAAGATGGCAACAACGTATTACAATGTAGGCACAATAAAGATATTGCTACAACAATTTACAATGTAGTTGGGACACGAAAGCATGCTACAATATCTTTCCTCCCCACCTGAATCCGCCAGAACAGAACATGAAACCCAGGAAATATTCTTCAATTGTCACACAAAATCATGCAGCCCCAGAACAGGTATCGGAAAAATGTGGCGCAAAGCAGTTACCGAACCTTAACTGGGAAGTTCATCTCACAACCTTAAGATAGGTGCTAATACATAGTACGGAGTACATCCTAAAGCATTAACGACATGAAAGTAACCAATAAGCACCATCCATCACTCTGCAGCAGCAGCGACCTCCTGTCCTCCCATGGCTTCATCAGCTTCAGCCGGCCTATCCAGCTTAACACCAACATCTTCCTTGTAGTCACCGTGAACCTGGGAGTCACACATGCATTAGATCAACAAGTCACAGCTACTAAACTACATGAAGAGACACAAATACTTTGCTTGAAGTAGTTACCTCCATGAGTTTTCCCAAGTCAAACTTGGGGGCCTTGAGGATCTTGACCTTGCGGATGAAGACATTCTGGAGCGGATAGATGCCTGATGTTGCCTTCTCAATCTCTTTGCCAATGACTTCAGGGATGAACTTTGATACAAGCTCCTTCAAATCACATGTTGACGCTTGGTTTGCCATTATCTCCACCATCTTGCGCCGGATCTGCACAAAGAAATGGTGGTAATATAATGAGATACCAGCCTAACTAACAAAGAGATTCAAGCCTCAATAAAACATGAGATGAGATATCTAAAGAACTGTTACCTGTCTTATCTGACTAGCTTGTGCATAGCAAGTGCGCTTTACTTGATTGGGGCGTCTTTTGGTGAAGCCAATGCAGAAAAGCCTGAGCATATAATTGTCAGTTGTCTTGACGTCCACATGAGCTTCAATTAGCGTCTGCCACTTCTTCACCAACGACCTGAGCTTGTCAGTGGTAAAATCCATGCCCTAGCAATATGATGACCTGGTTAGGGACACAATGTAGAACATGCAGAAGGCAATCATGTGCAGTGAACCAGAGATGATTACCCAAAAGTTTGTGAGCACGTTTCTGCCTTGTACATCTTCTGCACGAAGTCTGATTTTGCGGTAAGCCTGATCCTCATCACTCTGAAGATCAGCCAAAGAAACCTCAAACACTCTGTGTTTAAGACCTTCAGATGCAATCTGAGAAAAGAGGAAGAAATTGAGACACGGGAAATTATAATACCACACAAATTTAATGTAAATAGTGAAAATGGTAAAACTGCAGAACAAGCAGGGATACAAAAGTTAACTGATCCTTAGTTGAAGTAAAGTTAACTGATCCTTAGTTGAAGTAAACTTTCCTATATATTTAATGACAGATGATGTGTAACCTTAGAAACGTACAGGCAAAGACCAAGAGTTGTTAGAGCTACCTAACCAATTACACTCAGGTACCAATCTTTACCAGAATAATAATGAAAATAATAAGCAAACCAAACAGTGCATAACTGGCAGCAATTACCGAGAATATTCAACATATGGTCACACACAACAACATGTTAATATGCTAGTCGATCAAAAACTATAACAGGACATCGGACATCAAGATAGTATAAACACCAAATGATTCAGTTTCTGTGCCTCCATAACTCATATATACACCAATTGCCACCTACAAAATCCCAGCTTAAGATCAAGACTAATTGATCCAATACAGCTAAGCTTATCTGGGCATATTATAGAATCTAAAACAATGGCACAGAATAAAAATGCAACTACCTCAAATCTAAAATATCGCACCACTTATATAATACCAAATCATTCTGATAAACATATGCATACACCACAAGTAAAACAAAGGTCATACCTCTACCTGACTGAACATTTGCCCTAACAAATTAACCCAGAACAATCCATGCCCGCATCTAAGAGATTGCAAGCACTACTTCACCACGTATAAATTGAAAGTATTGCATAAAATTAGTATCTTAAACTTGGTAATTGGTCTGATCTGATTTCACAAGAGTTTAGTCACAATAAATGAATCAATCCGCCCATACAATGCAGACCACATCATTCCCAGACACATACATACAGGTGCCACCGCACAAGCCCAATAAAAATCCAACCTGTCTTAACAGATGCCCTAAAGATCGGCCCAGAAAAGTTCTAGCTACGCATCAGAGAGACTAAATAGACACAAATTAACCATAGTACACTAAGCATTCGCAAAGAGACAGAGACTAAATAGACACAAATTGACCATAGTACACGAAGCATTCGCAAAGCGAGGAGGGCCGGCGTACCTTGGTACCCTGGGTCCTGGACACCAACGTCTTGCCGACGTTCCGCACGCTGAACACCGACGGAGCCTTGATGTCGTACCAGTCCTTCTTGCTGAAGGGATCGACACTGCAAGAGACAAGCCGGATTAGCGCCGGCCAAAAAATCAACGAATTCGGATCTATCGAACGGAGAGGAGGAGAAGAGTGCGCGGGGACGACCAAACTCACGTCTTCTTCTTGCCGCCCTTCTTGCTCTTGGAGATGCGCTTGTTCTTGCCGACGGCCATGGCTGCTCGCGAGAAGGGGAGGCGCTGCCTCCGGGTGGCGGCGGGGGGTTAGGGTAGGAGACGAGACGGGTGCTGAGGGACGGGGTTATTTATGCAAATATGATGGGCCGCCAAGAAGGTTGCGGTAGAGCATTTTGCGGCCCGTTATGGCGATGGGCCCAGGCGAGGGGGGCTTTCCCATCCTCTCCGGACCGAGCCGGACAGACGTATCCGATGCGACCGATACGGCTGCCGGAGCCGGAGCCGGAGCCTCCGGGCGGGGGCACGCCGGAGATCTTCGCCGCGGGCGGCGGTGCGCCGCGCCGTCGTCATCGGCGTGCCTCGGCCTCCTCCGCGCGCTTGGCCTCGCTGACCGCCTCACGCTCTACGTAAGTCCCCGACTTCCCTCATTCCCTCCTGACAGCCTGCAGCGGGTAGTGTGGTTGATTGTTCGCCATATTCATAAGAGCGCTGGCTTGTTGCTCGTTCGATTCATGCCGTCATTTCAGTTATACTCCTACATATAATGGCTAATTCGTACTGCCACAGTGTCATTTATATTTCTGATGCTAACCAATGCTTGGCTTTGTTATGCTAACCAATGCTTGGTTTTGGTAGGACAGGAACCATCAGACCGGTGAAGGGTGCTGCTGGCCGTAAACCTTATGGTGATGCATCATAGGAAAAGATAAAAAATAGTTGGTTATATCATGGATTACCGAACATTTCTAAACTATATATATTTGTATGATATGTTCATATGATTCTGTATTATTATTGTTTTATTTTTTTTATATAATACATTACAATAGTTTGTAGTCCGTAGCAATGTACGGGCACGTTACCTGGTCGTTCTGAATTCTCGGCATCTTGTTATATCAGCCCATTTTACACTTTTACTCTACAGATTTTTGTTAGCACAGATCGAGTCGTGTATACTGCTTGCAAGAAGTTCCGCTCGCGTATCAGTAGGTAGCAGTAGCATCTTTCGACATCTTTGCAATCCTTGTTTTTTGACTACCAATTAATTTCCGACGGCGGCCATCGGTAAATTCTTTAAGAGGGAATACTACTGTGCAAGAATATTGAACACACGAATTGTAATTTATAGATCCATTTGCGAAATCCGACGCCATTGTATCTCCAAATGAAGAATCGTACTCTGCTCTTGATAGTCTACAAATGGACTAAATTTACTAAATTAGTAGCCAACGCAAAGTTATCTCACACAGCTACTATCGTGCAGGAAAATCATTAAAACTGACAATGAGACACATATACAATGTAGTGTCACACTTAATCATACATTTGGCATGCATGCCACTACTATCTTGTGAGGAATTCTTTGATTGAAATTAAACATGTAGCACTAAGATACTAAAAGCTTTCACCGTGCAAGAAATTAAAAACCCTTGATCGATAAATATAGTGATCTATTTGCAAAAAAAAAGTGTTTTGAGTTTCCGATACGCTAGACTGCTAGAGCCTAGATATCACCTCATCTGGCGCGCCAAGACATCACGGTTTTTTGTGTGTTTGTGTGAAAATGAGATAGCTTGGCTGGAGGCAGCTGAGTACCGAATGCAACCTGGAAGCTTTGTTCATGATCTAACCTCACACCGACAGAACACAAAGAACTCTTGGCCAAACAATTGTTTTCATGGCAACTCTCGCTGAATCTTTGTAATCATTGTTGGGAATCTCACAAGGTCGGCAACCTTTTGTTGATTATTATGTAAACCATGTCATGTACATATTTCTGCATTTAAAATGCTATAGGATGTGTTTAGTTCCAAAAAGTGGAAGAGAAAGTTTGGTGAAAATGTTGCATCGGACACTGTAGCGCACTGTAGCACTTTTCGTTTGTTCGTGGTAAACATTGTCCTATCATAACCTAACTAGGCTCAAAAGATTCGTCCCGTCGTGTACATCAAAACTATGTACTTAGTTTTTTTATTTATCCATGTTTAGTGTTCCATGCATAAAGAGAGATATTTGATGTGATAGATGAATAGTGAAGTTTGGAGAGAGAATTTTTAGGTTTTTGGTGGAACTAAACACAACGATAGTTATGGAATACTTTATACATGTAATGTGACTTTGGCATTTTGGCTTACTCCATCCTGTCTCCAAGAAGAAGCATACCTCTTGCCTCATCACAGAAAGTATTCACTATTTACATATAGATCAATCTTTTAATAACTTACTCGTCTGTATGCATGCCAATAGCTGCAAGAAAACAATTGTTGCTAACAATTGAAATACATGTTAAAGTGTCACCCCACCTTAATTGTACAGTTTTCATACGTGCCGCTACTTAGAGCATCTCCAGCAGAGTTGGTAAAACTGGGGATCTAAAACTGATTTTAGGTTCAGGAGAGAGAAAATTATAGAGATCGAAGAGCTGTCTTCTCCAGCAGAGTTGGTAAAACTAGGAACCTAAAATAAACTAGAGATATCTGATTATTTTAGGGGGTTACCGTAAAAGATGCAAGACACATAGAATTGCATAAATATTACACATTTTCTCGAGGTGTTTTTTGCAAAAATATCAACCTTATCCTTTCCCTCACGGATGCCTCTGTCTTCCTCGCGTCAATGCTGGAGCTTGCTGGCTCCCAACTCCCGAGCAGCAGCACTGACGTGCGGTGGTGCCCAGCTCGTCGTCGGCTCGCTCTCCCTCACGTGGAGGAGGCTGAGCTTATCGTCTTGCGGGCGGCGGCGTGCAGGCGTCTGCACATCGCGACACAAGCCGAGCTCGCCGGCCGTCTGGACGGAGGGCCACGGAAGGCTGCTCATCGTGATGGAGGCCGAGCTCGCGGCAGCGTCAGCGCACCCAGCGGCGCCACCCCATCACCGCCACCCTCCTCATCCCGCCTGTTGACAGTCAAAATTGTCTCTGGCCCGGCCAGACCGGTCTGGTTGTGTAATTTCGAGTAGGACTAGGATTCCGAGTTTAATCCCATATTGTAACCTATTCGGAAGGGGTAAGACTTCCCCGGCCTATAAATATAAAACCCTAATCTTTTCCAACCCACATATTCTGTTCTTTGCTCGTCTCTACGACGTTCAAGGGCGTTCAAGGTGGTCTGCCGACCCTAGAGCAACCCTAGCTTGCTTGAGCTCCGACGGGGTCCCTTCCGAGCTCGAGTTTCTAGGTCTTCACGAGTTCCTGCCTGAAAGCGGTCTGACCGGTTTCAGGAACCGGTCTGACCGGTTTGCCCGAAGAGCTCAGGAGTTGGCCGTTGTGACGGCCGTGCTGCGCGTTCAATCGATCTCGAGTTTGTTGGCGCGTCTTCGTGTCAACACCGCCTCCTACAGCTCCTACACACCATCGATCAAATCGTTCGTCTTCGTGATCGATCGAGTTGTATGCAGCTGCAGAAATTTTGGGGAGCAATTCGTCACTGTACTGAGACGGCGCGAGCGATGCGGTCGGAGAGGAGGCGGGCGAGGCCTCGGCGGCCGTGCTTGGGCGCGGCAGCGTCGGCCTCGGCGGGGCCGCGCGCGAGGAGGCGCGTGTAGGCGTCGGTGCCGAAGGAGAGGACGAACACCGCGCCAGCCGCGGCGGCGGTGGAGGAGGCGTCCTGCGGTGTGCCGGCCTCGAGGTGCAGCAGCTGCAACGTCTCGGCGGCCAAGCGGAGCTGCTGCCCGACGGCGCCGAAGAAGCAAAGCAGGATGGAGAGGGGGAGGAGGAGGAGCGCCGAGCTCGCCGGCGGCCGGACGAGCTCGCCGGCGGAGGAGCCTGAGGCGGAGAGCGGCCCCAGCGGAGCTCGGCGGGAGTTGGGCCTTCCATGGTGGATCCGCCGGCCGGAGGCGGGAGGGCGGCGGCAACGCTCGAGAGGAGGTAGGGAGGGTGGCGATGGTGTTGGATTGGGCGGCGCGGGAGCGGAAGAAGGAAGAGCGGGGAAAAGGAGGAACGGTTGGCTTCTCCCGCGCGGGGGCGGAAGAGAATAGCAACTCTGGCTGGGTTGGTATATTTGAGTCTCCGTGGGTGGATTTTAGGTCCGGACCTAAAATAGCAACTCATATAGGTCCTCTGTTGGAGCTTGTTTTTTCGTTGTTTTTAGGTCCCGAGATACTTTTGAGGTATAGCAACTCAGTTTAGGTCCTCGTGTCGAGATGCTCTTAGGAACGTGTGTCACACCCGGTTTTAAAGGCAAAACCAGGTGCATCTCATATGTGCGCCAGGATCAGTTTACACACATATGGTAGACGTCACAAGTGAATATCCATAACCATGCATAACGAAAGAGTATTATAGTGCAATTATTACAATATCAGAGTTGACTCAAATGTCATAGCGGAAGACTTAATTAAACGTTCATCTAACGAAGCAAAAGTGACTCCAACTCCACAGGCATTGACTGGGGGAGACTCGCCTAGAACTCCTCAAAATCAGTAGTGAAATCCTCAAAATTCTCCCAATCTGAGCAGCATTCCGGGTGTAGTTGATGCAATAAAAGAAAGAAAGAAAAAGCAACAAGTATGAGCACATAACGTACTCAGCAAATGTAATATGACATACAAGGCTGAGGCAAAAAGGTTGGCTGACCATACTGCAGTAAGCACTTTTAGTTGGTCAAATTTTATTAAACAACTATTTACTAGCAAATGAAAGTATATACCACCCACAAATTAATGAATGTCATATTCCGAACATATTCATATAACCACGATTTAGATCATGTTCAGGTATGATTATCATGTAAGGGTCCAGGCCGCTCTTGACCGTGAGCACGGCTGTTATAACAGTTTTACACTCTGCAGAGGTTATACACTTTCACCATAAGCCGCGTAAAAGTTCAAAAGAACTTTAAACCCAACCATGCCGAGGGGGCCAATCCTCTTAAATCACACTACCGAGGTGTGACCGCATAGGGACGCTACGAGGCCTTTACAAAGATTCCTTAGTAAATAGTAACCCGCTAAGGTTTCCGGTTCAGAAGCAAAGCATAACCCTCCCTAATGAGATCTGTCTCTTACCAAAGCCCACAGCTCAAGAGGACCGAGCTATACCCCGTCAACCGCCGCACCTCTTGCCCCTTTCGGGTAAGGTCACCATCCACTAAAGTCTCTAATTAATTAGCCAAGACCAGAGCCATATAGTACTTATGGTTGCACTGTTTTTCTGGGTGGTTCTCCATGTTCCAATTAAAAAGATATGATCTTGCCAATTAATTATTTAAAAGAGTATATGGAACATAGAGTAGGGGTTCATTTAACCAATCTCAGTTGAGCAAAATAAGCATCATCTACCATCAAAATTAATTAAGTAACCCAGTTTCAGGGACAGGGGAATTTAGTGGCTAGGCAGATCCTTAAATAGGAACCCATCAAATTAAGACACATGCATGGGTGGTGAAATTAATAATTATTAGGACATTTGCATGACATAATACACTTGCCTTCATCCCAACTCGGTTGCTGCTCAAATCCTTCTCCAACAGTTGGTTCTTCAGAGAAATCCTCAAACTGGTCGTTTCCTAATCGCATCACACATTCACATGCAAAGAAACAATACAACAAATAAGAAACAGTACACCAAACAATTCCAACAGAAGAAAACAACAGCAAAAAACTAATCTACACGTTACAACGAACGCGTGAGCACGAGAATCACTAAAATCGGAGTTAAAACGCAAAAGATATGGCTTTTCTAAGGTTCAGGGACTTGCTGGCAAAGTTTTAAAAGTTCCAGGGGCTTAACTACGAAAAACCAGGGGCTAAAACATAATTTTGTATAAAAACTCAAGGGCTTAGGGGTAAAAAGACCAAAACAGGACCTCGGGCATAATTTTAAATCTTGCAGGGGCTAAAACAGAAGAAAAAGGACCTATTTGGAATTATTTTTGAACTAACTAGGACCGCGGGTTGATTTTCAAAAACCTCAGGGGCTCTTTAGCAAATTTGCCACGGCTGACCGCTATTCGGCATGTTTGACTCGAGGTTCGGGCGATTGTGGACCGTTGGATCTTAATCCGACGGCCAGAAACGGATCGGCCGAGGGGTGAACGCCGGCGACGACCGGGACGGCGGCGCCGCTCGTTCCCGCGGCGGAGCTTCGCCGGCGAACTTCGAAAACGCGCTACGGGGCACTAAACTCGACGAGACTTGGTCGAGGAGAGAGAGGAGAAGATGGCGAACTCACTGGGCTGGATCTCGACGAGGGAAGAGCAACAGCGGCGTCGGGCGGCGAAGAACGGCGGCCGGCGGCACTGATGGTCGACAGCGAGCAATGTCAGTGCGGACGAAGCGGGGAAACGACGTGTGAGCGACACAGGAGGATTGAGAGGGCGACGACGGACTCACCCGAGGCAAACTCGGCGAGGTTCGGCTCACGACGGCGACGGACGACGGCGGCGGCTCGAGTCGGCAAGGCGGCGGCTCGGGCGCTAGGGTTTGGGGGCTCGCGGTCGGTCTTCGATGGGGGAAACAGCAAGGCGGCGGCGGTTTTATAGGCCCGTGGCCCGGCCTTGGCGTGCGGCGGTGGGAAACGGAGTCGGAGGCGGCGGCGCTCGGGACTCGGCGTCGGGGAAGAGTTTGAGTCGGAGACGACGAGAGGAGGAAGGAGAATGGGCCGGCGCTGGGCCGATAGTGAAACGGGCCGGGGAGAAAGGAAAAGAATCGGCCCGGGAAAAGAGAAAGAAGTGCGGGGAGGAAAAGCGAGCGAGGAAAGAAGTCCAGGGGGCAAACTTGGACTGAGCCAAGAGTTCGAGGGGCAAAAACGAACTCGGCTAATTAAACTTTTCTAAAACTCAAACAAAAGCAAATCAAATTCGAATTTAAACAGAATTTAAATTCCAACTTGATTTACTAGCAACCAAAAATATATGCAACAGCATGAATGCAACAAAAACTTATTTTGACTAAAATAATTATTTAATGTGAGATTTAAATTGATAAAAAGGCTAGAAATTCCAATTAAATCCTAGAAAATTTATTTAAGCCTTAATAAATCCTAGAAAAATTAAAATGGTTGCTACAATTTAAATGTGATGAATTTTAGGGTGTTACAAACCTACCCCCCTTAAAGAGAATCTCGTCCTCGAGATTCGGATGGATTAGAGAAAATCTGAGGGAACTCTGCCATCAACTCATCCTCTCTTTCCCAAGTTGCCTCACTTTCCGCATGATGACTCCACTGAACTTTACACATCTTAATCACCTTACTCCTAGTAACTCTTTCAGCAGTTTCCAAAATCTTAGCTGGGTACTCCTTATAAGTCAAATCATCTTGCACATCCAACTCGTCCAAGGGTAATTCTTCCTCAGGAACTCGAAGACACTTTTTCAACTGAGAGATATGGAACACATCATGCACATCTGACAGTCTGGCTGGCAATTCCAATTGATAAGCAACCTCACCTTTTCTATCAACAATCTTGAAAGGTCCAATGAAACGAGGAGATAATTTTCCTTTCACCTTAAACCTTCTCAAGCCTCGAATAGGAGATACTTTCAGATACACATAATCACCTACTTCGAAAGTTAATTCTCTCCTTCTTGTATCTGCATAGCTCTTCTGCCTGGACTGAGCCGTTCTTAAATTCTCCCTGATAATCTGAAATTGTCTTTCTGCTTCCTGTAGTATCTCTGGACCAAACAACTGACTTTCACCAGTTTCACTCCAATACAAAGGTGTCCTGCACTTTATACCATAAAGTGCTTCGAAAAGTGCCATCTTCAAACTAGCCTGATAATTGTTGTTGTATGAAAACTCTGCATATGGAAGACTCTTGTCCCAACTGCCTCCATGCTTCAAAGCACAAGCTCTCAACATATCTTCCAAAATCTGGTTAGTCCTTTCTGTCTGACCATCTCTCTGAGGATGATATGCAGAACTGAAATTCAACTTTGTATCCATAGACTCATGCAACTTCTGCCAGAATCTAGATGTAAACTGAGTACCTCTATCAGACACTATCTTTTTAGGTACACCATGGAGACAAACAATTCTGGACATGTATAACTCTGCTAACTTAGCGCTGGTATAAGTAGTGTGAACGGGTATAAAGTGAGCTACCTTAGTTAATCTGTCCACAATAACCCATATAGAGTCATATCCTCCTCGAGTGCGAGGTAATCCAACAATGAAATCCATACTGATTTCTTCCCACTTCCATTCAGGTACCTTGAGTGGCTGAAGCAAACCGGCTGGTCTCTGGTGTTCAGCCTTAACTCTCTGACAAACATCGCACAATGCCACATGGGCAGCCACATCCCTTTTTAGTCCATACCACCAATACCTTTGCTTCAGATCCTGGTACATCTTGGTGCTTCCAGGATGAATAGAATATGCGGAATCATGAGCTTCCCTCAATATCTGCTCTCTGAGAGACTCGATATCCGGTACACATATCCTCTTTCTAAACCAAATTGTACCTTGATCATCTTCGGTGAAGTTGGGAGCTTTCCCTGCTAACATGGTTTCCTTGATTTCCTTTATCTTCTCATCAGTAAGCTGACCCTTCTGAATTTCCTGTTCCAGTGTAGACTCAACTTCCATTGTCACACCTTCTGTCTGATTCAGGAATCCCAAGTTCAGCTTTTCCATCTCTGCACGCAACTCAGCTGGTAACTGGCGACCAAACATTGCATTTACTTGTGACTTCCTACTCAACGCATCAGCAACCAAATTAGCCTTGCCAGGATGATAGTTGATTCCTAGATCGTAATTCTTGATCAACTCCAACCATCTTCTCTGCCTCAAATTCAGATCCTTCTGAGTAAATATGTACTTCAGGCTTTTATGATCAGTGTACAACTCACATCTGTTACCTAGAATATAGTGCCTCCAGATCTTCAAGGCATGGACAACAGCTGCAAGTTCCAGATCATGAGTAGGATAGTTCAGCTCGTGTTTCCTCAGTTGCCTGGATGCATAGGCTATAACTCTGCCTTCCTGCATGAGCACACACCCAAGACCTCTACGAGAAGCATCACAATAGATATCAAAGTTCTTGTGAATATCTGGCATAGCAAGCACTGGTGCTGTAGTCAACGTTCTTCTCAATTCTTCAAAACTGGCCTGACACTCTTCTGACCAAACAAACTCCTTGCCCTTCTCTAATAGCGAAGTAAGAGGTTTCGCTATTTTAGAAAAGCCTTCAATGAATCTCCTGTAATATCCAGCCAATCCCAGAAAACTTCTGATCTCAGAGACGGTGGTAGGAGGTTTCCATTCCAACACATCCTTGACTTTACTTGGATCCACTGCAATACCTCCTTCCGTGACCACATGACCAAGAAAAGACACTTGATTCAACCAGAATTCACATTTACTAAACTTGGCATACAACTGGTTCTCTCTAAGAGTCTGCAACACCAACCTCAAATGCTCCTCATGCTCCTCCTCATTCTTAGAGTAAACCAGAATGTCATCAATAAACACCACCACAAACTTATCCAAGTACTCCATGAACACCTTATTCATCAGGTACATAAAGTAGGCGGGTGCATTTGTCAATCCAAACGACATCACAGTATACTTATACAATCCATACCTGGTGGTGAATGCTGTTTTAGGAATGTCGGAACGCCTGATCCTCAACTGATGGTAGCCAGATCTCAAGTCAACCTTGGAGAAAACCTTAGCTCCTCTCAGCTGATCAAATAAGTCTTCAATTCTGGGCAATGGATACTTATTCTTGATGGTTACCTCATTCAATGAACGATAATCCACACACATCCTCAGAGTACCATCCTTTTTACCCACAAAAATTACAGGTGCTCCCCAAGGTGAAGAACTAGGACGAATGTAACCTTTATCCAACAATTCCTTAAGTTGTTTCTTAAGTTCTTCTAGTTCATTAACAGCCATTCTATAGGGTCTTTTAGAAATAGGAGCAGTACCAGGTAAAAGCTCAATAATAAACTCAATGTCTCGTTCGGGTGGCATACCTGGCAAATCATCTGGGAAGACATCCGGAAACTCACAAACAACTCTGATATCCTCCAAAGGAACACCGCTGGCCTGATTCACTGAGTAAGTTGAAGCTGAGGGTTGTGTGGCTCCGAATTCAATCTTCTCTCCCTGAGGGCTAGTCAACAACACGGACCTCTTGGCACATTGAATCACCGCATTAAAAGCAGCTAACCATCCCATTCCAAGTATGACATCAATTCCCTCAGAGTTCACGACTATCAAATCAGCAGGAAAGTCTACCCCAACTATTTTCAGGTTAACTCGGGGACAGATAAAATTGGCTTTCATGTTTCCACCGGGAGAGCTAACTAGCATGGAATTTTTCATAGGGACCATGGATATATTATACTTAGCTACGTACTGAGCAGTAATAAAAGAATGAGATGCTCCAGAGTCGAATAAAACCGATGCAGGGGCTGAGTTGACGAGGAACATACCAAGTACCACATCCTGGGACTCCTGTGCGGTCTCTGCAGCAACATGGTTCACCTTGCCCCGCATCTGATTCTGCTGGCCCTTGTTGCTCTGGGGCGTCGGGTTCACATTCCTGTTCTGCTGCTGAGGGGTATTCTGCCTAGGTGCACTGCCACTCTGGTGCTGTGGGGTCTGAGCATTCTTCTTCGGACAGTTGTGGGCAAAGTGGCTGGGATCTCCACAAATGTAGCAGGTACGAGGAGTAGGAGCACTGCCTGGTGCAGGGGTCTTCACTGGAGTCTGAGACGGGGTGGTTTGGCGGTTCTGCTGAAATGCTGGACGCTGAGGTGGAGGTGCTGACCACTGACCCTGACTCTGCACAAAGTTACTCCCTTGCCCACCAAAACGAACGGGCATGTTCTGCTGAGGCTGCTGGAAACGAGGGCGGGTGTTACTGCTTGACTGTCCTGAGGCCATGAACTTCCTCTTCTGCTCTCCCAACTCACGACGCTTGCTCTCCAAACCAATAGCCTTATCCAGCAGCTTCTGAAATGTTGGGAAGGTGTGAGACATGAGTTGATATTGGAGCGGCGGGATCAATCCTTCCAGAAATCGCTCCTGCTTCTGCTCATCATCCTTCACCTCATCTGGGGCGTAACGGGACAACTGAATGAACTTATCCCGATACTCGCTGACGGTCATCCCACCTTGCTTGAGTGAGAGGAACTCCTTCTTCTTCAGCTTCATGACACCAGCAGGAATATGGTGGCTCCTGAAGTTGGTCCTAAACTCCTGCCAGGTGATAGCATCAGGGGTGGCATGAGCAGCAAGATAAGCATCCCACCAATCTGAAGCTGATCCTTCCAAGCGTCCTGAGGCATACAGGACCTTCTCCCTGTCATTGCACTGAGCCATATCCAGCTTCTTCTCAACAGTCTTCAGCCAATCATCAGCATCAAGTGGATCCGCTGAGTGGGAGTAGGTAGGAGGTTTGTGACTCATGAACTCCCGGTGTTTGTCTCTCTGCTGGTTGTTGTTGTTGTTGTTCTGTGCTTGCATGGCTGCCAAGGTATTAGCCATGCCCTGGAGAATCTGAGTCTGGTTGGCGAGGATCTGATCCATTGCTACGGATGCTTGATTCGGCGGAGGATTTGGATTGGGGTTGGCACGTCGTTGACGATTCACAGGTGGTTGATCCACTCCACTTCCAGACCTGGTGTTTACCATCTGGTGGTTAGAACATGAGGTTCAGAGGGTGGTAAAAAGATATAACCCAAATCATGAACAGATAAGAGTTAATGTAGAACTAGTTGCCAATGACGGGCAAATCAAATTCTGAAACAAATTCTGTTCGTCCTAATTAAACAGTTGTAACTCTCATTCTGTGTATCCAAAAATCATGATCTTTTGTCTGAACGTAGACTATAAAATTCTGAAACTAACCCAACTTGAATCACCTCCATCGGAGTTTTGTAGCTCGAGGTATAAAATAAACAAGACAGCTATGTCAAGACCACGGGACAGATTCTAGTTGCTCCAATAAAACCATTATATCTCTCTGCCAGAACCTCCAAAAATCACGAAAAATTCCCAGAACCTAGGTTATCAAGTCCTTAATCCATCCCAACTGGATATATGTCAAACGGAGTTCCGAAGCTCCAGAAACAATTCGGACAGTACCCAGATATCATGCAGCAGCGAGAACAGATTGTCGCATAACATGATTTATATAAGGGGTACAATTATACGGATAAAGTGATAGTTAAGGGATAGGATCAGAGACCAAGATAACCCAAAACTAACTAAATTTATTTATTTAATAATTACTCAATTGTGGTCATCACTCCACAATTAAGTTCAATCATTACAAAGATCCAAATCACACACTTAGCACAAAAGCAAACATCTCTACCACACTTTTAAACTAAACTAAATTACACACTAAGCACGAGTCTCAACGATTCTAAACGTACTGAACTAACAAAAGAGAGGGTATCCTATCTTAATAGGTATGGGTGAAGCAACTAGACGATCCACTAAGCACTGTCTAGCGGGGCGGTGAATGACCCAGCAACCCTTCTATATCTTCATGCAAGGGCGGAGGTGCTTCTCCCTTGAGTTCAGCTATCAGCCTCTTATTCTTCCTTCGTTTAGCAGCGAGTTCTTCACGCACTTCTTGTAGCTCCCTTGTGGTGTCATCGGCGTGCACGTTGAGCATCTGGGTGAACGCCACCTGGACGTTGAGTGTAGAGTTCACACCTGGCGGTTGTGGCACAACCCCAGTTCGAGTGCCTTGCTGCCTTCGAGGAAGATATGCCCAAGCAGTATGACGCACTTCAGCAGCCTCCTCATGACAAAGCACAGAAAGTGCCCGTCTGGCTGCATCCTGGATTCCAGCTTCGAAAGTTGATCTCATGGCGATGGCGTGATGCACTGCAGCCTCTTTGGTTCCTCCATACTCATAATCAGGCTCCCTGATGTATACAGCGACTTCCCAGTCCTCTGGGTCATCTGGATGTGTCCTCCTTCTTCCACAATATTCTATCTCCACTGGGTAGTTCAGACGCTCGAAGAGCATTCGAAGCATCATAGGGAACCCACTGTTGCCTCCGTCGTGGTGGTGAATAGTCACTACCCACATGTCAGGCGGCGGAGAGGGTCCTTCACTTCCTTCAGATCCAACTGGAGCATTCCCTACTGAGTTGACTTCTTCGTCCATTACTTCCATCTCTTCAGGTTCCGGTTCCTCTTCTTGCACCGAATGCGACGAAAAAGAGGAAAGAGTGCTTGCCAATCTACGAGCACCTTGCCTTGTCAACACCATCTATGGTTTAAGCAAGAAAGGGGTGAGAACAGTTCTAAAGACATCAGAACCAGGTGAGATGGTGAAAAAGATAGACCAGAAAACAAAGTCAAGGAGGAGACAATTATCAATGACCTGGAATAATAGCAAATTAAACCAAGAATAGATGGACCAAAAGTAGTTAAGCAAAATAATCCTTAGAGAATGACCATTGCTATCTAGGCTTGCGTCCTGCAGTCAACATAGCTCTGATACCACCTCTGTCACACCCGGTTTTAAAGGCAAAACCAGGTGCATCTCATATGTGCGCCAGGATCAGTTTACACACATATGGTAGACGTCACAAGTGAATATCCATAACCATGCATAACGAAAGAGTATTATAGTGCAATTATTACAATATCAGAGTTGACTCAAATGTCATAGCGGAAGACTTAATTAAACGTTCATCTAACGAAGCAAAAGTGACTCCAACTCCTCAGGCATTGACTGGGGGAGACTCGCCTAGAACTCCTCAAAATCAGTAGTGAAATCCTCAAAATTCTCCCAATCTGAGCAGCATTCCGGGTGTAGTTGATGCAATAAAAGAAAGAAAGAAAAAGCAACAAGTATGAGCACATAACGTACTCAGCAAATGTAATATGACATACAAGGCTGAGGCAAAAAGGTTGGCTGACCATACTGCAGTAAGCACTTTTAGTTGGTCAAATTTTATTAAACAACTATTTACTAGCAAATGAAAGTATATACCACCCACAAATTAATGAATGTCATATTCCGAACATATTCATATAACCACGATTTAGATCATGTTCAGGTATGATTATCATGTAAGGGTCCAGGCCGCTCTTGACCGTGAGCACGGCTGTTATAACAGTTTTACACTCTGCAGAGGTTATACACTTTCACCATAAGCCGCGTAAAAGTTCAAAAGAACTTTAAACCCAACCATGCCGAGGGGGCCAATCCTCTTAAATCACACTACCGAGGTGTGACCGCATAGGGACGCTACGAGGCCTTTACAAAGATTCCTTAGTAAATAGTAACCCGCTAAGGTTTCCGGTTCAGAAGCAAAGCATAACCCTCCCTAATGAGATCTGTCTCTTACCAAAGCCCACAGCTCAAGAGGACCGAGCTATACCCCGTCAACCGCCGCACCTCTTGCCCCTTTCGGGTAAGGTCACCATCCACTAAAGTCTCTAATTAATTAGCCAAGACCAGAGCCATATAGTACTTATGGTTGCACTGTTTTTCTGGGTGGTTCTCCATGTTCCAATTAAAAAGATATGATCTTGCCAATTAATTATTTAAAAGAGTATATGGAACATAGAGTAGGGGTTCATTTAACCAATCCCAGTTGAGCAAAATAAGCATCATCTACCATCAAAATTAATTAAGTAACCCAGTTTCAGGGACAGGGGAATTTAGTGGCTAGGCAGATCCTTAAATAGGAACCCATCAAATTAAGACACATGCATGGGTGGTGAAATTAATAATTATTAGGACATTTGCATGACATAATACACTTGCCTTCATCCCAACTCGGTTGCTGCTCAAATCCTTCTCCAACAGTTGGTTCTTCAGAGAAATCCTCAAACTGGTCGTTTCCTAATCGCATCACACATTCACATGCAAAGAAACAATACAACAAATAAGAAACAGTACACCAAACAATTCCAACAGAAGAAAACAACAGCAAAAAACTAATCTACACGTTACAACGAACGCGTGAGCGCGAGAATCACTAAAATCGGAGTTAAAACGCAAAAGATATGGCTTTTCTAAGGTTCAGGGACTTGCTGGCAAAGTTTTAAAAGTTCCAGGGGCTTAACTACGAAAAACCAGGGGCTAAAACATAATTTTGTATAAAAACTCAAGGGCTTAGGGGTAAAAAGACCAAAACAGGACCTCGGGCATAATTTTAAATCTTGCAGGGGCTAAAACAGAAGAAAAAGGACCTATTTGGAATTATTTTTGAACTAACTAGGACCGCGGGTTGATTTTCAAAAACCTCAGGGGCTCTTTAGCAAATTTGCCACGGCTGACCGCTATTCGGCATGTTTGACTCGAGGTTCGGGCGATTGTGGACCGTTGGATCTTAATCCGACGGCCAGAAACGGATCGGCCGAGGGGTGAACGCCGGCGACGACCGGGACGGCGGCGCCGCTCGTTCCCGCGGCGGAGCTTCGCCGGCGAACTTCGAAAACGCGCTACGGGGCACTAAACTCGACGAGACTTGGTCGAGGAGAGAGAGGAGAAGATGGCGAACTCACTGGGCTGGATCTCGACGAGGGAAGAGCAACAGCGGCGTCGGGCGGCGAAGAACGGCGGCCGGCGGCACTGATGGTCGACAGCGAGCAATGTCAGTGCGGACGAAGCGGGGAAACGACGTGTGAGCGACACAGGAGGATTGAGAGGGCGACGACGGACTCACCCGAGGCAAACTCGGCGAGGTTCGGCTCACGACGGCGACGGACGACGGCGGCGGCTCGAGTCGGCAAGGCGGCGGCTCGGGCGCTAGGGTTTGGGGGCTCGCGGTCGGTCTTCGATGGGGGAAACAGCAAGGCGGCGGCGGTTTTATAGGCCCGTGGCCCGGCCTTGGCGTGCGGCGGTGGGAAACGGAGTCGGAGGCGGCGGCGCTCGGGACTCGGCGTCGGGGAAGAGTTTGAGTCGGAGACGACGAGAGGAGGAAGGAGAATGGGCCGGCGCTGGGCCGATAGTGAAACGGGCCGGGGAGAAAGGAAAAGAATCGGCCCGGGAAAAGAGAAAGAAGTGCGGGGAGGAAAAGCGAGCGAGGAAAGAAGTCCAGGGGGCAAACTTGGACTGAGCCAAGAGTTCGAGGGGCAAAAACGAACTCGGCTAATTAAACTTTTCTAAAACTCAAACAAAAGCAAATCAAATTCGAATTTAAACAGAATTTAAATTCCAACTTGATTTACTAGCAACCAAAAATATATGCAACAGCATGAATGCAACAAAAACTTATTTTGACTAAAATAATTATTTAATGTGAGATTTAAATTGATAAAAAGGCTAGAAATTCCAATTAAATCCTAGAAAATTTATTTAAGCCTTAATAAATCCTAGAAAAATTAAAATGGTTGCTACAATTTAAATGTGATGAATTTTAGGGTGTTACAACGTGCAAGAAAATATCTAGTATCTGACAACACCATGATACCAACTTGGCGCCACCTGTCATCCTAGTAGATTGAACACGTCATCCAACTCCGAGGTGGCGGCCCTTCACGCTGGAGGATCTTCTCTCTCCAAAGCAACCCACTTTCTCCTTCCACTGGAGGGGCCCATGCCTTTCTCTCTCCTATCGTTTTTTTTTTAAAAACTTTGCTTCGATTCCATTCCATGCATGGATTTCTCCTCCCCCCAACCGCATCCGTCGCCCCCAACAAAAACCTCCGAGCAGATCACGACCTCCGCTCGCTTCGCCATCTGCTTAACCACACCACCCTACCTTTCCTCCCCTCTTACTCCTCCACCACTCTGCTCGCCTCAAGCTTGCTCTTCCTCTCCCCCCTCCCACCCAGATCTCCGACGCGCCGCAGATAGATCCTTCCCCCGATCGCGTCTTGATGGCCTTGGTCAAGTCGGTTTCTTGATCCCCCTCGGCCTTGGATTCCGGCTCCTTATTGCTTCGCGAATCGATGGATGCCATGGCGGTGGAGGTGAGGCATGGATGCAAGGTCTGCGGTAAGAGCTTCTCCAGCGGCCGGTCGCTCGGGGGACACATGCGGTCGCACCTCTCGCTCGGCGAGGCGGCGGCGGAGGGTGACGCCGCCGCCGCCGAGCTGGTGCGTGCTTCGGCGAACGGTGCGCGGAGCTCCAGCGGCGTGGTCGGGTACGGGCTGAGGGAGAATCCCAGGAAGACGCGGCGGCTCTCCGACTTCGCTGAAGAGGAGGAGGAGTACGGCGGCGATGGCGATGGTGATGGAGATGGCGAGCACAAGGTGTGCCGGGAGTGCGGGAAGCTGTTCGCGTCGTGGAGCTCGCTGTCCGGGCACATGCGGAGCCATGCGTCCGGCGGGAGGGATCGCGACGGCGACGAGGACGTGGGCATGGAAGAGGAATTCGTTCCCGAGGAGGCGGAAGCAGAGGTGGTGGCGGCGGCGATGGAGGCGCCTGTGCTGGCACCGGCGGCGGCTGTGACGGCGCCTAGGCGGAGGCGCCGAACGATGCGCGTGGCAGCTCCACCCCCCGCGCCGCCGGTGCTGTGCGGGTTCGAGAAAGAGCAGGAGGACGTCGCGCTCTGCCTCCTGATGCTCTCACGCGACACCGCCCTGTGGAGCTCGCCGGCCAAAGAGGCGCCTCCTCTCGGGAGCGCCAAGAATAAGAAGAAGAAGCAGGCGGGCGTCCCGAGAAGCGGCAACGCTTACAACTCCGACGACGACTCGGCCCTGCTCCAGCACGGCGACGCCAAGATCAAGGGCAGGAGGCGAAGCTCACCGAAGCAGCAGCGCGACGCCGCGGCGCCGAAGCGGACCCGGTACGAGTGCCCCGGGTGCGGCAAGGTGTTCAGCTCGTACCAGGCGCTCGGCGGCCACCGCGCGAGCCACAAGCGGATCAACACCAGCTGCAGCGCCCCCAAGCTCGCCGCCGCCGCCGCCGCGCCGGAGCCGAGCACGGAGACGTACGCGTCGTGCAGCACCCTGTCCCCCTCGGCGTCGCCGGACTCGGTGGTCAGCGGCTTTGCCAGGTCCAATGCTCAGGCGGTGGCCGTGGGGAAGTTCGAGTGCCAAGAGGCGCTCGGCGGGCACGGGCTGTCGCACTTGATGCCCGCCGACGATGGCGAGCTCTACGCCGGCGGTGCGGGGCAGGAGCTGGAGCAGCATTCGGCGGCGGCGGCCGGGTTCCTTGATCTCAACTTCCCGCCGGCTGCACCGGAGGAGGCATGAAGCTCGGCCGCGCTGGCTGTACTGAACCAAAACCAAGCTTGATCCGCAAATCAAGGTGATCAATGGTGAGGATATGTACAGATTCAATTCAATTCATTTTTTCCAAGCTTCAGGGGATCTTGGAGGAGGAAGATTAAGAAGAGGTCGAGTTTTCTCGCTACCAGTTTACTTCAAATTCTTTTAGCATTTTCTGTTATTGAAGGTACTAGGACAATAAACTGGCTATGATGATCTTAGCTCACAGTAGCCGAGCTGGTTCAGTTAACGGATGCTAAGATTAGCTTGAAAGCCATTGCTGTTTACTTGGTCGGCGTGTTATTTTTAACTTTGCCACCTGCTTGTTGAAGTTAGCTAACAATCCCCCGTGAATTTCTGAGTCAATGCTAACCTTTGCTCCGCTCCTACTTTTGCTCACCAATTTGAGATGGGATCTGCCTTGTGCGAGGCTGGAGCCGATTAGTTGCCTCAAAGTAACCAATTGCTTCACCTGCTGCATGCTTATGAGTACCACGGTACTGTCATGCTACTGGTTGGTGGCTCTGAAATGGGCAACGCAAATGCACAGACCTGAGGGAGAAGCAAGCAACACGAGTACTGTGCCGTACATGTCTCTCTATCTCCTCTGATAGACAGCACAACAATGCAATGTGCGTAAAGAAGGCATTGTGTTGTGCAAGCTAGATCGATCAACGGAGGTATCAAGTATGTGAGCCGACTGAAACAGGAGGAGAGCAGCTTGAATTGAAGCAAGGAAGGGGCCGACGAGTACAGTGATGGAAGCTCAGGAGCTGCAAAGCTCTCAGTCTCAGTGACAAAATGATTGGTTAGGACAATGGAACAGCAAATCTTTATGCAGCATATGGGTACCGCTGAAGAAAGAGGTTTGGCACGCAGGTGTGTGATGGCATGTGGGCTCGGTCAGTGCAGGGTGCAGAGGGGTTGTTCACTTGTCCGCCAGAACATTGGACAAGTCTTCTCACTGACCATTCCGGTCTCCCTCTCTGCTTTGTTGCTTTAGCAAGCCTGCTGCGATATAGTTTATATTTTTCCCTCACTAAAGATTAGTATAAATCGTAATCATGCCATCTTTCTTTCGCTCTGTTTCTCTCTCTAGAGACGCACAGACAGCTCACGCAAATGTTGTGTTGCCCATGTCTCTTTCTTGTTTCGCCTTCGTTGAACTAGCAGCAGGCACACAGGACACTTGCTACTTGCTCCAACTATGCCGAAATTTCTATACTCCACTGCAAAGCACAGGATTAGCTTGCATCCTGCGGGAGTCTTGATTCCTCTCTTGTTTGGACAGGAGGTGTTACCAGCTGGGCACATCACGCATGCATTTGTTCAGGTCACATCTGTCTATGCTTGTAGCATATTCCTTGCTTCAGCTCAGTGCACTGCATCGGAGAACAATGTTCCATAGGCCCATCGTGCATGAGTGTATATGTGCTATCACGCAGCTCTGCCTCTGATCAAAATCGAAATCGAAAAAGGTTGGTTGGCAGAATGCAATCAAGATTGTGAATTTTGGGATGCTTGATGGCTACGCCCTTTTTTTTAGACGGCAGCTTGAACAGAACAGGTGCGATGGCGATCGATCTCCATGCACCTCTTTTTGTGGGTGCCGATCAGATGGGACCACCGCCTTGTGCCGGTCTTCTTCTCCTCCTATTAGGTGGTGGAGCTCTCGATGTTGGTAACCAACAAGTTGGGGCAAGCTTTCTCTTTTCTTTATGGCGCGAAGATTGGGCATTGTCCTCATTTTGACCACAGATTATATGGCAGAGGCGCAGAGCCAATGCGCGTGTGGTCACTGACGATGCCTCCGAGTCTACGGACTCAAGTTGATGTGAGCCAGGGTTTGCGTTATAGTACTTCCAAGCACTGGTCCATAGCCCATGACTGTCTTGCCGGTGCTTGCTGAAAATATATTTCAGAACATCATAGTAGTCAGTCAAAAGAGCATAAAGACATATAATGGGTCGATTTGCAATGCAATTACTAGCTTGCATTGCCATTTGTCTTACAGTTAGTTACAAGCTAGAGATGTTGCATATGGTTCTTGATCAAGCAATTTCTTAGTCGTCATTCCAGAATTGGCGGTCCCCCATTCAACAGAGTATTTTTTTTAATGTGTTACTTTACTCTAATTTTACTCCAGACAAACTGCAAGATCCTCGATCAGCAATGATGTCCCTAGAACTAGAACAGAAGCAGAGTTTTTTTTTAAAAAAACACAAACTTAGCAGTCCATGCATGGCGTGCATCCTTGGAATTGAAGGCACCACAAGCCAAAGCCTAGAAAGAAATGAGCTGTCACAAGCTCTTCATGCATCTAGCCAAAGGCCCATGTCAGTATGTCACACTCCAACTTGTGAAAAAGATGTACATCTGTATGTATTCATGCAAAGGGACACTGATCATCTCTGGGTAATGGCTTCCCTGAGAGACAACAATGGGAGGATATATATCCTCCATAAACAAAGCCATGAGAGGCCACCTGGTGTGCAGGCAACTTCCGTTAGTGGTTCCCATAAATGTGTGTGCCCAACCAAACCAAACACCTCTCACAACTGCACGAGACGCTAGCCATTGCCCTGCTGCCTTGCCTTGTAACCACTTAAACCAACCTTTCTTTAGCAGCCAGGACAGATCCAGATCTGCCTGCTTCAGTGGTCAGTACAATGCTGCTAAAATTAGCCAGGGGAGGGGTCTCGAAGATCTCTGATTGGGTGTTTGTGACCGGATTAGTCGGCGAACACTTGCTGCAAAAAAAATGCCATAAAATGTAGCTAACTATTTTGACTTTCTGGTTATTGTTTCTTTTTTGTCTTGCCATCAGAGGTGTCCAAAGGCGCTAATAAATCGGCACATCATTTTGTTTTGGGAAAGTGACATTATTTGATGATTATACTAATCTAGCAGAAGCAAAGGTTGTATATGTGAATTCAAGGGTGTAATAATGGGAAGGATTGATTAGCTAGTGAGCAAAACATCACACCAGCCAAGCTTTGGGGATACTCTTCACATAAGCCATCGAAAGGTGTAACAATCATACCTCACTGTCTCTAGCAAATATTGCTCTCATCGGCCGTCGTGTCAGGCTATGATACTTGCTTTTCATTACATGTCATCAGACCACCAAGGTGGTTAAAGAACGAAAAGTTATTTACTTAAGTTGGGGAACAATCAGTGGCATTGGAATCTAAGAAGACTATGCCATGCCGAGTGATGCAAGATTTGCAAAACCAATATGTGAAAATAGTTGGCCAAGGTAACAATGTACTAATGATATCGTCAACAAACGAGATACGCTCTACAATTCCAAAATAATGTATTTGCAACCAATATATTAAGACAACAAGAGTTTGCCACGTATAATCATTTGACTACTCTCTCCATCCCATGAAGATTATTTCTACATATTTTAAAACAAATTATGGAAGTGATAAATGACCATAACGCCCAATATTAATTAAAAGATTAAATTAATTTAAGCCAGCTGACTTATGGGTTTTTGTGGCCAACATCTCGTTTTCATGATTAATGTGCTAGTTAATGAAGAAGATGAAAGGACCTTGATGCAAAAAAAAAACTATATAGTGCTTCGCTTCGAGACATTGATAGTAACGTAGCCCTCGTAATTGATCCAATTGTTAGGAGAATACTCTTTTATGAAATATTTTTGAACCTTAGAAGTTCGGTTTCTATGGAATCGAGGGAGTATGTAAATTCTTCGAGTGATAGTGGCCATTCTGGGCACCAATGGAGACCGTGGCTGTGACGAACCAGATTCTCACCGACGAGAACCCGACTCCCTGTACCTTTGAGATAGTCCCAGAAATAGCAGCTATCTCGTACAGAACTCATCTTAGTCGAATATCACATCCATACAACGATAAAAGATTCAATACATGACATATATAAGGACAAAGCGTCTGGTACAAGCCCTCTGGGCTAAATCGACAATAAGAAACATCTGCGCAGCGGTAGCTAGAACAACCGGGTCCACTCCCCCACAGGCATCCTTGAGCGAAGCGCACACCCTTCAGTCGTACCACCCGTCCTGGTTGAACTCGTGGTCGGGGTCTTCACCTGAGAACCCAAAGTCTGTCCCCAAGGAAATGGGACAGGTCCACGTCACCAACCAATAATATGATGCAAGCTTTAAAGTGGCCTATTCTATGGATATAGAAATAATCAAGGTTTGAGCCAGGGATTTCTTATGCAAGTTGCAGCAATAACCCAATATTCAATTCATCACCAACTCCTTCTCACACTCACACATCCACTCCCCAAAACCAACCATCAGCCTCACATTTTCCCATCGGGCTCGTCCTGCCACAACAGGTCCCCGCAAAACATCATCCACCAATCACCTTTCACTCACTAGTCGACTCGGTGAGCTCCCTCCCCACCTCGTCTCAACAGCCTCAGCTGGACCAATCTCTCATAACCCGAATCAAGGATGAGGTAAGAAAGCAGATTTCCATGCTAGCCGGGGCTTCTCAGAAATGGGTCGTCCATAACCGTGGACACGGCTATACGTATAGTTTACACTCTGCAGAGGTGGCACTCCAGGCTAGTCCGCAACCAACCTGAGACACAGCCCACAGCAAAGACCCTAAACAGTAACGGCGCCAATCCTGTCTCCCTGGGCTCGGGAAACATCCGATCTAACATCTGCCCCAGGGTCGTGAAACTTTCCCACCGGAGCCAGTCAGGGGCCGTGGTAAATCAGGGAGATTACGCCGCAACGAATCCCCCCTTACACATATCAAGCTCGATTCTCCTACAGTCTCGGCGCCGCACTAGAGTAGGCTTGCTGGAACCCTCCCCATACTGGGTAGATGGTGAGCACGGTATTTCCCAAGTCCAAAGTGGGGGCACGACTCGGTCCTTAATTTTCGGTAAAGCGAGTATCTGCATCACAAGCGATCTGCCGCAACGGTCCGCAATCGGCACACTAAAACAGCGACGAAAGAAGATTCAAATAACACCAAACCCTACACTAACGCGTAGGTCATGATTTTAGAAAAATATAGAAACTGGTTTCATATTTTTCTGAGCTACGGTTGATTTATTAATTTTACAAGTTTAAATTATTTTCTGAAATTATTAAATAATTTCCAAAAAAGAAAACAGACAGAAATTAGCCTGCTGACGTCAGCATGACGTCATGCTGACGTCAGCAGTGGGGTCCGCCTAGGATGATGTCAGCAGTGGGCCTTACTGACGTCAGCGTTGACTGGTCAACGGTCAACGGGGTCAACGGTCAGCGGATCAACTCTGGTCAGTGGGCCCCAACTGTCAGTGACACGCAGTGTAAGACAAGTGGGCCCCATACATCAGCGCAGTTAAAAGAAAAAGAAAAAGAATAAACGATGGCTGGGCTGGAATTGGGCCGAAAGTGACTGGGCCGGAAGAGTTTAGGGTGGTTAACCAGACTTAAACGCGAACATTCGGCCCACGAAGGGGTGGCTGCTGGATCTGGTCTGGTGGACCGAGTCCACGGTGCACCGTGTCTGTGGTTCACGTGAGCCGGGTGCATGGGATCGATCTGTGGCCGAAACAGGATCGTCTGCGGTGCTTCGTGTGGCGACTTGGTGTGGCCCTCGGTGTGGCTTCGCCACGGCGCGACGCAGCGCGCGCGGCGCGCTCCAGAACGCGCCGGCGGCGACGGTCGACGGCGATTATCGCCGGAAACGGCTTGGCTCGGGTCAAGATCGGTCGGGTTAGCTCAGCTAGGGCTCGATGAACACGAATAGGGTGAAAAGGGGCTCGGCTAGGGTTTGTCTTGGGCTCCCGACGCGAGCGGCGGCGGCGCGGCCATGGATCCACGACGGCCGGCGACGCGCGAGCAGTGACACGGCTCGGATTCGACTTGGTTCGGCTGGGTTTCGCACGCGCGACACCAACGCGAGCTGATGCGCGGCGTCACAGGCGTTGCAGGGGTGCGCGTGCGCGGGTCCACGACTGCCCGTGGCCGCGACACGGCCTCGACGTTCGCGAGCACGACGAGCAGAGCTCGGCCGCGGCGGGCCTCGGCTGCGGGTTAAAGGCGACGGCGGGTTGCGGGTGCGACAGCGGCGACGGGTTCCTGCACAGGAAGTCGGCCACGACTCGAAGGTCGGGCTCACAGGGGCTAACACGGCTGCAGCGGCGGAACTTGGCCGGAGACAGGGGAGAAAGGGGGAAAAACGCGGTGGCTCACCTAGGGGTCAGTAGAGGTACGCTGCAGCTCGGTGTAGTGCTCGTCGTGGCTTGGCGAAGCTCGTGCTCCTCTTCCCGTCCCTGGTCCGGCTCCCCTTCGACGGCTCCACGAGCGGCGGCGATGGCTTCGGCGGCGGCGTTGCGGGGAAGGCGTTAGGCTTCTCCTCTTCTTGCTCCGACTGCTCCTCGACCTTCCCCACCCCTCTCCCTCTCCTCTCCGCTCACGAATTGGATCGGGAAGGAACCCCAAAGGGGCGGCGCGGCTTGGGGAAGAAGAAGGCTGACGGCGGTTTAAATAGGCGCTAGGCTAGGGCTCTACGGGCACGAACGGCGGGATTGGGGCGGCCAGGAGCTCGCGGACACGCGGCGCGATCGCGACGGACCGCACAGGGGCTCGGGTGGTTGGGTCACGGGCGCTCGGCCGCGGGAGGGAGAGAGCGGTGTCGCGAGGAAGATGACGCGGGGGAGGAAGAAGAAAGCTGACAGGCGGGGCCCGCCTGTCAGTGGAAGAAAAGGACGATGCGGCGGGGACGCGGCGGGGGAAGAAGATGGGCCGCAGCTAGGCCGAATGGCCGAGCGGGCTGGTTGGTTGGCTGGCTCGGGTAGAAGAGTTGGAGGGGATTTGATGGACTTGAGCTTCGGGATTTCGGCCCACGAACAGTTAGATAGGTTGACAATTATTTTAGCCAATTAGAGTTTGAATTCAAATCTAGAATTTGAATTCAAACCAAACAAAAATCCAAATAAATCTAAATAAATCCAAATCACACTATTCCATCCTTAGCACTTCAAATTGATTTTAAATTTGAATTTAAATTGCCTAGGAATTTAGGGAGCAAATAGAAGACACTCTTATATGTTTGTTTGCATGCACACAATTCCACCAAAATTTTTTAAATTCGAATTTTTGCACTCAACAAATCCTATAGGGAATTTTTAGGGTTGTTACAGTCTCCCCCCTCACAAGAATCTCGTCCTCGAGATTTGTGGTTACCTATGGCTTAAACAAGTGGGGGTATTTCTCTTTCAGTACTGACTCTTTCTCCCAAGTAGCTTCTCTTTCTGAGTGATTGCTCCATTGCACTTTGCAGAACGGAATAGATGTGCTTCTGGTCTCTTTGACTCCTCTGTCTAGTATCCTCTCTGGGTACTCCAGGTACTCCAAGGTGTCTTGTAGGTCTAATGCCTCTGTCTTGATCTCATGTTCTGGTACTCTCAGACACTTCCTCAGCTGAGACACATGGACCACTGGGTGTACTCCCGCTAGTTCCTCTGGTAGGTCTAGCTTGTAGGCCAGCTTCCCTATCCTCTCCAGTATCTGGTACGGTCCAACAAAACGGGGTGCTAGCTTCCCTTTCACTTGGAATCTCTTATGCCCTCTGAGGGGTGACACTTTTAAGTAGACGAAATCTCCTACTTCGAACTCTAGATCTCGTCTCCTTTTATCTGCATAGCTCTTTTGTCGGCTCTGAGCTGCCTTCAGGTGCTCTCGGATCTTGGCCACATTTCCCTCTGCCTCTACAATCATGTCAGGTCCAAAGAATGTTCGTTCTCCGACCTCTGACCACATTAAAGGTGTTCTGCATTTCCTGCCGTATAATGCCTCAAAGGGTGACATCTGTAGGCTGGCCTGGTAACTGTTGTTGTAGGAGAATTCTGCATAAGATAGACTTTTCTCCCAGTCTGTGTGGTACGCTAGAACACATGCCCTTAACAAATCATCAAGAACCTGGTTCACTCTTTCGGTCTGCCCATCTGTCTAAGGGTGGTAAGCTGTGCTATAATCCAAGGTTGTCCCAATGGCTTGATGTAGGCTTTGCCAGAATTGAGCTGTGAATTGTGGTCCCCTGTCTGACACAATACTTCTTGGTGCCCCATGCAGCTTGAGAATGTTGTCTATGTATAATTCTGCTAGTTTACTTACTGAGTGTGTGCTTTTGACTGGTATAAAGTGGCTACCTTTGTCAGTCGATCAACTATGACCCAAATGGCATCATTCCCTTTCTGAGTGCGAGGTAGGCCAACCACGAAATCCATGCTGATATCTTCCCACTTCCACATTGGAATTTCTAGTGGTTTCAGCAGTCCTGCTGGTCTTTGATGTTCTGCTTTGATTCTTCGACAAGAGTCGCACTTGGCTACATACTCTGCTATGTCCTCTCTCATTTTCTTCCACCAGAACTTATCCTTCAGATCTTGATACATCTTGGTGCATCCTGGGTGTATCGAGTACTTGGACTCGTGAGCTTCTGAGAGAATTGTCTTCCTGATTTCTTTGTCCTGTGGTACACAGATACGGTCCTTCAGCCATACTGTCCCTGCTTCATCCATTCTGAAATCAGGTGCTACTCCTCGTTGGATATCCTCTTTTACTTCTTGGATTTCTAGACACTTCCCTTGAGCTTCTTTTATTCGGTCTTCTAGGTTATACTTCACCCTCATTTCTTGGGGTTTTCCTTCTTCTACTAGCTCAAGTTTCAGCATGTGCAATTCCTTTGCTAGTTCTGGCTGACTTTCTTCTATCATCAAGTTGTTGCAATAACTCCTTCGGCTCAAGGCATCTGCCACTACGTTGGCTTTGCCAGGATGGTAGTGTATCTCCAAGTCATAATCTTTGATCAGTTCTAACCACCTTCTCTGCCTCATGTTCAGTTCGGATTGGGTGAAGAAATACTTCAAACTCTTGTGATCTGTGTAGATATCGCACTTGTTGCCAATCAGGTAGTGCCTCCAGATCTTCAATGCATGTACCACCGCTGCTAGTTCTAAATCATGTGGGGGTAGTTTTCCTCATGCTTCCTCAGCTGCCTTGATGCATAAGCGACAACCTTACCTTCTTGCATTAGTGCGCATCCCAAACCTTGTCTTGAAGCATCACAATATACTACGAAATCCTTGCGAATATCTGGTAGTGTTAAGACTGGCGTTGTAGTGAGTTTGTGTTTGAGTTCTTGGAAACTCCTTTCACACTTGTCCGTCCACTCGAACGAGACATTGTTCTTGAGTAGTTCGGTCATTGGCTTGGCAATCTTAGAGAAGTTCTCAATGAACCTTCTATAGTAACCTGCCAATCCCAGAAAGCTTCGGATTTCCGTAACACTCTTCGGCTGCTTCCATTCCGCTACTGCCTCAATCTTTTCTGGGTCGACTGCTACGCCCTCAGCTGTCAACACGTGACCCAAAAAGGCTACTTTCTCTAACCAAAATTCACACTTGCTGAACTTCCCGTAGAGTTGATGCTGCCTCAGCCTCTCTAGTACAATCCTCAGATGCTTCTCATGTTCTTCGGCTGTTTCTGAGTAAACTAGTATGTCGTCAATGAATACCACTATGAACTTGTCCAGTTCCTCCATGAATACCTTGTTCATCATGTTCATGAAGTAAGCGGGTGCGTTGGTCAATCCAAAAGACACAACGGTGAACTCGTACTGCCCGTACCGAGTCACAAAAGCTGTCTTGGGAATGTCACCTTCTCTAATCTTCATTTGGTGGTATCCCGATCTCAGATCAATCTTACTAAAGTATTTGACTTTCTTCAACTGATCTAGCAAGTCATCAATTCGAGGTAATGGGTACTTGTTCTTGATCGTCACTGCGTTCAAGGATCGGTAGTCTACGCACATGCGCATTGATCCATCTTTCTTCTTCACAAACAACACTGGCGATCCCCATGGGGATGCACTTGGTCGAATCACACCGCTTTCAAGCATCTCTTTCAGCTGCTTCTTGAGTTCCTCCAGTTCTTCCACTGACTTTCTGTACGGTCTCTTGGCAATAGGTCCTGTGCCTGGTTGTAGTTCGATTATGAACTCCACGTCTCGGTCAGGTGGTAATCCTGGTAGTTCCTCGGGAAACACGTCCGGGTACTCACATACTACAGGTACTTCTTCGATCGACATTTTCTCTATTGAGTATACCAACTGTCTCAGAATACATGTTCTGGATTTCTTCACTGTTCTTTTTCTTTGTGGTTCTGCTGTTACTTTGACTCCGCTAGGGTGCGTCAACTCGACTGTTTTGGGTGAGCAACTGATTATTCCTTTGTGCTCTGTAAGCCAATCCATTTCTAGTATCACGTCAATCCCATCCAACTCCAGGACTGTTAGGTTTCCTACGAACTCCTGGCCTCCTATCATCAGTCTAACTGCGGGGCACTCTAAGGTGCACCTAAGCTCTCCTAAGGGAGAAGTAGTGACTATAGGTCTAGCTTTAGGTATTGTCAGGGGTGACTGCTCTCTCACAAACTTTGTCGAGATATAAGATCCAGTTGCTCCAGAGTCAAACAATATCAAAGCTGGAATGTCATTTACTAAAAACTCACCGAGCACAACGTCGGGAGCGTCCTCGGCTTCTTCCTCTGTCAGGTGGTTGAGGCGTCCTCTCTGCGCTGTTGCTGGTTGCCTGTCCTGTCCTCCAGGTGCCGGTGCCTTGGCTGGGGTCTGTTTGTTCCTCCTCTCCGGACAGTCAAAAGACTTGTGACCGGGCTTCTCACAAGCAAAACAGACCACTGAGGTTCCCCCACCAATTCAGGGCGTGTTGTTCGGCTTCCAGTTGGAGTTTCCCTGACCTGAGTAGCTGTTGTTTCTGTTACCAAAGCTGCTGTAGTTGTTACCTCTGCTGCCATAGTTGTTACTGTTACTGCCTCGGTTACCCCAGTAGCTGTTTCTGTTGAACCCTGAGCTTCCTTGGCTGTTGCTCTGCTGAAAGCCTCTCCTGAGCATGTTGCTCTGGCCACTCCTCGGCCTCTAACTTAGTCTGTGGTTGTGCAACTATTCAGCTTTTCTTTTCTTCTCTCGCCAGGTGTCTTCAAGACCCACTCTTTCCTTCTCAACTGCAATAGCCCTGTCAATCAGCTCTCTGAGTGACCCGTGTGAACTTGCTGCGAGTGCTGTCCTCAAACCTCTGTGCAAACCACGCTGGAACCAAAACTGTTTCTTCTTTTCAGTGTTAACGTCTTCAGGAGCGTACCTTGACATCTTAGCAAAGTGTCGAGCGTACTCAGCTACAGACAAACTCCCTTGGGTCATTGTCTTGAACTCCATTGCTTTATGCACCATGACTTGTTCTGGTATGTGGTACTCTTCCGAAAAAGAAAACAGACAGAAATTAGCCTGCTGACGTCAGCATGACGTCATGCTGACGTCAGCAGTGGGGTCCGCCTAGGATGACGTCAGCAGTGGGCCCTGCTGACGTCAACGTTGACTGGTCAACGGTCAACGGGGTCAACGGTCAGCGGGTCAACTCTGGTCAGTGGGCCCCAACTGTCAGTGACACACAGTGTATGACAAGTGGGCCCCATACGTCAGCGCAGTTAAAAGAAAAAGAAAAAGAATAAACGATGGCTGGGCTGGAATTGGGCCGAAAGTGACCGGGCCGGAAGAGTTTAGGGTGGTTAACCAGACTTAAACGCGAACATTCGGCCCACGAAGGGGTGGCTGCTGGATCTGGTCTGGTGGACTGAGTCCACGGTGCACCGTGTCTGTGGTTCACGTGAGCCGGGTGCATGGGATCGATCTGTGGCCGAAACAGGATCGTCTGCGGTGCTTCGTGTGGCGACTTGGTGTGGCCCTCGGTGTGGCTTCGCCACGGCGCGACGCAGCGCGCGCGGCGCGCTCCAGAACGCGCTGGCGGCGACGGTCGACGGCGATTATCGCCGGAAACGGCTTGGCTCGGGTCAAGATCGGTCGGGTTAGCTCAGCTAGGGCTCGATGAACACGAACAGGGTGAAAAGGGGCTCGGCTAGGGTTTGGCTTGGGCTCCCGACGAGAGCGGCGGCGGCGCGGCCATGGATCCACGGCGGCCGGCGACGCGCGAGCAGTAACACGGCTTGGATTCGACTTGGTTCGGCTGGGTTTCGCACGCGCGACACCAACGCGAGCTGATGCGCGGCGTCACGGGCGTTGCAGGGGTGCGCGTGCGCGGGTCCACGACTGCCCGTGGCCGCGACACGGCCTCGGCGTTCGCGCGCACGGCGAGTAGAGCTCGGCCGCGGCGGGCCTCGGCTGCGGGTTAAAGGCGACGGCGGGTTGCGGGTGCGACAGCGGCGACGGGTTCCTGCACAGGAAGTCGGCCACGACTCGAAGGTCGGGCTCACAGGGGCTAACACGGCTGCAGCGGCGGAACTTGGCCGGAGACAGGGGAGAAAGGGGGAAAAACGCGGTGGCTCACCTAGGGGTCAGTAGAGGTACGCTGCAGCTCGGTGTAGTGCTCGTCGTGGCTTGGCGAAGCTCGTGCTCCTCTTCCCGTCCCTGGTCCGGCTCCCCTTCGGCGGCTCCACGAGCGGCGGCGATGGCTTCGGCGGCGGCGTTGCGGGGAAGGCGTTAGGCTTCTCCTCTTCTTGCTCCGACTGCTCCTCGACCTTCCCCACCCCTCTCCCTCTCCTCTCCGCTCACGAATTGGATCGGGAAGGAACCCCAAAGGGGCGGCGCGGCTTGGGGAAGAAGAAGGCCGACAACGGTTTAAATAGGCGCTAGGCTAGGGCTCCGCGGGCACGAACGGCGGGATTGGGGCGGCCAGGAGCTCGCGGACACGCGGCGCGATCGCGACGGGCCGCACAGGGGCTCGGGAGGGAGAGAGCGGCGTCGCGAGGAAGATGACGCGGCGGAGGAAGAAGAAAGCTGACAGGCGGGGCCCGCCTGTCAGTGGAAGAAAAGGACGACGCGGCGGGGGAAGAAGATGGGCCACAGGTGGGCCGAATGGCCGAGCGGGCTGGTTGGTTGGCTGGCTCGGGTAGAAGAGTTGGAGGGGATTTGATGGACTTGAGCTTCGGGATTTCGGCCCACGAACAGTTAGATAGGTTGACAATTAGTTTAGCCAATTAGAGTTTGAATTCAAATCTAGAATTTGAATTCAAACCAAACAAAAATCCAAATAAATCCAAATAAATCCAAATCACACTATTCCATCCTTAGCACTTCAAATTGATTTTAAATTTGAATTTAAATTGCCTAGGAATTTAGGGAGCAAATAGAAGACACTCTTATATGTTTGTTTGCATGCACACAATTCCACCAAAAATTTTTAAATTTGAATTTTTACACTCAACAAATCCTATAGGGAATTTTTAGGGTTGCTACAGTGGCTGTCTACATAACAATTGATAAAAACACTATACGGTGCTACTGAAATTGAGCATAGGAGAGCTCATGCATTGTTATCATGTCCATGATTAATGCAACGAGCCAACATCCCCCTATATCTCATTTTTGCAAATCAGACTGAAACCTTCAATCCTATATTACGATTCATATGAAAGGCATGGTGGTATTGGCACCTACAGTTTTAAGATGCCATGAACCATCGCATAATAAAAAATACGTTGCATCCCTCTATGTTTCATATTAATATATACTAAAAAATTCTCTCCAGGCAACAGCGATAATCTCATGTTTAAAAATGAAATACTAGAACAAAAATGCTTATAAAAAAGAAATACTAGAACAAAAATGTGACTCCCCATCTGGCTATTTGGATGCACAAATAAATAAAGTATAGGCATTGGATTTTCTTAGTGCATTTTTTTTAAAAAATATCAGTGCCCTCGGACGTGGATCGGACGGCTGGTAGACCTTGCAATCTGCATGACACCCACGAGGCAAAAATCCCCAAACACAATTTTCAAAATAAAAATCCCCAAACACCGAAGAGAAAAAAATAAAAAGAGAAAAAATAGGAGGAAAAAAAAAGGGAAAGCGCAGTCACACGTAGCAGCTCTCGAGCTCCCCCCTCCTCCCTTCCCATCTCTCTGCGCCGGTGCGCCGCCGCCATGGAGGACGACGACTGCCCTCCTCTAGCCGTCGAGCTCCCGCCGCGGGCACCGTCTCCTCCGGCGCCGGATTCCTCAGAAGTCTCTCCAGTTGGCGTCACCGTCATCACCGGCTACCTCGGGGCCGGCAAGTCCACGGTGAGATTTTTCTTCGTACCCTAACGGCGTAACCGATGCCTCTTCAGTCTCCCCCGCTGTGTCCGGTGAAGTATGCGCGTCAGCATCCTGGCGCTGAATAGAATCAGAGGCAAATCGCTGGCTACCTGATATTCGCTGTACAAAGTCGTGCTGATAAAGTGACAGCATACCTTCAATCTCACGAAATTCAATTATAGTTTCATCTATTTTTATGCACTATCATGATTAGTAATTATAGGAATATTTTAATAGTCCCTCTGAAAGTTGTCACCATTTTAGTTTTTCCTGATATACTTATTGTATGTCTAGGTGCTGGCGTGTAGCTCACATTATGTTTTTCTCATGGTTGCACTTGTACCCATTAAAGCAGTGTTATGTTAAGTTTCAGAGGATGTTTGCTTATTTAGTTGATTCATGGCTTGACAGTTTCTCTTTGAGCTTGAAACTTTCAGTTAGTCAACTACATTCTGAACGAGCAACATGGGAAGAGAATCGCCGTGATACTAAACGAGTTTGGAGAGGAAATTGGGGTTGAAAGGGCGATGATCAATGAAGGGCAGGGTGGTGCCCTTGTTGAAGAATGGGTGGAGCTGGCAAATGGATGTGTTTGTTGCTCTGTAAAACACAGTCTCGTTCAAGCTCTTGAGCAGCTTGTCCAGAGAAAGGATAGGTAAAATACAGTCCCCCTATCTATGTGAGGATACTTTGGATTGAAGTACAACCTAGGATCCCTGAATTATGGGCCCTCCTATCTTTATCTTTTTGGTTCTTATTATTTTTTTACCTTTTGATTTGTTGACGTGGCCAAATCATTAATTTGATATTGGCATCCTGCCTATTGCTCAAAGTTGCTGACACCCCCTTTTTTGGCTCACGACATCCTGCTTATCTTTTGCTAATGATGGCTGCTTGCCTTATCTAATCTTCACGAAACCATGGTAGTTCAATTTAATTTGCTTATGGTCATGCTCTTGCATTAGTCATATGTTATGCACTGGATTGTTAGTACCCTTTCGAATTATTATGATATAAAAATTTCATAATATGTTGGAGTAATATTGTATGCTGCAGAATGGATCATATATTACTTGAGACGACAGGATTGGCTGATCCTGCACCACTTGTATCTGTTCTTTGGCTAGACGACCAATTGGAATCATCAATTAGACTGGATTCTATTATTACGGTTAGTTCAGCCTTGTTATATGCAATTGTTTTTCTTTGTTTGATCAGCTGTGAATCATCACTTTGTGAAATGTAGAAAACACGGATGTTAATCACATGCATAACCTTGTTGTGCAGCTTCCACTTTACACATCAAGTTCTGCATCTGTTCTAGGCTCCCTGTAGTAGGCTAGTTGCTCTTAAGATCAAAATCTAAAATATCGAATCACATTAGACTTTTTATATATTTTTTAGCTATTTATCTGCAGGTCATTGACGCAAAAAACTTCAGGCTTCAGATTGATGAGCACAAAAACTCTTCCTCATTCCCTGAAGCATTCCATCAAATTGCTTTTGCGGTAACTTTTCCTTTGTATTCTCTTATTCTTACCATTTCATGGTTTATTTCTGGGATCTTCACTTCTAGAATTTGATGAGGCTTCCTTTTGTTTATCCTTGCTTCTGCAGTTGGAATTCATTAGTCCAATATCCAAATAACTACACCATTATTTTAAATTCGTGTGTAACAGGATGTTGTGATATTGAACAAAATTGACCTTGTGAAAGACAATCTCGAGGAATTGGAAAAACATATTCATGATGTGAATGCTCTGGTTACAGTGGTGCAGTCTGTCCGGTGCCAGGTTGACTTGAATGAAGTATTTAACAGACAAGCATATGGTGCCAAGGTCAGTAAACTAGTATTTGAAGCTTATGTTTCTTTGATGTCTTTGGCAACGTGGATATTTATTCTCAGAGGGGCATGTATCTGCTGCTGCTAACTAGCAGTTGCCCCCCTAAATTGAAGACTTGAACAACTATATGGCATTATAATTTATCCTTGATTCTTTACGTGCTGTTTAGGGTATGAAGATATTACACTGCTCATCAACACTAGCATCATATGTTCTGAGTTTTAAGAAACTAATTGGATTCAACAACCAAATAATAATTGTGCAAAGCTGATTCCTTGTCCATTACCAGGCATTATACATGCTAAGCTTATACATTGGTCTGATCTTGGGATGCAGCTGACTTCTTCTTTTTTCTTTTTTGCTAGAATTCGTCTCATCTTCAAGAACTGCTGGACTATAGTAAATCAATGCCACCTAATCGCCGTCATGATAGCAGTATTTCCACCTTGTGTATCTATGAACAGGATCCAGTTAACTTGGCTAAGGTACTTCCTCTCCTTACATGAATCCTTTCGAATAATTATGTTATGAAGTCAGGCGTTAAGACATTGGTACACAGAAAATGGAGTCTGGAAAGAGATTATTTATTTAAGACATCAATGGATACACCAACAAAAACAGTGTCAGCTTCTTATAAACTGCATAGTCTTGCTAGAACTTTAAAGTATGTCTTGACTTCTTTCATAGTATGCATTCGTATCTCATAGGATAAGTTGTTCCTATGCCTAATTTGTGATTTTGAAGAAATATAATATCTAGGGACATCGAAATAAGATTTTCAGCACTTCCCCTTTCAGATGAACTAAACGAGAAACTTAACTACTTTATATGGAAATTATTATCTAATGTTTTCTAGTATCCATGCCTTAGTGAAGTTTTCCCAAGGTTTCCCAGTTCTTAATCCAATGAATGTGAAACCTCCAATTATCAGTCCCTTCATATATTTTTCTGATTCTCTGTTGTCCTGTTTTCTCAGGTGGAAACATGGCTTGAAGATCTTCTTTGGGAAAAGAAATCTAGTATGGATATATACCGTTGTAAAGGGATTTTACATATCCATGACTCAGACCAAATTCATACACTACAGGTTGTTACATCATACAGGAATCAGAAAGGACTACATGATGAGCTAGGGCTATCAATTTTTTTAATATACATTTCCGCTTATAAACCCAATAGCTAGTTACTTGTTTTTCGCCATTGATTGAGTGTACTATTTTTTTTCACACAGATTGTAACTACTGAAGTTTGATCTTTCCTTATGCAGGCTGTGAGGGAAGTCTATGAAGTTGTGCCAGCTCGAAAATGGTCTGAGACAGAGTCTCGCATGAACAAGATAGTTGTCATAGGTAAAACTCAAAACTCAATAGTTTAGGATCCGCAACTTCAGAAGTGGTCGTAATCTTTGCGTGCCCATTTTGTAACAGGCCGCAATTTGGATATAGATGTTCTTCAAGATTCATTTCGTGGTTGCAAGGGCTGACAATGGTTATCATGGTTGTCTTGCGCAATGTTAGTTGTCCATTTTCAGCGAGGTAAGTTGCCACATTGGCAGTTCTGTTCAGATTTTCCATTTTGAGGATGTCAAGTGCCATTATGGATAACTTCTGCTACCATCGCCATGAGTTGCTATGTTCACCAATTGACTTGGATTCTGTTAAAATAATCTCAATTTATACTTCTGTGCTAAAGTATTTACGCCAGTTTAACTTGTCTCTACGCACACAGGTACCTCTGATCAACTGCTGGATCGAAGGGGCCATCACTCAACAGTTTAGATGCTCCATATAATTGTCGATGGAGAATCTTCATAGGGGGAAGCAACTCACTATTGCAAGATTAGGCAAAGAACGCAGACTGGTCTTGTTGCAGTAATACCATTTTAGTGCTTCTCCAACGCACGGTGGTCCAGATTTTCTGCCGAGCTTCTTTCTGCTCAGTTGAGAATGCAAACTGTACTTTGTGGATGGGGCATGTATCCTGTTACGAGATGTACTTTGTGGAAGTATTTAAGTTCGACGTACTGACCGAAAACACTTTGAATACAAGGGCAGTGGCGGAAATTTTGAGTGAGGCATAAAATATGATGGAAGGGTGAATTTGCCTTCGTCAATTGTGGCCTCTTTTGAGGCTTCTGGTCACTTTTCTGTATTCTGCAACTTGATGGAAGGGTTGGCGTAGCTCAGATAAACACGGCTGCTGATTACGGAGTGATTTCCCGTTGCATGTCCGCATAACATTGCAGGCTTGGGAGCTCATATTACTACATGAGCACGTAGTAGGATACAGATGGGTATCTATGCGCGGATTCGAGGAACTATTTGGTAGGGAAAACACAATTGATTGGCTGCACAAGAACTGCGATGCAAACCTTCCGTATCCATCCATACATGGTTCTGATAGTAGTAATCCTATTGGGTGACCATTCCAACATTTGATAAAAACCTGCTCAACGAGTGACTCTTATCTCGTATAAGATGCCGATCATGTGGGTTACCAGACCACGATCTTTCCTTAATCTCTTGACGACCATTTTGAGCACGGTGACACGCAGCCACGCAGGACTGAAAGTATCCAAATTACGAAACCACCCTCCAACTCAGCACTCCGCTCTCTTCCATTCCTGAACCCATCACGCCCGCTCATCTCAAGATCTCAGCCGCCGTCTTCTCCCTCGCTCAGTCGCCCCGCCACTCCCCCACCCCACCCCACTAAAACCCTAATCCCTCGCCGCCATGGCAGCGGCGGCGGCCGCCACCTCGCTCCTCCTCCGCCGCCACCGCAACCCCCACCTCCTCCTCCGCGCCGCGATCTCCTCCTCCCGCGCGCTGCCCCAGCAGCAGGCGGTGCTCTCCCCGGACCCGGCCGCCGCCGCCCCCGACCCCGCCCCGCTCCCGCCGAACCCCAGCACGGGGAGCCCCTTCTATGCCGAGAACTGGCGCAACCCCGCCGCCGCGAACCCTCCCTCCTCGCTCCTCCCCGCCGTCGTCGGGGGCAGCCCCTTCGTGGCGCACAACCGAATGGCAGCCTTCTCTGACGCCGCGGCGCTCAAGGAGACCTTCGCCATGTGGATGGCGGAGCAGCGGTGGGAGGACATGAAGCAGCTCTTCGACTCCTGGGTGCGCTCACTCGACGCCGCCACGGGGAAGCCCAACCGCCCCGACGTCGACCTCTTCAACCACTACCTCCGCGCAAACCTCATGTCGGGGGCCATGCCGCACGAGATGCTCGATCTCGCCGACCACATGCGCGAGTTCGAGGTCGAGCCGAACACGGCCTCGTACAACCTCGTGCTCAAGAGCACGGTCACCGCGCAGGAGACCGCGGGTGCCGAGAAGCTCCTTGAACGGTGAGTGCGTTATTATTGGTATGGGGACATTGCATTGCCAATCGCATTGGTGCTGATATGTCGTGTTTTTTCTGTATTTGTGGCCGCGTATTTTGGTAGGTAGTGTCACCGGTTGTCTGGGTCTGATTAAAATTACCTCTAGAGTTCCCTGTTTTACTTCGGACATTTCTATGCTAGGTCCTTAATCTGAGGCATACAGAGCGGGGCGACACATATATTGTGAATGGAAACATTTAAGTATGGAAAATGGAATGGGCAACATATAGTTCGAATTGACACACATAATAATGGAAATGCCATTATCTCTTGTGCTTAGTGTTGTTGGTAGGGATGAAAGTGGTGTGGATAGTTTCCGCGTCCGATCCGATCCGAAACCGAATTTTAATGATATGGAGAAGAGTTTTGGATATCCGCGCGGATATGGATAATCCGAATCCGATTCTGTGTGGATGCGGAGTAGGATATGGTTTTAGTGAAATCCGATGGATATGGATTATCCGATAATTGATTGCAGATTATCCGAAGCTTATAATAGGATATCCGACTACTTTTGTGAACCTACTATAATAAAATTTAAGCCCAACCCACATATATACATAATATTTTATAGCCCACAAACCCTCAGGTATATTTATCACACAAAAATACACCGGTGAAGTGTGAAGTACCACTGTTAACTGTTAAGGTTACTTTAGTTGTGTCGTAAACTACAAAAGGGGAGTATTTTTCATGTTATATTATTTTATTGTGGTTTTCGTTAGAAAATATTCACCATCATAAAAAGTTACACAAAAGTATGTATTATCCGTCTATTTTAATCCGCTTCCGCACCGACTCCGATCCGCTTCCGTACCATCTCCGATATCCGACAAAATCCGTATCCATAACCGTATTCGGGTAATATCCGCTCCGCTCCGCATCCGACGAAAAAAGGTGGATGAGGATATGGTAAAGATATTATCCGCTCCGATCCGATCCGTTTTCATCCCTAGTTGTTGGCTTCACATTTTGTTTTATGGATGTGTGGGGATTTTATTCCTGGCTCTCTGAGAATTGATTTGCTGAGACTACAGCTATATGCTATGGAATTGTGTTGTGTTGTCGATATGAACTATCCTATACATGACATGGTGTGCCGTACCATAATTATTGTATCAGTGCCAACTGCTAAGTAATATAGGAGCTGAAAATTGCCTTTGAGGTTGGGTTGTTGATGCCAGAAACTTCTGCACTGCTGTTGTTTACGTCTTAAGGTCTAGCATTGAGTTAGAAAAGTAATATGTGCGATGGATTTTTATTCCTTTTGTCTTCCACTTTTGCTCTTCTGTTTTAGTATGGCAATAACTTGTATCCTGATTTGTAATGTGTTGTCTCAAGGTCACTTTGTGAGTCTCCACTGCATTAGATTTGACTATGAAATTTTCCTATTTGTTGAAATCAGGATGCTGCAAACGGGAACTTTACCAGATGATGAATCCTACAATTTGGTTGTAGGCCTGCTGATTAGGCAGAGCCTTTTTGATTCAGCTCTGAAGTATTTGGATCTGATGCTTAAATCAGGCTACACGCTATCGCTTACTGTTTTCACGGATTATGTCCGCGCATGTGTGAGATCTGGGAGATTAGACACATTGGCGTCAATTATAGAGAAATGCAAGGTACTTGTTCTTGGAATGGTTAATCTAGTCTAGTGGACCTGAGTTATTTAGATGTTTTTTAATAGCAGCTGGTCTCAGTTCTCATTTTTCTAGGGTCATACCCATGAATCTTTGAAATCTTTATTTTTGGTATACACCTTCTGCATGTGTATGTTAACCTGAATATATTTGGCTGCCTCGTTTTTAATACTGTGATTTGTTTTATTTCAGACAACAGATAAGAACAAAGTCTTGTGTCCACAATGGGCCTGGTGCATTGACATAGCAGAAGCTGCATTTGAAGCTAACAATAGCAAATTAGCTCTTTTTGCTTTGGAGTTTCTTGCAAGATGGATCGCTCGTGGTGAGAATGCTAAACCTCCCATTCAGCTGTCAGTTAATGAAGGTCTTGTAGTATCAGCTCTAAGTGCTGCTGGCAGAACTTATAGTACTGATCTCTTGAATGCTGCTTGGTCACTACTACGGAAGTCCCTGCGGCAGAAAAGGGCACCCACTCCAGAGACATATCTTGCCAAGATTTATGCCCATTCATCAATTGGCCAGCTTCAACGGGCTTTTGGTACACTGCGTGAATTTGAAAATGCCTATGGGAACTCTGAGGAAACTGATGTAGAGCTCTTCTCACCATTTACTTCCCTGCACCCACTTGTTGTTGCTTGCTGCAAAGATGGCTTTAGCTCACTGGATTCGGTAATATATGCATTGCATTTGTTATACATGATTTAGAGATGGCCATTTGTGCTTTCTTTGGCAAAGTATGATGGAATATCCTAATCCTATAGGCTCCTCTCCACAGGTGTATGTTCAATTGGAGAATCTGAGCCGTGCGGATCCACCATACAAATCGGTTGCTGCTCTTAACTGTGTTATATTAGGCTGTGCAAACATTTGGGATATTGATCGAGCATATGAAACTTTTGTGGCTATTAAGGAAAAGTTTGAACTCACACCTGACATACATTCATACAATGCCCTTCTGTGTGCGTTTGGAAAGAATAAAAGGGTATTATTATCTGTCTGGTCTATATAATTACTATTTATGGCCTGTTTTTGACTTGTGCAGCAATTTCTTTAATCTGTTTTACCCTTTTGTATTGCAGACAGGAGAAGCATGTAACGTGTTCCAGCATTTATCAACTCTTGGCGTTAAGCCAAATGCAACAACATACTCCCTACTTGTTGACGCCCATCTAGCTAATAAAGATCCAAAAGCTGCTCTTGCTGTAATTGACGACTTGGTCAGTCCAAATACCATTTAAAAATGCATTTTTGCATTTATTTCTCTCTCTAATTATTATGTTTGGTTCAGGTTAATGCTGGATTCACTCCTTCAAAGGATACCCTCAAGAAGATTAGAAGACGCTGCTCTCGTGAATCAGACTTTGACAGTGACAAGAAAGTGCAATCCCTAGCTAAGCAGTTCAACTACCGAATGGGTGGTGAAAACCGAAGAGAGATACTTTATAACATAGAATACAATCCTGTGTACTGAAGCAGTAAGTACTGGTCCCATCAATCGATTTGGCACCTTGCAGTGATTGCTATTTTCTTTTGCCCTGACAGCTAGTATTGCATCTTGCTGCTTTTGCTTTGCTGGCTTTTTTTTTCCGACTTTATATGATGCTGGTGTTCTTTTCATTTTGATAGGCAGCTCGTGCTCAGTTTGTTGGCATTTCGGAGAGCATGGACACTCTAGCTTGTAAATTACTTCGCAGTACCAGACTCTTAAGCAATTTTCAGTTTCCGGATCATTTTTGCTGGCAGGATTGATATTAGGACATGATAATAAGGCTATCATACAATTTGTTTGTTTGGAAATCAAAACTGTCAGTCCTTTTTCATAATTGTAGTAGCATTTTGCATGAAATTGATATCCCCCCACTTCAGTGGTTCTGGAAGTTTGTTTTGGGCAATGTTATACTTCGCGAATGTAACTAACGAAGAAGTCTTTGAAAGATTGGCTCACTTTCTTCAAAATATGTTCTTGCCTGGGAAATATTTATATCAATTGCTGAGGTGTTTCCACCATGTGGCCACTGATTTTATGAAAGTTGGCACATTGTGCTGACATCCTCAGATCGTCGGATCCTCTTTTGCATACCTTTTCTTTCGTATTTTCTAACTGCTTTCACCCTTGAATTAGTAATCGTCATTATTAAAAAAGTTGTTCATCAGGAGCGAAGGACGTGAGTCTGCCGATGAGTGCCCCTCCGTTCCGTTTTATATATATAATGAAAAAATTGATATGTTGTTGCATCAACCATTATTGACCACAAGAACCACAACTATAACTGAGCCCGTTCAGTGCTGTTGGTCTGCCTTTTGAATACATGGGTTGGTTATAGTTGTATACTACCATCTTAGTGACATGAATAGTTATAGTTGTGGTTCATAGGCGGTGTCTACTTGTAGATCTAGCACATGAATACTCATGCAAACCAGGATGATAAGATGGATGATAAGATGGTAGCTAGATTCTCTATGGAAAACTCCCCTATTGGAACGAGTAAGGTAAAAATTTTATTTCAAGAGAAATAGAAATGGAGAAATTTCGCCCCCTTCCCTCGTTTGGTACAACTGTCAAGGGTTTTGGTTCTAGATATGGTTGTACTCCCTTCTGTTTTATTTACATGTCATATTAGATTTGTCTAAATCAAAGTTGTCCAATTTTGACTAAATTTATAGAGATATATAATAGCATGTACAATATTAAACATATGGATCGTCTAAATATAGTCCATAATGAATTATACGAAACAAATTTGGTCTTATAGTTATTTTTATATTTTTTTATAAACTTAGTCAAAGTTGGATATATTTGACTTAAGACAAACCTAATGTAACATGTAAATAAAAACAGAGGGAGTAGTTATTGGCAATATATATGTTCGTTCGAGGTAATGACCACTTGTTGAAATCGAATCGTGGAGCAAATCAAACTGTATGTATTGGAGCATTTGATCGTTCTTGTGATAGTTTATGGTCGACGCTTCAATATGATCCGAACAGAATGGACTAAAATATCTATTCATCAGTGGCAAGTAGACACACACGCTATCATGTAGATGCATTCGGGTATGCCTTATGGAGCGGGATTCAGTTCGGCAAGTCACAAGGTAACTAGCGCAAAGGGACAAGAATATTCGTTGTAGCAGTAGTATTGTGGAGGACACTGTAGCAAAAATACTGTTTTCAGAGTACTGTTTATTACTGTAGCATATATATACTATTCACCCAGATCCAGACGTTATCTCCCGATGGACGGTTTCGAGCAGGAGGTAAGTCACTACTACAATGCTCGGTGACTTACCTTCAGCAAGTCACTATCATGTAGAGAGAGAGAGAGTGATGATTTTTTTTCTGGAGATTACTAGAGTAGATAAGATGCCATGTGAAATTTAATGGATGGTTGTTAGATCGGATCGACGCGTCACTAGATCCATTCTCCTAGATTAGAATTTTGTTATATAAAAAGTTTTATAGACATGCGTATAGATTTTGTATTGGTATGTTTAGCGCAATCTAAGTTGTCTTGTGATACACTGCGTAAAAAATTAGAAGGAAAAACTTTTGTGTTGTTTGACGAGACGTGTAAAAGCATAATAGCATACAGTGCCTTTGTCGGAAGAGAGGCGTAAATTTGTAAGTACGTTTTCTTCGTCGTTGCTACCAAAAAGGCGTTTTCGGCGTCATTGCAAACGGAACAGGGAGGGAAGGCAAACGGGATAGAAAATCCAGCCCCAAATCCGTAGCCGAATCGAGGACAGGGCGGGCAGCTCGGCGGCAGGCGCAGACCGCAGAGGCAGGGGTGAGGCCGTGAGGGCACGGTCGGCACCGCCTGACGAAGAGTCGGCGGCACAAGAGACAGGATTACGAGAGGAAACCCTAACGCCTGTGTCGCGGCTTCCGGCGGCGGCGGCGGCGGCGGCTGAGCCACTCCCCTAGTCGATCCGCCTCCATGTCTGCTAATCCACCGCCTCCGCCTCCCGGGTCGTCATCTTCGGCTCCGGCGGGGGCAAATTACTTCCCGCTCCCTTTCCACCTGCAGCAGCACCAGCCGCAGCCGCAGATGCCGCCGCCAATGCCGGCGACCAGCTACCAGCAGTACCAGCAGCAGCTGCATCAGGCGCACCAGCTCTTCCAGCGGGACGCGCAGACCATCACCCCCGAGGCGCTGCAGAGCGTCAAGGCTGCCCTCGCCACCAGCGACGTCCTCGACCCCGCCGCCAGCGCCAGCGCCAGGCCCTCCGATGCCTCCACCAGCAAGAAGCCCATCCCCCGCCGCGCCGCCGGACAATCCTGGGAGGACCCCACTCTCACCGATTGGCCCGAAAGTACCGACCGTGCCTTCTCTTCATTCAATTTCCTTTGTCGTGTGCCTCACCCTTCTCCCGTTTCCTTCGGTCTGAATTTTCTATAATTTGCAGACGATTATCGGCTGTTTTGTGGAGATCTAGGCAACGAAGTTAATGACGACGTTCTCTCCAAAGCATTCTCACGGTTCCCCTCCTTCAACATGGCAAGGGTAACTAACCGCTCTATTCCAAACACTTATTATTGATGATACTTGTTCAACGATGCAAGTCTTGTATAATAGTTTATTTAAGATTTGGTATGCAGTATGTAGTGACAAATTCTTTTTAGAGTTTTTATGCAAAAGTCAATCAAACAAAAAGACTTTGTTGTGCACAAGGTGGTGAAATACACGACCAATTATTGACCTGTTTCATATGTACACATACACATATTGTTCTATTTAATTCCGTCTCACAAGTAAAAAGTTACGAAGATAGTCTGACCTGAAATGACAAGGTAGAAGGTAAATGCCCCCAAACGAGCTTCAATAATACATTGAACTAATCTTTGGCATGCATTATGGTATACACATCATAATATTTAGATAGAAAGTTACTTGTTGGTGGAACCATGTTTTGCAACATACTTCCTCTGGTAAAAAAAATGGTTTTGTGTAATCTGCTGTTTTAAACCTTTGCTGTTATTTTTTCTATAGATATTTGTTAGAATGGCTAGATAACTCAAAGGATACTTCAATAATGTAATTATTTAGTTGAGTTTTAATTTACAATAGAAAACAGTAGCATCGATACTCCAATATGTCCTTTTCTTTGACTGGAGAGATTAAAATTTATAAACTTAAATTTGTTTAGATCTGACAAAGCTACTTTGTAAGTAAGTGACGAAAGAAAAAGGATAACGACTACACAATTTTGTAAATCATTCAGATCTACTAATCCCTTAATGGTCACGTGTAGTATTAAGCATGGAGGAAGCAAGAAGGATTTCCTTTTCATTTTACAGAACATCAATGGTGGTGCACAGACCGATATTGTTATCTAATCTTTAACTGTTGACAACAACTATGTGTTTTAAAATTTTGAATGCTATGAGGAAACTAGGAGTTCATATAAATTTATTGTGGAGCTTTTCATAGTAATTAGCTAGTTCTGGAAAAACGGCATTAGTGGCCATTTGTTGACACATAAAGTAGCGAAGCTTACAGAAAAGCAGCAGGCTTAATGTAAGCTTACTCATAACTGAAGAAATTTGTAGCTAACAATCGACAATCTACTCTTGTTGAACTCATTCTCTGCTTCCTTGCATGCTTAAATCCTTTCCTGGGTAGAGAAACCTAAGCTAGCTCACATAGATTGAGTCAGAGAGGAGCTAGGGACAGAGGGCCACTAGATTAACCACTGCATTCAGTTCCTATTTTATGGTTGACTCAGATGCAGAGATGCTGATCTATACGTAAAGTAGTTTATGTTGGTCATCATATTTAGTATTTGGCATGCATTTCAGGATTCCATATGGCCTTAATTTGGATTGTATTCTTTATTTCAGGTTGTTAGAGATAAGAGGACTGGCAAAACTAAAGGTTATGGATTTGTGAGCTTTTCAAACCCGACTGACCTAGCTGCAGCAATAAAAGAAATGAATGGTTTGCATCTCTAATTCACATGTTCAGTTGCTGCCTCTTATCTGCGTTGTTTTGATTGACTGCTCCCCTTTCTATGTTGAACAAACGTCTTACAGGAAAATATGTTGGGAACCGCCCTATTAAATTGCGTAAGAGTAATTGGAAGGAGAGGACAGATGTTGAGGCTCTAGAAAGGAAAAAGGTACCTGTCTGTTTCCTTCTTTAAATATTTATCTTTCCCCGTATCCTCTAATTTCCCCCTATACTTTTCCATCTTCCCCAGAATTATGTCCAGAGGAAGCCTAAAATGCCCAAGAAGAGTATTCTTCACAAGTAAATCCAGATAGGCCCTTCTGAGGGTGACCCCATGCAGATGGTAACTTCCTGCGCAGCTTACCTGTTTTGGCTCTATAGTATGGTGCCAGTTATGGTTTTCAATGTTCTTTTTATCAAATTGTGGTTAATGTTGTACTGTTTGTGCAAGTCGCAAATGTATATAGGTATTAACCTTGTTTGGGCTGAACAGTAGTCCCAGCATCACTATCTTGTGATTTGCCATTTGCATCCTTTTCATATACGGAGTAGCAAATATTGGATGTGTACAATAATGTTATGGAGGAAAACTGACGAACGAGAAAGAATGCATTTGTTTATCCTAATCAGAGAATATAGTCAGGTTGGTGATTTTACATAGGTCTTGTATAAAATTAAGAAAGCAATGCTTAGCACCCCAGTTGTGACCTTTTTTTCATATAAAAACATCCAATCCTTGCCAATGTGTAAATTCTAATGTTTATTTGCTGGTTTCTCATGTTTTGATAAACTCCTGGTGCCTTTTCCTATGGTTTTGTTTCATCTAGCTTGTAATCACCCATACATCTGAGATTGCATATAGTTTAACCGTATCAATATTTTTTATTTTCAAAATAATTGGATCAAAAGCCTATTGGTAACCAGTTGTTACCAAGAAGTACCAAATTGCTAATCGGTATTAGCTGTAATCCTCATCTCCAATCTTCTAAAGCAGATGATATGGTGTGCTAATCTCAGATCGGTATTAGCTTGAAGTGGTAGTTTCCTCCCCTGATTTGACTATTGGTGCAAAATTATTTCTTAATTATCCAGCCTTCATTGGGAACCTACTATGCTGTCCAACCATGGAGTTGCTTCTTGAGCCTTGATAACTGGTGTTTTTACTCGATCTGAAGGCCCTTGCCAAGTTGCCATCTATGCTGCCCACATAGGCACATATACGCTGGTCAACTCACCATCTTGCTTGGGTGTGGTACCCGTATTAAGTATAGCTGTGGCCATCTGCATGCAGCTGATGGCCACACATGGATTTGATTTGTTGTGGGGGAATAAACAGACACCAAACAGGTTTTACAGTTTCTATTTACCTTTGTTTTGTAACAGCAAGGTGGGGTTGACTGGTCAGGTGTGGTTGTGGGAGAGGGGGTTCATTTTCTATAATTTTTGAAGCTGTGGGGTTAAGTAGAACATGACATAGGGCATTATAGGCGCACCTAACAGTTTAGAGGTTGTATAAACCGTCCTTAATAAATATGAAAAAGCAAATGTCCTGTATGGATATTCAACCAACAAAAGAACACTACTGAATCAGCTGGGATGTGTGCTGCATTTTCAGATTTGAATTTAAATTTGCAAAAGCCCCTGGAGGCTATTCTTGTATATAGTTGGTTCTTGATGCTCTGTTTTTTCATGGCTCCCATGTTTTTTTGTTCATGCTGCTAGATGTGCATTCCACATTAGGTAGTAAAAACCTATCCATATCTATCTTAGATTTTCTTAAGAATGCTTTGCATATGAAGTTACCGTACAATTTTGAGAGGTCTGATGGATGGCTTATATGTTGTATATTGATGCAGTGCAGCTGACTTGGATTGACATGACTTCTGGAAGCTCATCACTCTTATACCGCACTAGTCGAAAAAAAAAGAGACGACGTGCTAATCTCCTGCGTGTTCGAGAAAAAAAAAGAGACTAGTGCTAAGCGCTGAAGTGCCGCTCGACACAATTTGTGCTCCGTTTTGCTGTTCTTTTTATACCCTTATATAGTGCAAGTTATTATGTTGTTGATTTGAGAATTGAGATGGCCCTGGTTGGGAGCTGATAAAGAACCAAATGTACATTTGGCTTTCAGTCGGGTAATAGCAGCATGTTTGCAGCACTCGAATCGCACTAAGATTGTTTTTACACTCGGTAATAAGGTGTCTGGTGGGGCGGTGTAGCACACGGCAGACGATTATCTCATCTAAGAACCAAATAAGAAAAAGCATTCTGCCTAAGCAACTGTACTGCTGTCATAGTGGCACTTCTTTTTTTAAAGGAAAGGTTTAAAAACTGTGCTGCTGTTGTTTCATGACAACACTGCATCCAACAGCATTGATAATAATAATTACAACAAACCTTAGAAGGATTTGTACAATCGACAGCATTGCAGAGGCAAATATAAGTCAGTTCAGGAAGGGACTGATCAGAGATCAGGAATCATCGGAAGTTATCTAAATATGAAGAGCGTAGGTTCCCCCTATGATCTAAAGGTGGATCCGTCCTTGACTTCATCGGTACCCACTTTTTCGTTTTGAAACTGATAGTGGGTTTGTTAAGGTTCTTCTCAGCATCAACCTTCAGAAATTGAATGATATCCTCCATGATATTGCCTGGACATGCAGAAATCGAGACCTCCTTAAGATTTGGAAGGAACTCTATACCAGAAACCTCTTGGATGGAAGCTTGTTCAAACAAGGAAATCTCTAGCTTTTCGAGCCTTGGCATTGCCCCTTTATGAAATCTAGCCTTCCACGCTTCAAACATGGCAAGATGAATGACAAGTAGCTTAAGAACAGGGAATCCTGATGCAGGCACAGCAAAATCGGTTTCAACATAAGCACTGTGATGCAACCTAAGGTAGAGTAGGCTAGGCAACCGTGTAAGCACCTCCAAGTCTTCCTTGGCACTTAGTTCGGTTGCACGAAGGGTTAACTCTGTGAGGTTGGAAAGAAATGGGAACCACTTGGGTAGTTTTCTTAACTGACCACGAAAATTGATGCTTCTCATAAACACTGGTGGTCTGGATAATGAATCAAGTGAATCAAAGTTCATTGTGCCATAAGGACGCCAAAGTAGTAATGAGCACAAGCTGATGCTTAGATTCTCAAGTACAGAAATCAAGGATGCCCAGCTGTTCTCATCATCAACAAACATCATTACCCCAAGCTTCCTCAACCGAGATAATTTCCCCAACTCAATAATGGAACAGGAAGAATTCTCTGTGATTTCTACCTGTGCAAGTGTTTCAAGTGCATCCAAATTGCCTAGTTTATTAGGGACATGCAACCCCCAGAACTCAGAAACAGGCCACAATCCATTATGATTGTAAAATCTTCTCCCACCAAGTAAGTTTGCTAAGTGAGGAAGCTTGGTAATGCCTGGAGGCAAAAACTTGATACCTGTTTCTCTTATGTCCAGAGTCTGCAACTTATTCAGGTTTCCTATTTGCATAGGGAGTTCCATAACATGCGTTCTTCTGAGACTAAGATACTCCAGCTGAAAGAGCCCACATACGTTTTTGAGATCCCTATTCCTCAGAACTCCATAGCCTTCCAAATCTAATATTCTGATTAGTTTCATCCAACCAAACTGCAGAAATTCTCCACCGGCGAATATGCTCAAGGACCGGACATGTGACAGCATCTTTCTTGTTGCGATATTTTTCATGCCTCCACTGTGAACAGATAGTCGTCGAATTTTCTCTTCTGGCACTAATGTGTGCTGTTCAGCAACTAGAGTGATAAAATTCTCTTCAACTGACTTGGACACAATGATCTCTAACATCATGTCATGAACTCGAAATGTTTTGATCTTCCCAGTAAAGCTCATGTCCACTGGATGAATAATGCTTCGATTGATGAATTCATCAAAATAGCTTTCTGCCACTTCAAAAACACTAAGTCCACGCTTTTCAGTCACAAAGCGTTCTGCTACCCATCGTCTCAGTACACTTTTCCTTCTGATAATATGGTCCTCAGGGTAAACGCTTAAATATAAAAAACAAGTCTTCAAATGGTAAGGAAGGTCACTATAGCTTAACTCAAGTATTTTCTTCAATCTCTCAAGTGACGGACTAGTTTCAAGCTCAGAACCAAGAGAGAGATAAATTTTCTGCCACTGATCTTTACTGTGCACTGGCTTGCTAGCCAAGAGACCTGCTATGCTGACTATAGCTAACGGTGTGCCCCCACATTTTCCCAAGATCTTTCCTGAAATCTCCTTTAAGTTATCTGGACAATTAACTGTACTGCCAAATATCCTTTTCAAAAACAAGTCTCTAGATTCATGATCTGTGAGAGGTTCAATTTCATAAGCTCGGTCATGCTCATGGAAACAACAAGTATGTGCTACAGCTCTGATTCGTGTAGTAACCAATATTCTGCTACCGTTATTTGAGTCAGGCAGAGAAAACCGAATACCTTCCCATGCAGCTATGCTCCAAATATCATCAAGAACAATTAGATATCTCCTGTTTTCCAATTGCTGCCTCAGCATGCTTGCAAGTTGCCCCACATCCCATGTTTCCATGCCCTTGAGAAGGTCTTCCAGGGATGTTTCTCCAGCTCTGGCCAGTGCATGAGAACCCTTTTGATAAACTGGCTGAACAATCTGTAGAAGAATGTCTCTCATCAGTGCCTTGACATCAAACCTCTGGGATACAGTTACAAAAGCTTGGCATTGGAAACATCCACCATTTGCAGATAGACTTTGGTATATTATCATAGCAAGAGTTGTCTTTCCCAAACCACCGAAACCGAATATAGATATGACTCGCAATTGTTGCAAATTTTCCCCCATCAACCACTGCACAAGATTTTCCTGACGAGGTTCAATGCCTACAAGTTGTCTTCTCTCTGGAAAGAGTGCTGCTATTTGAGGATCAATATCTAAAATACTAGTTGGGGCGCCATAAGCAACCATGCTATTCCCAGCAGCTCCAAAAATGTGATGGTTGCCATTATACCTGCAGGAGTTTATAGTTGTAACAATAATTTCTAGCAGGAAGAGAAAGCTTCTTGGCCTAAGGAGAACATATTATCAAAGTAAATAGGATAATATAATGTCATAATGATAACATTAAGTTTTGCCTGCATATCTACAATCTACGCAGAATGTAGCAAGAAGCTTGATGCAAAGGATGCAAAGTGTTGAAATTATACTTATGTTGCAAAGTGTTGCAATACAAGTATAATTTGAACATAAGTTATGTTCAAATTATACTTGTATTGCAAGTTCTCATTTTTCAAGAAAAACAAAATAGTACATTTTAGTATAAATAAGATTTTAGATATCTGTGAGCTGGAGAAAACTTTACCTTGGGCCACATAATTGCATTTTCCTTGAATCTGGTAATATCATTTTTGAGGCTTAGCAATCTACATTTCTACGTATATCGAAAAAAAATCTATAAATGGGGATTAAACAGTAGATAATTTTGGCAGAGCTCATGCCTTTCTTTTGAAAGAAAAGGTTTCAGAAAACTAATGTTATTCTGGATAGGCTCTAAAATAATGGCCATGCTGAGATAAAGAGAGGAAACCTTTTCCAGCAATTCCTCTCAAGTAATTGATCATTAAATACACCTCTTTACCATGCCATACACTCTTGGCTTCTCACAATGAACATATCATGCATTTAATTTGGAGTTCATTTTCAGTTGTTTTTACAAAATGGAACAAGTTATATATGAGAAGGTAAAATTAAAGATACTTTGTCATTTTCCGAAGTTGTTGGCATGTTTCTGGAAAATGAAATCCTTAATGAAGTAAAAGAGCAACAGCATGTAAGCAGTTCATATTGTTAGACAGTAACAAAATGGTGTGAATTACCTTGAATTTCGGTCACTAATATCTGTAGTGCGCTTTTTTAGTTCTTGAATTTGTTTGGCAATCCTATGCCGCATCCTGGTGGTCAGCAATATGTGAGTGGTCCTGCAGAAAAATGCTACAGGGCCGCCACCACTATGACTACCATTGCTGTTGCCAAGGTGGTGCTTAAATTCGTCAATACAATCCTCGACATCATATGCAATCTCGCGCACTTGCTTCATCCAAATTTTAACTTGCTTGCGATGTTCATCTCTCTCAGCAACATCCTGAAGGAAGGCTGTCATGCTCTCCAGCTCATCCTTCAAATATTGTAGTTCACTCCGGGTACCGCCTAGAAGATGAGCTTCTTGCACAAGGATTGTGCCCAGCTTCCCCAAGAGAGTATGGACGGCACCTTCTGCAGCACTAACAACTGCACGCTCCATTTCTCTAGCAAAAGATTGAAGAAAGATTAAGGGAAAAAGGAAAAGAAAACCAGGTTCAAAGCTCTGCTTCTGTTATTGGGACCTGAAAATAAAGAGAATAAAAAAGCTGGATGGAGGAACACACCGGGTTAGTACTGCTTCTGTTCTCCTAGCCTCAAATGAAATCTGAGTGCTAAGATATGGCAACCTGAATGCTTGTCAAGTTAATTCTAATATGTCCTCAGAAAAAAGCCTGCCAAAAGTCAACTGTCTCAAATACAGAGCCTAGTGCCCATGGTTCTTAAAGTCAAAAAAGGGATGCTGGAATTTCATAGTAAAGTGTGAATAGTTGACTGAGATCCGCTATTGTTTATCTAGTACTCATACTTATTTATAATATTAGTTGGAGACTGCAGGCACACTAATATCTGTACACTGGACGCAAGTTGCGCCAATTAAATCGTGAACAGAAACAAGACAATTGAAACGACAATGATAGAATAGATCGGGAAAACCAAGCCCATTGATTAGAAATCCAGAAGATTGGACAAGGCCCCCAACTTTTAGATGCTTCAGCGATTTAGTACAAAGTTAGTTTTATTTAGATGTCAATCATGTAAGCTGGTCATTAAATATGCCATTTGAAATTTCTCTCCCCCTCTCTCTTGCATGCCCATCTTCTCATATTCTAAACACTTGAACATGGTGTTTTATATATATTTGAACCCCTACTATGATGTCCAATTGTGATTTTACCCCCGTTTTCATTCACTTTGTGATTATGCCCCTGTTTTTCAAATTTGAAGATAGAGTTTGCCCCTACTCCGTGAACAGCACATAACGGTGTCAAATGAGCTAGAAAAAGACATGTGTGCCCTTACGAACATGCCCCTATTTTGTTCGAAACTTTATAATTTTGCCCTGTTCGACGTCAATTATTTGGTCATCATTTCAACTGTTTTGAAAATAAATTTACCAACTATGCTCATCCAAATTAAACTTTTTAAATCTGAGCAAAAATTGACAAATTATGTTACATATCCATTGGGAATGCATCACATTAATGCATATATTCTTAACAATGCATATATTCAACCAACTGCACCTAGCTCAGAAATGCTGGTGAGTGGTGATCGGAATTCTGAAGGCGGCGAGGAGAGATTGGGTACTTGCCGTGCGAACGGATTCTTTTGGTGGGTTGGGCCGTGGTATAGCGCAAAATCTGCACCGTGGCCCGTGTGGAGCCCACACAGCAGAGCACGCGGCGGATTGTGCGAGTTGGGCTGTGCGCCCCGTGTGTTCATGGGCCTCATTTGTTGGTACGGGTCGAATGTTTTTATGAGATTTAGCCCCATGGGGAGGAATAAGCTGCATCACTTTTTTCTGCTCGAGTTTTTTTTTGCGACTTTTTTTTCTGGTCGAGTTGGGCGCGTGGACACTGCAGCACGCGCTCTTTAGAGTCGCATTGGTGATTGGGTAGGCCACCGACCGATGGACCCTGCTGCGGGTTACCTTGGGCTGTCAGTTTACTGTTTCCTGATCCGATGACGTACGAAGCTTGTTTCAATTAGTCTTGGAATTAGTTGAGAAAGAGTGATCACTTCGGCTAGTCGACTACCGCGTGGTGCACCCATGTGGCGATTGCTGGTGCAGATAAAAAAGCGCGTGCAGCAGGTGCGCTTGTGGACTGATGGGTCAAGTTCACTAGATGATGCTTGGTTTCAAAATAAAGGGACTTGATCACGGTAATTAGTAAGTACTGATGTTGATGTAGGAGTACACACACAATTGACAATATGCATGTACAACAGCTTCGGAGAAAAGGCACTGCCAACGATGGTGACTGGGTGTTAAGTCCATGTGCTCTTTTTTTTTGGCGAGGAAAGTCTATGTGCTCTTAAAATCGAGTCAAATAAAACTTATCATAATTACCGGTGATATATCCCCGAATTTCCTCGGCCTCGTGCTGCTGCTAAAAGCTGTTGGTTTGAGCATAATAGCATGCATCATTGGTTTAGGAAGGTAGAAATTACTCGTTGGTGATATGCACATACGTACACGTACGGACGTACCCATCTCACAGCTGTGCACCATACCACTGCTCTTTGACAGAACAAAACTGGAAAATTCAGGAATATGGTAATATTATATTAGTTTAGTCAGTAACTTCTGTCTAGGAGTATGAATTGTAATCTGCCAAAGCATAGTGAAACAGGTGCCAAGTTGCAGCAGGTAGAGCGCTTGCTTACATGCTTTTTCTTTGAGAATATCTTTCTTGATAATTATTTGATTAGCTTCTTTTGGAAATTGAGAACAGTTCTCTTGATAATTATATGGTGGATCTGTCATCTTTTTTCATACAACTGTGCACTGATCAATTGTAAACCAGGCTCTAAAGAGTTTAATGATTATCAACTTTTTTTTGAAAAAAAAACAGTAACCTTAAAATGGATAGCCAAATGGTATCTGAATGATTTGCAAAAAGAACATATGACCTTTTTAGCCTTGATTTTTCAATGGTGAAATGATGGGGCATAAGATTGCTACAAAATAACACTTTTTAATTCCTACAGAATATGAAGTTTGTCGCAAAAGAAAGTACATCTTGACATTCGCTGCAAAGCTTCACTTTCAGCATAATAACATGCATATCATTAATTGCTCTTAACAGCTTTCTGGAAAGCGATCACGTGTACAGCAGCTTTAAGCAAGACGTGCAAATATGAGTAACTATCTCAATGCAAGAATGTGATAGTAACTATATATATACGGAACTCTTTATTCATTTACATATATATGGATTCAAACAAAGCACATACGACCGAAAACATCACTCTCCCTAGCAGCTGAGAAAGCAGCGCCAATAACTAGCTCATCACAAGCAAGCTCGTACACGAGTGTACACATCATCACAACTCATCATACATATAACTGTGCAAAGACGACGTCTGTAATCCGCTCATGGTTTTGCCTCCGGCTCCGGGTAGTGTCCCTCTGGCTTCGGTGGCAGCTCGTGCTTTGGCATCTCCGGCACCTCCGGGTGCGGCGGCAGCTCTGGCTTTGGAAGCTCCGGCACGGTGGGGTGAGGAGGTAGCTCCGGCTTTGGCATCTCCGGCACGACGAGGTGAGGAGGGAGTTCAGGCTTTGGCAGCTCTGGCGCGACTGGGTGCGGCTCCTCAGGCTTTGGCAGCTCAGGCTCGGTGGGGTGAGGAGGCAGTTCAGGTTTCGGAAGCTCCGGCACGGGGTGCGGCGCCTCAGGCTTTGGCAGCTCAGGCTCGGTAGGGTGAGGAGGCAGTTCAGGCTTGGGAAGCTCCGGCACGGGGTGCGGCGCCTCAGGCTTGGGCAGCTCAGGCACGGTCGGGTGGGGTGGCAGCTCGGGCTTGGGTAGCTCAGGCACGGTAGGGTGCGGCGGCAGCTCCGGCACGGCAGGGTGCGGGTACTCCTCCTTGGGCGGCGCGTTCTCCAGCAACCGCGCCGCGCCGCTCATGCCGCTGCAGGCGAGCAGCAGCGCCATGAGGAGAAGCGAGGACATGGTGCTCCGGGAACTCGAAGTCATGATGGGCTTTGTGATCTATCTATGTGCTTCTTTCTTTGTCTCAATGAGAGCGCTAGATCGTCGTGTGATGGCTGGCAAGGGAGAGAAGCCTTGTATTTATAATGCTCAGTGGAGGCTTGAAGTCCTTCAGCTCTTATCGTTTGGTAATTGGTAGGTCATCAGCATCAGCGTGGTTGTTGTTTAACTTTGTCCTTTGCGATATGTCTCTTTCCTGACCTGCACTTGTGTAGTATGGTTTAATTAGTTGGGAATACCGTGATCTGAGTGATCCGGTTGGTCGATGCAGTGGCATTGTGGCGACACGTACGTGCAGTGTGCAACGTAGCTCATCAATCTATTGGCGACACGTACGTGCAGCGTGCAACGTAGCTCATCAATCTATATTTGTTTGGCCACTGGTGGTTGGAAAAGGTATGGACTTGCATGTCAAGAATCGACTCCGAAGCAGAGACTAACATGAATAATACATCTATTCTGAGGAGAGTACTACGAGTGGATTGCTTGTTCTGAACTTAAGAGATCCAGTTGAAAATGACCTTACCACCGTGAAATGTCCAAAGCGTGTGTTTCTTTTTTCGATCATTTCTTTGAGTTCTAAATTAAACACCTATTGCTTTTATAATTTTACATTGATGTTAGTAAATTATATTAGTTTTAAAACTTACCAGCAAAGCTAATTATTCAGTTTTCATCCAGATAACTTGTGTAATTAGGCCATGTCAAACTTTTTGATTTTTGTGAAAAGGCTATGTCGTCAAACTTTATGGACGAGAAAGCAGCGCCAATACCGTAACACCCTAAAAAAATTCCATCACAAACAAATCATAGCAACTTGGTTAAATTTAATTTTTCTAAGGACTTAATTAATTTTTTTTTAAATTAATTTGAGCCGAAAAATATTTAAACATCATTTAAATAATTTTAGAGCAATAAGTGCATGTGCATCATATTTGGTTTGCATGTCTTTTGTTTGTTGGGTGTGTGTATTTCAAAATCACGAAAAAGTCCAGAAACGCTCCTTAAACTCTCCCTCTATCTCTCTTTCACCCCTCGGCCCAGCCCGTCTCTCCCTCTCCCTTTTTCCCTTTCTGCTCGGCCCAGCACCGCTCGCGGCCCAGCTCTCCCCCCTTCTTTCCTTCTCTTCGCGCGCAGCCCGTCCCCGCTTTCGGCCCGGCTGCGGCCTAAGCCGCTTCCCCCTCTCCTTCCCTCTCACCGCCGCCGACAGCAGGGGCCCGCCTGTCGGGGGCGTCCCCAACCTCCAGCGCCCTCCCCTGCCTCGCCGCCCGACCGAGCCGCTCGGCCTCCCCCCCCCCCCGCGCCGCTCCCTCTCCCGCGTCCCTTCCCCTCCTATCTCCACTAAGCCGCAGCAACGGCCGCGCCACTCCAATCACTCCCTCTCCCACTCGAAATGCCCGCACCACCGAGCCCTCCCACCGCCGCTCGCCATTGATGGCCGGCCCATCCTTTCCCCTCGGCACCGACCCTCCCCACTCCCCTCTCCGCCCTATAAAGAGCACGACCGAGCCCCCAGGAACCCCCCTTCGACCCCTCGCGCTACCCACTCCCCTCGGAGCAACTCCAATTCACGCCGCCGTTCGTCGACGAGCACCGCCACCGTAGCAAATTGAGCGACTAGAACCCCCTGAACGCGTTCGCCAACTCCCCAGCAACACCCCGAGCCTCTTCCCGCCTTCTCTTTCGCACGCTAGCACCCCCTAGCGCTCTCGCCGGAGTTGTTCACCGCCGCCCGCCTCTGTTCACCGTCGACCGCCGGCCTAGCCGCGCAATCCACGACGAGATCACCCCCATCGTGTTCGCCAGCTCACCCCGGTCCTTTAGCATCAATCCGCGCTCCAAACCGAGCCCGGCAGCTCGAGTTCGAGCATCGCCGGCGAAGTCCCGGCCCGGCGCCGCCGCACGCCGACGTTCCCGCCGCCGCCCGAATCGGCCCTCACTGTCAGCCGTCCATCGCAAGATCAACGGCCCACATCCCACGCGACTCAAGTCAATCGGCCGAATAACGGTCAGCGCAGGCCATTTTGCAAAAGAGACCCTAAGCTTTTTCGTAATCAACCCGCAGTCCTGTCTAGTTCAAAAATAATTAGATTTAGGTCCTGATTTTTACAGAAAGCACCCCAAGCTTCTCTGTTTTTATATCCCGAAGCCCAGCCCCTGTCTTTTTACGCGTTAGCCCTCGGGTTTAATGCATATTTATGTTTTAGCCCCTGGTTTTCGCAGTTTAGCCCCTATAAGCTTAGTTTCTTTGCCAGCAAGTCCCTAAAACTTGTTTTGGCCATATCTTTTCCGTCTTAGCTCCGTTTTTAGCGTTCTTGGTGTCCAAGCGTTCGTCTTTTCGAGCTTATTAGTTTTAGATGCTTGTTCTAGTATGTTAAGAATGTTTGATGTACTGTTTTCTTATTGTTTTATTGTGTTGATCGTAGACCTCGTGCCAGTTGCAACCGAGTCACCCGTCGACGCGGATCAAGAACAGCTTTTCGAAGAAGAAGAGGACTTCTTTGTAGAACAAGGCAAGTGGCCCTCCCCGCATATTCTTTTTGTCCTATATAACTGCATGTCAAACTAAAATTTACTATTATTGCATTAATATGATGGGAATACCTTTTTAAGGATTTACCTAGTCTTTTACCATGATCCCTTGTATCAACCCCTGTTTTAAATAATATTTTTGGGTTAGATCATGCTTAGTGTTGCAATACCTTGGGAATGGTTAAAATGAATCTTTATAAAACTGTTGATCATGATAACTTTGATAATAAATGTTGGTTAATACAAGAGAACGATTATTTAATCGGAACATGGAGAACCACCCAAGAAAACAGTGCAACCATGGTGTCAAAATGGGCTCTGACCTTAGCCAATTAATTAGGTGTGTAATTGTACCGATGGCCCTATCCGAAAGGAGCAGAGGGGGTCTGGGGTTGCAGGGGTACAGCTCAGTCCTCTTGGGGTAGCAGCCTTTGCTAAGGTGCTGACCATTAGGGAGGGTTGTGGTCCGCCCTAGCTGTAACTCTTGCGGGTTATTGGACTTTTGCATATCTTTGTAAAGGCTTCGAAGTGGACCCCTAGCCACTCACCTTGGAAGTGTTTAAGGGTTTGGCCAACCCGGGCAACATGGGGAACACGAGCTATGGTGAAAGTGTACAACCTCTGCAGAGTGTAAAACTGATATATCAGCCGTGCTCACGGTCAAGAGCGGCTTGGACCCTCACATGATAATTAAACTTAAAGAGGGAATATAAATCGTGGTTTTACTCGTGGGTTTTGAAAAAAAAATGTTCTTTTAAATGCTTAAGTGGGTTGGTATAAACTTACATCTAGTAAATAGGAAATTGCTAATAAAACTTGATCAACTCTAAAAAGCTCACTGCTGTGAACCTTAGCCTTTCCTTGTGGCCCTGCATTTTCACCCCGCTTGCTGAGTACCTAGTTAGGTGTACTCACACTTGCCATTGCTGAATCAGAAGAAGGAAATGGAGAAGAATACTACAGCGACTACGATGAGTTCTGAGGCTTGCGTTTCCCCCAGTCAAGATGCCTGTGGAGGATGGAAGTTGAAGACGCTTCGTTTAGCTATCGCTTGTTCTGCGATAAAGACCTTCGTGTCTCCCGAGAGTGTAATATGAATATTATAATAAATCTCTTGTAATTTAGAACACTGTGTTTCGATATTACACTCTTTTGTCTATCATATGTGTGTAAACATGATCCTGGCGCACATATGAGACGCACTTGGTTTTCCCTCGAAAATCGGGTGTGACAAATACTAGCTCACCATACAAGCAAGCTTGTTGGTAGGATTTGTAAATTTGCTGATGAAGTGAGAGGCTGGTCAGGCTGATACACCAAGAAGAGTGTAGCTATTCAAATTTCGATTGAACTTGTGTCATCTGCAAATTTAAACTTTTTACCTGAATGATTGTTTACGAAACCGATTTCCTTAATTTATGAACTGACTGACTTACCCATGGGCGTCTGCAATCAATCAGAGAAGCTAAAGCTTGCTGCTGCTGAGAATATCTGAACAAGAACCATTTTGTCTGCAATCTGAAGCTTCGAGCTGACTGATGATCCAAATAAGCCATTCCGGCGGATCAGCACTGGCCAGCCGCCGTGCCGTGCTGCCACGAGCAGCTGGAAGCCTGCAACTGACGGGCGTGTTGGGTAGAGCCGGCAGCCGGGGCACCTTCCTGCCATTGACGCGGAGCCGGAGGGTCTTGCGCGTTTCGCCGGCGGGAGGCGCCGTGGCCCGTCGTTGAAGGTGGTGGCCGAGTCGCCGTGGCGAGGGCGCTCTTCTCGGAGGCGGGGCGGGGGCTGCGACTGGGTTCGTCGTGGCCGCACAGATCCGATCCAACGGCCAGTAGGCACCCAAGGGTGGACGGTATTTCATTTACCGTCCACCCTGCCCACCGCAGGCCGCGCTCCGGGCGACGTCTCGGCGCCGCGTCCTGGCCGTCTGCGGCATCGAAGGAACTGTCCTGGAGAGGATCTTGGCTTCATCGTGCCTGTAGGGCTGCGGCGGAGGCCTCTGCATTGTCAACCTGATCTCCCCGTCGATGCCGGTGAGCACGTCGAGATGGCTCCCATCCTCAAGGCGGCGAGGAACTTTCCCTGCTCCCGCCTCCCGTCGACGAGCCGCATCGCCTCGTCGTCGTGCGTCAGTACGGGGTCCATGGCTGTTCTTGCCCGCGCAGCGCACTGCTGCATCAGCTCCCGCGTGTACCCGGGCTCGATGAACGCGTCCACCCCGCCGTTGCCCTGGAAGGTGTCGGGGACACGAACATGCGGGTTGGGCAGCTTGGTGGCGTCGGCCTCGTCGGAGAAGCGGGAGTCGCGGTGCCCGGCCCCATCCGTCTCCGGCAAAACCTCCCACAGCCGCCGCGCCCGAACTGGAAGGAGATCGACGGCGTCACGGGTGGCGAGCGACGCGCCACGCCGTCGGCCCCGGAGACCGTGCCGGGGCACGCCGCCGGCCTTGGAAGCAGTCGTGGAAGACGCGGAGCAGCTTGGAGGCACGAATCGGCAATCGCCAATGGTGTCGGGTGTGTTCATGTGTTGATGTGGCCATTGTTTAGGCTTCCTCGCGTAAGAATTGCAGGTGATGAACGTCGTGGGTGCCCGGCCTCGTCCCCGTCGCGGCGGCGCTCGCCAACTACGCCAAATCGAACACAGTTCAATCGGCAGATTCATATGTTCCGGGAGGCGGCGTGGCCTTGTCCGGCGAGAGTTCGCCGGCGAATCGGAGGCCGTGGCCATCCAGCGACGCAGGGCGAGGAGCTGCCGGCTGCCGGGCGAGGGCGCTCGCTCTTCTCTGAGCGGGGCCGGGGGCCTGCGATTGGGTTCATCACGGCCGCACAGCTCGGATCCAACGGTCAGAACGCACCCAAGGGGTGGACGGTATTTCATTTACCGTCCACCCTGGCCACCGCAGGCCGTCTCCGGCATCGATGTAACCGTCCCGGAGAGGCTCTTGGCTTCTTCGTGCCGATAGGACTGCGGCGGAGGCCTCTGGTCGTCCGGTTCGTGGCGTTCGGCCAGACAAACCAGGAGAGCGATGGCAGCGTACCGCCGCGCGCGGCGCGCCCATGGCGGCCGGCGTGGCGTCGGCTTGTTCCGTTCCGGGCAGGTGCCGCCGCATGATCTTCCGTCGCTCGAGGATCGACCTCACCACACATCGCGGCGGCGGCCGTGGTTCGCTGCTTGTTGCTACCGAGCCGCTCGTTCGTGGCGTTCTGCCAGGCAAATAATGCGCTGCGAGCCGCAGCTTGGCAACGAGCAAAGAGGCCATCGCGGCTATCAGCTATGCCCAACGTGTGGCGCAGCCGGCTATGAGCGCATGACTGCGCCGGCGACGGTGGTGGCGCCAGCGGGCATACATCGACGGCGACGAGATTTGTGAGACTTGTGAGCACGTACTACTCCCCCAACTACGGCTATGGCGAGTTGGCGATCATGGTTTCGTTCGCCGACAGTGCATTTTGTTCCGAAGATTGTGGATTTGGATGCATCACAAGCAGCGAGGAGAGATGCGATTTTATTTCATTTGTTCTGAAGATGTGGATTTGGATGCATCACGAGCCATCCGGGCGGCGGTGTGGCCTTGTATCCGGCAAGTCCGAGGCCGTGGCCACCGAGCGACGCGGCGAGCGTACGAGGTTTGACTTCAGGAGTAGTTTCCAAATTTCTCTGCTTGTTTTCCTACCTAAACGTTTTAAGCAATTTTCAGCCACTTGTTAGCATACCATGTAAATCACAGTATTTGGATAACTCTATTCCATATAAAGAAATGACATGCATATATAACATGCATGAAGATAAATAATGAAAGATGCGTGATACATACATAAGTGCATAGTAGTCTCGAAAGGAATACACATACACCATCAAAGCAGTACAAACATATTATACGTACACTAAAAACACATCACGCTCCTAGCTACACTGCATGTCCAACGAGCTAGTTCGCACGCAATAAACATCAAATCAAATTTTACACCACGTACACAAAGTGTGTTTATTAATACTGCGGCAATATGCAAAGATATCATGGCTTCATCGTCTCTGGCACTGGGTAGTGTCCCTCGGCCTTCGGTGCAGGCAGCTCAGGTTCTTCAGGCAGAGGTGGCAGCTCATGCTTTGGCACCTCAGGGACTTCCGGGTGGGGCAGCTCCGGCACCTCAGGCTTTGGTAGCTCAAGCACGGTGGGGTGCTCCGGCACCTCAGGTTTCGGTAGCTCCGGCACGGCGGGGTGCTCCGGCACCTCAGGCTTCGGCAGCTCCGGCTCGACGGGGTGCTCCGGCACCTCAGGCTTCGGCAGCTCCGGCACGACGGGGTGCTCCTCCGGTACCTCAGGCTTCGGCAGCTCAGGCACGACGGGGTGTTCTGGCACCTCGGGCTTCGGCAGCTCAGGCACGGTGGGGTGAGGTGGGAGCTCTGGCTTCGGAAGCTCCGGTACGGCAGGGTACGCCGGCACCTCGGGTTTCGGCAGCTCCGGCTCGACGGGATGCGGCGGTAGCTCCGGCTTAGGCAGCTCAGGCACTGTGGGGTGCGGCGGCAGCTCGGGTTTTGGCAGCTCCGGCACGGTAGGGTGCGGGTACTCCTCCAGCAACCGTGCCGCGCCGCTCATGCCGCTGCAAGAGAGCAGCAGCGCCATGAGGAGAAGGGAGGCAGGCATGGTGCTCCTGGAAGCCATGGCTAGTTGCTTTAGAGTGTACTTAGTCAGCGAGAGGAAGATCGTTGTGTGGTGACTGGGAAGGGAGAGGAGCGTGGTATTTGTAGTGCCAAATGAGACCCTGATCTAGCTGAGGCAGAGTAGCAGGTGGGATTATTTTGATCGACTGATCGTTTGGTAACTGGTTGGTTATCTGTACCACCGTGGTTTCTGAATTTGGATCCGTGTGATCTTTGCGATCTCCTGATCCATCTCGTTGAGTTGTTGAATACACTGCGACCAGCTGAGTGATCGGGTTGGTTGAATCACCTTGCGCTGTGGCTACACGTGTGGGCCGTATCTGATCGTCTCATCGATCAATCATTGATAAGTGTCTGTGTTTGGCCACCGAATAGACCCAAACTAGGGACGTGGTCTGCATGTAAAAGACAGGCCGAGAAACTTGCAAGAGTCATCAGCACCAACACGATCAGCTGAGTGCCTGAGTTGTTTTCGTAGTAGTTGTAATAAAGCGAGTCGAAAGTGGCCGCTGCAATACGTAAAATGTTCGAAGGGCCTCTCTTTTTCCACGTCGGTAACTTTGAATTGCAAACAAGTTTTTTTTAAAAGTAAGTTCAAACAAGTTTTGCATCAGATGACTTACACTCTAATTGTTGTTGTTTTATTTAATATATTTTAACAAGATTATTTAGAAAATTGGTTACGCGTTTTGAGATCAACCCTTATTAATAGGTCCGTTGAACTGTAAGTCAGACGATGTCAAATTTGACGCTTCCACTTGATTTGCGATATGATTGAATTCAGTGATAAATTGTGTCCCTTTACTAATGAGGTGCTGGATATATTTCAGACCTCGACAAATTAGGGGGTATAGTATTAAGTCGGTCATTATATTAGCATGTGTGTATATGGGGTGTACGTGGTGATTAAAATATTATTGAACTATCGAACCATTTGCATATTGCTCTAGCTTTTGGAAAATACAATCATTTGGGCGATGGTTTTGCATTTCGTTCATCTATAGGGCAGAAATATTTTGTGCAAATGGTGCTGAAATGTATTTATTACTTTTCTTGTCAAATTAGTCACAATAAACGAAATAATAAGTCATTTTAAAAGTATTTTTAATGGTAAATAAGTCATAAATAAAACAAATGATACTTGCATAATTTTTTGAATAAAACAAATAGTCAAATGTTAGGATAAAAAGTTAACAAATAGTAATTTAGAATGGAGATAGTGCTATACTAGTGTACATGATGAAAACTGGCTTTCCATTTCTTGGAACTTTTTTTTTGTCTTTGGCCATGATCCACGCATCCTATGAGAACAATTCCTATAAGGCTTAATTTTTTTAGTGCTACAAAAACTAGGTTCAGATGATTTTTGGTTTACCAATAATCTTTTTTTCTAATTGTTTTTGTGATACATTAAAGACATAAATGGCATGCCCTTTACTTATCTATATATACTATAAGGATGCAATAGAATTAAAAATAATTATTACCGAAAATTTTTCTACATACCCTTCTCAGAGGACCCACATGTCACTCAGAGGGGGAAATCCGTTGTGACATCAAACAGAAAAGAGCATTTTTTATAGGGTTTCCGGCTGTTTTTTTAACTGTCAAAAAACTTATCTGTCTTACGTACCTACGCTCCTACCTGTCCATGCTATGATCTTCCTAATCTGATTTGATCTTTGAACGTTGAACTTTCTAGTTTCCCTGACAATTTGTTATGCAGTCTTATTTTCTATTAAACATGTATGTCTGTTCTTGCTAGTTATAAACAAAAAATTGTAACTCAACATATCTCATACACGTATCGAACATAAAGGGCAATACACACATGACCAATACAGCACAGCATACAACACTGAAACGTAACACTCCTAGAGCAAGCTACTAGCTCCTAGCTTGTGACCGACAAGATCACATACAAAGTACAACACATACAAATACTACATCCATGATACACGCACAAGTATAGAACGTAAACGTATTGGTTACGGGCAACAGTGATGCAGTCCGCGATCATGGTTTGGTCTCTGGCACCGGCTAGTGGCTCTCCGGTTTCGGTGGCAGCTCATGCTCCGGCAGCTCCGGCTTTGGCAGCTCTGGCACCGTGGGGTGAGGAGGCAGCTCAGGCTTCGGCAGCTCCGGCACGGCGGGGTGCGCCGGCACCTCGGGCTTCGGCATCTCTGGAACGGCGGGGTGAGGAGGCAGCTCAGGTTTCGGCAGCTCCGGCACGGCGGGGTGCTCCGGCACCTCGGGCTTAGGCATCTCTGGAACGGCGGGGTGCTCCGGCACCTCGGGCTTGGGCATCTCCGGCACGGCGGGGTGCGCCGGCACCTCCGGCTTGGGCATCTCCGGCACATCGGGGTGAGCAGGTACCTCAGGCTTGGGCAGTTCAGGCACAGTGGGGTGAGGTGGCAGCTCAGGCTTGGGCAGCTCGGGTACGGCGGGGTGCTCGGGCAACTCGGGCTTCGGCAGCTCCGGCACCGTGGGGTGCGGCGGCAGCTCCGGCTTTGGCAGCTCCGGGACGGCAGGTTGCGGGTACTCCTCCTTGGGCGGCGCCTCTTCCAGCAACCGCGCCGCGCCGCTCATGCCGCTACACGAGAGCAGCAGCGCCATGAGAAGGATAAGGCAAGGCATGATGCTCTTGGCAGCCATGACTCGACTCTCGAGATGACACGATGCTGCTTTTGACACTTGTGAGCTTTGTGCGAGTCTCAGTAGAGCGAAATAGATCGTTGTGTGATGGCTGTGAGGGGAGAGGAGAGCATGGTACTTATAGTGCTAAATGCATGTGACAACCCCGATGGATCAGGTGAGCGTTTACGTACTCAGCCATCTTTATCTTGCAGGTAGCAGCTGGTAGGTCATCTGCATCTCTCAAATTTCGTCCTTGTGATCGATCTCCCTCCTGATCCCTGCTTGCTGCTTGCATTGTGTATGGTTCAGTACGGGTTGGTTGGGAATATATTGAGAGCTGACCGATCTAGTTGGTTGAGGCAGGCGACACGTGTGCGATGTTCTCATTGACCCGTACTGTATGTGTTTGGCCAGCAGGTAATATATGATGCAAAGGACGTCCAATGTCAAAGACAGATACTGAAAAACGCACTACGTTAGCATGAACTGCAAGTCCATGCTGAGCTGCTAGTCCATGCTGATGATGTGTGGTTCGGTAGCAGTTCTGAAGTTAATAGAAAATTACTACTGCGGTATGAAATGTCCAAAGGGCCTTGCTTTTATGTTTTTTTTAGAGTAAAGTTGCTTTCATGTTAGAGTGGCCATTTTTCAAATAGCTTGAATCAGTTTACAAGTACGGCTAATATAGAATATAGTAGCACAGAAAAGGAAAATGATTACTTGTTAGCGCCTCTCCCAGTTGCTTTATAAGAACAAGTGGTGAAGTGAAAATATTTTCCACCCAACTTCGCCGGCGAAGCCGGGGTTTGAGGATTCTTCGGACAGGGAGAACGTTCCTTCTTCTTGATTAATGAAAAAACATAGAGCGTCTTACTCCGCTTTTATATGCATACACAACTGATTTGGTTTAAATTCATGCGTTCATATTTAGTGGGATAGCACGTATCTGTGTTGTTACATGATGTAATGGATTTAATTAACAGTGAACCTCTAGAAATTTAGCAAGTGTATTATGGTATGCATGCTGGCGATGTGGGTTTGGTGTGTGATTTGAATGGTCAAAGAAATATATTTTGGGCTCTTAAAAACTACAACTGTTCGAATAATTGCATTTTCATTTTGTTCTTCAGGGCAACATTTTTTAGTTAATCGGTAATAAAATGTGTTTTAGTTTATTATTTGGGCTTAGTGATAATATATATGTGGAGACGGTATTTGATCAAAGCTGACATTTGTTTGCAACAAAACTCTTCTCCTCATCTTGGAAAACTTGTTTTTGCAACCTGGATTTAGCAACTTCAATTTATATGTTTGTATCAGTGCATTAGAACATATAAATGGCATGAATTTCGGTAAGGCTTCTGAAAATGGAGCAAGGAAGGACAATTTGTATATGTACATGTTTAACCTTGATCCCTCAAATTGACTAGCACAGCAATAAATAGCGTAGGAAACATAAGCCATTTCCGGTCATATATTAGTGTTAGCCTTGTGCAGAACAGAGATTTGGAGATCCCAATATATGATTATAAAAGAGATAATAAGATACGAAGTATAGTGAAATAATAGATGTATATAGATATAAATGATACTCCATCAAAAGCAATACACACAAGTAACATCATCAATGGACAGATAAACGCAGCACAACACGTACAGCACTGAACGTCACGCTCCTACACCATCATATACTACACTCAAACTCAGGTACGTACATGACATCTTTATTACTGGGGAAACACTAGGGGTGTAGTTCGATCATGGCTTGGCCTCTGGCACCGGGTAGTGGCTCTCCGGCTTCGGTGGCAGCTCGGGTTCCGGATGGGGCGGAAGCTCATGCTTTGGCACCTCCGGCACGTGAGGCGCTTCTGGCTTTGGCAGCTCTGGTACTTCAGGGTGAGGCGGCAGTTCAGGCTTCGGCACCTCCGGCACGGCAGGATGCGGCAGCTCTGGCTTCGGCACCTCTGGCACGGCAGGGTGTGGCAGCTCGGGCTTTGGCACCTCCGGGACGCCGGGGTGCGGCAGCTCTGGCACGACTGGGTGTGGTGGCAGCTCGGGCTTGGGAACCTCAGGCAGAGGGTGAGGCAGCTCCGGCTTGGGAACCTCTGGTACAGGGTGAGGCAGCTCCGGCTTCGGGTGCTCCGGCACAATGGGGTGCGGTGGCAGTTCAGGCTTGGGCATCTCCGGCACGGTAGGGTGTGGTGGCAGTTCAGGTTTTGGGAGCTCCGGCACGGTGGGGTGCGGTGGCAGCTCGGGCTTGGGCACCTCCGGCACGGTCGGGTGCGGCGGCAGCTCAGGCTTGGGGATCTCCGGCACGGTGGGGTGCGGTGGCAGCTCTGGCTTGGGGATCTCCGGCACGGTGGGGTGAGGCGGGTACTCAGGCTTCGTCTCCTCCAGGTAGCGCGCCGCGCTGCTCATGGAGCTGCATGAGAGCAGCAGCGCCATGAGGAAGGCAAGGGAAGACATGGTTTTCTTGGAAACCATGTCTCGATGGGTGTGTTTTCTCAGCTGCGAGATCTCTGTGAGTTTCAGTGTGAGAGCTAGTTCTTGTTGTGATGTGTGTGATATGGCTAGAAGAGAAGAGGAGCCCACTATTTATAGTTGCTAAGCGAGAAGGCTAGCTTGCTGCGGCATGCATGTGTGTGTGTGGTTGCAAGGAGTCTTCTGGTCTTGGGGTGCCTGGTACCGGTAGGTCATCTGCTCGGCTTAGTTTCCATGTTAGTAGTCTCTACTACCTGTGTCTGGTTTAATCAGTTGAGAAAACCCTGAAATATGTGTGATCTGGTTGGTGGATGATGTACCTTTACAAACCTAGCTAGTTACTGTGTGTTGCGCCTAGGCAACACGTGTGCTACACATCTTCAGTGGTTACGCTACCGAATGAATACCATAAAGTGACACCGTGCATGTGAAGAACAGTAGATAGCAGAGATACAGAGGACATGTGAAAGCTAAGCTGACGAAACGATTGGTTTTGGTAGTTCCAGATAGGGTTGAAAACGACGACCCTAAAATAAGATAAAAGTGCTTGCAACGTACGCATGCAGTCAGTACTCAGTAGTACAAAGCAGGACATCAACCAGAAAAGGAATTGATAATAACTAGGTTATCTCTCTGACTGAAATGCCATTTACATACATCAGATGGTCAAGTACAAAGACTCTTGCAGATCATCTGGCAATAAAACGGAGTGGTAGTTCAGCTGCTGGGAGTAGGTTCTGGTCGTTTTCGTACGTTAACCTTTTAGAAGCTTGTTTCTGATGCCTGAGTTATCGCGAGTTGCTAAAGTCCAACTGACGACCCGGTTAATCTCCTAGAAAAGAGGTGATGATGGATTGTTCAGGTTGTTGGTGACGGAGCACGCTTTCGCGTAGCAGCGTTCAGGCGTTAGGTCACCGGCGCAGTACGGTGTGATTGTGTGAATGGAGATATCCAGGCCAGGATTCTCAATTTCGGCGAAACTTCATAAATTTCATGTAATTTCGGTAGTGACTGAATTTGTTTTCTAAAATTTACTATTACACTTATATGCATGTGCGCTATTATAATCATAGTACACTACCGGAAACTTCAACATCCGCCCGCCTCCTCCGGCTCGGCCATTTTTGGACCCGGTGCTGATGGGGCTTCAGCACCGGGTCCAACGGCTAGGAGCGGGGGCGGCGCTGCGGAGTGTCAGGGCGGACACATTAGCACCGGGTAGCACCGGTTGCAGCCAGCAACCGGTGCTAATGTGCCCGAGGCCATTTAGCACCGGTTGCTGGCTGCAACCGGTGCTAATTGGTGCACATTAGCACCGGGTCTTGCCACGACCCGGTGCTAATGTCTTTTGTATATAGCACCTTCTTCCTCCCCCGGCCGAGCCAGCTGAACACTTAGGCGCTGTGTTCATGCTGCTCGGCCGTGGGAGGGGAGGTGCTGCCCAAATTTTTTTCAAAATTTGTGAAGATTTCACTCATCTAAGGAGCACTACAAGGTACACTTTTTCATTCTCTAATGTTTTCTTTAGCTTGTAATTCTTCTATGATTTAGAAATAGAGGGATTTGTGAATCAAAGTAAAGCTAGCTAGAGAGAGCTTGTGTTCATGGAGGAGAGAGAGGAGAGAGCTTGAGTTTATGGTGGAGAGAGAGTGTTCATGTTGTGTTTTAAATGGAGAGAGAAGGCAAGCTAGTTAGTATTTTATTTTGTATGTCTTGTGAATAGTTATAAGGCTTATGTATTTTATTTATTAGTTATTTATTAAAGTTGGAATATTTATTTATTAATTTAATAAAAGGTATATTTGTTTTTAGAAAATGAATATAGTAATTACATGGAATATATATATTATTACACGGGAGGTATATTTATTATTTAATGAATATAGTAATGTAGTTTTTGAAATGTGTTTCTATAATGGAATATATACTAAAATTTGTATTTATTTATATATTAAATTTGTATTAACTTCATAATATATTATATATTTGTTATTGGTTAATAATGCAGATGAATAGACAATGGATGTACGGGGACAACCACGCTCAAGAGTTCCGTGATGGCCTCAGGGCGTTTCTCGGTGCCGCCGAGGCTAACAGGACGTCAGAGGGAAGGATGTTCTGCCCATGCACCAATTGTGAAAATATGCAATCGCACCAAAAAAGAGGAGTTCTTCAGGTCCATTTGATGAGGCACGGTTTCATGAGGAATTATTCTGTGTGGACGAAGCACAGTGAAAGAGGAATTCTAATAGATGAAGACGAAGAAGACGGGGCCGATGACGACATTCCGGTATTGGCTCAATACTACGGTTCCTTTGCAGATGCTGCGATGGGTGATGACGATGAGGAAGATGTTGCTCAGGAAAATGACCCTACTGATGGACTCGGACAAATGTTGCGTGATGCTGAGAAAGACTGTGGCAATGATAAGGAACTGAAAAAGATACAGCGCATGTTGCAGGACCACAAGACTGACCTGTACCCAGATTGCAAAGAGGGACTTTCAACAAGCCTCTGTCACCTGCGGCTACCAACAAGCCTCCGTCACCTCCCCCGTCTCCAAGAGATCCACCGGATCATGACGATTCTCCAGGAGCTCCTGATGCAAGCCCGCCTCCTCCGCCGCGGAGGTCTCCGTCCCCTCTGCCGAAGAGGCAGTGCCGCACTAAAGCCTCCGCCCCCACTCCACCAGGGAAGAAGGTGCGGAAACCCAAAGAGAAGCCCGCACCAGAGAAAAAAGCCGCTGAGAAGACTCCAGAAGAGCTCGAAGCCTGGGTGAAAGCAGACACAAAGAGGCAAATGGCCGAGTGGAGGAAAAAATCGGAGCCGGAGCCGAAGCTTGACTCCAGTGTCGTCAAGTCATTCCTCGATAATTTGAGCAAGGGTCAACAGAAGGAAGTACTAATAATAGACTATGACCGCTCATTACTGAAATCTTGCCGGAAGCGGAAGGCAGCAGATAAGGAGGCGGGCCCATCCAAACCTGTTCCTCGGCTCGGCGAGCAACCTCAGCGGTCCTTGGGTCCATTGCCATCTACGGACGAGCTGAACATGCAACGAGTAATGGCCGAGACAGGACTATCCAGAGAGCAAGTCCTGGGGATAGAAGATGTCCCTGTAAGCACAACGTTAAAGTGGCCATTTAGGCTTGGCGAGCCTTTGGTCCCTCCTGAAATGGAGTGCAAGCTACAGACGAAGATGCGCCGATTCCATCAGTGATACTTGGAAGAATCAAGAAGGAAAAGGTGCATGATCAAAGTAGCCGTGAAGGACCAGGATTTCTACAATGGCGATGAGGATTATGTCTGGCTGAGGTTTCAGGATATATATGAGTTGTACCACCGCGACGCCATGGACGTGGATTTGATCACCTGTTGGACACTGTAAGTACTTTGTTCTTGTTTACGATTCACAGTTTGAAAACAATAATTCCAATCTATGCTGACGCGGCCTTTATTTATTGCTTAACATATGCAGATTGGAGATTCAAAAATGTCGGAGAGAAGGAATATATGACGTTGGTTTCGTGGATACGAGAAGGATAAGTGAAGAAATGATAATTGTAAATCCTGAGGAAACATATATGAACCTATACAAGTATATTGACAAACAACATTATTGCGACTCCATACTAATACCGTTCAACATCGAGTGAGTACATATACACGCTTCTACTTATAGTGTCTATGAAATATTTCATTTCTGATTTTAATTGTCTATGAAATATTTCATTTCTGATTTTAATGTATACATGTATACAGATTGCACTGGGTCCTAATCATACTGTGTCCTGACCGGGGTGTAGTCAACGTCTTTGATTCATTGAACACTCCAACATATAAATTACAGAACATCATTGACACGATCACAAGGTGATGTATATTTCCCCTAATTAATTCAGCCCTTACACCCGCAATGACTTAACTCAATTTTTTCGTTCGCAGGGCGTGGGTTCAATTTCGTCAAGACCACCCCGGTATTGAACGTGAAACACTGACATGGAAGACTGGCTTTCCGGTAAGCAAGTAATTTGTACATGTAGGCCTCGGCTAATATATTATATGAATTTTACTTAATTTCTTTTGTTCGACAGTGTGTCAAACAGGGGAAGGGAAATAATTTATGTGCATACTATGTTTGCGATTTCATGTGGAATTGGGCACATAAAAAGACTACTCAGCATCATATTATGGTACGTAATAATAAACACATTTCCATTATTATTTCCATTATTATTAAATGCACAAATATTGTCTCCAACTCGGTGGATTAAATATCTTTCAATTATTTGTAAATTATAGATGTTGAAGCTGAAGGAAGAGAGCCTAGAGCAAGAAAGAATCGATGCAATTTCAGAACAGCTCGTCGGATGGATCTGGGACGAGGTCGTCAATCCCCGAGGAGAATTCCACATCCCAGTGGAGGACGTGCTGGAAAGTTCAACAAGTCATGCACCGTCTTAAGTTGTAAATACAGTTTAAATATATAACTCGAGTCCGATATATATTTTATAATATATATGTCTTCTATATATTTGATTACAATGCCTAGCTAGCTAATATGAATATAGAGTCGGCCGAATACGCATTAGAATACACGTATTAGAATATATATATATATATACACACACATATATACACGTGCATGCATGGCTACTGCAAAAGGCAAAAAAAAACCCAGGGCCTTTAGCACCGGGCGTAGACAACAACCGGTGCTAAAGGCCCTGCCAGCCCCGCTGCGATGGCAGGCCCTTTAGCACCGGTTGGTGGTTGCAACCGGTGCTAAAGGGACCCTTTAGCACCGGTTATGCCACCCGGTGCTAAAGGGCTTACCTTTAGCCTCGGTTTAGTTGCACCGGGTGGGAAACCCGGTGCTAAAGGGCTTTCCCACCCGGTGCAGATATCAACTATTCTGGTAGTGGTAGTACTCTAGACTTGTGTTTTCTATTGTTTATATTGCATATTGTTCAACTTAATATTTTGTAGCTATAAACCATAGTAATCATTTGTTTATATCTAAAAATTTTAGAACAATATATAACTAGAAAACACAGGGTGCGGCGTTGCCGCACCATGCTTGAGGCGGCCAGTGGCGTTAGAACATAAGGTGATTACTGTAGTCACCATGTTAATGTGTCTTTACATCATCATTCATCAAAAGTTCTATGGTCCCTGTTGACGCTTTTTCTGGTCAACACACACGAGCGCCGTATCGCGCAAACGAAGAAACGATGAACTCGCCTCAGCACCACACAAAACGGTCAGACTGGTTTAGGGATCCGGTCAGACCGGTTTCCCTTGGGGGCTTCAGGATGAACCTAGAATCACCACCTCGGGAGGGACCCCGTCGGAGATGGCGCGCCTAGGGTTGTTCTGAGATCGGTCAGGCCACTCAGAACCTCCTTGAACGCCGTAGAGACAAACAAGGAAAGCAAATGGGTTGGAAAAAGCTAGGGTTTGGAGATAAAAAGTAGAAAGATAGTATTGATCGATTGGATGATGATTCTCAACCGGCCACGGCCCTTTATATTTATAGGGTGGGGAGGTCTTGCCCCGCAAGGAATCCTTTTACAATTTGGAACCAACTAGGACTCCTAATTCTACTCCAACTCGGAGTGAAACCGGTCAGACCGCTTTGACAAACCGGTCAGACCGGTTTGGCTGTTGCCAGATCGGCTACAGGGAAACCGGTCTGACCGCTTTCTAGAACCGGTCTGACCGGTTGCACTCGGCCTGATGAGAAGCTGCCAATTTTGGGTGCGAACATATGCCCCCCTGTTTTCTAGTAAATTTTATGCACTAGAAAATATGCTAAGGTCGATGTCACAGAATTCACTGGCCATTTTATCCTAAGGGCGATTTTTAGCCATAAATCGGCCATGTCCTATCAAGCACTTTGCCAAACACTTGGATAAAATTTCTTCAAGTATCTCCCATTGAGAGCTCTAGGTAGCTGCTGTCCTTGCGAAGTTTCTACCATGTAAGAATTTCCTGAGTAAACCTTCACAATCTTGAAAGGACCCTCCCAACTTGGAGACCACTTGCCAAACTTGTTGCTTTTCAATCCAATGGGCAAAATTGTTTTCCAAACCAAATCACCTACTTGAAAAGACTTGAATTTCACTTTCTTGTTGTATGCTCTCGCCATTCGTCTCTTATCCTTTTCAATCTCTTCTAAAGCTTCCAAGCGCTTGTCGGTCACTTCATCAATATTATCCATCATCAAAGCATAATATGTATCAACATCAAGATTATTTTGCTTTGCAAGTCTATATGCGCCAAGATTCACCTCTACAGGTAAAACGGCTTCTTGACCATACACAAGCTCAAACGGAGTAACTTTAGTAGCACCATGTTTAGAAATACGATGAGCCCATAAAGCTTCAGATAATACCTCATGCCACCTTTTAGGATGATCTTCTACCTTTTTCTTGATGAGCTTTATCAAGGTCTTGTTGCTAGATTCCGCTTGACCATTGGCTTGAGCATAATATGGAGATGAATTGAGAAGTTTAATACCATAGGAATTAACAAATTCCCGCACCTCTTTGGATATGAATGAAGTCCCTTGATCCGTAGTCAAAGTTTGTGGAATACCAAACCTATGTATAATATTTTCTTTAATAAACTCAATCACCTCTCTATGCGTCATATGCTTCAAAGGAAGTGCTTCTGTCCACTTAGTAAAATAATCAGTTGCCACGATCACAAAACAATGACCCTTTGTCAAAGGAGGATGAATCTTGCCAACAAAATCTAAACCCCATCCTCGGAAAGGCCAAGGCTTAATAATTGGATGCATCAATGCTGCAGGTACGAACTGAATAGCCCCATGTTTCTGACACTCCTCACATCCTTTGTAATACTTAAAACAATCGGCTATCATATTGGGCTAATAGAAACAAGCTCGTCTAAGGAGCCACTTCATCTTGGGAGCCGATTGATGAGTACCACAAATTCCTTCATGAACCTCTGCCATAGCTAACCTAGCTTGGTCAGGACCCAAACATTTTAAAAGCAAACCATCAATAGTTCGACGATATAACTCATCATCATCCAAAACGAACTTGAGAGCCCATCGTTGAATTTTTCTGTCAACTGTACTGCTAGGATTTTGCAAATAATCAACCAAAGGTCTTCTCCAATCATCCACTTCGCCTTGATTGCAAACAACAGCCGAAGTAGTATTTTCACCGGGCAACCGGTCAGACCGGTTTTGTAAAGCGGTCAGACCGGTTGAACCGGTCAAACCGGTTTGAGGAAGCGGTGCGATCGGTTCCTCCAGAACAGAACACTCGGCTTCTAAAAACATCGGTCTTTGTTCTTGAAAATTTCTTTTCTGAACGTTATAACCAGATGCTTGCTGAGCCAGAGCATTCGCCTTGGGATTTCTTTCTCGTGGTACATGATGAATTACAAACTCATCGAAGCAAGATATAATATCGAAGCATCTATCGAGATATGCATTTAAGAATCCATCTAAACATTGACATACCTTAGAAACTTGTTGTACCACCAGTAAAGAATCACCATAAGCTTCCACATGCTTTACTCCCATGTCATGCAAAATTCCCAATCCGAATAGAAGAGCTTCATACTCGACTCGGTTATTAGTACATTTATGATCTAATCGGTTAAGTGCTTCAAAAACAGCCCCATGTGGAGAAGTAATAACAATTCCAATACCACAACCACTTTTGCAAACCGATCCATCAAAATGCAACTTCCATGGAGTAAAAGTAACATAACCGACATTTAAATCAAGTTGCTTATCTACTCTATGTCCAACAATAAAGTCGGCCACTATTTGACCTTTCATTGAAGTTAATGGCTCACAATGTAAATCATATTCAACTAAAGCATAAGCCCATTTGCCGACTCTACCACTCAAAATTGGTTTATGCAACATGTATTTAATTATGTCGGTTTGACATGCTACTATACAAGTACTTGGTAAAAGATAATGCCTCAATTTGGTACAAGTATGATATAATGATAAACATAGTTTTTCAATAAAGGTGTACCTTGTTTCGGCATCCAACAATCTTCTACTTTCATATGCAACCACATGTTCCTTTCCTTCGGTCTCTTGAGCCAAAACACCTCCAACGACATTTTCTTCCGCCGCCACATACAACTTGAATGGAATCCCACTCTTAGGCGCTTGAAGAACGGGTGGTGAAGATAAATATCGCTTGATCTCATCAAATGCCTCTTGTTGTTTTGCCCCCCAAGTAAAATTAATGTCATTCTTCAACCGAAGTAAAGGAGTAAAGGCATTCACCTTCCCGGACAAATTACAAATAAATCTCCTCAAGTAATTTACTTTGCCCAAGAACCTTTGCAAATCCTTCTTACAAGTAGGGGCCTTTACATTATTAATAGCTTCAATCTTTTTAGGATCTATCTCTATGCCCTTTTCATGCACAATAAATCCTAAGAACTTTCCAGCCGATACACCAAAAGCACATTTGAGTGGATTCATATTCAATTTATATCGACGCATTCTTTCAAATGCAAGCCTTAAATCAGCCAAATGAGAATCTACTCCAGCCGATTTGACAACAATATCATCGATATAAACTTCTACTATAATGCCAAGTAAATCATGAAAAATCAAATTCATAGCCCTTTGATATGTGGCACCAACATTCTTTAAACCAAAAGTCATCACTACCCACTCAAATAGACCAACAAAACCCGGACATAGAAAGGCCGTTTTGGCTATATCCTCTTCGGCCATAAATATTTGATTATAACCAGCATTACCATCAAGAAAGCTAAGAATTCTATGTCCAGATGCAGCATTAACAAGAAAATCGGCTATAGGCATAGGATATTCATCTTTAGGAGTAGCTCTATTGAGATCTCTAAAATCAATGCAAACACGAAGCTTTTTTGTTCCTTTCTTTTCAACAGGCACAATGTTAGAGATCCAATTAGCATATCGACAAGGCCTAATAAATTTAGCATCTAGTAACCGATTGATTTCTTCTTTCACTCGGTCATAAATATCAGGATTAAAGTTTCTGCGAGATTGTTTAAAAGGCCTAAAACCAGGTTTAATGGGTAAACGATGCTCAACTAAATCACGACTTAAACCAGGCATTTCATTGTAATTCCATGCAAAACAATCAACATACTCCTTTAATAACTTTATTAACTCAGATTTAAACAAAGGATCAAGATTTTTGTTTACAAATGTCGGCCTAGGCACAGTACCATCACCAATATCTACCTCCTCTAGAGGATCAGCCGACGTAAACCCTTGTCCTAATTTGCTTAAATCATCAAAATCTTCAATGGCTTCACACATATCGTTCTTATGCGCCCGATAGTGCTCACGCCTCTGCTGTAACCACTCTAGATTTGGATCCATCAAATCATAAGGGATGGTATAGCCAGATCTCCGATCGGCCTCATAACAGCAGTAGCAAAGCCATCCTTGGTGCAACCAATGATCTCACAATCAGATAAATCTAAACCAGATAAACATTTAAGATTTTCATGATCATCCAAAGAATAACTATCGGCTACTGCAACACAAGCCGATGTATCTCCATGAACGACCTCTACTTCATCATCTATCCATTGAACTAAAAATTGATGCAAAGTAGAAGGCACACATTGGTTTGCATGAATCCAATCACGACCAAGGATTAAACTGTAGTTACCTTGTGTCTCAGCGACGAAGAATGCAGTAGCCAAAGTCTTGCTTCCAACAGTGAGCTCCATAGAAGCAACTCCCTTGGCGCCCATAGGTTCGCCTCCTCCAACGCCGCTGATGGTCATATTGGTCTTGATCAACTCCTCATCTGAACCTCCCAGCTTCTTGAACAAAGAATATGGCATCAAGTTAACTATCGCCCCTCCATCCACTAGCATGCGAGAGATAGGCTTCCCATTGATATGACCCTTCATGTACAAAGCCTTCAGATGACTTTCAGTAGCTTTAGGCTTCTGGAAAATAGCTTCCTTTGGCCCGAAATCAAGATGAGCGATGCTTTCCTCTGATAACACATAACCATCCATAGACATATGAATTACATTAAGCTCAAAATTCATGCGCTCAGGAGAAGAACCATAATCAACAAGTTCTTCATCGTCCTCTGAAGTAGATACCGATGATAACTTGCCATCACAAACCAAAAAAGCAGGAGAAGAAAAACCGGGCGGCGCATCGAGCAAAGCGGTCTGACCGCTTTCGTCAACCGGTCTGACCGACTCCTGAACCGGTCTGACCGGTTCTGTCTGGGAACTGGTCTTGGCTCTCCACTCTTTCCCTTGAGGAATCATGGGCCTGTACTTGTTGAATGCTTCGTCTCTCTGCTTCTCTAGCTCTTTCTCCTTCATTTCCTGAAACCTCAAGCGCTGAAGCTTCCTCCTTTGAGTACGAGATAAACCGGGAGGGCACCATCTTGGCAAAAAGTATTTGGAGTTAGAACTACTGGCCTCATGATCATTATCAGAAACAGACCCCTTCTGAATAGGTGTCTCAACCTTATTGTCTATGACAATCGGTCCTTTGCCACCGTCTCCAAGGGGAACGTTCATCAACCCAATCTGAATAACGTCTTGATTTGTAGTCCTCTCTGGGTCAATATCCACCTTATGCACCTCCTCACGCTGTTTTGGCTTGTAAACTTGCTTCATCGGAGGTGTTGCCGATTTCCCAGGGAAACCGGTCTGACCGGTTTGTGAAACCGGTCTGACCGGTTGGGTCCGGCGACCCTGACCAGATTGGCAAGGTGCCAAACGGTCCTGTCTAAGCCTCGAAATCCTGTCCAATGCCGGCCTTCGTGGTCCTTCCCATCCATGTTGGAAAGGCTGCTGATACGGCACCCACATCACTCCATTATCGTCATAAATTGGACGAGGTGTACCTGATGCCTCCCATCGTGGAGCAAAATTCCTCTTTGGCTGAGAACATTCTTCTTGATGTGGAGACACTCTCATTCTCTTTTTTACCGGCCGATCACTCGTAACGGCCTTTTGCTTGGAGTACTTGTCAAATAGCATATCAAAGGTGACCTTTAGCCTAAGAGTACTCCCCTGATTCTTTGCAACATTGAGCTTCCAGTTTCCAATCTCCGGACGGTTTGGTTTAATCATCTTTGGACGACCTTGGAGGAAACCGGTCTGACCGCTTTCCCTAACCGGTCTGACCGGTTTGTCCTGTACAGGCTCAAACGGTCTCTGCTCGGTGGAAACGGTTGACCCTTGCCCCCCATGTTCAGAGGCTCTTACAGTAACCTTGAAAGTCTCCCTGCCATCTGGAGTTGTCTCACATGCAATTTCTCGAATCAACTCTTTTCCCCTCAAATCAGATTTTACTTCACCAATCACAACATTCTTTCCTTTGGTTGCTTCGGCTTGATGCGGCCGAACCAAGACCTTAAACTGTTGTAAATCCATAGTATTGACAGGGAAAGGAGTTTTGTCCACTTGCATCTCATGAAACGTCAAACGATCTTCATTTATGGCCGATTGAACCTGTCGACGAAACACATTGCAATCATTAGTGGCATGAGAATAAGTATTATGAAACTTGCAATATGCACGCCTTTTCAATTCTTCAAGTGGAGGCAATTTATGAGATAATTTGATATTTCCAGATTTAAGCAATTCATCAAAGATACGATCACACTTGGAAACATCAAATGTAAACTTAACTTCTTCTTGCCGACCTTTGTTAACCGGCTTAAGTGATGTACAAGAGTAAGTTTTTTCTTTAGAGGGCCATACAAATTCAGCAGCAAGCACTTCTTTATCACTATCACTCGAATCATCAGACTCATAATCAATTATATGAACATTGGAACGACGTGATCTAGAAGTATCTCTTTCTTTTTCTTTATTCATTCGGTTTTCAACAATTAAAGCTCTAATTTGAACTTGTGCAACCGAAAGAAAATCAGAACCCTCTATTCTATCTCTTATGGACGACCTTAAACCTTTTAAGCAAATATCAGCAAGGTCCATATCAGTGATTGACAAATTGAAACAACGGTTTTTAGTTTCTTTAAATCTCTTAATGTAAGCAGAAACAGTTTCATCCCTACTTTGCCTAACCGATGTCAAATCTGTCAATTTCAACTGCAAACTCCCACTATAAAAGTGATCATGAAATTTACGCTCTAACATATCCCAAGATATAATAGAACCGGGAGCAAGTGAAGAAAACCAAGCAAAAGCGGTGCCAGTCAATGATAAAGAAAATAAACGCACTTTAAGAGCATTATAAGCACCCGCTTCTCCTAATTGAGCTATGTATTGACTAATATGTTCCCACGTGGTTCGGTCATCATCTCCACTAAATTTAATCAAATCAGGCATACGCCAACCACGTGGAAGAGGAAAATTATCAAACTCAGCATCATATGGTTTTTGATACAAATTTGTGTTACCAATATCGACACCAAGTTTAGTTTTTACCACATTAGCCAAATCTTCTCTAAATTTGTTAAATTCAGCCCAGTTAGGATTATTTGGCTGTTGTGGTTGCACATTCTCCAAATTCATCTTATTTAAGTAGGGAGCAATCTTAGCTTGAGCTAGCCTATAACTTTCAAACACATCATCAGGTATAACGTTTCTTTGAGCAGATGTGTTAATTGTTGTATTAAATTGAGGCTTAGCAGTACCCAAAGTATTAGTGTGAGCATAAACCATTGGATCAGGTAAAACAGAAAGTGGCAAAGGTTGCTCATGCACTAATTCAAGCGCATTGATCAGACCGGTCTGACCGGTTCCCTGATCCGGTCTGACCGGTTTGGCCGTGTTCGGCCCGGTCGGTTGGAACGGCAGGGATTGACCGATGGCAAACTCAGGTGGCATACCATACATGTATTTTTCAGTATTAACATTAGGTATGGGTGACAAGCTAGGAAAAACTCCCCCACTAGTATTAATTTTAGGAACATTACTACTAGTTTCATTATTGTTAAAGCAAGTAGTGGTCCTATCTTTCTCAAGATCCTCTAAACGTTCTAAACGAGCAATATATGAGGCAAGCAATTCATCACTTTCTACACTATTTTTAGGAACAGTAGTAGAAGAAGTGTTCTGTGATTTACTTACAGCGGGTATTACCTCAACTTGATTGTCGTTTAACTTGATCGCCGGTAGCTCAAATTCTTTCAATCTTGCCACCTTGCCATGACGATCTTTCTTGACGCCATCCAAAAATTGTGTCTTCATGAATTCTTGTAGTGCCTCAAATTTCTTCTGCTCCTCCGGAGTAAGATCTTCCAATGAAGTCGTGATGATGTTATCCATATCAAGATCACATCGAGATCCCATCTTGTCTGGAGCTTAGATCGAACGGTTTCTGAAAACCAGATCTTCTATATCCCCAGCGGAGTCGCCAAAAGTATGTTGACGCTTTTTCTGGTCAACACACACGAGCGTCGTATCGCGCAAACGAAGAAACGATGAACTCGCCTCAGCACCACACAAACCGGTCAGACCGGTTTAGGGATCCGGTCAGACCGGTTTCCCTTGGGGGCTTCAGGATGAACCTAGAATCACCACCTCGGGAGGGACCCCGTCGAAGATGGCGCGCCTAGGGTTGTTCTGAGATCGGTCAGGCCACTCAGAACCTCCTTGAACGCCGTAGAGACAAACAAGGAAAGCAAAGGGGTTGGAAAAAGCTAGGGTTTGGAGATAAAAAGTAGAAAGATAGTATTGATCGATTGGATGATGATTCTCAACCGGCCACGGCCCTTTATATTTATAGGGTGGGGAGGTCTTGCCCCGCAAGGAATCCTTTTACAATTTGGAACCAACTAGGACTCCTAATTCTACTCCAACTCGGAGTGAAACCGGTCAGACCGCTTTGACAAACCGGTCAGACCGGTTTGGCTGTTGCCAGATCGGCTACAGGGAAACCGGTCTGACCGCTTTCTAGAACCGGTCTGACCGGTTGCACTCGGCCTGATGAGCAGCTGCCAATTTTGGGTGCGAACAGTCCCCATCTAAAATCCTTAGGGTGGGAAGCTCTTGTCTGCACACAAATAACCAAAAGAAATTTTGGAAGATATATGGGCGCTGGCCGACCAAATAATTGCCAATACTAATTGTATCACGATAATAGTTATTTCAAATTCTCCACCGGAGCCATCTCTTGTACATCAGCTAACCATAGAAAGAATCACCGCAATTGAACATCTGGAAATAATTCCTTTCTTTAGAGCACAAATTTAAAGCTGATGTAAACACAATCAATATGATATACTGGGTAAGCAGGACAACCAATATAAACCTGAATGAATATCAGTGCTCCTTTTATAGTTTGATGTTGTAACCTAGTTTGAGGTACGAACATTCTTCTCCTTTAGTAGTACTACATATATGAGTTCTGAAGATATATATCTTACCAATCTTGAAGCTCTCAATGTTACCACTCATGGACTTACCTAAATTTGCAAGTGCAGACAAATATGCTTACAATGGATTAGCACTTGTCATGAAGTAACAAATGAGTTTATTCTATAGAGAGTAAGATCACAAAACATTTTGTATGAATAAATGGTTGTGCTAATAGAAAGGATAATTTGGGTCTAAACATGAAACATTCCTTTTTGAGTTAAAACTCAATATCACTATTTATATAAAGCTTGAATGCCAGAACCAAGTCAAGCAAGATAATGGGATGGTGATCAGACACTGGTAAGAATGGCACAAAATTTGCATGATTAAACTGATGGTTGCTAACTTTTGAAGAAGAAAGGAGCGTTAAGGGAAATGTCCAAATCATTCCCTCTCCACTTTTGCAATACCTTAACAAGCAATACCGGCCGATGTATACCTCCGCCGTGAACATAAAATTTTATATTTGTCATCAGGAACATCAGAAGCATGGCCCTGCCTACAGATGTTACAAATTATAATGTATCAAAAATATCAATCTCTGGTACAAGTGCATGATACAGAAGGTTAGTACTCAATATTACAGAGCTCAAGGTGAATTCTCAAGCTGGCTCTAGTAATTCTCAAGCTGTTGCGCCTATCTTTCTTGGTGGCTTTAAAGGAAGCTTGCAATAGAGCTCACAGCTTTGAACATCAGGAGTGGAGGGTAATGGAGGCCAACTCTGTGTACATGACACGCAAAAAATGAATCAGAACATCAAATTCGACATGTTGGAGAGAAAGAAAGATTGCCTGCAATGCTGCAAAAACGGGGGAAACGAAGGAATCTGATTCCTATAACTACTTGTGCAAAGAAAGTTGGGCTTCCTTACAGACAAATAGAAGAAATTCAATCCATGTATGGATCGAACTCCACTTCCAGCACCAGTGGCGTTGGTTAACAGCTTGCTTTGGAGGCATTTCATCGAGCAACTACTGGGCATTGTCAATGTCGACGGCTGCTCCACATACTTGGTGCTGGGGTGCTGGCCGACGCACTCTGAAGCCGCATACGGGCACCGGGACCTGTGAATTCTGGCGCTGCTTGCTTGCCTCGGTCCATCGCGTGTGCCTTGCTTGGTGCCGGCGTAGACATCCCGGCACCGCAAGCAATGGGTACCGGGCCTCAGCAAGAAGAAGAGGGAGGAGCAGAGGCAGGCTACGACGAGGGAGCCCTTCCTCTAGCCATTTGGGTTGTTCAGCCGCTAGGTTCGGAGGTTTCTCGGACCCTGCCGGCGAGCGCCACCGGCCGCTTCTGCCGTCAGACGCCTCATGGCTCATGTCTTGTCTGCGCGGGTTGCACGGCCCTCATTCTTGGAGCACATGGTGGAGGAGCGGTGATGCTTTGGACTCCCAGTCACAGGTGCCGCCTCGACGAGCGCCACCAGCGAGCCCATCACGTGGTGCCCCTGGCCGGCGGCGCTGCACTGGCTAGGTGACGAGGCGGCGGGCGGAGGACCGCGTGCGGCGCGGGCGGCACGGCAGGCAGAGGGGACTCACGCGGGTTCGCGAAGAGTCACGAGCGTCCGGGTTCACAGCCTAACGGGCGCGAGATCCGCAATGATCCCGATCGGACGGTTCGCCTTCCGTATTCATTGGATCCTACGGCCGTGGGCTAACGGGCGACGTGGCTCGCTGAAATTGCCCGATATCCGCCCGCGATGAGCCCGGGATTCGAAGGTTAAAGATTTGGCGAAGACTCCTAAAACACTTTTGTGAAATTTCATAAATTTTGGTGAATTCGGTGATGATGAAGAAAAATCCTGAAACTGAAATTGAAAACCCTGATCTGGGCTGGTTCCCTTGAGGCTGAAGAACACCGACATGCATATCGACGATGAATAAACCAGTGTGTGTGGGAGATATGTCAGCTGATATGATGATATATCGGCACTGTGGTAGTTGTTCGGATGCAAGATATCGAGCTGAAAATGATCGCATGTCTAACAGTGTTGAATTTGCTGCGGGCACACTTAGCTTCCTTTTCGTGCATGTAACATGTTGTATTGTGGTTGATAGGCCATCAGCATGGCCTGATGACCTTGGGAAATTATTGGAGAGCGTAGCACTCAACCCTGACCCGTCCCTGCCAGATGTATGTACTTCAGTACGGCTCTGAAAGACATCTAGCCACACGCCCACACGTTATGACGTTAACTACCTGCTCCGCCGATATACTGCAGCCAGCATACCTATTTTTGTAACCTGTCTGTTCACTTCTATGAAACGCCCATGCCTGGCCCCATGTATATGCCATAATTTATACTCTCTCCGTTTCAAATTATAATTCATTTGACTTTTTTAATTTTAAGTTTGACTGATCGTCTTATTTAAAATTTTATGTAAATTATCATATTTTTTGTGGTGGCTTGCTTTATTAATAAAAATTCTTCGAAAATGATTTAAATTTGACTATATTTGCACAAATTTTTTGAATAAGATAAGTGGTCAAAGCTGTGGTAAAAAAACTCAAACGAACAATAATTTAGAACAGAGGTAGTACATTCTTGACCAGTAATTAGTCCCACGTGTGTTATTTTAGTGACGTAATTGGTTGATAATGTTATATTCATATTTGAAGACGCTTCTCATGTCTGCAATCATTGTTTTTTCCACTAGTTAATTATTAGATAAGTTAGTTTCCTAAACACCACCTGAAATGAGCCAGGTTACAAATATACCATCACAAATAAGTAAAGAACTTTAGTTGAAGAATAATAGCGCACCACAGCGTGTCTTTCGAATTGCAAAATACCATTCCATCAAGTTTCCCCGCATAAGCAGACTTTATTATTAGGGAACCATTCGGGTAGAGAAACTTATAGAATATCAATACTACCCCTATTCTCATCTTGTTTCCTCTTTGTATTGCTGTTTTATTGTAGCAGTGTTGTGAAAAATATTTTTATGGTACAAAATAAAATAAAATTCTTTTAGGTGAGGGTTCACCTCTAAAATAAACTAAACTATTCTAATAATTTTGGAAACCTCTAAAATATTTATATAATGTTTTAAGCTAGTTTAAAATTGTTAAAAGGTATTTCCTAAATAAAAAATCAAATCAGTTGCACTCGACACGCAAAGAGAGGAAGAGTAATATGGGCAGTATTAACATTTACAAAACAAAACAATATCCCCAACAAATTACAAATGTTGACTTTGATGGAAAACATGATGGCATGGTATTGGCAGCTCAAAAGACACTTTGTAATGTCATTCTTAAACTCATGTTATGTATTTTCTGACTCTAGCTCTTAGGTAGGGACCAATATAAATAAGTTCAATCCTAAAGACAACTTCATACCATGTCTTATATTTATTTCAATAAATTAAAGGATTGTTTTTGGAATCCAGTGAGATTTTGCATTCTATCATTATATTACAATATATATCCCAATTAATTTGCCTGATTTATCTGTTTGGGAAAGCTTGGTGTTAAGTTCGTAAAGATATTAAAGAGGGCAGAAAAAAAGAGGGCTCTTAAGAACTCAAACCATGACATTTGTAGATAAAATGGTTTACTCAAACCATGCTCAAGCTTAACTACAATGAGATCTTACTACGGAGAGTTCATTAACATGATGGTATAAGAAAAAAACAATTGCCACGGAGAGTAAATGCTCTGTTCGTGTTTGATTCCACATGTTTATGCGATAGGTACAATAATGACTGCCAAATTTCACCAAAACATGACATCTGAACACAAACCGAAGGGGACCTAGGAAATCTGTTTGTGCTTTTTTTCGTTAATGACTTCACTGAAAGTCTAGAATCTATTTGTTCAGCAATTCACATGACCTTCGCTCAACGTGGGAAATCCATGTGTTTAGTAATTCAAGGGTCGAAAACTCAATATGAATGATGTCTGACCAGTCAGATCTTAGCAAACGTCTCATCCGCATTTTATCGACATGTTTTTGGGGAAATCTGTTTTCTTTTTTCAAACATTCACTGAACCTAAGTAATTAATGCATAATATTTCATTCACTTCACTGAAACTCTGAAAGTCTAGAATCCATTTGTGCAGTAATTCGGTCAAGAACTCGACAAGAATAGTGTGACAGAAGCACGTACATACACACAAACAGATCCATTTATTAGATACACACATGGATCTCAGCCAGAATACATAGATCACGGCACGGTCACGGCCGGATCAGATGGCATGGCAATGCACATCACTCCACGCTACAAATCTGATATGCTAGAAGGCACATCGTCAATCACCAAACACGCAAGCATGCAGCATGCGAAAAAGCTAAATACAATAGAAAATAATGTGTAGCGCCGTGTCAATACTCAATATATGCGGCACGAAGTCATCCTAGATCATCGATCAACAATCATGGCTTCGGGCCAGTAGGCTCCGGCAGGGGCTGGGGCTGCGGTGGCACAGGTAGGTTGGGATTAGGCAGGGGCTGTGGCGGCACCGGCAGAGGCTGAGGGTTGGGCAGAGGCTGCGGTGGCACCGGAAGGGGCTCGGGATTGGGCAGGGGCTGTGGTGGCACTGGCAGCGGCTGAGGGTTGGGCATGGGCTGCGGTGGTAGCGGCAGAGACTGCGGTGGCACCGGCAGAGGCTCGGGTTTGGGAAGAGGCTGTGGTGGCACCGGCAGTGGCTCGGGGTTGGGTAGGGGCTGAGGCGGCACCGGCAGCGGTTCAGGCTTCGGTAAGGGTTGTGGCGGCACTAGCAGCGGCTCGGGGTTAGGAAGGGGCTGTGGTGGCACAGGCAGGGGCTGCGGCGGCACCGGCAGAGGTGGCACTGGCAGCGGCTCGGGGTTGGGCAGGGGCTGTGGTGGCACCGGCTGCGGCTCAGGCTTCGGTAGGGGTTGTGGGGGCACTGGCAGTGGCTCAGGCTTGGGCAGGGGCTGTGGGGGCACTGGCAACTCGGGTTTCGGCATCGGCTGTGGTGGCACCGGCAGCGGCGGCACGTCGGGCTTCGGGAGCTCCTGCAGCTGCCGCGCCGCGTTGCTCACGCCACTGCACGAGAGCAGCAACGCGAGAACGACAACAAGAGAGGACATGGTGGACGTGGAAGCCATTGCTGCTGATCTGATCAATCAGCTCCAACTCTGCTGTGTGCTGGATGCAGAGAACGGGCAGCAAGCTGTGGTATTTATAGGAGGAAAACGAGCTCACCGGAGCCGCCGACGTCGGTGTCCTGCGGTTGGCGTCCAGAGCCTTGATGCTTTTGCTTTCCCAGCTTCACTTGGCTTCTCTGATCGATCGATACCGCAGCTTCAGGCGAGGACGTATAATTCCTGTCCTGCCATTAATGGAGCTGCGGACGGATCGGACGAGAGGTCGCCATTTCGGCGTACGCCCGGCCGGGTTGCTTGCCGCGGCTGCACGACGTGACGACGATGCGAACCGCGTGCACGCACCGACCCCGAGAGTACCCCCCCGCTGCCGAACTGATCGAGCCACCTCGCCGGAAAGGAAAACGACGGCGCCGTACGGCGGCTGCGCACAGGTCGCGGTAACATGAGGTGCGAGGAGAGACTCGGCGCTAGGGGGAGAAGAGTAAAAGGTGGACCACGCGGCAGTGCCAGTGCGGTAGGCCGTGGCTGGCCGTGGGATTCCGACGCGCGAACGCTGCCGAGGCACGCGGCCGGCGGTTGGCCGAGGCCAGAAGTCGTTTGCCCCCGCGCCCGCGGGGTGATTTCGATTGGATGGCTCCATCCATGACACGCCTAGATAGATGCTGCGAGTGCAAATTGGTGAGGCCCTGAGTCCTGAGAGGGCTAGAGATCTAACTGGTTGAAAAAGAGTCGCTGAAGACAAAATGTGACAAGTGAGGCAGGGGCAAAAACATAAGTTGAACTAGTACACTTAGATAGACATAACGGTCTTACATCTTTGTTTTCGGTACACTGGCATATACCATCTCATTTTCTAATGTTCTGTGGATACTAACCCATCACATGATGTTGCCGTGGTGGAATACCGCTTGTGCTTTTGCTCTTGTGAAATGTTTCTCTCTTTCTTATTCTTATGTCTCTGTATGACCTGTTTCGCTCTATCTTAAGCATATCTCTTGCTAAGTGAGTAAGTATGTGCACTCTTTTGAGTAGGCAACGATCAATGGTACTGTTCTAAATAGGCATGGTATCGCTTCACTATCAGTATTTTTTTTTCTTTCGTAGGTGAAACTGTGAAAGCTCTCTACTTCTAGTATAACGGAGTTGAGAATTTTAAAGTTTATAGGAGATTCTAATTATAATGATAAGTTGAATGTTTGAATAAGGATTTGAGTAGCACTCTGAAAAGTTCAAACATCTGAAGTTCAAACAGCAGTTAGTGTTGATCGCCCTGTGCTGCTGTTGCCGACTTGAGGTTCCGGCTTTTTGTCTGTTGATTGCTGACTGTTAATGTGCCTCGGCAGCAACCTCAGATCAGATCATCTCTGTGTAAAAACCTTCAATTTTTTAATAAAAATAAAACCTTGAAATTGTAATAAAATTCATATCATATCAGCAAGCAAAAATGAACTGCCTGTAAATAGTTTCAAGTTGTTGTGCTAAGTTAAATTGAGCAGTGGTCAGATCATATAGAAAAGACTATACAAAATAGAAGTTCGGGATAAAGGTTTGTATTCAGCTAGCCAGCACCGCGCACATGGCGTCAGCAGGGAGCGGACGCCGTCTGGGAAGATTGAAGAAGTACCGTCCGACTTGGGCTTGATGCAATGCAACGAGCGGGGCCCAAAACGATAGAGGGTTTAACGTTTTGGGCCGTATCTGAGATGTTCTGCAGAAACGTTTTGGGTTTAAACGACTGAAGGACCAAATTGACCACAGACAGGACTGCAGAAACCAATAAACCATGCATAAACTGAACTTTCCGACTTCGAGTCGTGTATTCCAAATTCCACCCAAAGTTCACTATGAAAAAATAAAGATTTTCATCACATCAAAATATCGATACATGTATAGAATATTAAATATAGATGAAATCAAAAACTAAATGTGCAGTTTTGTTGTATTCTGCGAGACAAATATTTTAAGCCTAATTAATCAATTTTTGGATAATTTTCACAAATACAAATGAAACGCTACAGTGACACACACTGTAAGGCCAAATTTAGGGTGCAAATTTTGCATCTAAACAAGGGCGACAGCAAATCAGTGAGCTGAGATCCATGCTTTTTATTTATTCATTGAGTGATGAACACCACAAGGACTGTCATAACACACGCATGCACCAATATGTATGTACATGCCAAGCCACAAAGACAGACTATACGTTCTCGGTACACTCGATCGACGGAAAACGAACACGAGCAACACGTACACCATGGCATCATGGAGTACACACGACACGACAAGACACGATAGATATATTCAGCATTGGTCGGGTGCGTCATGGCTTAGCCTCAGGCTCTGGGAAGTGGAACTCGGGAATGGCAGGGATCTCGGGCTTCGGCGGCAGCTCCATCTCCGGCAGCTCGGGCTTGGGCGGCAGCTCGACCTCGGGGAACGGCGGCAGCTCCGGCTTCGGCGGCAGGTGCACCTCCGGGAACGGAGGCAGCTCGTGCTCTGGAACCGGCAGCTCCGGCACGGGCAGGTGCGGCGGGAACTCCGGCTCCTCCTCCTTGAGCGCCGCTTCCTCCTCCAGCCTCCGCGCCGCGCTGCTCAGGACGGCACAGGAGAGGACCAGCGCGAGGAGGAGGAGGGCAAGGGTAGTGGACATGGCGGTTCTCGATGTCATATTGGACCGGATGGGGATGGCTCGTATGGTCTGTGTCACTGTGTGAGGCTCTGAGTTTGAGATCGGATGCGTTGGAACGCAGGTGCTCTGTGTTACTTATAGGCCATGATGATGGGGTGCAGAGGTGTCGCCGTGTCAGCGTGTCGAGGACTTTGGTTGGTCACCAACAGGGCAACAAGGGGCTTGTGCACAGCTTTGGTGTCCGAACGTCCGATCCTTTGTGCCGGGTACTGCTGACGCCTGATGGATCTGATCGACGGAAGGATAATTTAATTGGTTGATGAAAGAACAGTATATGTCTTTCGTACGAGCACGGTTGTTAGGCCACCGGTTTATATGTCTTGCACAGGCGCACAGCACACGGGCAGGGAGTTCAGACCTCAGAAAATCTGTATAGCCTGAAAGATGGCCAACGCTCCGCGACGCTCTCCCGTTTAATTTTTCACGTTCAGTTTGCTGATGAGTCGAGCACATCAGGGATTCAATCTCACGCCAGCACATCGTCCAAATTCTCGTCTGCCGATCAGGTTAGGCTAACTAGAGCCAAGTTTATTTGCTGTTGCATGCTCGAGTCCACAAATTACAGTCATCACAAATTCAACGGTTCCAACAGCTATAGGTTAAACCTTGTGAGCCTCGATCTGCTAGTATCATTTCCTTTCCAAATTAAACACGATCCCCGTTCAAGTTCTAACTCGATCAAAAGTCTGACCGAGAGCAGGTCCCTTTCGATTACGCACCGGCACCCTCCTGCCTGCATCTGCGTACGTATATGACCCAGCCGACGCATCCGATCCACAACTAACTAATTAACCCTGGAACTTTACCACGTCTGCACTGCACCCGCCAAAGTTTTACCCACGCCGGCGCGCGTGCGATGGGATCAGCGCTGGTACGTGACGCCCGAGCCGCAACAACGCTCGTCGCCGATCCTCCCATCGCCGCCGCCAACACCGCCGATCTGCCGGAAGACGTGCTCTACGAGATCCTGCTCCGCGTCCCTGCCAAGGACCTCTGCCGCCTCCGCGTCGTCTGCCGGTCATGGCGCTCGCTCACCTCCGACGACCCGGGCTTCGCCAGAGCCCACTCATCCCGCCACCCGCAGCTCATCGCCCTCCTCCCTCGCAAGGACGAGATCCACGTCGTCGACATGTACTCCGGCAGCATCAGCAAGAGGATACGCGGCCTCAGCTTCCGGCCGTTCAGCTTGAACCTGAGCACGCAAGGCGATCTGGTCTGCTTTACACAAGCTAATACTGACACGAGTTTCTTCTTCTCCCGAGACGACCCTCTTGCCATGGATTCACAGGACTGTATACTAGACCCGGCCGTGGGCGTAACCAGCACCTTGCCTGATGGAAACATGTACGCTTATTATCGATCAACGTGTATACTCGGGCACGTCCCCTCCACGGGGGAGTGCAAGGTGCTCCGCGTCGGTTTCCTCTTCGCCCCAAACGATGCCCAGTCATGCGAGGTCATAACAATCGCTGCCGGCGCCGGCGACGGCGCCCGACGACGATGGAGGAGGAGGCCAGATCCTCCTATCTGCGTGTCACTGGAACACTGGAACATGGCAGCCATCGGCGGAGTCGTTTACTTCCTATTGGGTGGCTTGTCTCTTGACGTCAAGCATGACAGTGTAGTTTCGTTCGACCTGGAGGCCGAGGAGTGGAGTCCGACAACTATTCGGGGTCCCTTGAGCACCCAGCAAGATGACGCCAAGCTCATCTATATCAGTCTCCGAGTGGGCTACCTCCAGTTAGCCAAGCTGAATGGTTGCTTGGCCATGATCCATCATGACAACAAAGATTGCTCAATGGATATATGGTTGTTGGTCGAAATGGACAATGCGTCATGGACCAAACGATACTCCATACAATACGCTTCGTACTCGGAGTGCCATTTATATAATCCTCCTTCTCCATTGGTCGTGTTAGATGACGAGAGGGTAGTAGTGTGGTTTAAAAGGGAGAGGGTCCAAAGAGCATATGATCCAAGGATAGGTACATGGACAACCCTGGCCATGCTGGAAGACTGTTATTTACCCATGAGCATGTACGAAGGAAGTCTCTTACGATCAGGCGGTCTTCAGGCTGAATCGACCTTTGATCATCCTCCAGCATACACCCAATTGATTGCTGGTGCTCTGGGTAAACTAAAATGCAAAATAGAATCTTTTTGGTTTGCATGATTGTGGGCAACACCAGAACAATTTATTCGTTGATCTAAAATAATAGTAGTAATTGATTACCTGTAACTTCCTATATTTTTATTATATTGCACACATGGTAGTGCTAATATCAAGTTGTCAGCTATATATCTAGACTTCAGCATATTGTTTTGTGCAAATCAAATTATTTATCTGTAGGCGTGACGTACATAAATGTAACGAACAAAGCTATATACATGTACACGATGCATGTACGCGCTGAGAAATGGAAACCACAAAACAAGCAGAACACGCAACACACCATGCAGTACACGAGCGGACACCCCGAGTCCCACCCTTCTTCACAACAACGAAACAAACCAAGCGGAGTAGCTAGCGCGGCGTATATGCCGTAGGATATGATGCAGCCCCGATCGTGGCGCTTCGATCATGGCTTAGCAGCCTCTGGCTCCGGGAAGTGGAACTCGGGAATGGCGGGCATCTCGGGCTTGGGCGGCAGCTCCACCTTGGGGAACGGCGGCAGCTCCGGCTTGGGCGGCATGTGCACCTCCGGGAACGGAGGCAGCTCGACCTTGGGCAGCGGGGGCAGCTCGTGCTCCGGCACCGGCAGCTCTGGCACGGCCAGGTGCGGCGGGAACTCCGGCTCCTCCTTCTTGGGCGCCGCTTCCTCCTCCAGCCTCCGCGCCGCGCCGGCGCACGAGAGCAGCAGCGCGAGGGCGAGCGCAAGTGAGGACACGGCGGCTCTCGAGGCCATACTGGATGGGAAGGCTTGTGTTGTGTAATCGTAGTTTGAGCTGTGGCTTGTTGGGACTTGGGATGGATGATGAAGAGAGGAGCATGCTGTGTACTTATAGTTGCATAGTAGCCCATGGGGCTGCTGGTGCGTGTAGGCTCGAAGTCGCAGTTAGGTGTCGCACTGCCCTTTGGTTGGTCATCAGCAGGCTTCTACACAGTCGGTAGTACTTGATTAGCGGAACGATTTGGTTGAGAAAATAAACTGCTGTTAGGCCACCGGTTAAGAGGATATGGCATGTTGAACGAGCACCAAAACTCAGTACAATGACACTTAGTTCAGAATCAAGCTAGCCTAAACTTCGCTAAACTTCGTCAATATAAACATATAATACATTGTTCTCCTGCCTGTTTGTACCCAAAAAAATAAGCTGAAACCTACGGCATGTTCGTTTGGCTGGTGCTCATTTGTTTTAACAGAAGAGTACTGCTTGCTGGTGGCTGATCTGTTCAAGTACTGCTGGCTGGTGACTGATAAGCCAGACGAACAGGACGTCAGAAGTTGTAAATGGCCATCGGCCATGGATCTACCTTGTCTACTACTCTACTACCTCACGCGCGTGGGCCCCGTCCACATGTACCACGCTTGGTCATGTATCAAACACATTAGGAATCAACACAACAGTACAGCATAATCCAAGTTATGATCTATATCGATTAAGTTAGACTAACTTCAGGTGGTAAAGTTTCTTCGAAGGAAACCAACTGCAAGGTCAATGCAGTCATGAGTCGTGTCCTGGCACAAATAATGTTCATCACATTCACAGCATAAAACTGAAGCGGCCACCCCAACAATCAACTGACTTGTAATTCATGATAATACAATAATTTTGGACTTGGTGTCAATTTCACCGATGAAGTAACAAGCAAAAAGTTGAAGAGCAAAATGTAGCGAGCCGTTACTATAGATCTTAATGATGCATACTCATGCATAATATGCACAAGTGCATACACAAATGGCAAGCACTGTTCTGTATCTTGCTCTGACAGAAGGGTTGCATATGTTCCCAACCATTTTTGACATTGCTTGGCATTTAGGTATGGTTTGTCGACCAATATTATCTGTGAAACTGAACAGTTAGCTGGTAGTTAAGAAGCACGAGTATACAACAGGGAACAGACAAAATAGAACCATTTAAAACAATGTCACTTAAGAAAAGGTTGTACCTCAATAGCATGGACTCAAGAATCATGACAGAAACCTTCATCACACAATTTCAATACCAGATGAGATACATAGCTTGGAATCCGCTCCACCACTGATCACGCTGTTTCCTTTCCACCAGTCAGCACATAAAACCTGCAATAACAGAGTTAGCTAAGGACCTCATTCTTTTCCCCTGCCATTGAAATATGGAAAAAGAAACACCGCACAAAACAAATACCTTATCTTCGTGTGAGTCCACAGAAGCCAGTGGCCACTACAACAGGAGCAATATCATTAGCCACAAATTCATGCAACAGTTAAGGAGCAGATGAGGTGAATAACGAGATCATTAGAATCATACCGCTGTTCTTAGATCCCACAACATAACTTTTCCATCAAATGAAGATGATACAAGATGGAACCAGGAGCTTGGATGCCATTTACAGGCGGTGATCCAGCTTGAGTGAGAGGAGAACTGGAAAACAGGAGCTAATGTTCCTGTTTTGCAGGAGGGAAACACATCAGCTAATTTGAATATGTTTCAAGGAAAAAAGATAACTAAAAACATAGTCATAACATATTTACCAGGTTTGCGAGGGTCCCATACCCTCAAGATTGGATCAGATCCACCAGCAGCAATCAATGAAGAGCCCTCCCCACCACAGTCCAGGCAATTCAAGGCCTTCCCACAAAACTATGAAAAGGTTCGAGTGTATAAGTGAAATAAGACATTTAGTTGAGTATATAAAAAGATTTAATTATGAAATGGAACACTATAGTCAAAATATGAATAAGCTGCACTTAACCATTAACAGTCAAGAAATAAGTGGGGAATTCCATTTTTCGGATTCTCCTTACGCAAATTCAAGATAAAATGATCACTAAAAGTGGAGATGCCGGTGAATTGGCATAGAAAAATTTAAGTGAGGAAAAATTATCATGACTCATTATTGAAACCAATTTGATGGAGTTAAGTAAATAATTGGAATAAAAAGAAACTGTGCATACCACATTCCACGTTTCTTTCACTGTTTGGACATCCCACTGCCGAATAGAATGATCCCAAGATGCTGAATATATGGTTTGCTGCTCAGGCCAGGTAACAGCACTAACACATTGTGTATGTCCCATAAGTGTTGAAGTGGCCAAACCCTGGAAAATAACAGGATCCAAACTGTGAGGTGAGTGTGACTTATCATAAATTCATGACTGGAAAAGGGGGAAAAAATCCTACTTACTAACAGACAGCAAAGACAGAAATCTCTCACAAGTCACAAAATCATGGTAGTCAATACACATTAAATATATCAGATACAAGGTTTTGACATCATCCACCTCAAACATAATAACTGGAACTAATTCATCCAATCCAGATACAGCGCAATGGATAGACCATGAACAGAAATTGTTGTTTTGCCGATGAGTATCCACACACTTTACAGGTCAGCACATCAAGAGCAAAGCAGTAAATATCAAATAAGGTGATGGAAATGCATAACTTCCAAATTCAATAGGTCAAAGGATGGATACTCTGCTGTCTTGCTACTATGGACAAGACCGCTGAAATCAAAGTAGAATGTAGCTAGTACCTCTAACTGAGACTCTTCAGGTCCAGATAAGTCAGAGTTCATCCTTCTCTTCTTCAATGAAACAGCATCGCCATCTTCTTCAGATCCTTCAACTGTCCACAACTTGATGGTGCTATCCCAGGAACCAGAACATAGCTAGGTACCCAAAGAAGAGGTCAGAAGGAAATGTTGATACAGTCAGTAAAAGTAGCAATAACCTTGATGCGGAACACCAGATTTGAGTGATCATTACCATATCTCTGGAAGGGTCTACAGCAACACTTTGAACTGATGATGTGTGCCCACGAAGAATTTTGTAAGCCCCAACACGCTTTGGGTTGTCCATACTGACTGATGCATCACACTTGAGGAGTCCAGGCATAATATATGATATAAGAAAAATATTAAGATGGAATAAGCAGGACTTAAAAAGGTTTAAAAAAAAGTGTGTGAGCATCTTTACCTTGTATAGGCGCAATGACCTATCCTTTGAGCCAGTCACTACGTGCAGACTGCCCTCAGTTTCAACTCCTGCAATAACATGATTCATGCCAGTCACTTATAAAATAATACGAAAGTGCGACTGTGCGACTGTGAAGCAGAAAAAGTACTGGACATATGCCTTCACAATGAGAAAAAGATAAGTATTTCGAGCATGCTGACCTTTATTGATGAATCTGGTGGATGTAATTGCATTGCTGTGTCCCTCCAAAATGTGTGTGCATACTGCTGCATCTTTCCATAATCTAAGGAAAAAATGGAAAGGGAAGGTATACAGGAAGTTCACATACTTGCAACAAATCTTCCAGAGTTAAAGAAAAGATTATAGGTTTTGAGCTATGCATACCTTGCAAGGCCATCATAGCATCCTGTTAATATGAAACTGCAAAACAACAAGTATAGTTTAGTAGTAATACAAACTACATGAAAGTAAAACTTCAAATAAAGATCCAAGATGTAAAATGTTCATTTTAACAACAGAAATTAACAGATTCGTCACTGGTGTAGCTTCCTTTGTTTTTTATGTGATATTATAGAGGTGGAAAAGTGTTCTATCTGATTAGTACCCCTAGCTCCCTAGAGTTCCCCTAACTTATCTGGTGTGTGCTACATTTTACAAACCAATGCCTATGTTAATTGATGGTTAATTGATCACTATGATTACAGATGGGTGGTTTAGGAGACAAATGGTTTTCATATGTAGCAAGAGAGATAACCTTAGTAAGGTCATCCTATGATTAGTATTCCCAAGTTGTACTCCTAGTTGTGTTAACACTACAAAAGTAGGTGGGCAGACAGCAGCAGAAGAGCATACTGATGTGTAAAACTTAGCTGAAGTACACCAATGCCAGCGTAGTCAAAATACCTATATCAAGCAACTATAGATTATCTAAAGTATCTAGAGAGGTGTTTACACGAGCCGAGTCATCTGCTTTGTCTACCAAACCAGCTCAACTAAAACCATATGCAACCAAGTTTGTGCACCAATTAATCTCCTACCAAACTAAGGCACATTGATCAAATTCAAAATTCAAAGCCAGGTAATCCAGGCAATACACATTTGTCACAAATAACAGAAATAGAAGGCATTTCTAGTCCAGATAAGTTACTCCCATGATTATCAGGTTGCAGTGTTGCACACAAACAAGACCTAAAGCATACCTTGGGTTTGATCCATCAACCGCACTAACCCAATCATCATGGGGGCAAGGTTCCTCCTGCTTCCTTGGTGCCACGGCTTTCACATACTCGAGCTCAAGCACTCTCTCCTGCAAAACATTCACACCCAATCCTCGCACAATTTACAACCATATCCGGCCACAGCAATCCCCCCGGGAAAAATCAAGCGTAAAGCAAACAAAAAAAAACGTACCGCCGAGATGCCCTTGGCAAGGAGGAACTGCTGGAGCGGCAGCCGCACGAGCTCGCCGTCCACGAGGAAGTCAAAGGGCTGCACCTTGTGGTCCGGTTCAGCTGCGGAACGGGAGCGAGTAAAGGATTAGAAATCAATGGCCAGTAAAGCTCTACTGATAGCTGGGATTGGTTCGCGGGGCGCTCACCGGAGGCGAGGAGGCTGTTGACGATCTCGGACAGGCCCATGCGGGAGAGCTCGGCGGGGACGGCGATGGCGGCGGGCGGCGCGCGCAGCGGGGGCGGCATCTTGGTGACGAAGCGCACGCGCACCTGGCGCGAGGGGTCGGCGTCCATGGCTGCGGCGGCGGCGGCGAACGGGAGGAGGGCGAGGAGGAGGTGGTGGTGGTCGTCGGCGCGGCGGCGGCGGGAAGGGTCGCAGACGGGGTTTTGGGAGTTCGAACAGTGGGGTTTATTTGGTTAGGGTTTGAGAGATCGTGGGCCCCAGTTTCAGCGAGAGAACAGGGAGGTGTGGCCGTGTTGGGGGACGACGGAACAGGAATGAGTGGTATCCCTTTTATTCCTCTCGAAAAAGAAAAAATTACATTTCCAGGTAGGCCTGAGAAAGAAACTCCTTGGACCGAGCCCAACCTGTGGTACAGTACCCAACAGCTAGCCCAATACCGCCGTGCCCACCACCCGCGCGAGAAATATAACTTGGCCCGACCCGACAGCGTTTCTAAGCCCAGAGCAAGGGTTTTCGGCCCGAAGCACTGAAACGCGGGCGTCTTCTTCCTCGGTACCACGGCTGAAATCAGGGAACGAGATCCTCTAACATACTCTCATCTACCTCCGAGGGACGTCCAACTCAGCTGCGACGTCCATCGGGCATCTGACGGCACGCACGTCATGTTGCTCCTTTCGGTCCTAGGTGCGGTCTGGGTTCGCTCGAGGAGGAAAGAAAAAATGACGCAAGATGAGTCGAGGAGACGAAGGTGAGCCGGATGGAGACGGCTTGTCCGCGCTGCTCGGGTGCTTAAGTTTGAGCAGATTGCCTCTCTTCTGTTTTCTCCTCATGAATTGCTCTCTGGTATTGATCGAACTCCCTTGATCAGAGCCCCAAGCTTTCCCATGGAGAAAGAAACTTTGTTGAAGATTTAGGTCATATATGCCATCCGTAGGAAACCAGGCTTAGCTAATCATGATCGGTTGTAACTCTGTTAGCTTGTACCGGGTCTCTCAGCCCACCGTTGGTCCATCGGCCACGTTCCCTAGCATGTAGTACTCGACAATTGACATCAATAGAACTTGAGCATTCTGTCAATTTCCCTCTTACACCATCAAAGCGAATTGAACAGCCCTAAGATGGAAGGAGCAGATAGGTGTGTAGTACAATTTCATATGATTGGTCTCACTGAATATGTCCGATAATATGTAATTGGTGATTGCAAAATATTTTTGCAGTTATTCAGGATTTCTGACCATCCTAGACTTCACTTTTGGTGCTTTTAGTTATGGAGAAGAAGTGGATATTTAGCTTTATTTTATCATTTTGCAAGCAAGCAGTTTTCGTCCGAGGACTAATCTGTGTGCATGTTCAGTTCTGGGAGGAACTCAGTAAAGCCATTTTGCAAGCAAACGATTCATGAGGCAAATCTGTATGCCAATCGATGATAATACTGATCTGTTGCTATACTGAAGACTCAAATAAGCTCGGCTTCTAGGCCAAAAGGCTGACGCATCCCCTTGCAGCCCTCCTTCCTCGTGCGGTGTTCTGTCCAGTAGGCTGACGAATCCCCTTGCGGCCGTGGCCTCGGCGGCGGCGGCGGTGACCAATCGGAACCCGCGATGGCGGATGCCAGGGCACATAAGACGGGGGCGAGCGAGGCGCGAAACTCCGGTGCCGGTGGACGTCGAATAGCGGAGCCGCGGAGGACGGCGACCGGCGACGAGCGAGCCGCGGCACTCGAAGCTAGCGGACGGAAGGGGCCGCCTGTTTCTCCACGTGTGCAGCCGAAGACCTTGGGATGCTTTGGCCACTAGACTTTGGCTGCAGGAATCGTTAGATGCACAACGAACGGTGGATGGCGTTTTACCTCCCTCTGAGGTAGATCTTAAAACTGTAGAGGATCCCGTTCCGAAATCAGGAGCAATCAGATTCAGATCCGTGTTAGCAATATCGTGCCATGTGCTCAAAAACAAAAGGCAATATCGTGCCAGCGCTGACCAATGCTGGTGCCGCGGTACAAAACCCTACCAACCTCGGAGGCGGCTCTCGCTGCCGTGCGGCGTGGTTAATGAGCAACGAGGTTTGGTCAGGCAATCCGCACAGATCACAGAGGGTACGGTGGTGAGTGGGTGATAGTGACTCGCGAGCAGCGGCAGCTTGCAAGCTCGGCTACAGCTTGGCGTGGCTCCTCCCGAGCGCAAGGAGACCCAGGACGAGACGTCGTGGCCTTGACTCTTGTCCGATCCGGGCGCGCACAGAACGTGACGATGGCAGATCGATTGCGAGCTGGTTACTGCTGGATTGATCGATTCTTCTATTCCTCGAACTCTGGCAGAGTCAGTCAGTCAGTACTCGGTAGCCGTTCGGGGGTGTTTAGTTCGCGAAAAGGGAATGTGAAGTTTGGTGAAAATGTCACATCGGACACTGTAGCGCACTGTAGCATTTTTCGTTTGTTTGTGTTAATCGTTATCCTATCATGACCTAACTATGCTTAAAAGATTCGTCTCGTCGTGTACATTAAAACCATGTACTTAGTTCTTTTATTTACCTCCATGCATGAGAAGAGAGATTTGATGTGATTTGATGTGATAGGTGAACAGTGAAGTTTGGAGAGAGAATTTTTCCCTTTTCAAAGGAAGCCCAGGCCAGAGACAAACGGTTGAAATAGAACTAGCGATGTCAGTCAGTACTCGGTAGGGTTCCTGTCGCACGTGCACGCTATTTGACACCTCAGCGGCACGTGCTCATCCACGAATCGATGGTCCGTCCATTCATCCCTGTGCGAGGGTGCAGCTTCTGCTTCTGCACGAAACCGGCCTGCACGACGGGATCAGCGAACGGGATCGCTAGTAAAATAACTCCGTACAGTGCTAGCGACTGCATGAGCAACCGAGTCGCATCGCACTAGAAAATGCCCCGACCGAGTCCCTACGCCGCCTCTCGACCGAGCACTGATTTTCTGAAGAAAACAAATGCGCTCGCTGCATCGCCCAGTCAGGACTCCGGTGGCGTCCGGGCCGTGGAACGTGCGCGATCGAGCGGGATGGCGGCATGGCGCAATGATTCGGAGCCCACTGGCCGGCGGCAGCATATATTCCCGTCCATTCGCGTAGGCCGCCGCCCGGCCGGGGTCGCCCACGACGGCACTGCCACCAACCAGAGAGAGAGAACCAATCACTCAATCAGTCAGAGACTCATGAGAGCCTGCTGCACCACGATTGGAGGAGTTGGTTGCCGTTGATTGGAGAATCTAATCTGGGCTGCGCTGGGGTCAAAGGGAAAGGGGTCGACCAAAGAGCTGAATTCGTATGGACATATACCTGGGGCTTTGGCTGTGTTTTGCCTTCTCATCATCACCTCGCGGACGACGAACTTGCCCGGAGAGCCAAAAGCCGGTGGGTGATCATCGCCGAGCGAGTGAGTGATCTGACTGACTGAGTGAGCGGCCAGGGTCCATCTTTCTAGCTCCTGCAGTGTTTTATCTTGCTAGGGAGGGAGTGGGAACGTCTCGTTAGTTTCAGGCCGGGTGTGCCGTTTGCAAACACTGACCAGATGTTTGCTCTGTGTTTTCATGAGGAGTTCGGTGTTGGGGTGGGGGTGCCTTGCAACTTTCTCTCGCCCTTTTGGTGTTTTAGCAAAACTTGCTGGTACGGTACGCGTTGCTCCAAACAGAAGCTGCACGACAGGTACAAGTTGACCGTTTCATTTCCTCGGTCATATTGGTAAGACGTAAGAGAAATTCGCTTGGTTAGAAAAAAGATGCTAGGCTCTAGCGGCTGCTACTAAGTGCTAAACACTCCGGGCTAACCGCCAGTGTGCCGGAAATTAATGTTATGTTACCGTACAGCATTGCTGCGGTTAATGTGTCTGGGCCATTGCAAAGTTTTCCCTCCAAGGCAGGGCATTGCATTTGGAGTGTCGGGTCCGTTTGGCTCTGACGGTGTGGACCCTACGAGCACACCTACCAAAACTAATGAGGCCCATCAGGTACAGTAAATTCTAGGAGACCGCATAAAATTGCTGAGAGTGCGACCGTTGCTTTTAGCACGGTACTAGTACGTACTCTGCCGACAAAAGGTAGCTGCTGGTTTTTCACCCGGGGAGCCGTAATAGCATGGGATCCAACCACATGAGGATATTTCCGCTGCATTTTACGCGCTCTGTGACGCGCAGGAAATGCTTCATCAGGCTAGCAAAAGCATCGATCCATAGGATTCTCTCTTCTGATTTGATCTGGAATGCAAAGGCTAGTGGCCATTTAAAACCGGTTTTATGAAACTGATCATCCGTGTTCATGAGAGAGTAAAAGCTGCCGATCGGATGAAAAGTCGAAAATCCCTTCAAGATGTTTGGTGAGACCGTCCCAGATGTACTACATGCATAGTCAAACAGCAATGCGGTTTCGTCTCGTCAGGAATGTCGCCAAAAAACGTCAAACAGCAATGCGGTTTCGTTTTCGTCTGCATCACTGACTCATTTATTCAGTTCCGTTACTCTGAATTTAATCCGCAAGAAAAAAACAAAAAAGAAAATACTACTGGCAAATGCCGTGCTGACCTCAAAGAACATTTCGAGAAAACAAAATTGCCCGGAGAAAAGCATATAAAATACCACACCATGACACCAATAACCCCAAGCTTTTGCAAAGCTACACGCGCGAAAAGGGAGGAGGTGGCAATTGGCACCAGGAGAGGAAATTCCACACGAAATACGCACGCTGGCGGATGGCATCTTGCTGCGGTGGGCAGGCGCGACGAGAACGGGAACCTGCAAAAGCCCGCAAAGCAGCGGTGGTGGTGGATGCGAGCGCAGCTCAGTCTCCGAGAGGTCGTAACCGTCGCCGATGCAAGTGGAAGGGGAGTTCGGGCCGACGCAAATAAAATTGGAACCAGTAGGCGCCCGTGCCAGATCAAATTCACTTCCCTGGTCGCATCGCACACAGAGGCGCGCGTGCTCCTCCTCTCCTACCGCCACTCTTGTCCTGCAGTGCCAGTGACTCAGTGAGTGACCGCTGCACTGCACAGTGCGCACGCTCTCTCTCCCAGTCCCACTGCTCTAGTGCTTGCTCGCATCTCTTCTTCTTCTTCTTCTCTTTCTAGAAGAGGAACAAGCAGCAAAGCCGAGCGCACTGCCCATCTCTCTCCCACCCCATCGAATCTCTCACTCTCCGGAGATCTCTCTCGTGCTCAAACACAGGCGTTTCTTCGGTGATCTTCAGTAGCAGTAGAACATGAAGGCGCTGCTGGTGGCGGCGGTGCTCCTGCTCTCCTCCACTCTCGCGGCGTCACGTGAGCCCCTCTTCTTTTTCTAACCTTTCTCTCCTCTTATCTTAGATTTTGTGACCTTGACTGCCATAATGACAGCGGACGCTTCTTTTCTGTTTGTTTGGGGGGAGTTTGTTGTGTGGAATCCTGGGGTTCTCGCTGGTTATTTTACTTGTTTCCTGCGTTCAAATGTGCGACCTCCAAAGTTTTGGTTCTTCTGCTTCCTGTCATCTATTCTTTGCTCCTTGTTCTTGTGGAGGAACCAGACGTTGTACCTGATATGTACAGTACTGTTTTTGCCATGGAGTTCTTTCTAGATTCCTTTCCAGTACATTTTTTTCAAGCTCTGCATCAATTTCAGCATTTACCACCTTCGGTTTTGAAGAGATTCGTTCAAGAACAGAACAGGGAAGAGGGAAATTTCTCCTCATTTTACTCATGCAGATTTGAGTTCTCCCCAAAACCAAAAGGGCTTCCTTTGCCTCCCTTTCTCTCCTTTTGTTTAACTGACATGCAGCACAAAACTTACACGAAAAGCTCAGATTGCCGTTGCAAAAGTGGCGTGCTCTCTCCCTTTCATTGTGTGCAAACCACACTCCATCTGCTGCCTTTTTGTCACATTCCCCTGGCCATTCATCCTGAAATGCCCAAGCTTTCCGTTTAACCAGCACTAATCTTTCGTTTGCGTTGTTCTGCAGAATGGTGCGTGTGCAGGCAGGACGCGCCGCAGGCCTCGCTGCAGAAGACCATCGACTACGCCTGTGGCGCAGGGGCGGATTGCAACTCCATCCATGAGAATGGGGCGTGCTACAACCCCAACAACGTCCCCGCGCACTGCTCCTGGGCGGCCAACAGCTACTACCAGAACAACAAGGCCAAGGGCGCCACCTGCGACTTCACCGGCACAGCCACCCTCACCACCAGCGACCCAAGTAATGGCCCTCACCTTTAGATTGCCCTTGCATTCAGGTTTAGTATCATCTGGTTGTGATTAAGTAGCAGCATCTGCATGATATTGGTTGCAAGTTGCAATTCTAGTAGTTAGTGGGATCAATATTCATTTTGTGCTGCATTGCATCTCTAAAGCTTGTTAAGCGTTTTCCCAGCTTGGGTGCCTGTGCCACCTATAACTTTTTCCCATGGAAGGTTGAGAATCTAATCATTTTGGTACATTTGACTTATCCTGGTGTATTGGCCAAGTTTCAGAGAATCAGGTTCTTTACATTAGGCTATTGAATATTGATGTGGACTGGCCTAACTAAAATAGAAAACTAAGCTTTCTGAACAATTGCAACAAAAATTTGCAAAGGTAAAAGCTGTTGCATTGTGCTTTATTTCTTTGGTGTGTGCTGGCAGGAATTGGCATGACAGTGAAATCAATATTCACGTCGTCTAGCATTGCATCTCTCAATTTTGTTAAAGGTTTTCTAAACTTGTGTGCTTGTGCTACCAGAGCTCAACTTTTGCATTGGATTTTGGTACATTACATTTAGTTATTAGTCAGTGTGAGTAAAAGCTATCCCTGTGTATTGGCCAAGCTTCAGGGAATCAGGTTCTGTACAGGTACTGGATTAGGCTATCGATGTGGACAAGCTCAACTAAAATAGTAAAAAAGATATTTTCCGAATAACTACAAGAAATTTTTGAGAAGTTCAAAGCTGTTGCATTGTGCTTATTCTTTGGTGTGTGCTGGCAGGAATTGACATAAAGTGCATTCATTTTTTTTTCTCTGCAAAAGTAAATTGTAGTGTAACGAAAACAAATTTATTTTGCGATTTTAATTGTTTTATCATTCAAAAGACAGATTCCAGTGCCTTACATGATGTTTATGTTCTACTGCTTCCATGTTCTTCTGGTTTGTGACAATAGCCATTTTATCATTCAATCAGACATTTGTTTGGGAGACCTCCATCAGAGTCTTGCTTGTATCTTATATGGTCTTTATGTTCAATCACTTTCAGGTTCTTCTGGTTGCTCCTACCCTACAAGCGCAAGGTACATTGTGAACCTCACTTAAATTAAATGCACACCATGATACATGAAGTACTACCGCACTGAGGATTGGCTGAGTAGTTCATATTTCAAAATTGTGCACTTTGGGAACTGGTACCCCATGAAACCTATGTATTGTGTTGAATCAGATCTTTTGGAATGCAGTTTGTGCACTGAATTCTGGAATAAGAAACTGGAAGTTATACATCAAAACAGTTGCACTATACAGGAACATTCAACATGCATGCCTACGAGGCTAAGACTTCCGATATTTGCAATTATATGTTTGGATGTATGTACTACCTCTTGGTGGCCATTGTTGTCTTTGTTGCTTCCATAGCTCCATTCTAGAATTCCTTTCTACAATTCTGCATCACGAACAACTTTACTTCAGCAGTGGGTTCAAGTAGCAGGTAGCAGCATAAAAGACATAGCCAATCCATCGTTCAGATGATGGTGTTGGAATTGCTGAACATTCAGCATACTCTTGAGTCAATATTACTAAAGCACTAACAGCATTGCCTTCTTTATACAGCGCTGTCGGAACAATGACCCCGACGACCACTGGAGGCACAATGGGAGGAACCCCAGGAACGTTCACGCCGGGTGCTGGCACCACGGGCACTGGCATGGGAACCGGCACTACTACTGGGACCACTGGCACCGGGCTCGGTCTAGGACCGGCTGGTACCGGCATGGACACTGCAGCGGCAGGCTTCCTCCCAAGGACTGGGCTGGCCGCGATCATCACCGCGCTCCTCTCCACCATGGTGTTCGCATGAGGTTTGGACCCTAGAGACAAGACCCTAAGCCTCCTACCTGCTAGTAGAAAGCACAGCCTTTTTGGCAAGCTCGCTTCAGGAGTGCTCTGATGATCCATGGAGAAAGGAAGAGAAAACCTAATGCATCCTATCGGGATCTCCACTAGCGCCTACTTGTGTTCGGTGCTGATGGGGTTCATAGGGGTGTGGGGGTGCCGTCTTGTTTTCCTTTGTGACCACCGCATGTTCTTCAGTGTACCCTGTGTTTCGGTAGGATGGCTGTCCGTGTCATGCAAGGACGATTGTCTACCTTTTTATTCTGTTATTAATCATGTAAATGTAGGGAAGCCAGTAGGTTAGCTCAAGGCTTGGTTGCAATGGAAATGCTGCTGGGACAATGCCATGGTGTGCTCTTTACCTATCCACTTGCATATGTCATCAGGTTGTTCACACCCTGTCGCCCTGTCGGTGCCTCGATCTTAAACCTGCATAGATTGAAACCAAAGTTGGAACACTGTGATCTCCTGAACATTTGATATTTCCCTTCCCTTCCCGATGCAAAAGATTGACAGCTCTCGTAGATGCATGTTCTCGGAAAAGAAAGCATGGTACTCCCATATATTGTTGATGCCGTTGTGCCGGTCAGAACATGGAGGCAATGCAAATTGCAAATTGATGTTACCGTTAGGTAGCTTAGCGCGTCATACTGCAGCAGTGAAGCGATCGTCTGGTCCCGGTGGGGCTCGCTGGACGCTCTGTCGCCGCTTGTTGCCTTGCTTAAAGCACGGATCCATGAATCCATCCTTGGTAGATGCTGCTGCCTGTAGGCACGCCGGGCGCACACCCTTGCAAGTCGCAGCGACCCCACGGGAGGACGGGGCCGAGCAGACAAGCAGTGGCCGCCGTACCAAGGCGTCCCGGATCCAGCGAAGCCTAATCTAAATCCAATCCAATCCAATCCAATCAGCCGAGCTGCGTGACGGCCATGATGAATGGCGCAGCGCGGTCAGCCCCTGCCTGGCTGGCCGTGTGCAAAGCGCGGGCCGGGCACTCGATCGTGGCGTGCCGATGCGCCATGGATCTCCACCTCTTCTTCCCCTGCCCACGGGGACGGGATCGGTCGAGCGCTGGATCCGTGCGGAGCGGACGCACATGGCGTCGCGCAGCGCGGCGAGCCGGCATGATTGGCGCGTACCCTGACGGGGGCCAGGCCAGGCGAGGCGAGTTACCGCGGGCGGAGGGTAGTAATGGCGATGGCGACCGGGAGCAGGCGCAGGCAGGCAATCATGGGGGCGCTGCGGCTGCTGCTGCTGCGTGTGGCAGTGGCCGCGCGCGCGGCAGAGCAGGGCACCACGAGAGTTTGGGGATATCCACGTGAGCACGCCGGTTTTTTGGGGTGGGCGAGGGGACGGACTGCGACGGCGGCGTCTGGTACTCTGGTGAGCGGCGGAGAACCATACGGATGCATGCGCGCGCGGCGACCGGCGAGGGGCGTGACCGTAGCGAGGGCCGGCGAACTGCTCGGCGGCGGCTGCTGTTTGGGGAAATGCGGAGCCGAGCCGGGCGGGCCTGGGGGGAGTTGTTTGGTGGGCTGGTCTTGGCTGGTCCTAGTCTGCCTCCCGGACACACACCTACAAAGCCCACGGCCTAGTTCGTTCGGTTTGTTTCCTGCCGGAGACCGGCCCAACCAGATTGGAACCACATACAGTTTCTTTTCGCCCTGGTATTTTACTGGGATTTTTCTTTTCTTTTCTTTGGATGGGGAAACTAAAAAAAATCCATACAATCTCTGGGACGAGGGGACTTCAGTTCTCGACGGACATATACACCACGAAAAGATACACATCATTGTATGACAACAGCTGCAAAGGGAACCCCAACTCGTATAGTCGTTATACACCTGCACATGCATGTACAACATCTAGAGCTCCCCCATCCTCCTGGCGCACTCGACGCTGCAGTCTATCGTCTCCTCCACCCCATATCTGCACCTGAACCCCAGGTCCTCGAGCTTGCTCGTGTCAACCCGCACCCTAACCCCCTCCCCTGTCACCCTGCACAAAACAGATCAAGCACACAGCTAGCATCAAGGACAAGGATCAACACATTAAATTCACCATGCAAGGCCAAACAAAACGGAGCATATCCATACTTACTCTTTCCGCTGAATCTTGATCTCGGGGAACTTGGCGGCGAAGCGGTCGAGGATGTCCCGCATGGTGGTGCACCCGGCGGCGCAGAGGAAGCGGCCGGCCATGGACGGCTGGTCCATGCAGAAGGCGTGCGCCTCGCAGACGTCCTCGACGTGCCCCAGCGGCACGCAGCCCAGCACCGCCTGCATGAACAGGAGGCAGTTGTGGTGGACGGGGTGCCCCGTCAGCGGCGACACGATCACCGGGACGGTGCCCCACAGGTGCGGCTGGATGGTGTCGCCGCCGACCACCGCGCACGCCAGCGTCACCACCTCCATCGCCCGGGGCTTCTCCGGCGACTCGTCGTTGTAGCGCAGGAGCTCCTGCTCCGACAGCGACTTGGACCGCACGTAATCCTGCACGCGTACTTACGTGTTAATTTGATCGACTCGAGATGGATCGATCGATCACACAGTTGCTAGTTGATTATTATCAGTTGGACCATGAGCTGAATCATGGATACAAACAGAATGAAAAAAAGCTTAATTACGTCCAAGTAGGCGTTGCTGAATCCGTAGGAGAGGTTGAGCGGCGTCCAGCAGGACTCGTCGATGAAGTCCTTGTACCCGGCGCCGTCCTCTCTCAGCGGCCGTGACGGAGGCCGTGTGGATGACGCGCTTCACCGTGCCGGAGCGCTCGCACTGCCGCAGGATGATGCGCACCGCGTCCACGGTGGCCTCCGTGATGTCCTTGTACTGTGCGGAAAATCATGCAGATTTATCGATTAGCTGGATCGTGTTGTTTGGAGAGCGCGCGCGCGGACTAATGATTACGTGCATGAACAAACGTCAAACGATGAAGTTTAGGATGATTCGTACCTTGGTGCTTGTGGGGTCGTGCACCAGCGGCGTGGCGACGAGGAAGACGAACTCGCAGCCGGCGATGGCCGGCTCGAAGGTGCCGGCGTCGTACATGTCCGCCTCGAACAGCCGCAGCCGCTCCGCCGCGCCGGGGAGCGACCGGAGCAGCCCCGCCTTCTTCTCGTCCCCTGCATGCCGACCAATTCAACGCGCACCGCACCGATCGTCCACGCACGCACGCAGAGCAGTAGAAAAAGCTAGCAAGGTCAGAAGAATCGATCAGGGTCCGGATGGACAGGCTCTCGTCGCACTTAATTACCGAGGCTCCTCCTGAGGGTGGCGTGGACGACGCAGCCCCGGCCGAGGAGCTTCCTGACGAGCCAGCTCCCGATGAAGCCGCCGCCGCCGGTGACGCACACCACCGTGCTCCTCCCCCTCATCTTATTCTCAGCTCCCTCGTCTCCCATTATTCCTTCTCGCCCGCTTCCACTTCAGGTCAAAAGCTCACAGCTCCGGCCGCCGGTTTGAATAGCGCCGGTGTGCCGAGATGGCTTGAATTAACGCATCGATCGAAATATCAAGCACTATCAGGTTGGTGTCATGGGCACGTCATGAGGAAGTAAAGTACGATGCGAAATACTCCTGGTGTGAGCCTGTGAGGGACCAGGCAAGTCCTCAACTCCTCATGCATTTCTAACCATGGTTCTTACTCCGCCGGTCTGCTCATCAGCTTTGGCACTGACGGGGTTTGACGTTGGAGCTGGAGGTACGGCATCAGATCGAGTATCAGTACCTAGTGGATCATTGGACGGGACCGATAACCGATATATCAACTAGCTAGGTAAGACCCGGCGGCCATCTTGACGGCGAATCGGCCGGCCATGACGCACGCAAGGGAGATGTGCCGGCGGCGGCGGTGACGCGTGCTCTCCTCATCCTCTCCCCCTTCGCGGCCGTCGGGCCCACCGGTCGCTTGCCTCTCTGGCTAATGGACCAGCAACAAGAAGGCGTGGCAAGTTACGAGTTTGCCCCTGGCAGCGTGGCACGGAGAGACGCCGCCCGGCCCCGGTCGTTGTCTCGTTGATAGTACTGGCTACCACAATTCAAGCCGACGGAGAGCGCACGGCACATGGTGATTGGCGACAGAAACGTACTGACCTTTATAGTGCTCTCCTAGATTCAGATTTCTGAGGAGATCATCTCGGCTGCTGAGAGCCACTGCTTCTACTTGATATTTTTGGCAAAATGGACGAGTCGGTACGCCATACAGTACGTATTTGCTTGGCTCCTAATACTCCCGAACGGATGTACTTCGTAGTATGGATGTCCATTTCAAATTGCTGTCCGTGGTTGACTTTTTAATAGAGTATTTGATTATTTATTTTATTAAAAATAGTTTAAATATATAGAAACGTAAGTTATGTTGTAAGATAAATAGTTAATTGTTGTAAAGATAAAATCAACAACGAATAATAACTAGGAACAGAGCTAGTACATCGTACTCTTCCGGTTGTCTGATAAGATTGCACTTGAATTCCTATTTATACCGTGCTTTATAAAAATCCCTTCCAACCAATTAAGAACAAAATTAAACTATGGTACATGTGCGTAACGCAATCCACGCAAACTCTGCTCACCTTCTCGCTCTTCAACAATCATTCAGGCGGCAACCGGGCCGACCGGTCGGTTACCTCTCCAACAATCCCTCTGGCTGTATAGTATGTCAGGTGCGATGGGGTGATGACTAGCAACAAGAGGGTGTGCCACACCGGCGGGTGTTGTATCTCCTAAATCATGATTGCCACGATGTCAAACTGCCGGAGCTAGTGCACCACGTAGAGACGAACTGACGTGTAGTACCTCCAGAAACGCATGACCGCACGTATAAGCGACCACGGAGCTTATACGTTTCGGTCTTGTATGTCGTACTTAAAAACTTTAATTTTTGCACACACGATAGTACTAAGTAGATGTGAATTATATCAAAAATTGAGATTCAAATAAATTTTGTAAAAATTCATAAGGAAAAAACAAATTTCACCCGACAAATTTCAGCCATAGTGGATTTCGTCCTCTAGCGGCTGAAATTTATTTTTTTCGTCTGATTTTTTACAAAATTTGTTTGAATCTCAACTTTTGGTATAATTCACATCTAGTTGGTACTATTATGTGTGTAAAGTTTTAAAAAAATTTAAAACCGCTAACTATAACATTCATAAGCTCCGCGGTCGCTTATACATTCGGTTTTTTCGTTCTGGTAGTACCTCCTGCGTTTTCGGTGAGAATTAGAGGTTCAGCTCGGCTGTTGAGGGCCAATTATATTGGACGGTGGACATTATTTCTTCTTGATCTTCTTTTTTTTTTCTTTTTTGCCGATGATGGGTATCAAATTGAGTGGCCATTTTTGGGACTGTAGCTAGGATCAATGACAAGCAGTCTGAACGAATGTTGGTACGCCAGAATCCAGACAATAGCACTGGTTTGTTGACTGACTTGAAACCTTTGTATTCATGGAACAGCATCGCGACCCCTCCTGCAATTCAGGAAATAGCACTCCGCCTCATTCCTCTTTGTTTTTCATTTTATTGCCTTCGTTTTTCACTAAGACCGAAAGACTGACTTGCCCCTTGTTGTGATATGTGAACGAGGAGTTCTCTTGTGTATGTTTTTTTTTGTTCGAACTTTGTTATGAATATGACTATGACATGTAGTATGTCGAAGTGGACACGTTACATAATATATGCAATTCGCTATAGTTAACCTTGCTATTGGTTATATCTTAAAGGGACAGGGTCCATTCTACTACCTTATGATTCCACTTTATCCATTTGTTCATGATCAAAATTTTGGTTCAATTTACTTCCGAGTAAAATATTTCAATGTTCAATCTATGCCTTATTGATGTTTGTCGTTTTCATTTCTCCATGTACAATTTGAATTCTAAGTTTAATTTTTTTTGTGCAAGCACCTGCTGACACCGCTTTGCGTGTTTGGAGATCTCCGGAGTGCGAGCATCCTTTGAAGCTTGATCGTGCTTTGTTCTCAAGCTCCGTCAGTAAGTCCACGCGCCAAAAAAAAAATCTAACACAAATTACAATATTTTCACAAAACTACAATTATTACTATTCTGATTTTTTTAGAAAAAATATTACTATCCTGATGGATATGGATCATCACACTTTAAAAAAACACATTGGCATGCGTAAAAATAAGGAGATGGTAGCAAGTCCGAAGCCCGTCAATTTGTGCAAGTGCAATAATTTTCGGCCCGATAAGAGCCAGCCTTTTTCTCGGCCGAGCCCAATGAACTCTCGGGGTCTAATCCCAAGTCCGAAGCCCGTCCGTTACCTCCTCTGCTCCGTACTTGTACCTGAATCCCAAGTCCACGAGTTTGCTGCTTCTTGATGCTTGCACTCTATCTCCCTCTCCTACCACCCTAATGATCCGAGCGAAACACATATACACACTGAAACATCACCAATAAAAGATGAGTCTTCTTAGAACTTAGAAGAAGAACGAAGCTTTGGTTCTACGCACTCTCTGATCCGCAGCTCCAGCGCGCTCTCTGATCCGCATTCCATATGGCTGTAAATTTAGGTAAAAACATCCGAGAGGCCCCTCTATTCGATTACATACACAGACATGTTTCTTTCCATGTCAACCCCAACAGGTTTATAGCAACAATAACAGAGAGATTTTTTTTGTGACAATAACACAAAGATTAGTAGCTGGAATTATGCGTGATAGCGCTCCGGTGGCTACAAATCAATCATGAAAATTGAACCTGGGTACACACAAACTAGTGAACTACTACAATCATGAGCACTCCACGCTGCCGTCTAGCACCTCCTCTACTCCATACCTGTACTTGAATCCCATGTCGACGAGCTTGCTTGTGTCAGTGCCAGGCCGAACTCTCACCCCCTCCCCTGCAACCCTAGCAATCCAAGGAGAACATGGCAACATACACAACGAACGATCACCAACCAATACATATGAAATGGAACAAAATTCAGCTTAACCTTAACGGTGAGACATATATTTACACGTACTCTTTGATCTGCAGCTTGAGCTCCGGGTGCTTGCGCCCGTAGTGATCCACGACGTCGCGCATGTTGGGGTGGCCGGCGGCGCAGAGGAACCGACCGGCGACGGGCGCCGGGCACTCCATGCAGAAGGCGTGCGCCTCGCACACGTCGTCGACGTGCGCCAGCGGCACGGCGCCGAGGAGGGCCTGCATGAACCTGAGCGCGTTCTGGTAGGTCTCGTCGCCGGTGAGCGGCGACACCACGCTTCGTATGCTGATGGGTGCGTCCGGCAGCAGCGTGTCCCCGGCGACGAGGCCGCACAGCAGGGTCACGACGTCGAACGCCTTGCTCGGCGATTCGTTGTAGCTGAGCAACTCCTTCTCGGAGAGAACCTTGGAGGATACATACACCTGCATCCAGCAAGTCGATTAGCATGTCATTATCTTAAAAATGTCGATTAGCACGTACGGCAAGCAGGGCGTTAACAGTTTAACACTCTGAGAACTTGTAGGATCATGCATATGCATCGGTGCAATATATGCTTCGGTTTAGATCAATTGAAAACCTTGCCTCGACCAGATAATTAGCAAATGATGAGAGAAGGCATTGAAGAAACACTGAATGGACACAGTACACTCACGTCCAATAATTCGTTGCTGTAGCCATAGGACAGGTTGAGCGGGGTCCAGCAGGATTCATCGACGAAATCCTTGAACCCTTGGCCGTCCTCCTTGAGCGGAGACGCCGCGACGACCGAGCCGGTGTGGATGACGCGCCGCACCGTCTTGGCCCGCTCGCACTGCTGCAGAATGGTGCGCGTCGCCGCGACGTTCCCTTCGGTGGCGTCCTGACGCCCACAGCACGGATCAAGCTTAGAATGTGTTGACACGAAAACGCGCCAACAAACTCGAAGCCGATCAAACGCGCAGCACAGCTGTCACAACGGCCAACTCCTGAGCTCCTCGGGCAAACCGGTCTGACCGGTTCCTGAAACCAGTCTGACCGCTTTCAAGCAGGAACTCGTGAAGACCTAGAAACTCGAGCTCGGGAGGGACCCCGTCGGAGCTCAAGCAAGCTAGGGTTGCTCTAGGGTCGGCAGGCCACCTAGAACGCCCTTGAACGCCGTAGAGACGAACAAAGAGCAGAATATGGAGGTTGGAAAAGATTAGGGTTTGAGAGATAAAAAAGTAAAGGATAAACGTGTTTGATTCGATTGGAATACATCTCAATCGGCCTTAGCCTTTATATTTATAGGCCGGAGAAGTCTTACCCCTTTCGAATAGGTTACAATATGGGATTAAACTCGGAATCCTAATCCTACTCGAATTACAGAACCAAACCGGTCTGCAAACCGGTCAGACCGGTTTGGCCGGGCCAGAGCCAATTTTGACTATCAACACATGCCCCCCTGCGTTTTTAGTGAACTTGAGAACTAAAAAGCAAGTAATTACAATTCAGGAGCTAAAATTTATGCTAAGGGCGATATCAACAATATATCGGCCATTGGTCTTCATGCGTCTTGCCAAACACTTGGATAGAATTTCTTCAAATATCTTCCGTTGATAGCTTTAGGCAAATGATCTCCCTTCAGCGTCTCTAGCATGTAAGAATTCCCAAAAATGACTTTGACAACTCTATAGGGTCCTTCCCAACTTGGTGACCATTTACCAAACTTGTTGCTTTTCGTCCCAATAGGCAATATCGTCTTCCAAACAAGCTCACCAATCTGAAAATATTTTCCTCGTACTTTCTTGTTGTAAGCTTTAGCAACCCGAAGCTTATCTTTTTCAATCTCCTTTAAAACTTTCAATCGTTTGTCGGTTACCTCATCAATATTGTCCAACATTAAATTGTGGTAATCAACAACATCAAGGTCATTTTGTTTAGCCAATCTATAAGCATCCAGATTTACCTCAACGGGTAAAACAGCCTCTTGACCATACACAAGCTCAAAAGGAGTAACTTTAGTAGCACCATGTCTAGATATACGATGAGCCCATAATGCTTCGGATAAAACTTCATGCCATCTCTTAGGATTTTCTTCTATCTTTTTCTTGATTAATTTGATCAAAATTTTATTACTTGACTCGGCTTGTCCATTAGCCTGAGCGTAATATGGAGATGAATTGAGCAACTTAATTCTATAGGATTCGGCAAATTCACGTACCTCTTTAGACATAAACGAAGTACCTTGATCCGTTGTCAAAGTTTGAGGAATACCGAATCTATGAATAATATTTTGCGTAACAAATTCAATTACCTCTCGATGTGTCATATTCTTCAATGGAATCGCTTCGGTCCACTTAGTGAAATAATCTGTAGCAACTAACACAAAACGATGTCCTTTTGATGATGGAGGATTAATTTGTCCAATAAAATCCAATCCCCAACCTCGGAACGGCCACGACTTAATAATGGGATGCATCAATGCAGCAGGAACAAGTTACAAATTTCCAAACTTCTGACATTCCTCACATCCTTTGTAATATTTGAAACAATCTGCCATCATAGTAGGTGTTGGCGGTCGTTACAACCCAAATTCGACCACCAATACGTGGGAATAAATGAGAGACTATGCAACATTTCATGTACTTAGGTTTTATTTCTAATGGAGTTCCACGAGTTTTGGTGAGTGTCGCTTGTGCAGGTACAATATCTACAAATACGTGCTATAGGGGTCGGAAATGACCAATTCGGCCGAACGACACGTTCGGCCGGTTACCCCCCTTAGCCGTACAGGCCAGCGGGAGCCGTCCACGTCAACCAAACGACAACATACGGCACGTGGACGACCGCCAACTCATCCCGAAGGACCGACAAGTCACCCTGGGCCAATTCGACACGAACGCCAAGCACCAGAACCCAGCCCAGGAGGTCCAGAGGATAAGGCGGTGCAACAGGGGTAGGCCTGGGCCTTCGGCCCAGTTCGGCCGAATTTTGGCCTTCGACCGAACCGACCCCGGCTGGAAACCGCCTCCCAGGGAGCAATCCAGACCGTAGGGGCTTGAGTCGGTGGATCCACCGGTTCGGGCGAACTGGGCAGTTCGGCCGAACCGGGGATTTTGCCCGAACGGCCCGGCACCGCCTCCCAGCTGCCTTGGCTGCTACTCTGTCTCCACCGTCCTTCCTTGCTATAAATAGAGGCCCGGTTTCACCTGCAAAACACACAACACAAGAGTAGAGTGCAGGTGAAGCACTGTTAGTTCTCCACTTGTATCAGTAGAGATAGGGAGAGAGGAGAGGTGAGCGTCCCGGAGAGGAGCCGAAGTGTCGGCCCCTCTTCCCGCTGTACCTCTACGGATGCGACTTCACTTCGAGTAACATCCGGGTCGTGTCTGGTAACTCTTGTATCTCTCTCTGATTAATTGAGCATTCAGTTCTTACTTTTATATGCTTGCTGGTTCTTCGTTCAATGCTTAGTTGATTGGTATAACTGTATACTGGTTGCTTAGCTTGGGTGGTTATCTTTCTATAGGAGATAAGTATTAGTTGACTAGTGTAGGCGTGGTGCCTATACTTGAGACTAACTTAGTTTATTCCCGTCGCAACGGAGGTGGTAGCCGTAAGGTGGTGACAGCCCTTCCGGTCTTTGTAGCCCATCACGTTAGTTCCGGTCCGTAGGATTCCCCAGTTGGGAAATAGTGGCACCCCTTCTCATCCCTTTCTGTGTGTCCACCGGTTCCCTTGTCCCGAAGCAAGTATCTATTTGTATCCTCTGATCTGCTCGATCAATCAGTAGAATACCTCTACCAGACTCGTACCCTCTCTACCTTCCTATCACTCCTCTTCTCTCTTTGTTGTTGTCATCCACCTCATCCATACCATTTACTCTATTCCATCTACCTAGGACAACTTAGTTTAGAATCAGTCTACTTCTCGTTCTCCGTGGAAATCGATACCTTGGAATACTCCCGGGTGAAAGCTACATCGGTATCTGTCCGCTTGCGGATTTATCTGTAGGCCGTAAGGAGTGCCAACAGTAGGCCAATAGAAAACGGCTCGTCTAAGTAACCACTTCATCTTTGGAGCCGATTGATGTGTACCACAAATACCTTCATGGACCTCACCCATAGCAACTTTGGCCTGATCCGAATTAAGACATTTCAACAGCAAATCTTCGGCGTTTCGACGATAGAGTTCATCGTCAAGCAAAACGTATTTAAACGATATTCGCCGAATATTTCTTTCTGCACTACGACCAGGATCTCTCAAATAAGTAATAATAGGCACCCTCCAATCCTGATCTTCAACTTTGGATTGATTAGCATCATCCAAAGGATTTTTGCTTCTGTCAGGGGACGAAGCGGTCAGACCGGTTTCAGAACCGGTCAGACCGGTTCTGGTAGTCAGACCGGTCTGACCGGTTTCTGAAACCGGTGTGACCGGTTCGTCCAGAACCAGAACCTCGGCTTTCGTTTGCATCGGTTTTTGGAGATAGAAATACTTCTTTGCAACCATACAACCAGATGCTTTCTGAGCCAGAGTATTTGCCTTGTCATTCTCTTCTCTTGGAATATGTTTGATAGTAAATTCATCAAAAGAAGCAATGATATCAAGACATCTATCAAGATATGCTTTTAATGAACCATTATAACATTGGCATACCTTTGACACTTGTTGTACCACCAGGAGCGAATCACCAAAAACTTCAACATACTTTATTCCCATGTCTTGCAAAAATTCCAAACCAAATAGAAGAACTTCATATTCAACTTGATTATTGGTTCGCTTTTCTTCCAATCGGTTTGAGAACTGAAAAACGGCACCACTCGGAGATATAAGAACATCACCAATTCCTTGCCCATCACCACAAACCGATCCATCAAAATATAACTTCCATGGGGTACAAGTAATATATCCGACGTCGAAGTTGTTTGTATCATTTATCCGATGTTCAACAATAAAATCAGCTACAATTTGGCCTTTCATTGATTTTAAAGGTTCACAAGCCAAATCATACTCAACTAAAGCATAAGCCCATTTACCGACTCTTCCACTAGAAATCGGCTTTTGCAACATATGTTTAATTACATCGGTTTGACACAACGCGATGCAAGTGCTAGATAATAAATAATGCCTCAATTGAGTACAAGCATGGTACAAGGATAAACACAACTTCTCAATGAAAGTATACCTTGTTTCTGCATCGATGGGCCGTCGGCTTACATAAGCAATCACATACTCCTTGTTGCCGATTTCTTGAGTCAAAACAGCCCCAATAGTTCTATCTTCAGCCGCCACACAAAGTCTAAATGGTACTCCTCGCTTAGGTGCCCTAAGCACCAGTGGTGAAGACAAATATTCTTTGATTTCCTCAAAAGCTTCTTGCTGTTTTGTCCCCCAAGTAAAATCGGCTTCATTTTTTAACCGAAGTAAAGGAGTAAAAACATCAACCTTTCCAGACAAGTTAATTATAAATCTTCTCAAGAAATTTACCTTGCCTAGAAACTTTTGCAAATCTTTCTTGCAAGTAGGTGCTTCGACTTTCTTCATAGCTTCAATTCTCTTGGGATCAACTTCTATGCCGTTCTCATGAATAACAAACCCAAGAAACTTCCCAGCCGAAACACCAAAAGCACATTTGAGTGGATTCATTTTCAATCCATACCGTCGCATCCTTTCAAGAGCGAGTTTTAAATCGGCTAGATGAGGAATTAAACCATCCGATTTAACCACAATATCATCAATATATACTTCCACGATAACTCCAAGCAAATCATGAAAGATTAAATTCATAGCTCTTTGATAAGTTGCACCGGCATTCTTTAATCCAAAAGTCATAACCACCCACTCAAACAAACCAATAAATCCTGGACATTGAAAGGCCATTTTGTGCATATCCTCTTCGGCCATGAAGATTTGATTATATCCAGCATTACCATCAAGGAAACTGACAACACGATGCCCAGAAGCTTCATTGATTAAGACATCGGCTATAGGCATAGGATATGAATCTTTTGGAGTGGCTTTATTAAGATCTCTAAAATCAATGCAAACTCTAAGTTTTCCCGAATCTTTCTTTTCAACGGGAACAATATTAGAAATCCACTCCGCATAACGACAAGTCCGAATAAAACCAGCATCTAGCAAACGATTAACTTCTTCTTTTATTCGGTCATAAATAGCGGGATTAAAACGTCTAGCCGATTGTTTAAAAGGTCTAAAACCGGCTTTTATCGGTAAACGATGCTCAACTAAATCACGACTCAAACCGGGCATCTCACGGTACTCCCAAGCAAAACAATCGACATACTCCTTCAACAAATTTATTAATTCGGCTTTAAACTCTGCCGATAAATTTTTGTTTACAAAAGTCGGCCTAGGAATAGTACTGTCACCAATATCTATTTATTCTAAAGGGTCGGCTGACGTGAAACCCTGACCCAACTTATCCATATCACCGAGATCTTCAATAGCTTCAAACATACCGGCCAAATGTGCTCGATGATGATCAATTCGGTCTTGAAGCCACTGTCTAGACTTAAACCGGTCTGACCGGTTTCCATAAGCGGTCTGACCGGTTTCTCTCGGCTGGCACTGTTCAGATCCAAACCGGTCTGACCGGTTCCTGGAAGCGGTCTGACCGATTTTGCTCGACTGATTCATCTGCTCCATTAATTACAACAAGTAATTCAACCGATTTTTCATCGGCTTTAATGTAGCAGGAACAAAACCATCCCTGGTGCAACTGATCAGCTCATTGTCGGTCAAATCCATGCCCGACAGACATTTGACCTTCTCATTTGCACTAAGAGAATCGGAATCGGCCATTGCAACAAAGGAAGAAGTGTCACCATGGACAACTTCAACTTCATCGCCGATCCACTGAATAAGATATTGATGCAAGGTAGATGGAATACATTTATTTGCATGAATCCAATCTCAACCAAGGATTAAACTGAAGTTTCCTTGCACCTCGGAGACGAAGAAAGCCGTAGCAATAGTCTTGCTTCCGACGGTCAACTCCATAGAAGCCACCCCCTTGGCACCAATGGGATCACCTCCACCAACTCCACTGACCGTCATGTTTGTCTTGATCAATTCTTCGTCTTTTCCGCCAATCTTCTTGTAGAGAGAGTATGGCATAAGATTTACAATAGCTCCACCATTAACCAACATACGAGAAATTGGCTTCCCGTTGATGTGCCCTCTCATATATAAAGCCTTGAGATGATTCTCTGATTCACTAGGCTTCTGAAAAACGGCATCTCGAGGCCCAAGTTGAAGATGAGAGACCTCCTCTTCCGGTACCACATAATAATCAGAAGACAAATATACAACATTGATTTCCATGTTGTCATGTTCTGGAGAAGGCTCAAAATCAACCAATTCTTCATCTTCAACCACTGGAGGAATTGGCGGAGTAGTATCGATGGTTGAAGTAATCTCAGCTCCCGCTTCTGTCGTCAAACCGGTCTAACCGGTTCCAGAAACCGGTCTGACCTCTTTTGCAGCGGTGGGCTGATCCAAACCGGTCTGACCGGACTCAGAAACCGGTCTGACCGGTTGTGCTGCTGATTGCACAACGGGCTTAGCTTGCCAGATCTTGGTCTGAGGGATCATAGGCCTGTAATTGTTGAAGTATTCGTCCCTCAGCTTCTCAGCTTCCTGTTCCCTTTTTTCTTTGTTCCGCAGGCGTTGTAACTTTCGCTTCTGCGTATGAGTCAATCCAGAAGGACACCACCTTGGTTGGAAGACCTTCTTTACGCCCTTGCTACTGCTAGCCTCATGATCATTAGCCATGACCGACTTTTTAACTGGAACAGGAGCCGAATCTCCAATGACTATCGACTTTCTACCCAAATCTTGCATAACCACTGGAATATTGCCAATTGTTACAATCCCACTGGCTTTGGCTTGCACGTCCTCCTTTTTCTCCTTGAAACAGTATTCTTGCTTAGGAGGAGCTTGGAACCTCTGCTTAGACCGCAACCGGTCTGACCGGTTTACAAAACCGGTCTGACCGCTTTTGGGAGCAGCCGAACGACCTGATTGATATGAGCCCAATCGGTCATGTACCGAAGTCCCAGTAACATCACCACGGCGCTTATAAGCTGTAGAATTGATCCAACACTGCGGTGACCTCTGTCTCTTTTTTGTTGGCCGATCAACTTGAACGGCCTTTGTGTACTTGTTCATGAGCTGAGAGAAAGTAGGTCCTTGTTTCAGAACCCTTCCTTGAACCTTTGGCTCATTAAACTTCCAAGTACCCACTTCCGGGCGCTTGGGCTTGAAAGTCCTTGGACGGTCTGGAGACAAACCGGTCTGACCGGTTTGGGAAACCGGTCTGACCGGTTTCGCCTGACTAGCGAACCGATTCTCTTCCAAGGAACTTCCTTGCCCCCCGGGCCTTGATGTGTTAATTGTAATCTTCAGAGACTCTTCACCATCAAGAGTTCTCCCAATCATCACTGTTCTGACCGGAACTTTATCATTAACTTTTTCCGGCCTTGGGTCTCCAATCACCACGTTCTTTCCCTTAGCTCCATCGGCTTGTGACGGCCGAATCAACACCTTAGTATTCAAATCCAAGGTATGAATAGGGAAAGGAGCTTTATCAACTTGCATTTTAGCTAGTACTAATCGATCTTCATTAAGGGCCGATTGTATCTGTCGTCGAAAAACATTGCAATCGTTGGTCGCATGAGAAAAAGAATTATGCCACTTACAATACGCACAATTTTTCAATTGATCGGCTGGTGGAATTGCATGAGAAAGTTTAATAAAGCCATTCTTAATCAATTCATCAAAAACACGATCGCATTTGGCTACATCAAAAGTAAACTTAATTTCTTCTTGCCGATTTTTCTGAATCGGCTTCAACGAGGGACAAGAACCAGGTTTACTCTTTGATGACCAAACAAATTCAGCAGCATAAATTTCTTTATCATCGTCCGAACTATCAGAATCATTATCAACAATATGCACATTCGAATGATGAGATTTAGCAGATTCTTTTGAATTTTTAAACTTAAGCTCCAGACTCATAGCCTTCATTTGCAAGTGATTAATAGTAAGGAAATCAGAACCTTCTAGCTTTTCCTTAAAATGAGACCGTAAGCCCGCAAAAGCTAAATCTGCTAAATCTTTTTCAGAAACAGTTATGTTAAAACATCGGTTCTTAACATCTTTAAATCTTTTGAAGTAATCAAGAACCGATTCCTCTCGGCTTTGCCTAACCGATGTTAAATCAGACAATTTAGCCTCGTTTTCTCCGCTAAAGAAATGATCATGAAATTTGCGCTCCAATTGAGTCCAATTTTGAATAGAATTAGGAGCAAGCGAAGAAAACCATGAAAAAGCAGTTCCAGTTAAAGATAATGAGAACAACCGTACACGCAATGGTTCATAAAATGATGCTTCTCCTAATTGCAAGATATATTGACTAATATGTTCCCAAGGAGTTCTATTATCTTCGCCACTGAATTTAATAAAATCAGGAACATGCCAACCATTAGGATAAACAACTAAATCAAATTCAGGCGGATACGGTTTTTGATACAAGCGTGAATTACCCAAATCAAGCCCAAGTGTTGTTCTAAGTGTATTAGCTATATATTCTTTAAACTTAGCTAACTCAGCTTGATAGTTCCCATCACCTCTATTTTGTGGAAAACGGGGAACATTATACATCGCACTTTGAGAAGTATTCAGAATCGGCCCGTGAGATGCGCCAGATCCGTAGGGTATACTTCCCACAACCGTAGTGCGTAGAGTAGTGTAAACAGGACCAGAAGCAACCGTACTAGATAAAACCATCGCACCCGGTGCCCCTGCACCCATGGAACCGGTCTGACCGCCAGAGGAGGCCAAACCGGTCTGACCGGTTGTGAAAACCGGTCTGACCGGTTCGTGGACCGAACTAGGGTGAGGTGGTTGTCCCGCATAGAAATTCATCGGCATGCCTAAATTAGGATCTAAAACATGTTCTGGCACGCCTGATGAGCTAGGATCTGGGTTTGGTAATTCATTAGATTCTACGTTATTTTTACCTTTATCAGAATTACCCGACATACTAGCAATCAACTCACTAGTAATAGTTTGTGTAGCAATCAATTTATCATCAACCATACGAGTAATTTGCTGCATGAAATCAGAGGATTCGCCAGTTACCTTTGGAAGTTCTTCAACTTGGTCATTCGCCAGTTTGAAAGCTGGCATGACGAATTCCTCCACTCTCTTGACAAGACCACCGCGATCTTTTTTGAAGCCCTTCAAGAATTGCGCCTTGAAGTGCTCCTCGGCGATCAGGTACCGTTTCCGCTCCTCGTCCGTGAGCTCTTCCATCGTCGCGGTGATGATGTTGTCTTTGTCAAGGTCGCACGTTGATCCAGACATCATTGGAGTAGATTGAATCGGTCTTGAAACCAGATTAATCTTTCCCCAGCGGAGTCGCCAAAAAGTATGTTGACACGAAAACGCGCCAACAAACTCGAAGCCGATCAAACGCGCAGCACAGCCGTCACAACGGCCAACTCCTGAGCTCCTCGGGCAAACCGGTCTGACCGCTTTCAAGCAGGAACTCATGAAGACCTAGAAACTCGAGCTCGGGAGGGACCCCGTCGGAGCTCAAGCAAGCTAGGGTTGCTCTAGGGTCGGCAGGCCACCTAGAACGCCCTTGAACGCCGTAGAGACGAGCAAAGAACAGAATATGGAGGTTGGAAAAGATTAGGGTTTGAGAAATAAAAAAGTAAAGGATAAACATGTTTGATTCGATTGAAATACATCTCAATCGGCCTTAGCCTTTATATTTATAGGCCGGGGAAGTCTTACCCCTTTCGAATAGGTTACAATATGGGATTAAACTCGGAATCCTAATCCTACTCGAATTACAGAACCACCGGTTTGGCCGGGCCAAAACCAATTTTGACTGTCAACAGAATGAAGATGATCCAAAAACTAGTGAAAACTACTGTACAACTGTAGGCAACTAGCCCTTGATCAAACTAGTAACACCAAGCAGGGCCTTGATCTACATACTAGTCTTTGTGTAGGGGTACAAAAATTCTAGAGTTCTAGAGATCAGAAAACGGTCTCGTCGTCTCATGAATGTCACGGTAATTTAGAGGCTAGCTAGCTAGGTTAAAGGTGGGATTTGGATTGCCGTGGACCGTTTCGTGCCTAGATTTATAGACACGTTTGGTATTGTCTAGACACAAGGCTCTAGCCATGGTGGACCACGCTATGTTTTTTCGCAAAATCTACCGGGAGAGGGCTCTCCCTTTTGCATTATCGCGAGACCCCCACCGATCTCCGTTCTTTCTACATCGAACGCGTCCCGCGCTCTGCGCCCTTTCCTATTCGTGCGGACCCACACGGCAGCGAGAGAACGCGAGTGGCTGCGGAAGGGAGCGGACGCGGCGTCGGATGTGAATTGTTTTGAATTTTTGGGAATCGCGCCGTCTTTTCGTTTCCATCTCGCATTTTCCTCTCCCGTCCTCTCTCTCCTCTCCTCGAAATCTCCCGAGGCGATTCGATTCGCCGGCGAGCGGAGGGCGAAGGCGCACCGGCGAGCGGAGGCGGGTGAAGGGTGGTGATGCTCCAAGGTCACCGGCGAGCGAAGGCCGGATCTGCTCTCGCGTGTACCTTGACTCCCGGCCTCGCCCCAAATCCAGAGGTGCGGGGGCATCCGACTACCTGCCACGGGAGAGTGCTCCTTCGATCAGGTGACGGCGATTCCGGCCAGGGGCGACTGGAGGTCATAGATTGAGGTAGGTTCATTTTGGTGTGGGTTGGTGGGTAGTCTAGGGTTTGCCGATTGCTGCAATCTATCTCGTCAGGTTAGGAGCCAAGCAAGGATAGGTGCTTCCATGATGTAGCACGGCTCTAGATCCAGCATCATCATAGTAAAATTCATGCTCCTCCTTAGATTCAAGTAGTTAGGTATTCGTGTTCCAGAGTACAAGTAACAGGCCCCTGTGAGTTCCATGCTGCACCCCTTATTTGCATTGTCACTTAGAATATCCAAAATGTATTGTGTTCTGCTGATTTCTTTGCTGAGATTTTATTTTTGTTTGGTAAATGATTTATCTACTGATGCAATCGCGTTGCAATTCGAACATATGGCAGAGATAGGAAGTACACACATAATCTAGAGTATCATTTCAATTCTCTACTGGGTCTATTTTTGTAACAATGCACATGTGGAATTGCACATTTGAACTGTCATTCAAAATGGAAGGCAGCTATTTTAACTTTCGTAAATATTGAAATGCACATGTAGTTATTTCTAGAGAAGAATTCATTCAATCTGGACTGCATTCACCCAATCTCTGGTGGTCTGACCACATATTTTGAGGTTGAAAATCAGAGTCGGATTTAATAGCTCAATGGTTCACAAAATGTTGCAGGCACACATCATACCTTTTTCCTGGTGATGTTTTTGCATAGAGGACATCCGAAAATCTTAAACAACATCAAATTGGTTAAATTACATGTAATAATTACTCCTTGTTCCATGATCTGCACTTGCCTATGATTAAATCATATTTGACCATTCATGGGAGTGTGGAGTTTAGGCTGAAATATTTTCTCTCATTCATCAAATGACTTGTATAACTTATGATTTTACATTCTTCTGACCTTTTGCAGGTGTAGCTAAGGCCCATCTCTTTTTTCATGTCTGTTTCATTTTAATATCTTGAACTAAAATGCTTAAACATATTGTATGGTATGTATGACTGGTGTGCACATCTTTTTGTTTTTTATTAGAGTAAAACACACCAATTTGATGTTTGCACATCAATTGAACTAGGTTTATTTGAGAAAAAGTAACTTTTCAGGTTTTTATTTGATTGATGAAGTAACTTAATGATAAAACACATGTGCAAAAGGTAACTTAATCGAAGTCTCTTGCTTGACTGTAGTTGATTCCTCATCATGCTCATCGATTGACTCGTATCTGCTTTGCTTGTGTTGTGCAGGTGCAACTGTGCCGTTTCAACCAATTCTGGGCAATGGTTGTTGTGTTGTGCCCACTGCTGTTTTGGTGGAGTTTTTCTGCTGTGAATGTGACGAGCTTTTAGCTTAGTATCTTGTCCAACTGTATCTGAATTCAAAGTTTTTCATTTGGAACAAGGGAGACTGTGTCACAGACTCATAAGCCAAAATTTATTTTGTTATTCTTTTCTTAATCTTTTTTATTAGGGTGATACAATCTGAATCTTTCCACATCTACTGACAAGAATTATATGCAAATTCTCTTTTTGAAAAGATGCCTCACTGATTTTGTAATAAATCGATAGACGTTCTATGCACAATAATATTGGTTGTAGAATTGGGGAGCTTGCTATATAGTGTCAAATTCATCGTGATCTAATTGGGTTGGGTTAGACTTAAGTTGTCGTGCTGTCGTTGTTGTAGTAATTACTAAATGTAATATCTTTTAAGCATAGCATTCTTCCAAGTATAGGAGCAGATATATTTGGTGATAATCTTATATGTCAAGATATTCAGCAGGAGAGCCTCCGACAGATCAGCAAGACCACTCACTTTCATAGTTGTTGTGACCAGAGAAGTTGAGAGGACAACGGAAGCTAAAGCAATGGCTTACCTGATCTACTGATCTAATGAGACTTGTTGTGCTTGCATGATTTTGTATTGCTTGTTTTTTTTGTGTGCTCCCAGTGGTATTTTCTAGCTTTCTAGGTTATGGGTGTTTATGTGTTAGGTGCATAGTGCAGTCATATATATATAGCCTGGTAGCTTGCACTATGTGACTCCATGATTTTGTCACTTGTTTTTACTTTATGGCTGTGTGCATGTAGTACCTGATATATTTTTTTGTGGCTCTTTGTGACAGTTGAGTTGTCTTGATTTGCCCCTGCTTTGAAGGTAGAGTGATTTGCAATTTTTTTGTGAACTGCAAAGTAACTAGTTACTACTATGTGTCTTTATGAAGTAAATTGTTAGTGTTTTATATGATTTAGAAAGTAACTTGTTAGTATTTATACGGTTTAGAAAGTAACTTGTTAATATTTATATGGTTTAGAAAGTAACTTTGTGACTCTATTGAAACAGAAATGAAAGTAGTATGTTCATTTATTTGGCTCCTATGTCAATTTACGTAGTAACTTGCGACTAAGTTGAAACAGAAGTGGTATGTGGTTTGTGGGTTGAAGTTGTTAGGGTCTTCCCTCTTTCTGCAAACCTGATGATGATCCCAGCCAGTAGAACCCTGTAATCTCCTGCCTTGAGCGGTATGTGCAGTTGGACTACTAATAACTAGTGAGACTAGTGCTTCATGTGCTACTATGTGATTTTATATACATGCATGTGCTACTATGTGATTTTATATACATGCAGCTACAACATCTATTTGATGGTCATTTTTATGTGCAGGGCAAGGACAACAGTAACAACTTCTATCTCTGCATGCAGATAACTAAATTCTATGCATTGATAAGATTCTCGGCTAATATCAAGTCTGGTCAATTTCAATTTAAATTTATGTAGTCTTCCTTTCTACACTATTCCTAAACATTTCTCTAGGAAGCTGTTTATATTAGTGATTAGTAGGTCTGACTAGCAAAATAGAACCTAATAATTGCGTGAATCATAGACTCTTGACTGATAAAAATCCACTGAATTGGTATATGGTCATGGGTTAAATCATCTCAGCTTTTTTTGGACGAATGCTTCTATATTATGTGCTAATTATAGCTTCAAATGACATAGCTCATCACCTTTTTGTAAAATGAATTAGGAAGTAACTTGTCACTACTTATGTTTTTTTAGGAAGTAACTTATCAGTGTTTTGTATAATATAGAAAGTAACTTGTCACTTATTTCAATCATGAAGAAAAGTAATTTTAATATATTTTTCTCCTATGTTAATAAGGAAGTAACTTATGTGATTGGTCACTATAGTTGGGATTTCTATCTGAGTGTTTCACTTAGTGTCTGCGTGATTTGGTCACTTGTTTCTTACTTTATGGCTTTTGTGCAATAGGTGTTTGATCTGGCCCTGCTTTTAAGGTTCATTATTTGCATTCCCCTCATGTTTTTGCTTAGTGTGTTTGGATAGCTATGTCCATGGTTTACTTCTTGTGACTTTTTCCCTAGTTATACCTTTGTCAGGTCAACGTATGTTGGGTACAGCACAAGGTGTAAAAACATTAAATTGCTGCATTCCAAAGCCATACCTCCCACATATGTTTCTTTTACTGATATTGTGTTTTTTCCTTTTCACTGGTCAGTATTGTTTTGATTAGGTTGGATATTCTGGTTTGCATTATCAGGCTAGACCCAAAATTGTCTTACATTCAAATTTCTTTTTGGGAACGTATGACACCCTCCATGACCAATCTTATTTATAAATGTTAGCATAACCTCACTCTTGTCATGAATGAGGCTTGTTCTATCTTTGATGGTAGGCCATTTGCATTTGTCATTTTATTCTTTTTGTGTCATGTTGTGATGCTGGTACAGTGAACCAGTCTAAGTGAGTTCAATTTACCTCTGATTTGCATTCCTTTTATGAGACATGGTAAACAAAAGCTATTTTGCTGCATTTATTGTCTTTCTAATCATTGTTACATTTTACTACATAAGCAAAATGTGTATGAATTTGTAGGCATCCTCTCATTGTTTTCTCGGATAGACTATATGTTTGCATCCTTTTTATGTATTATCATCGGTCTGTCATATCGCTATCTCGATTTATTGTGTTTGTTGGAGGTTTTTTTTATGTGCCTGGTTGTTTTACAGTGTGCACGGAACTAAACATGTGCTAAGGGAAGTATGTGGCTTTAGTTTGTGTGTGTGTATGGTGGGGGGGTGGTAATCCACTGAACCAAGTCACTTTTACATGTCCTGAGTTGCAACACAATGGAAGTAACTTACCAATGTTTTATATGAGATAGGAAGTAATTTGTTCTTGTTTAGAAACATATAAGAAGTAACTACATATTCATTGACATTAGATACGAAGTAACTTGCAACTATTTTCACATTACATGAAGTAACTTTTGATTAATATGCATGATACGGAAAGTAACTTTTATCTTTTCTGCATTACAGAATATGTAACTATGCCACTATTTCCCCTATTTGTGTGCATATTTTTTCTCATAGCCAATGAACCAATGATACACATTAAATATCTGATATGATTAGTACATCATTGTAATTATACAACACAAATAAAAATCACAACAATCCAACATATATAGAGAACCTCCTATTTTGATAGAGAACCCAACTTTATTGGTGTACTCGTTGTAACAAGATTTAGCTTCCTACCAAGAATCATAGACTGTAGTGGTCAATGCAAATGGATCTTGGGGTGTACAGGACACCTCCTGTGACATAGTCTTGTCCTCACCATCTGAATCCTCATATGGTAGAATTTCTCCGGTAGCATTTGCAAACAACATCATACTCCCTGTGTTTTACGAAGTAGTCCCATCAACCAAAGCTACACTTTCCTGTTCAAATAACAATTGGCTTGCACTTTCTTCATTTTGCTGCTGCTCCAAATCACTATCTGTTGCTACTAAGTTGAGGTCAAAGAACCCCATCAATGATGGTGTACAGCAAATAACTTTTTTTGTCACAATCAAAATCTGCGTACGGAGTAATTTATTCATTGAGAATGTAACATATGCATATAGGAGGTAAATATTCCTGAAAAAATAGTTTAACCGAATGTAACTTAGGCATAAATAACACTGAATTAAGTTATAAATGCAGAAAGTAACTTATGTATACAAGAATTAGTTATTCAAGAGAAAGATAGTCCATAAAATGTAACTCTCGTCATTTTATAACTTTTTTGCACTACATTCAGATATTTCTGTTCTCTATTTTTTTGGAAAATGAATGTAACATTCATATATCCTTCTATTTTGTTGTACACGCATTTGCCCTCACCTTCTGTTCTATGTTTTTGCAGGCACATATCTGAACTTGGAGGCCGAATACTGAGACAAGGATGTACATATTTCTCTCATATTTCTGGAGGCCGAATACTGAGACAAGGATGTACATATTTCTCTCATATTTCTGTTTTCTAGTCAAGTTGCAAGCATGTGAAAGTAGGGCAGAAGAACAAACATGTTCATAGCAATATAAGTTTGAAATGGGTCTTTGTCAAACTGTCTAGTTCTAAAATGAAAAGTAACATGTTTATAGCACCAAGATTACGAAATGGCTGTCTAGTTCTAAGATATTTACTGTCAAACTGTCGTTGTTGAAATTTGGAAGGAAAACGGATCAGGAGTGAGAGAAGTAACCGTACCTATATCTCCTTGTTCACCATGTTGTATTTTAATCCTCTTGTTTGATCACCTGTTGTTTTTTTGTCTATATCAATTGATTTCTGGGTGACATCGCCTTCTACTGCGCTGCGCCTGGGTAAGCGGCGTTTGCAAGGCGGCGGAGGCGATCTGGTTATGCTGCAAGGGTTTTTTTCGGTTTACGTTTTCTTTTTCTTCTTTTTAGGCCGGGGGCTAGATGGGATTGGGCCTCTTTTTTTCCTCTTTTTTTCGCGTCTGTTTCCCGCGCGCGGCTCGCGCTATTTTTTTCCCGCGTCTGTCTCCCGCTCACGGCTCGCGGTAATTTTTCCGCGCTCTGGTTCGCGGCGGCGGGTGGTGGGACCGGGGGGGCTGGCCGTGGGTGGCGGCCATCTGTGCGCGCGCCGGGTTACCTTTCCCGAAATAGCAACTCCGCTCGTGCGCGTCCTTTTTTTGTTCGTGGGTGGGGGGCTCTCCAGATAAGACTATCTGGAGAGGGCTCTTCAGGTAGTCGCCTCCATGTTTTTTTTAGCAAAAAACAACCGGGAAGTAGTTATCAAAGAGATTATTTTCGCTACGGAAAATACTAAGCGCCAAAAAGATAAGCAGCTGGCAGGCAACAACGGGGGGGCAGGCCACATGCCCACATCTCGTCGTGTGGCCACCCGATGATGCAAGGTAATCCGGCCACGCTCTGATGGTATCGGCTCGCGTTCTAAAGTTGGGGTGTGTGCAGTGTGTGGCCTGCCGCGGAGATGCTACCGACCGGGTTGAGAAAGCTTCAAGAACTCCATGTATGATAGCACAGCACACGAGACTTGAACCAGAGCAACACATCAATTGCGCCTCCAAATAAATACTTAATGATCTAGATACAAAGTATATATGCATTATATGACCCGTGTGTGTACCTTGGATCTGCCGGCGGTGATGTCCTGCAGCATCGGTGCGGCGACGAGGAAGACGAACTCGCAGCCGGCGATCGCCGGCTCGAAGGTGGCGGCGTCGTACATGTCCGCCTGGAATAGCACCAGCCGCTCCGCCGCGCCGGGAAGCGCCCGCAGCAGCGCCGTCTTCTTCTCATCCGCTGCCGCCAGCGTCCAGTGTAGTAGACGATAAGGATGAAGAAAGCATAGGCCGGGTAAGTGTGACGAGATCAGGCTGCCAAACTCTACAGCTAGGATAGCCACGAATTGGAGTTGATGCTATGGTGTGGTGTGAGGCGGTGTCTCTACGCAGCATGGCAGTATGGCACATACCAAGGTTTCGCAGGGTTGCATGGACGATGCACCTCGGTCGAGGAGCTTCTTCACGAGCCAGGAGCCGATGTACCCGGCAGCTCCAGTGACGCAGCACACCCTGCTCATCTCGCCAGATGTATCTTGGAGTGCTAGTCGTGCAGTACTGCTCACCACTACCTTGAAACTGATTGGTCCAGTTTATATAGAAGTACTACGATTGGCCAGTACGTGCAGCGCTGCGGGGTTATTTGCACGAGCACCTCAAAATTCAAAACTTTTTGTATATGCCGTTTCTGCCCCCAAAATTTTTTATAGCCTTTCCATGGATTGCTCTGTTGCAAATCATGCCCTACGCACATTCTCCTCCACACACTTGTATATTTGCCCCCCGAAAAGAAGAATAGGACAAGATATATGGAATATACAATAAAAAAGGATCTTTATTTATTCTTTATCTCCATTCATACAAAATTCCTCATGAACTAATGCCCAATTCTTTACATTTATTAATTTCTATAAGGAGTGCTTTATTTACCAAACAATTTTTTATATATATTTTGTTCTATAGTATTTTCTTACCAATAATTAACATTTATATTGTTCTTCCTTTAAAATTTCTTAGGTAGACAGTGGGTTTTTAGTCTAATACTAAAAGATTTTCCAAGAGTCATTTACTAAGTAGTCGATGGGTTTTTATTAGAAAATATTGTTTTATAATTCTCGGTTGCAAACCTGTTTTCTCCATTAGTAATCTTTATATTAAATTACAAACCATTAGTCGCTTTAGAAAAAAATATAAAAATATATTTTTTTAGTCATTTGGGAAATAACACTTGGAAAATGTTGGATAATGTGTTATAGCGACATTGTTGTATTCTTCAGGCCCCTCATCAGTCGAGGATTAACCACCCACATATTGAAAGTGCATCTAGGCAACATGATTAATCACCCACTAATCATGTTGGTATAAACAGCAGCATGAGCATGGGGATCATACTTCTCACGGTAGTAGTAACAAATGAGATTTCCGAAAGTCTTTTTAACCTGTTTTTTTCTCCATAACGCAGATTTAGAGTAACCAGCTTGTTGTCCGAATTGGAGTAACACATAGACCATTTTATCTAAGAAGATGCCTTGTTGTGCTTGAATTTAGTTCTATGTAGGACCTGTTTACTGTGTCCCAATAAAGTGTTCATAATGTCAGGTACTTAAGACTAAACAACATTTCTTGTCTCAACTTTGAAACCCCTTGACAAATTGTGGGATAAAGAATAATCCATCCAGGCATGCAAATGTTGCGCATGGAGGTCTGATATTGTAATGCTTCAAATTTGCAGATATACTCATCCACATTTGCAGATGCATCTCTATAATTATGAGCCCCAAACTTATCTCTTCCCTGTCTTGATAAACCGATCCCATTTTTCTAAAAACATGTTTCAACTTATACTCCGTACGTGCTGATCCCTCCCCAAAGTCCCCATTGACACAATTTAGACCGTGAGTAGCACGGTTTGTGGTGGAAATCACCGGAATGAGAAGCACTTTTCTCTTGGAACTGTCGCAGAATTCGTCTGCATCATTGGCCTGCTCTCTCTGATTCCGTGTCAAATTGCGCCACAGCCTGCCCAGTGATCTCGGTTTGCTTGACGAGAGTGAGGTGGCCTTTCAGAACTTGTTCCACCACTCTCCCTCTGTACTGGACTACCGGGATCAAATTGCTCCGCATTCTGTAATTCCGCCTTGTCGATGTCGCGTCGGGTGCGCGCGCTGGGCTGGTGGGTTGCCGAATCGATCGGCCACCGGACGGAGGCTGGAAATCGCGGTGGATTTCTCGGTTGTCACGGCACGGCCGCACGCACGGACGCCGTCGCGCGCGGTAGCGATGTATGTGACCGCTGGTCAGGTTGCTATCTGGCGCGGCTCGGAAAGGGGACCGACGAGCGTCCGATGTGAAACAGATTCGCATACAAAACAATCACAAATCCACTACATGACAGTAACACTGTTGTTAGCTGCGAAACCTGAACCGAGCACGGGCCACGGACCATAGAGAACAATCACAAATCCACTACATGACAGTAACACTGTTGTTAGCTTACCCCCGTGTCAGAACGTCTCGCAGTGCTCTACTGCTGCTAGTGTTAGCTGTGACCAACAACCTAAAACAGAGCAGCCGACCAACAGGGACGCCTGACTTCTTCTACATCTTCTAGTGTCACTTGTTCCAGCTTCACAGAAAAAGCCTTGACACCACTGGACTGTTCACCAGCGCATATCGCAGGCCGGCCATGACCATGCGACGAAACTTCGACAAGTTGAGCAGCCACTTTTCTGAAACCGCATCGAGCATAGCAATTATTTCCATCGTCCATGGGTACATTGCACTTACACAGCCCTAGCCTGGAGGTGAATCTGTTCAGCTATTCCTGCACCATTTTGGAGTTTGGACATTGAGCAACAAAACAAGCAAAAGCATACTCATGAACGCACACAGAGTGATGCATCCAGCAGAATAGCAAGAGTAACATACGTAAGTACTGGTGTTACTGAAGAGGTCGGATCTGCCTTTTCAGCTTTATCTCTTTCGAGGAATTCAAGAATAAGTTTTGCAGCTTCCCTTGGCTTTTCGACATGAGGAATATGACCGCACTGCGGCACCTGCCTCAGAATTGCGTCTGGGAGTTCCTGATGCAATCTCTGCAGAGTGACACAAGAATAGCATGAGCATATCTGGTATGGTAGGGGACACACACTGATGCTGATCTATACTGTTATTATGCATACTGACACAGTATTAGCTTTCTCACGGTTTGAATTGCGACAGCACTTTCAATAGGTGTTTTTTATAACATCTAAACTTACATATCCTAGTTTGCTGCTTATTATCCCGTCATCCTCTCCCCACATGATCAGGCATTTATGCTTCACCTGTAAAAAACATAGGAATTTCATTAGTAATTTATCTGTTCTACTCAATCCATTCCATTTCTTTTCATGCAGGCTTTGATTTCACAGCATCTGTGTTATGACCTTATCGTTTGTTATTCCAGTGAGAATACTATATGTTATCAGCTATGAAGCAAGCAGCATGACTTGGATACGATCCATACTCTTCGCAAATACAGTATGAAGAAACAACAGTGCAGCAACATTTTGGCATTACCAATAACAAAATGAAATGTTCTAGGTGTTGCATTGTTGTCACCCAATGGGTTTGGTTAATACTGCAGGATGTAGTTAAAAGCCTTCATACAGAAAGGACCAAAGACGTATCAGGGACAAAGGAAGAAACCCTAAGGATTCACTAGCACCAAAGAAACAATGGAAGCCATCCTTCATGTCGCTATGGCATTGGTCTTGGTGTTACTGATATCTTGGTAGAACATGAATCATCTTTTAGCATTTGGGTGTTGTCTTATATAGCAGCAGTAATTCTCATCTCAAGAGCATTTTGTTGTGTTGCAGCATCCACGAAGACAACTGTCAAGATTAGTTACTGATAGCTTTCACAATATTATCAAGGTTTTTGGAATTCGACATCAGGAAGTGTTTTCACATCATCGACCGAGAACAAATGAACTAGAAACATCAGAAATCCTTGAAGCCCAAAAAAATCATAAGCGGGGTGTTTAAAGAAAGGAACCTGTTTTATTTGTTCTATGACATTATAACCCCCTCTTATCATAAAATCCACTGTAACATCCTCCCACCAAGGAAGTAGGCAATGTAGACGACCAATCTGAAATTTTATGGAGGAAATGTCAAAATGCATTACTTCAGATACCCAAGGTATGGAGGAGCCGGGAAATGGAATAGCTTGAATAGCCTGTTTGCAAAGTCTATTGATTTGTCATGGTGATACTTTTGCACTGTTGTAAATAGGGTGTCAGACATAGAAAAGAAAAATTAGATTGGCAGATAAATATTTTGTTCCAGTACAGAATTATATATTGTTGCATGAATCACAAAATTTTGGATTATGTTTCCTCCCATCAACAGAAACAAAATACTTTTTAAGTACTTACACACTACACAGAGAAATTGATAGTCAGTTTCTTGCCACATCAGATAAAGCAACTCCATAGGAAGGTGCAGGTATAATTTCAAAAGGTAGAGAAAACAACTAGAACATTATTTCCTTTTCATTTTGGTCTCCTTTTAAAGTTTAAGGTGATCAGTAGAGGCTTACTTGCACCCAATCAAAGATATTTGGAGTTCTGTTAAATGCCAAGCTTGTTGCAAAAATTCGCAGTGGAAGACTCTTCAGTATATACACCTGGGGCAACAAAGTAAAAATCAGTTTACTCCAGTGACCCAGCCAATAGAGACGCACACCACTAAATATGTTTGAGCCAACATGAAAGATTCCTGATGAGTAGCACAACCATAATTAATAAAAAATAGCATTATTTAGTGCCTGTCGACGAATTATGTCGAGCACGTCTAACTGGGGATACCCCAGGGAGTAGATTTGTGTGGGTCTCGCCGAGTTCTAGGAGCGAAAGTACACGAACAACACAATTTAGACAGGTTCGGGCCGCGAATAGCGTAATACCCTACGTCCTGTGTGCTTGAATGTATTGCACGTGTGGTGTTACTTGGTTTTGAGGGGGGTCCCTGCCTCGCCTTATATAGTCTGGGAGGCAGGGTTACAAGTCGGTTTGTACAATCCTAGTCGTATACAACATGGATAACTACAACATGATGCTTTGGGGAGTTTCCTATCAGTACACGACTAGTTATTCCAATCTACTACGCCGTCTTGCACCATAGCCGACTGGTTTGAAGTAGTCGGATCAAACTCCTCTCTGCCGAGTAGATTAATCCTCCGGATAAGTGGCCCTAGGGATCCTGGTCCCACAGTGCCAAATGGAAAATACAGACATGATGACTCAAAATAAAACATGTAAATGTAATGAAAAATGAACTAAGCTTAGCATGGAGTGACTCACCCCAGCATATGAAACAAATTTAGGCATCCTAGTCATCTCTTTTGGTCCCTCGGTGTATACACTTGCACCAATGAAGATCATTTTTGAGACCTGTCAAACCAAGGTTAAAGTATCTTATCAGAGTTAAAATCAAAGGAAGCATCACATATATATCAGTGTAGTATGCACTACACTGTGGTAAAGAAATATAGAGAGCAAAATTAGTCTAAGCATGTACCGCTTCCGGATACTTGACTGAAAAATCAATGGCAACAGCAGCACCAAGGCTGGGCCCAACTAACACCATAGGCCTTTTGATGTAGGACTTCCAAAACTACACAGAAGTTGTTAAGATGTAAGGCTCATATCACTGTAACCATTAGATGGTAGCGTTAACTTCACTCCAAAACTTCCATCGTACCTATCTAAGTCACAAGAACTGACTGATCTTAAATGGCTGAAGAAAATGCAAATGTGGAGAAAAAGCTGAAGATAAGTTGTTCAGATACTGTTTTCATGCTAAAATAAGTTGTTCAAATTGAAGACTGGATTGCCATATTAGAATCACAAACAAGTTCACCGGCAAGGAAAAGAACAGATCACATGGCAGTTAGAAACAGGTACAGCATCACTGTTGTTACCATATATTTACCTGGTAAAGATGCTTCCGCTTGGATGCCACATCACATGGTGGCCGTGTTGCTACGAATGAGACAGTCGGAAAATATTATAAGGGGCCTACAAAGTAAGAACTTACAACTTACCAAAGTACAGTAACCGAACAAAATCACATAGCATACAGGATGGGGCATACCTAAATCAGAGAAGCCCCAACCAAGGATGTCCACAGCCCAAGCCTCCAGTCCAGCCTCCTCGAGCAATGGGTAGGTGTATCTCCACTCTAGACAAGAACTGTAACAAACACTTTTAAATGGTCCAGACTGCTAGCTAGTTACGTAGCAGAATTACAACCTTTGCTTTGATAAGAGGAACAAGGCTCAATAGACAAAATTGTTTCTTTTTTCAAACAAAAGGCTCAATAGACAATGACCAGAAATCAAATCTGACAATGCTAGTTGAACCATGAAATGTGTTCATTTTGCATTGCAAGTTTGCAACCCACCTGTCGAAGCCATGCAGCAGCACGATCGGATCAGCATCCTGTTGCTGCTTGAGAGGCCTCACGCAGCTGCTCAGTATCGGAGTCCCCCAGAAACCGGTCTGAAGAAGATAAGATAAGTTCAGGCTTCAGAAGAAACACCGTAACCGAGCAATGAGCGAGCGTACTGCAGCACCGTACAGACTATAGAATTTTTTCCCCCAAACGGAAATTTTCAACAAGCAGCAGAATCTGGAGAAATTGGCTCGCCTGGACGGGCACCCGCTCCATTCGCTTGGCGAGGCGGATGGCCGGGCCGTCGCGGACGCGCTCCACCTCCCGGGGAAGGAACGACGGGAACCCGCTGGCAACGGCCCCGGCCCCGTCCGGGGCAGAGGCGGTGGCGGAAGCCGCGACCCTGACGCGGGCCCTTGACGACGCGGCCAACGGCCGCGGCAGCAGCGCCGGCAGGCAGGAGGAGGAGGTGAGGAGCGGCGGCATTTGGCCGGGTTGAGCCGCTCGCTTGCCCGCGCGCTGGACGGACGGTTGGAGGGAGCTGGAGCTGTGTGCTCTGAGCTGAACGGATGTTATAGGGGCGCGAGGACGGTGGAGGCCGCGTGGCAACTTGTGCTGCCACGGCATCAATGCATCATGCCAAGGCCACATATGGAACATGTGATCCAACCTGAAGAAGAAGAAGTTAAAAAAAACCCGAAGAAGAAAACGAAAGAAAGAATGAAAGAACAAAATAGATCGGATTAAGCTATTAATCATTTGCGTCGGCGTGCCACTCCTGAAAATATGATGTGGATTGCGCATCTTTACAATTTTGGATAAACGAAACTACGAGATCGAGATATTGAAGATTAGGAAGAGGCAAGATACAAAAAAGAAATCAAAACAAAATGTGAGAAAAACTAAGAAGGTCATATCCTTCTCCTAATTTTTTCAACTTTCGAGCGCTCAAAACAACCATGGGTGGTGGGAGCCCCCTACGACTTGCTACATCACCATCAGGGAGAAGAGATGGAAGACTAAGAAGAGAGGGAAGAGTGATAAGATGTCTGAGATCGGATTCTTCGACAAATATTTATACCGCATGATCGTCATTAACATGTGTGGACTGTACATGACAAGGATAGAGCCATAAAGATTCTTCAGCCCGGGCTAAACCAATGAAGAAGTACTTAGTTGACTGAAATTTGACTAATTGTAACGCTTTGGATCTAAATACTCCAGCGATGTACAGAAGGTGAACTGGGTCTGGCCCATGCATGCTGCAGCACGCCTATCACGGGCCCTAAATCCGCCTCTGGTGCATGATGTAAGTTTGATGACTGCCCCATCATCTACCTATATTTATTGAATTTGATTTTCTTAACATGTACCATTTTCTAAACTATTTACCCTAGGGATTAGCTATGGGAGTTCTACCAGCTGGTTGACCACCAGAAAACTAGTCAGTGGTCATTCCCACATTTGTTATTGACTTTGATTTTCTTAATGTTTAGCATTTTTCTTAACTATTTACCAACTCTCTTCCTCCTCTTGAGCTCTCCATTTTTCTTCGTGCGGCCTGCTTCCGTTCTCTATCCTATCTTTTCTAATCGGTGCTCAACCTTGCCACTGCCACCTACCTTCCCCAACTCATGCGGTGCGCTGCTTCGGCTACTATCCTCCACTAGCGCTCGGAAAGTGAGGATTGCATTCTTTACGGGACGGAGGGAGTAGATTTTACGGTCTCTGTGATTGGCTGACTTATTTGTCCATCTCATGATTGGTTGACCCATCGTGTGTGGCTGGGAACAGACCAGGTAAAATGTCTGACCTCGAGACTCTTCTTTTTTTTGGAAAATGGAAGCTTTATTGATCTTAGACAATTACATCAAGACGATACAACTATATAAGATTCAACCCGGCCTCTGCATAACTAAGATGCACACAACCCATAAAAAGAAATAAAAAATAAGAGCACCATGACCATAAGATTATGTCGCAGCAAGCTACCACAAGCGACTTCACCTTCATCCGCTTCACAAACCAAAGTAGCTCTTGGACTATGACGTAAGCTCCCGAGACAACGCCTTCAACGAGGAAATGACATGCGCGCGTGCCGATATTGCAGTGACCCAATCAATTAAGATCAGATCAAAAGTTTTCACCCGAGGGTAGGTCGAAGTCGGGAACTAATTCCAACGTAGTGACAATGTGCATGTCTGCATCTACATCATCCTGGTAAGTCATAACATGCTCCTGTCCCCTATTATTGTGCACTTGCTCTTAAGATATGTGTAGATATAATGTACGTGCAAAGAATGTAAGTTACGTGAATGTGCACCTTTAATAATGGCTAGCTTTGAGCCACACAGCCAATGAAGTTACAGGTATACTCCAGTTTACAAATCCATAATACTTGACTCCGTGTACTAACACCAACTCACTTCTTAGTTGTAAATATACCGTTCTTATTTAGTAATAATCAGAGTAACATTGTGGAACCAACAAATGGCTAATATTACCAACAAATTACAAGCAACTTTGGTACTTCCCCACTTGAAATTCCCTAAAATGGATAGAAGCAACTACTATTTGTTTCAAGTAACTTCTATTTTTTGCTATTAAACCACACACGCTTTAAGTTTAGTACTGTAACGCATTGAAATGCTTTTGATTTTCATAGCTGAAATTCTGCTCATTAGTTAGTGTTATTTTCTAACCTCTTTCAATTGTACCGGGTACTCTATAGTAAGTATGAAGATAATCATGCCTTTATTTGCCAAAATAATTAGTTTTTTCTTCAGAATTGCTAGATATCTTATGAGTATATCAGGAGACCTTTCAGAGGTAACGAATTTGTGTGAGACTGACAGATGAAGTTTGAAGCACGTATTAAAATTAATTTAGATATTATATGCTGGGAGGGAAAACAATTGGACACATTTCCACTGCCTTCAAAGAAGCAGCATGTAAGAAAGGCAAAATGCTAATGAGCATTCTGGAATCTAGAGTTTTTTTCCGTTCTGGCTAAGCTTATATCGAAGGTGTATATACAAGCTGTTGTTTTCCTCTTCTTCTTACTATAGCGGATTTCCCATGACAGCCTATATTAAAAGTTGTATACAAAAGTTTTAGAATAGCCACTCTAATGTCAACTTGCACACTCTTTCTTAGTTGCTTCCTTTACTATTAAATCAATAACCTTCACACACTAGCTACTTGCTTATTTTCTCTTACAGCTTTATGTTCCATCCTCTTGTGAAGTAGCTATACAAGGAGACACCATAAGCTTTCCTTATCTTTATTGTATTGTTACGAACCCTCGTTTCTGGTTCTGTAAAATATGTGATCTATATGAATTAGAATATCTATTCTGTAGCCTAATGAACAAATTCATTGTAGAATGTTTTTTTGTCAAAAATTTAACATGATATTACATTCTCATCTGCTGCGCGCTGCACGCGCGTTAATCACTAGTTGAATTTGAATACCACATGAAAGGCGAGCCTCGACCCTCGATGACGAGGGCCCCCGGTGGTTCGATCTGTGGGTGTTGTGGGCGCATGGGGTGCTGCCGCCACGGCATGTTATAACACCATTCAAGACATTCCTGCAAATTTCAGTGACTTCAGTAAACTTGTATACCATCGTTCATGCTTTTATTTTACTGCTCCAAACGATTACTTTCTGGTGGCCTGCACGAGTACTTCTGCTCCAAACAACTACTTTCCGGTAGGCTGTACGATTACTTATACTTCAAAGCGACTACTTCATGGTGGCATGTACGACTACTTTGCACTTCAATAACTCACCACTGCACCATCTAAAATCGATTACTTCAAACAAGATCAGACGAGTATGGTTAACACCAATACTCCAGCTTGTGACAGTGCATCCACTGTGTCCGGCAACAGTCCCACCCATGGGTACATCCTAAATCTTCTTTGGGCTTTATTTGCATTCGTATTAGTTAGAATAGTTAATACGAACACTTACATATATATTCTGCTATCATAAGATTACTAACTTTAACTATAAATTTACTACAAATTTTTAGAATTAAAATGTATCGAAAAATACTCAATTTCTAACAGGCCACCACCGTGGCCCTGGTTCTCTGCGCGCCCGCGTCTCGTCCATACGTGCGTGTCAACACGTTGCTCGGTCCACCAATCCAGTGACACATGGTTGTGTTTAGTTCCAAAAAGTGAAAGAGAAAGTTTGGTAAAAATGTCACATCAGACACTGTAGCGCACTGTAACACTTTTCGTTTGTTTGTGATAAACATTGTTCTATCATGACCTAACTAGGCTCAAAAGATTCGTCTCGTCGTGTACATCAAAACCATTCAACTAGTTTTTTTATTTATCCATGTTTAGTGCTACATGCATGATGAGAGAGATTTGATGTGATAGATGAATAGTGAAGTTTGGAGAGAGAATTTTGGTAAGATTTAGAGAACTAAACACACCCAGGCTATACAGCAACGAGCATCCACGCCAGTGCGGCAACAATACAACGCGCTCATGGGCCCGAATCCGAAGCAGAGAACATTCACCCGTCACGGGCCAGCCCTCGCGGCGACCAATGTCCAGGAAGGAGGAGGATCCACACACAAAACCATGGGCCACGACGATGTTTTGGGGCCAAATTTCGGCCGGGCTGCTGCTGGGCCTCCAAACGCACCAAAACCCACTCCAGTGGCAACTGGCGGGTCGTCGGAGCAGCGGCGGCGGCGGCGGCGCCTGAAAGGCCCCCGCTTCCACTCGCCTTTGCCCCTCTCGTCCTCGGTCCCGAACTCCCGATGGCCCGTCTCCCCGCCGAGCGAGGCTGTCGCCGGCGCGCAATGGCGGCGCGGGTGGGGCTGCTGTACGACGAGCGGATGTGCGCGCACGCGACGCCCGACGGGGAGGACCACCCAGAGAACCCCGAACGTTTGCGCGCCATCTGGCGCAAGCTCAAAGCCGAGGGCATCACGTCCAGGTACGGCGCTAGTTCCGGTTCGCCCGCTCCGTTGTCCCGAGTTGAGAGCAGCGTCGTTGGGTTACTAGGGATTGGAGGGGCGTGTGCGACGGCTACAGTGATCACTGTTTACGGTTCCATCAGTTGTTCTGGCTGTGCCCATTCGATCTGATGATTGTCTTAGTAATTGCGTAAATTATCTTAGGAAGTGTTTGTGTTCAGAATTTTTCCCAAAGGTCTTTAAATCCGATATGTCTAACATACAAAAAAAAATCCTTGAATAATGCAAAGCAAAATATTAAATAACAACTTGAATAAACATTTGGTAAAACATTTCATGATGCATCGACTCCTTGCCAGAAAACAATGCTTGCATTGTACAGTTACAAATGTAAACAAACCTGTTTATGATATCAATGCATTTCTGCATGCTTTATGCTAGTATAAACTTAAGCTTAACCGTTAGCGTCACAGCTTATGTGCCATTGATCTGGTTCCTTGTTTTGCTTAGTAGCAAGTTAGCGTAGTGCTTTTACATTTAGTGAGGATGGTAGCGGGAGTTCTGCAGTGGCTAATCTAACATATTTCTCATCCAGGTGTGTGGTCCTTAAGGCGAAGGAAGCTAAGGACAAGTATATAGCTTCTGTTCACAGCGAGGACCATGTAAAGCTGATGAAGGAAATTAGCTCGAAGAAAGATTCTAGAAGGAATAAGATCGCCAAGAAATTCAATTCCATCTACTTCAACCATGGTTCCTCCGAGTCCGCTGTTCTTGCTGCTGGTTCTGTCATAGAGGTAATTGTACATCTTCATTTTTTGCATTTCATTAGCACATTTCCTACTTCTGTGTAGCTATCTAGTTCCATCTTATTGGGGGAAATCACTGAAAAGCGACTTGTTTGACAAATAGGTTGCTGAGAAGGTTGCTGCTGGTGAGTTAAGTTCTGCTATTGCTCTAGTCAGACCTCCAGGCCATCATGCAGAACATGACAAGGCAATGGGATTTTGCCTCTTCAACAATGTCGCGGTTGCAGCTAATTATCTCTTAAACGAGAGGGTTTGTATTTGAAGCTCCCATGTAGATTGTTACAAGGTGTGTTCACATTGAAATATTGTTTATTCTATTGCAGCCCGATTTATGCATCAATAAGATACTGATCGTCGATTGGGATGTTCACCATGGAAATGCCACACAGAAAATGTTTTATGATGATCCTCGTGTATTGGTCTTTTCAGTTCACAGGTTCGAGAAACAAATTTGACATTACCTTTACATAATGATGGTATTAAATTTTAGACCTTCATTGAGTATTTATATAGAGCAAATCTGACCATGTTTTACTGCTGTTGGGTATGTATATAGTAATCCAGTGCATCATTCATTACTACTAGTCTGCCCTTCATTAGATGAAAATCAATCAGTCAAAGTCTTTGAAATCAAGTGTTGGCTGAATGACATGTTGCTTGCATAATAGCTTTACTTGAGCTGTTCTATTCAGTATGAGAAGTTCTATTCAGTATGGTGCGTGGGTGCAGCCAATTTAATGACACTGTTATCAAAATCTGGCATTTAATGTCTTTCTCAAACAGGCAGGAGATCTGCCCACGATTATATTAAGGGTACTATTCTAACGCTGGTTCTATAGATTTGATTTTGGAGACTTCTATCCTTATGAGGAGGATGCTTCTTATCATTTCATTGGGGGAGAGACTGGTAAAGGGTATAACATTAATGTACCCTGGGAGCATGGGAACTGTGGTGATGCAGATTATATTGCTGCATGGGATCATATACTGCTTCCTGTTACTGAAGCTTTTGATCCTGATATAATACTGGTGTCTGCTGGGTTTGATGCAGGTATATATATGAACAGTTCTTTGAAACTCTTTTGTTCGATGAACTTATCAACTTGTTACTTCAAACAAGCATTTACGTAAGAAAACATGGTATTTAAAGGCTTTAGTTTCTCGATTGATTTTATGTGCTAGCTGAGCACTGCTTGGACTAGTTTATCTACAGTAACCTAATTAAGTTGCATAGTAAGTGAGATGTTCAGTGAAGAATTTTCAATCTCAGGAAGTTTTGTTTTGGTATTGAACTGTGGGTAGATTATATTAGAAACTGCCTATGATGTATCTAAGACTCTAAGTAGATCATTTCTGTTCTTAACATTTGGTTTTGATATTCTACTGTAATCTTTGACTACCATGGTTAGCACTGGGTGATCCTCTCGGTGGTTGCTGCATCACTCCAGATGGATATGCACTGCTACTAACAAAGGTATGCAGTTGCAGAAAAAACGACTTTTAATTAGATTTTTCACCCGATCATGCCATGCCCTCTCCTTAAGGCTAAACCTTGCTTGAACTTCCAATAAAGTTCAGATGATAATTAAACAATCAAAGTTGAGTCTTTAAGGTTGTAATTCTTATCTGTTCCGGTTCGGTAATTTCATACTACTATTTCATATCTGTTAGGAGATTTTATTTGATCTCTTTCATTTATCTAAACACGTCGTCTGTACATATTGCACTTTTCACTGTGTTGATCTAGACTTGCATTTATCATACAAAACCTTTACAAAAAAGCCTTTGAGATAAAGAATCCATTGTTGCTCTGCTTATCTGTATGACAAATCATGCAGCTGTTAGGATTTGCTCAAGGAAGGACAGTGATGGCCCTTGAAGGAGGCTATAACCTTAGGTCCACAGCAAATTCAGTTTTTGCATGTGCAAAAGTTTTGTTGGGAGACAAATTCACATTCAACACTCAGGAGAAGCAGCCACTTGAATCTACATGGAGAGTTATACAAGCGGTAATGGTTTACATGCAGTATTGATGTCTAGTTCCATACTTGATGAGTTGTTGTGGATTTCTATAGTAACGCTTTGCCTTGGTAGGTACGCAATGAATTGAAGACATGCTGGCCAATTTTGAGTGGTAAAGTGCCAGAGAATGTATTATCAAGTGGCGTGCATTTCCCCCTTTCGTCCTCCACGTGCCCCGTACCAAAGGAAATCCACGTAGTCGGCAAGCGGGACCGCGGCACTTCTACTCCTACCGCCTCCGTGGTCGAGGGAGTTCCTCTGTGGGATTGGGCTACTGATGAAGGAGAAGGACCCTGCATTGGATGGTATCAGGCCCAATGTGTGATGGAGGGCTCCGGTAAGAGCAAGCGGCGAAGGCTACATGGTGATGAAGGGGGCGAGGTGGAGGCCACGGGGAATGTATTACCAAGTGGCGTGCATTTCCCCCTTTCGTCCTCCACGTGCCCTGTACCAAAGGAAATCCACGCAGTCGGCAAGCGGGACCGCAACACTTCTACCCCTACCGCCTCCGTGGTCGAGGGTGTTCCTCTGTGGGATTGGGCTACTGATGAAGGAGAGGGACCCTGTATTGGATGGTATCATGCCCAATTTGTGATGGAGGGCTCCGGTAAGAGCAAGCGGCGAAGGCTACATGGTGATGAAGGGGGCGAGGTGGAGGCCTCTGGGAATGGATTGGATAAGGACATGGGGGCCCACTATTTTATGGATGCATTGGATGAGTACGCGTGGGCCATCTCCGATGTCGATGACAGTGAGTCTCTTCCTCTGCTTTAGTTCCCCTAAGAGGGCCTAGGATCTGAATCGTGGGACAAAGTCCTACCTTAGCTTTCCTACATTGAACTCATGTATGTGCCTTTGTCGCAGGTACCTCTGGCGAGGAGGAAGAGGTGGAGACATCGTTGGAGAAGCAGCCGACACCTAAGGGGAAGGTCGATGTTGAGAAGGAGGCGGATGTAGCCAAGGACTTCGAGATGGTTGAGGCCACCACCATAGAGCAAGTCGTTCTTGGCGAGCACGGTGCCAAGCCGGTGTCAGCGGCCCCAAGCTGCTCGAAGGAAGCCAATTTTGGCTTGCTTGACATTGTGGCGGATGAGGATGACCTCAAGGGTATGCAAGAAGCGGTAGAGATGTTGAGAGTCCACACCCAGGTACACCATCTACTGAGAATTGAAAGATCTATGTCTGCATTGTCCATTTGTTTGTCTATCTAAATAGCTATGTCGAGTTGTTTCGTCCCTTTGACATTGTAGAATTTGGTCGATCGCTCGAAGCGGAAGACAGAAATAATCCGCCTAGTGGGCACATACAAGCAACGGATTCATGAGCTAGAGGCCAAGTTGAATGCCACCAAGGAGCGTGAGCAAAAAGCTACCAACGACCACTGGTACAATGTTCATCTCCGAGACACAGAAATTGTCGATCTCAAGAAGCTCCAGGAGGAAATGCAGGCCAAACATAGTGAAGATATCAAAGGTTAAGCCTTGCTACCTTGTTTGCTCGCCATCATTGTTGATTAGCATTTGGAGCCGAGTTAATTAATCAAAGTTCACTATTCGGGATGCAGGTCGGGACCAGCGAATCAGGCGACTCACCGTTGACCTCGCTGAGTGCAAGAAGTCCATGAGAGAGCTGCAGGAAGCCACCGACGCCTCGCAAAGAGGTGAGTATGACATAACCCGCAAGTTGGAACATGTCACCTCATTGCATAAGGTTGCCAAGCATGACTTGGCTCTGTGGTGGCAAGTCTTTAGCATGACTACGAGATCATTGCAGGGCTAAGAGAAGAACTTGAAGAGCTACGGGGGTCTGCTGGGTACATAGCAGACATGTTCGTACCCAACAACGACACGGAGGCCCCGATGACGCTATTGGAGTGCCTCAAGGCAGTACCCGAGAAGGTGAAGTCCTTGATGACGGAGACCGCCTCCGTCTGTGCGAACCAAGTGCTGGCACTAGTGAAGTCACACTTCCCTCGTTTGGATCTGAATCTAGTCGGAGAAGGTGTTGCCCTCGACTGCATTAGCATAAACTTCGAGCAAATGGTGGAAGATCTCGGCCCCGTAGCTGCTAGGGTTGTCGAACAGTTAGTCCTGTAAATACAAACGTTGAGAAAATGTATGAACTAAAGCCATATTACTCGGGGATAAGCACCCAATCTTTATGTGTTTTGTGTATGTATATATAGTTGTTCCTTGTCTTATAGATCTGTGACTAGTTAACTTGTTACGCTTAAGCGCCTAGTCTTTGCTGAGCCACTGCTTCCGTGAGAGCAGATCCCGAGCTCCGCATATAGAAGCATCGCAAGATGAGTCGAGGTACCTAGCCTTGCTTAGCCACTGCTTCCTTGAGAGCGGATGCTGAGCTCTGCATATAGGAAGCATCACATGATGAGTTGAGGTTTCACAAGTTAAGGCGTGTGCTACTCAAGCAGCTGAACAAACGTTAAGAATGAGGACGAAAATGGGGCCAAAGTGGCAATGAAATGGCGTAGCCCTGGAGTTTCCGAGTAGGGCATCGGGGCGCAGCCTAGTAAGGCTATCAGGGACTGAAGCCCCAGCACATCACTTGACACAGTGTGTGGGGAAGATAATCAGGAGAAAACAGTTTCGGGAGTTCTTGACGCCAGCTGGTGGCGCCAATTCATACGCAAGCGCATGGATCAGATGTAGCTATTCTCTTAGAGTAGTATCCCCTAAGGGTGTCAATCCGTGGAACAGATAATCAAAGCTCTTTTTTATTAACATTAAGCAATATGAGTCAAATAGTAATTAATAGAGAACTACACATATAGCAGATAGAGCAACCTAGTAATTAACGACGATGCTTGTAGGCATTTGTGGGCTATATACGGTTTACCCACTATTCATGGTGCCGCTCACAATGCATAATGAGGCTAGAGGGTATGGGCCTATTTATAAATTCCATCTATGTTTCGGAAAAACCCGTGTGACTCCTGAACCATGTCACCAAGGCACCAAGCACGATCACACGGTTTAGTTTTGTGGTGGTGTTCTTTGTACGAGGTTTCTTTCCCATTGTTTCTTCTTCTTAAAATAATGAAGCACAGTTCTCTTGTGCTTTCAAGAAAAACAAGTTCAGTTTTGTGAGTCTATTATATTAGTCCCTATCACACATGTGTGAGTCATGTGCCATGACCAAATCATGTGGGTTAACAGCCTGTAGAGCTGATCCTACAAAACAAACCCAGCTCTTTCGTTGTGTTGTAACCAGATCGAACATGTATACATAATAACACTCCAAAGTTTATCTCAATTAATTCTTGTATTGTATTCCAGCACAAACGTCCTTGGCACCTTGAGTATAAGTTCCTCGAGTTATGTTCGACATCAATGATTCCCCATCAATTCCATCAAGAAATATTTCCACATTGAGGTGAATAGACAATGGCCATAATATATATGATATGAATTATTTTTTATATTTGCAGCGACTTCATGAAATGGATACACAAGGGAAAAATGCAAAGTTCTACATTGTGTTTGGTGAACTGATATGCATGGGGTAATTAATGGAGGAGACGATACGAGAAAGCTTCAATAGTCATGTACCATACGTCCATACAACAGGACGACATATCTATGGCTCATTATGTTCCTGCGCACAATCTGCTCATAGGTTTACCATATGTTCGATGTATTGCCTAGGCACGGATAGACCACTCCCCATTCACTTTAGTGTCCTGTTATCCTTCTTTTTTTCCATGCAGGTGGTGACTCAGTTCCAGAACTAGAAAGGCTTCTTTTTTCCAAACAAACATACAGTACCGATTTGTCAGGTTGAAATCTTGAGGTTGATGCTCTCACTGGCATCTGGTTCTGAGGCCACTTCATTACTTGATTGACTAATTCACCATGAACAATAACCCAGCACCCTCAGTTTATCATGTTGGAGAATTGATAATTTTTTCTTTCAATTGAGTGATTTACTCGATATAATTCAGATTTCTTTCAAGCTGAGCAGGTTACAATTATTGTTGATAAGTTGAGATTGAATTTGGATTTTCACAATTCAGATGGATTAGGAGCCAAATTTAGTTTTCAGGTTTGCTCAATGTAGGCACCCCAGTTTTGTTCACCGTGTGTTGTTACAATATGAACACATCTTATTTTCCGTACCTTTTTCCATGCTGCTATAAAAAAACTGTAACGTTAGACTAGTCCATGATTAAGCTTGATTTATATCTTTAAATCTGAACTATGCACTCTAGTAGACCGAACCCGAAGAATAATGTTGTTTTGTCAGTTGGTAACTGTAGGATATACATCACCGGGTACCCTCAAGGTAGAAGATCAAGTTCTAGTAGGACTACTCGGAAGGACTCCTACTCCAAGTAGAACTACTCGTGTAATCCAACTAGGACTCCTGCATTGTAACCGACTAGGATACTTGCCATGTAACCCTGCCCCCCTGGGATATATAAAGGAGGACAGGGGTCCCTAGTTCGGTAGAGTTCAACAGAACCACCCAACGTCTAGAAGACGCAATATACAAAACCACCATACAGGACGTATGGTGTTACGCTACACTGGCGGCCCGAACCTGTCTAAATCATTGTGTGTTGTGTCTTCGCGTTAACCATCAAGTTCCAGGTCCGGCGATCCCCACGAATCTACTCTCTGGTACCCCCAGATAGACGCGCTCGACATAATTTGTCGACACTTGACGCCCACCGTGGGGCACGATCGTTGCGATCAATGGGAGAGCTTGATGGACCAAACATCAACCAGATCAATCTAGTCGGCGAGATCAACAGATTCAACGTCCGCACTGTCCGACTAGTATATTCAACTGCAGATTCAATGGCATTGGTTTTGACGAGAAACAATGCCGCACCGGCTGTTATCGTCTGCATGCTCTGTCCGACTCCGTCTGCAGCTCGGTTACCTGTTTTCTTTGTCCGACCTAGCCACCTGAGCGTTTGATTCGGTATTCGAAGCGGAGACCAAAATTTCCAGCTATATTTACAGAAGGACTGGTTATCTTTTCGGTGGATCAAGTCAGAGGAAGCTGCGTCAAATAGCAAACAGAGAGGGCTGCAAAACCGAGAGGCCAGACAAGTTATTGTTGCCGCTAATACCTACTGATTAGTAATTGTGCTACGTGAACACAAGGCATATGTTTCAGAGTTCTACTATGCGCACACTGAAGGCTACCAGCAAGACTACAAGCTCTTCGTTTGGCACACACGAGAAGATGTACACAAGTACGACTACATCGACGCTCGGCTGCATCGACTCGTGTTCGATTACCTCGACTACTCATCTCGACTAGTTAAAACTAGTCGGGATCGACTTCATCGACTTGGTGTTCGACTACTTCAACAATTCATCTCGACTAGTCAAAACTAGTCGAGAGCGGCTACGGCTTCATCAACAACTCGTCGGAATCGACTCCGACTAGTCGGCTTCATCGCCAACCGTCACGGCTTCGTCGACAATCGTCCGCGAACAAAGCTAAGTCTTATTTAATAATTATTTTCTTTACAATAATTTTTTCAGTTTGTTCTACACATGTTTGGCCATGAGCCGACTACTCTAAAAGAGTACTGCCCTCAACAACAATAATTCTACGGGCTACACCCTCGCGTGACTTCTCCAACAGGAGAAAAGTCGTAACCGACTACTCTATGACCAACACCGCTCGGTAGCATGCACCTTAATTCGTGAAACTTCGGCTCTTTCGCAACACCTATGCACCTATGCGTCAATAAAGACATCAGTCTCACGTTAAAGGACAGGTTAAGCGGGACCAAGTGTTTAAACGTAACAGGGCTACTACTCGAGTGGTTGAAAATCTAGCAAATAACAAAAGACCATTTCATGAGTGGCAACAAAGCAATAAGTTTAAAAACATGCATTACAAACGCTATGCGTTACAAATGCTATTATTTCTTTTTTCATGATCGGATACTACTAATCCTATATATTTAAATTGCAGGGTTCACAGCTGAGTACTCACAGCAGTGAGACTTGGCACCACTTCACCTCTTCATGACGCTGCGGAGCCGATCGAGTACTTATGCTAGTCGGTGCTCACATGCTGAGTATTTTAACTAGTCGCTTGAAGCTCGGGGGCTACACATCGCAAGCTAAAACATGGAGACAAGTACTTGCACTAGTCGGTACTCAAATGGCGAGGCGCTACAGTGCCAGCCGGGTACTTTAAACAAGTCACTACTTTGAAGATTATGTTCTTGACCCTCGGACCGAATGTAAACCATTCGCTTCGAGGCTCGAGGGCTATACTCAAGGGGTACACATTTTTTGTGCCTATTGTTGATCAATTCAAGACATTCGACTAGTTTTCATGAAACTACTCGAAGCTCGGGGGCTACACCCAATGGGTACACCTACTCGGTGCATGCCATTGAACTGCTCAAGATGAAGACAGAAGACTGCTTTTGAACCTCCGACTACTTAAAAAGTAGTCGGAGGCTCGGGGGCTACACCCATTAGGTGCATCATCAGATGCACACCAATAAAACTACTCGTCAGAGAAGATCAGAGCGTCTTGGACTTAGCTCCAAGTACTCGAAGATGTTAAGGCAAATTCAAGACTTGAAGCGAAGGTGCAAGATGTTCGGGGGCTTGTGGGATATACATCCCTGGGTACCCTCAAGGTAGAAGATCAAGTCCTAGTAGGACTACTCGGAAGGACTCCTACTCCAAGTAGAACTACTCGTGTAATCCAACTAGGACTCCTGCATTGTAACCGACTAGGATACTTGCCATGTAACCCTGCCCCCTGGGATATATAAAGGAGGGCAGGGGTCCCTAGTTCGGTAGAGTTCAACAGAACCACCCAACGTCTAGAAGACGCAATATACAAAACCACCATACAGGACGTAGGGTGTTACGCTACACTGGCGGCCCGAACGTGTCTAAATCCTTGTGTGTTGTGTCTTCGCGTTAACCATCAAGTTCCAGGTCCGGCGATCCCCACAAATCTACTCTATGGGGTACCCCCAGATAGACGTGCTCGACATAATTTATCGACAGTAACATTTGATGAATTGATCCACGTTTTTATATAAGACTTTATTCTTGTTTATGCCTGATAGACCATATATTTGGTGCCTTCAGGTGCCATTGCAACTGGAGCGTGCTTCGATTACTGATGTTTGGCTCACGAAGTGATGTTCTCCATTGGTAAGGCATTTCATCTGCCTTCTAGGAGCTCCTGACTAGAGCAGATGCATATTGATATTGGTGGGCTTATTACGGTATTTATGTTGCCATTATCCATATAGCCCAGTGTTTTACTGTTTCAGTATGCTTTCTTGCACCGATTAATTTTCCCCTTTGGAAATAAGCACTTTGTTTGCAGGGCCTAACAACTGATAAAGTCCAGTGCATTTTGAATGTATTTGTGACCGTGTTATCAAAATATCAACTTTCCATCAAATGCATGTTATAAATTTCTGGAGGACATCATCACATCCTGCTTTTCCATCGATCCCCATCCTTGGCACCCTAAAAGATGACTTTATCATCCCATCACTTAGGGCCTATTTGTTTGCCTAGTAGATTATAAAGTTGGGGAAAAGTCTATATAACCCCCCAACGTATCGAGGGTCGACCACGTCACCCCATCAACTGTAAAACTGGATATTTAACCCCTTGACCTTTGCAAAATCATTTAAATAACCCCCTAAGGTGGTTTTGGATAGTGGTTTTGCCATGTTGGCTCGCTCGGATGGATGGAGATGATGACGTGGATCAGCTAACACAAGGACTTCGCTTGTACTTGGTACAATAGTTGATCCCGTTATAAATATTAAGAAGTTTTTTATTTTTGTGAGACCCATAAAACTCACCGCTAACAAAAAATATCATGACACCCTGACCTGCCCACTTGTGGAATCCATATATATTTTATGATGAGGACATCAACCCCGACACGGGAACGGCTCTTCCAACTACACCAGCAGAGGAGCCACCAGGACCACTCACTCGAGCTCGTGCACGAGAGTTAAACTTCGTGATGATTTTGAAGAATGAAGGACCAGAAGATTGCTAAGTGCATGCGCCACTTATACTCATGATGAACCTGTCCAGAATAAAGTCTAGGTGCTGCGCCACCTATTTTTAGTTTTGTCAAGTAATAACCAGGAAGGTGCTGCGCCACCTAAATCAGGAAAGGAGAGATAGCGTGTGGCTGATTGAGTCGCCTGCTCCCTGCCTTATGGGCAGGCTGGGCGCCTCCCTTCCCCACGCCTCCTTCCTCCTATTTAGCCAGGGGCTGCGCCCCCTCTTTTCCCTAGGGTTTTCTTTGATAGGTTTAGCCATTGTGCAAACATTCGGATCTGCAGTTGTGCTCAGCGGCCACCTGTGGACAGCCATTGTGAACCCCAATTCGTGAGTGAATGATATTCAATTTTACCTTCATCTTGTTCTTGCTGGTTTCTTCGATTGCTAGCAGGAATAGAACTTCGTGTTCAGGTTGATCCTTGCCACCAGCAAAGGTCAATAACCATTTGGAGTTGGTTCAGCGATTGCTAAGGCGCCTCGACCTGTTCGTTCGTAGTCGGATCGTGAGAATCTCCTCCTCCACAAATCGAAGTTATCCCACTCACCGAAAGATCGGGCACTCCAGCTCTATCATTTTAGCATGTCTAAATCAGTATTTCGGTACACCTCGGTACGCCAACGGAGCAAAACCACTATCCAAAACCACCTCAGGGGTTCTTTAAATGATTTTGTAAAGGTTAGGGGGTTAAACATCCGGTTTCATAGTTGGGGGGTGATGTAGTCGACGCTTAATACGTTGGGGTGTTATATAGACTTTTTCCATAAAGTTGGATTATTAGTTATGCATAGTATGGTAATAGGACCACCATGGTAACTTATTTCAGATTATTTGTGGTCCCAAGGTGGTCCCAAAATGATCTTTTACCCTATTGTCCTTGGATTCTAATCCAGCTTATATAATCTGGAAGGGAAACAAACAGGCCCTTATCATATCACCAAACAAGAAATTGCCTGATCCGACTAATCCAACCAAGCAAGATCATCATCCTATCTAAAAGAAGCCGTGCTGAGTTGGGCAATAAAAATTAAAAATAGTATTGCAGTCTACAAGAAATATATAGAAGATCAAAACAATAATGATCCAATGATTTATTTAATCTATTTTTTAGTTGGCCATAGGTTTCCAAGCGCCAGCTTGGTGAAGTGAACTATGATAGCTTCTTGCTTAATTGATCAGCTGTTGCTGGTTCATTGATTCATATGTCAGATTTCACATTCAGAAAAAGTTTGACTGGCTCAATGCTTCCTGACATACCAATCTTGTAAACTGTTTCGGGCCGGTATAGCTTCTCAGATCTACTAGAAAGTTTACCTCTGGACATGTTGATATGTAAAATTACTACCTTGCCAGTTTTCCAATGGTTTTATGAATTGGGTTTGCTTCGATGTCCTAAAACCATTTCAATTATGAGTTCTATTAAATGAAATGGATAGTTCTGGTTTTCTACAATGCCAATCTTACTGGAAATGCTACTGTGAAATAGCTTCCAAACTGGCCTGAAAACATTCTAGTATGGATGAAGGTGAATTCCTCTAGATTTTCCAGTATTGGCCTGATTGGCTCGCGATGTGCTAGCAATTCCGGTTTCGATGGTTGCTTCGGAAGCTGTATTTAGCACTACTGGACAGATTGTTGATGATTTCAGAACCTCACTCATTCTATCCATGGTGCGAGCACTCGTCTGTACTCAGGATTGGCTGCGAAGGGCACTCCCATTAATATTCAGGAGGACATGTAGCAATTGGCGGAACTGGAAAAAGGTAATCGTTTGGCTTTGTTTCTTTAAGTTACACATATTAATAATTATTGATATGCTTTGTAAAGGACTAACGGTTATAACCTATCTTACTTTCAGAGTTGATTGAAGAAATTGATGACATTGAAAAGGGTAAAGCAAGGGTGATGCCTCTGTTGCACATTCACAGGGAGGAAGCAAGTCTAGCAAGATACATTGGTGAGTTCCTCTGTTACACCTGCCGCCGCCACTTCCTAAGCATTGGTGAGTTCTCCCTACTTTGTATTTGCTAGCTGCATGCAACCTGCATGTCCAGAAATCATGAAGGCTGAAGATGCGATGTATACTTGTGTGGCCGTGTGGGAACGTGAAGACTGAAGTGTTGGCCTGCTGTCATATCTTCTTATCTGCAAGAATGATGTGTCGTAATTTCAAAAAAAAAATGATGTGTCATGTGCCTCTCCTAGTGAAGTCTGAACTTATATATATATGTGTTTGGCACTTTATCTATGTCATATGTTAATGCCAGTGACTAGTGTACTGTTGGAGTGTTTGTCAGTTTGGTTCGTGGAGACGGATATTTGTTAGTTGTTACTCCATGGTACTATTGTCTGTCGTATGAATCTATGTGGTTATTTTCTCACTTTACATTACTGTCATCATCTATGATATGACCATGCGATTCTCTGTTATGTACATGCCAGGGGTCTGGGCACTGGCCTGCACAAGCACAAGCAGGAGCAGGCTGCAGGCTAGTGCGACGGGGCCGAGCTGTTTTCACAGGACGCCGAGCCGAGTGTAGCAAACACGGAAAAGGGCACATGGGCCCGATTTGAGGCAGGCCCACCCTCAGTTCCGCCGGGGGCTTCGAGTTCGAGCCAACCAAACTCAAAACGATAGCCCGGCACTGCCCATTTTCCGGTAGGACCCACGTCTGACATCAGAGCACCCCCCCACGAACACCGACCGGGCCAAGGCAAACCAGTCCAGTGGCGAGGCGACTGGCGAGTCGTCGGAGCAGACACCCCCTCCGACTCGCCTCGCTCGCCCCTTTCGCCCCCCTGCTCCCGCTGTCCGCCTCTTCGCCGCGCGAGGCCGTCGCCGGCACGAGATGGCGGCGGCTCCGGCTCCCCCGGCGGCCGCGGCGCCGAGGGCGGCGGCGCGGGTGGGGCTGCTGTACGACGAGCGGATGTGCGCGCACGCGACGCCCGACGGGGAGGACCACCCGGAGAACCCCGAGCGGTTGCGCGCCATCTGGCGCAAGCTCAACGCCGAGGGCGTCGCTTCGAGGTACGGCGCTAGAGGCCGCTCGCCCCGCTCCTTTGTCCTAGAGTTGAGAGCGGTGCGGTTGGCAGGGATCGGTGAGGCGTGCGCGCGGTTTTGTTGAATTCCCTGAGATGAGAGCCTCGGCGTCTGCGTGCCTTTGTGTTTTGCTCGCTTTGCTCCTTGTGCTGTTGTTGAATTGTGGCTGCGCCCATTTCGATCTGATGACTAACCTAGTATTTTTGTAAATTAGCTTGGTGTTAGTGTTCAAGCCCCAGCCTCTGCGTATTTATGCGGGTAAGGTTTGGGCGCTATTACAACCCTTCCCCAGACCCCGCACGGTGCGGGAAGCCTACGGCACTGGGTACGCCCTTTTTAGCTTGGTGTTAGTGTTGGAGTTAACAATTTTTTCCCTAGGCTTTGATCTTAAAGTTCGATGTCTATTATGCAACAAAAATCTAGAATAGTAACTTGGTGGTGACACATTTGGTTCAAACAATGTATCAACTCCGCACCATAAATTAACACTTCAAAATACTCTTACAAGTGTAAATCATGAACTTGTTTGGTGCTTGCCATTTTTTAGATGGAGCTCTTGCTTTTCACCGTTAACTTTGATACTAGTAAAGTTAACCTTAAACACCAGCATTACAGCATGTGCTGTTGATCTGGTTCATTGTTCTGCTTAGCGAGTTAGCATACTGCTTTTACTCGGATTGAGGATGATGGTGGGGTTCCATAATGATATTGAAATTTGAAACATATTTCGCTTCTAGGTGTGTGGTCCTCAAGGCAAAGGAAGCTGAGGACAAGTATATAGCTTCTGTTCATAGCAAGAGCCATATAAAGCTGATGAAGGAAATTAGCTCGAAGAAATATGATTCCAGCAGAAACAAGGTTGCTAGGAAATACAATTCCATTTACTTCAACAAGGGTTCCTCAGAGTCTGCTGTTCTTGCAGCTGGTTCTGTCATAGAGGTAATTTTCATCTTCATTTCATTCGTCGCATAAGCAGGTCTCCTACTTTTCTGCAGTTATTCTGTCCCATCTTATTGGGAGGAAATCACTGAAAAGTGGATTATTTGGCAATTAGGTTGCTGAGAAAGTTGCTGCAGGTGAGTTAAGTTCTGCTATTGCCCTAGTCAGACCTCCAGGCCACCACGCAGAACATGATGAGGCAATGGGATTTTGCCTCTTCAACAATGTGGCAGTTGCAGCTAATTATCTCTTAAATGACAGGGTATGTATTGAAACTTTTGTTCTGGTTTTTTTACCAATGTTTATCACTTCCTACAAATACGCAGGCACTATACTTTGTTTTATTGTAATCAGATAAGGTGTTTTGTTCAGTTTCAAACTTTGATCTCTCTGTTGCAGCCTGATTTAGGTATCAAGAAGATACTGATTGTCGATTGGGATGTTCACCATGGAAATGGCACACAAAAAATGTTTTACAATGATCCTCGTGTATTGTTCTTTTCAGTTCACAGGTTTGATAAGACACCTTGTCATTGACTTGCTAGTTTTGTTTAGACTTCAGACTAGATTCACTACCATTACAATATGATGTTAGGAATGCTATGGCTGTTGTTATCTTTTTTGTTTGAAGACTTGTTGGTCTTGCAACGCACATAGTATTCATATTGTGATGTCCTTTCCATGCCAACATTGGATACTTGCACAGTTAATAGGGAAATTTGAGACCTCAAAATGATTTTCTGCATGGTATACACAAAGCCGTTACGGGTAGAGCAAGCTGGCCATATTTTGATGCTGTTTTTTATTATATGTTATAATCGAGTGTGATTTGTGCTTGCCTTCCACAAATTCACCTTGTTCAGTACGTACCCATTACAACATGAAAATACCAAACCATATTGTTGTATCACCGCAAGAGTTGTGTTGCATTCCACAAATTCACCTTGTTTAGTATGTTCTCTTTACTACATGAAAAAATCAAATCATATTCTTGTATCACCCCAATAGTTGGTTGAATGGCATGCTTCTCACATACTCACTGAGTGCTAATTAAAAACAAAAATCAAAATTCTGCACCCTAATTCTTTTGTACAATATTTTTTCCCTGGATCCCATGAACGCCATCGGAACTGTAAGAATATGGCACCTTTGAATGCTTCAACTGTAGTTACAGGAACCGAGCCTAGCTCAGATGGTGGGATGTGTGTATACGCTCACCACCTAGGTTTGCGTCCCTTTTTGCTCAGTTTGGTGCCTATTTTCTTCTTAATAGAAAAACAAATCTTGGTCATGGCTATTTGGCTAGCTGTGTCCCCACTAAATCTAGCTAAAATTGAATAACCTTAAGTACCCACCCCCATCACTATATTATGACTGTATGAGTAGTTATCCAAATTGTCACCCTCTGACCCTTGATTATTCTTGATGTGATAACCAATCTATTGCATTTGCCTTTGATATTTGAGGTGACCTATTGTTAGTTGTATTAACTAGCTTAAGATGAATCCGCAGATTGTATTCTGTGATATGTGGCTAAGACGCATCCTTGAACTATCCAACCAGTTCCACTGATATGACATATCAAACTTATAAATTTAGTATGCCGTTGCTATTTGCATGCTTATATAAGATAGACTTCTTTTTAGCTCACAGTAGTGTTATTGTGGTTATTTTCAGAAATTGTAAAGATACAATCCTTTTCTTTCGGTTCTTTAGACAATATGGAACACGTCCACTGTTGCAAGTCTTGCAATCAACATGATCAATTGAATCTTGGATCATAGGCTATTCACTTAAATGCATGCCTGTAGCCAGCTTAATGAAGCCATAATTAGATATTTATTTTCTAATGTTTGTTATGTAGATTTGATTATGGAAGCTTCTATCCCGCTGAAGGGGATGCTTCTCATTGTTTCATCGGGGAAGAAGCTGGTAAAGGGTATAACATTAATGTTCCCTGGGAGCACGGAAAGTGTGGTGATGCTGATTATATTGCTGCATGGGACCATGTACTGCTTCCAGTCACTGAAGCTTTTGATCCTGATATAATACTGGTATCGGCTGGGTTTGATGCAGGTATATTGATGGAAAATTCTTTGAAACTCATTTATTCCGTTAACTTAACTACTCGTTACTTTAAACATTTATGTAAATCAAGGCAACGTTGTACTGACAAGCTGTACTTTCTCGAAATTTGTTGTTGTATAATAAGTGAGATTTCTGCTGAGGAATTTATAATATCTTGTGAACTTTTTCTTTTGGTATTGAGTTCTGGATACAGTATACTAGAATCTATTACTTTTGGTGCATCTATGTGGTAGATCATGTCTGTTCTTATCATTCACTGGTTTTGAAAGACTACTCTAATATTTGTTTTCCCTGGTTAGCATTGGGTGATCCTCTTGGTGGTTGCTGCATCACACCAAATGGATATGCACTGCTACTAACAAAGGTATGCAGGAAGAAAAACAGTTTTTATCCAATTTCACCACGTCATGCACTTCCCTGTGCTTCAAGAAGAAACTAATCTTCCTTGACTTTCAAAACAATTTAGATGAACTGGAATAGGTTAAGTGAATCAACGTTGTCTAAAGCCTCTAACACAGTATTTTTATGCATGTTAGAAGATTTTAATTTGATCCGTTCTATCTATCTAGTGTTTCCTCTATACATCTTTGGCTTTCCACTGTGCTGATCAACACTTGCTTATCATGCAAAGCCTATGCAAAAGAGCCTTTTAAAAGTCCATTGCCTGCTCTTATTATTTGTATGCCAAATCCTGCAGCTATTAGGGTTTGCTAAAGGAAGGATAGTGATGGCCCTTGAAGGAGGTTATAACCTTAGGTCCATAGCAAATTCAGTTTTTGCTTGTGCAAAAGTTCTCTTGGGAGACAAATTCACATTCAGCTCTCCAGAGATGCAACCGTTTGAATCTACATGGAGAGTTATACAAGCGGTAATTGTCTGATGCACTATTCTGTCTAGTTCTTTATTTTCTGTGGATATCTATAATCACGCTGTCTCTTGAACTCCACATTAACTAGGTACGCAATGAATTGAAAACATGCTGGCCTGTTTTGAGTCACAAGCTGCCAGAGAATGTATCATTGAGGATTAGGCCTTCACCAAGTGAGGTATGTTTTCCCTTTCTGATTTCCATACCAGGAGACTTCATAGACTCGGGCCCTGTTAGGCCTAAGGATCATGAATTGTGCTTTGGTGCCTGTTTGGCCTAAGGATTTGTTGACGTAAAATCCGCACTTCACGCCAAGCACACAGCAAGCCGAATTAGCTAGCTTTACACGTGGCCCGAGCGTTTGAATCCGAAAGCGTGCCAGTCAATTTTCCTGAAAACTGACAAAGGGAGAAAAGATGTTCAAATAACACCTGGAACGTACCGGGTAATACCAGATAGTTCCATAATTGCGGTTACGGAGCCAGTTTCGAACGACATATAGCTACAGAGAAGCTATCTGTCAGTAGTTAAAGCATCATTCGGCAATCGGCAAAGCACGCAGGAAGCGCACTGCCGAATGCGTGACGTAAGCATGACGAAAGATCGGTATTTGACTGAATAAACATTGTAACGCATATTCATAACCGATTAACGAGGAACAGAGCATGATAAATAAATAAAAGGGCGAAAACATGACCATAATTTCATAATAAACAAGAATGCATAGACTAAAAGCACTAGTCTACCGCATGTCTAGGTACTTTTCAACCCGTCGAGCATGAAACAAGCAAATTAATCCACCGCATGATACGACTTGCTTGGAATCACACCACCAACCAAGAATAGATCAATCCACCGCATGATACGACTCTAAACGTGGAAGGCTAAAAGCATTCTTTATTTAAAACAAAACCTTGAACATGTTTCGCTCGTGGCGATACTGCCGAATACAGCTATATAGCCGAATCGGGTTCCATGAAGAAGGAACATGCTTCGTTGGTGATGATAGGTCTATCAGATCGAATCGAATTCTAATCCACCGGATGATTAGCTCTAAGACGACCCAAAAACCTGCATCCACCGCATGATACCCGGTTCTGTCAAGATCTACACAAGACCAACGAGCTTGGACCCGCAACACGTGGCAATCCAGGTTGACTTCGAATTCGGCTATGGAAACGCGGTGCATTATGAGCTAGAACCGAATCTAATCAACCTGGACTGGGCAAAAGAGTGTTGTAATGAATTAAACATAAAGGTAAAATCCAGAGCAACACATGGTAACTTAATAGATCTATCAGATCTTGCCAAAATCCAATAGAACCGATAACTTGTTCCAAGCTAAAACTTAGCCCACCGCATGGCTCATGATCTAACAATGGAACCTTCCTGAACCAAAGCCTAAATCCACCGCATGATACTAGGCATGGTGCAGGGTTGCCAGTACTTACGGAGGTCGACGGATCGATGATTCCTCTCGAAGAACTCGACGACTCGACTAAAGGACTCGAAGTTGGCACGGGGCCGGTTTGTTGTATGATTGATTGAACTCCCTTTTTACAACTACCATGGGTCTATATTTATACCCAGGTTTTGACACGACTCCTAGTTGATTACGATTACATTATTTATTTCCTAAAAAGATAAACGTCGGGGCACCGTATCCGTCTTGCATTCGAAGTTAAACCAGCCTTTTCCTTACACTTGATCCACGTCATCACGCACTCCCGAATTCATCCTGCGGAATATTTTCTTGTCGAATGACAATGCGTTCCCGACCGCAGAACGTCTTTACCGAATGCTCTGGGGAAAAACTTCTTTGCCGAATGATATCTTTTCAACGAATCCGGCCCACATGTCAGCCTCTTCCTGGTGCCAATTTTTGGTGTCAACACATGCCCCTTCAATTTCGGGATAAAAGATAATTTTATCTCGGAATTGACCAAAAGCACTCAACATTCCCAAGTTAGTTCTGCTCGACACCCGCTTCTCCTTTTGAATCTTTAGAGCTCTCATCCAGATCCGAACCCTAGGTTATCGACTTCCAAGATTCAATCTTCAAATGGCGGACCAAGATTTTGCCCTCCAGGTAAACTTCAATCCCCTCAAGCACATTCGATATTCTTCCTTCGATTTTGCATTTTAAATTTCCTCTCATCTTTTTCCATTCTTGATAGGCACTAGCTGCCGAAATCCTTATCCCTGTTGAGGAAAAAGCTCCATCCTACTTCCTCGGCCCTGTAGGGAATTCAGATCCTTCCGAACTCATCGCGGCTGAATCTCAGAGGGTTCCTTTCAAGATTTCATTGACAAAATCTCATGAGTGGCAAGACGCCTTCAAGAACTGGCCTTTGCCCCCAATTGCTGGCTGGAGAAATTGGTACAAAAGGATATCTGATGACAAAAGCCCCCAAACACAGAACTGGGACCATCTGCGTATTTCTCATTGCCTGGAGCTGTCACTAACCGAAACACCAAAGAACGAGAACCTTCTGATTGCAGCTTGTCATTTTTGGTCCAATGGCGCAAATGCTTTTCTCTTCGGTCATGGCCCAATGTCTCCCACTTTGGCCGATGTCTACATGATGACCGGCCTGAACGTTACAGGAACTGTATATCCATATGACCACAAAGGTTCCTCCAAGCAGACAGGAGTAAAAACAGGGGTTGGATACAAGAGATACATCCAAAACCATATGTCTGATGGCCCTCTGACCGATGTCGAATATAGAGCCTTCCTGAACATGTGGTTATGCAGATCAGTCTTCTGTGGCAAAGCCAATGAGCCAACCCTGAATCATATCGTGATGGCTGAAGAGCTGGCTGCCGGAAAACTCATTCCACTTGGGAAATACCTCTTGGGAAGTGTCTACCATATGCTCAATCAAACCACCCACCTGATGTATACCAGCAAGAAAATCCCCTGTGTCAACGGTCCTTGGTGGTTTGTCCAAATGTGGCTGCAGTTGTACATGCATCAAATCGTCGCTATTGATCTCAACAGCCGAGATTTTCCTTCAATCAATTACAAAGAAGGAGAAACCCGGAGAACCAAAGGTTGTCAAACCTATGGAGAAGCTGCCTCCACTGTATCTATCAACAAGAACATCGGTGAACTGTTTGAGCTCTTCTTCAAAGGCTTTGCTCATCCTCTTTGGTTCCCATATCTGGACAACGACAACCTCACTCTCCCTTGCGAATTCAGCTTTGAAACTGGATGCACTGATGTACAATCTATAGCGATCTTCAATGCCTTTATCCAGCCCTGCATCCTGCCAGCCGAATTCTGTGGAGGAAGGCTGGTTCAAAGCACTTACGAATATTATCAGCCAAATATGATGGCTAGACAGTTGGGATGTGGCCAAGTGCCCCCCAGGCTATTTCTTCACGAATTTCTCAAGCCTAGGGAGATTGTCAAGGATTCCACAGAGACAAGAAGGATTTTTACTTATAAATGCTGCGGAACTATCTATGCACCTGATCCTTTTGTGCCAATAATATCTGCACATCCTTCTTTCACTCTCTGGTGGCAAGAACTCCATGATCATATCTTCAACATGCCAATCCATCCCTTCTGCTTCGAGTTAATGCCTGGTTATCAGCCAACTTCAGAGGTAATACGCTTATCCCTTCATCTGTCTCAATAATATTAACCTCGATTGATTCTTATTCTGTCATCTTGCAGGATATAACACCTGCCCCTCTTGCCAGGGCGATCTTGTACAAAGCTGCAGGCCCAATATCTGCTTTGGGGCACCAATCTCCTACCTTGGCTCAACTGATGGCTAGACAGGCTTCTCTAGATCCAATACTTACTAGACCATCATCTGTCAAGAGGAAAACCCTTTCTTTAACTGCTCCCTTAGTTGTAAAGAAAAAAAAGAACAAGCAGCAAAAAAGTTATCAAGGTCAGAGCCTTCTTCTTTTGACCATAATGCCATTGGTATTTTGCTCAGCTTTATCCCTTCTTGGTTTCAGGTCAGAGAACAGCAACTAGCAATCAGTACAGATCTTGCCGATGCTTCATTGACTGGTAAAATTCTACCACTTTATCCTCTTAACTTCTTTTTCATCGGCACTCATTCTTTGTTAACTGCAGAACAATCCTCAATGGATCCAATCTTGGAAAGCTCTTCTTCTCATCACGATTCATCTCTAGTTTTGCAACTTCTTCCTCAATCAGAAGCATTATCTTCACCAAGAAATCTTCCAGCTTCTCCTCAGCAAGATACACAGAATCTTTCCATTGAGCCTGAGAGGCTTCCTTCCCCCATTCAGGAAGTCAGGAACGAGGTAAACAAAATCATTCAACTTCCTCTACCCTTTTACTCAGCGGATTATTACTAATTCGGCAAGACTTTCTTTCAGGAAAAATCCATTTCATCATCCAGCTATTCTTTTGCTGTGGACGACTTGGTTGCCGAACAAGGGGAAGAAACATCTTCTGGCCAAACTCTGTCAGAAGAAAATCAAACAAAGCTGAAAGATATCCTTGCTTTGCTGCACAAGAGTATTCAAGATCAAGTCAAAGATGCTGATTTCTTAAGGGATGTACTGGAATCCATTGACCAAGAACTCCCTAATGATATCAAAACTTCTTTGGAACCAGTTTCTCATTTGGATCAACAATACGCCGCAGTAAAGCAGGCTCTAAAAAACCAATCTTCTCAACCAGCTCTGGAACAGAGGAGATCCACAGCCAAACAATCTGTGAAAGACCTGCATACTCAAGCTCAGAACAGCAAAGAATTACTGACCAAATTGGAATCTGAACTTGAAAAGAAGAAGGTCAGAAAAGCTGCACTTGAAGCCGAATTGAGAGATCTATCGGCCGAAATTGAAGCTGATGAGAAGAAGATAGTTGAGCTTCCCAAATTAACAGAGAAGATGCGAAAGGAAGCTTCAGCAGCTCTGAACGAAGAAAAACAACTCAAGGCAAAGCTTGCTGCTCTGGCTAGAACCCAAGAAGCTGACAAAAACTTATTAGAGAGCATTAGCAATATGATATCAGATGCTAAAAATGTAATCTCAAAGTACTTGGGCTTGTAATTGTGACAAATAATTAATAACCGAATGCTCTATCAATCCTGCAACTTTGTCATTTCTTAACTCTGTTTTTCTCCATTGTGGATAACTCATTCGGCAAAGCTGATTGTAACAGTGTCAGACCCGAAAACGCCTCAAACACAACACAGCCGAATCTCATTCAATCAAAACCGAACACGACTTCGGCAAGAACCCCAAACGACACGGAAATCGATTGGTTGGAGAATCCTTTCCATCTTCCGAACTCTTTGGGACGGTGATCCAGAGGAGATCGACAATATTGACGCCTCCATAGGTTGTCTTGATGCTCACGGCACCGCTACTGCCGATTCCATCCATCTTCAATCTGTTCTGAACAAGCTCTTTTATTAGTTTGTACTAGGGACTAAAGAATTTTCGACAACAAAGCATTATCTTTTGCAATCCTTATGTGATGACTCTGTCAAACTCATTTTTTGTAATATATTTGCACTAAGGGCAATACACTCTGGTATTGGCCATTTCTTCTTCTATCAATATTTTTGTTCTGAAGACGGCTCCTTCCCGAATGCCGGCTGTTTCAGTCGTTCTGACATTGAATATTTCAATCAGCGATCAATCTCAACACTAGGATAATATTTCTTCAAGTATCTCCCATTGATAGCAGCAGTAAACTCCTCTCCTAGTAGAGTTTTCAGGATATATGCATTTCCAGGCACGCATCTGACCACTCTGAAAGGACCTTCCCAGTTTGGAGACCACTTACCGAATGCACTGTATTTAGTTCCAATCGGCAATATTGCTTTCCAAACCAAATCTCCTTCTGTAAATTGCTTGACCTTCACCTTCTTGTTGTAATATTTAGCAACTCGCATTTTATTTTTCTCAACATTCTCCAAGGCCCTGAGACGAATCATATGCAAATCTTCTAATTCGTCCATCATTAAATCATTATAATCTTTAGAACTTAAATCTTTTTGCAACTTTATTCTCCTTGAGTCTGACTGCATTTCCCATGGCAAGATAGCATGATGTCCATATACCAATTCATAAGGAGACGTCTGTGTAGCCCCATGCGGAGCCATTCGGTAAGCCCATAAAGCCTCATTTAATACCGAATGCCACTTTCTTGGCTTCTGATCAATCTTCTTCTGTATAATTTTAATCATGATCTTGTTAGAAGCCTCTGCCTGACCATTAGCTTGGGCATAATAAGGAGAAGAATTCGACAATTTGATGCCCATACTTTCAGCAAAATTTCTGAACTCTGAAGATGTAAACTGAGTTCCTTGATCTGTGGTGATTGTTTGAGGAATTCCAAATCTGTAAATGATATGCTCTTTAACAAATTCAACCATATTCTCTGATGTCACCTTCTTTAATGGAATCGCCTCAACCCACTTAGTAAAATAATCGGTTGCTAAAAGCACAAACTTATGCCCTTTGCTAGATGGAGGATTTATTTGGCCAATCAAATCTATTCCCCATCCTCTGAATGGCCATGGCTTGATAATAGGATTCAGGACCGATGCTGGAACTCTTTGAATGTTTCCCAAATCTCTGGCAATCTTGGCATCCCTTGTAATATTCAAAGCAGTCTTCTAGCATTGTGGGCCAATAGTACCCAGTTCTTCTAATAACCCATTTCATTCGGTAAGCCGATTGATGTGCTCCACACAGCCCATCATGCACTTCACTTATCAGCCTTTTTGCTTCTTCTTGACTTAAGCAATGTAACAGCACCCCATCCAAGGATTTATAATATAAATTATCATCAAGAAGAACAAACTTTAAAGCTTTATACCTGAGCTTTCTAGAAACTTTTCGGGATGGATTCTCCAGATAATCAACAATTTCTTTTCTCCAATCATCTTCTGCCAGATTACTCCCGAAAGCATATACATCATTAGCAAAAACTTCTTGAAGCCTTTTATAACCCGAAGCACTTTGAGCTAATCTGTTTGCCTCTTCATTGTCTTTCCTAGGAATATGCCGTAGAATTACTGACTGAAACTCCTTTAAGATTTGCTTGCATTCCTCATAGTAATTCCTTAAGATATCGTTTCTGCACTCATATTCGCCATTTAGTTGCCTTACGACTAATTCTGAATCTCCAAAAATTTCAACTGCAATGGCCTTTGTTTCTCTCAAGTATCGAAGTCCTCTGAGCAACGCTTCATACTCGGCTTGATTATTAGTGACAGTAGGTTGAATAGGAATAGCAAATTCAAATACCTCTCCTCTTGGTGAAACTAACAAAATACCTACTCCACCACCTTTGTCACATGAAGATCCATCGAAAAATAATACCCAAGGAGTAATTTCAAGCAAATTAGTTGATGAATCACGATGTTCAGTAATGAAGTCAGCAATAATCTGCCCTTTAACAGCTTTTGCCGATTCAAACCTTAACTCAAATTCAGACAAAGCTAAAATCCATTTGCCAATCCTTCCGTTCAAAATTGGCATAGACAACATGTGCTTTATCACATCAAATTTTGAATACACAATGCATTCGGCATGTAGCAAATAGTGCCGAAATTTTGTACAGGAATAATAAACACATAAACAAAGTTTCTCGGTAGCCGAATACCTCGTCTCGGGATCAAGCAATTTCCGACTAAGGTATGCAACTACCCTTTCCTTTCCCTCAAATTCTTGTATGAGGGCCGATCCAATAGTTTGGGCATCGGCCGCCACGTACAACTTAAAAGGCTTGTTTAGCTGTGGAGGTACCAATACTGGTGGTTCTTTCATGTATTCCTTGATCTCATCAAAAGCCTTTTGTTGCTCGTCACCCCATACAAATTTCTGATCCTTCTTGGCTTTTAGCAGCGAAGAGAAAGGTAACACCTTTTGTGATAAGTTTGATATGAATCTTCTCACGAAATTAATCTTGCCAAGTAATGACTGTAATTCCTTAAGATTAGTTGGAGGAACAACTTCATCAATGGTTTTCATACTTTTCTTGCCAACTCCTATTCCTCCTTCATGCACCAAAAATCCCAGAAATTCTCCTGCCGAAACTCCAAAAGCACATTTATTCGGGTTCATCTTGAGCCCATGTTTCCTAGTGCACTCTAGAGTTTTCCTTATGTCGGCCAAATGTGCTTCATGATCCAATGACTTAATCACAACATCATCAATATATATCTCCAAAATCTTGCCGATCAACTCATGAAAAATATAATTCATGGCTCTCTGATAAGTTGCACCAGCATTCTTCAAACCAAACGTCATGACAACCCATTCAAACAACCCTACATGTCCTGGACATCTGAAAGCTGTTTTCGCTATATCGTCCAGTGCCATAAAAATTTGATTGTACCCTGCATTACCATCCATGAAACTAATCACTTTATATCCAGCAGCAGCATCAACCAACGAGTCAGCAATAGGCATTGGATATCCATCCATGGGTGTAGCTCTGTTTAAATCTCTAAAGTCTATGCAAACTCTCATCTTTCCATTTTTCTTGTACACAGGGACAATATTAGAGATCCATTCTGCATATCTGCATGGCCGAATAAAATTTGCTGCTATTAATCTTTCCACTTCTTTCTTCACATCGGTCAATACTTCATCCTTGTAGATTTTCCGGGGTGGTTGCTTGTAAGGTTTATAACCAGGCTTGATCGGCAATCGATGCTCAACAATGGAACGATCTAAACCAGGCATCTCCGAATAATCCCAAGCAAAACAATCTTCGTATTCTTTTAACAACTCAATCAACTTTTCTCTGAAAACTGGATCCGAGCTAGCACTGATGAATATCGGCCTTGGTTTGTCACTATCTCCAATGTCTACTTCTTCTAATTTATCAGCCGACACAAATCCACGTCCTAGCTTCCCATCAGTCCCATCGATTGGATTATCCATTAAAAATTACTAAAAGAGCCGACTGCTTCGATCGGCTGTTGATCACTGCTGACTGGCTCAACAGGACCTTCTCCTCAGTCCTTACCTGAGAAACAATCTATGCCTTGATATTCCCAGAAGGCTGGTTCCACATTAGCCACGCTAATTGAATCATCTGCTGGGACAATTTCCACTTCATCATCTATCCACTGAATAAGCTGCTGATGCATAGTAGATGGAATACAGCAATTCGCATGGATCAAATCCCTTCCAAGTAGCAAGCTGTATGCCCCTTTGCCTTCAATAACAAAGAAGGTTGTAAGCAGAATCTTAGATCCAATCATCAGATCTACATGTACACATCCTTTGGTGTCCGAAGGATTTCCAGCAAAATCATTCAAAACTATGCTTGTTGGCGTTAAATCTCCAGGGCTCATGCGAAGTTTCCTGAATGTATTGTATGGCATCACATTAACAGCAGCTCCACCATCAACAAACATCTTCGTCAGTGGCTTTCCGTTGACATATCCTCTTAAGTACAGTGGCTTCATGTGCCGATTCTGGACTGGCTTCTCGAAAATAGCTTGCTTATTCAATACCAATTGTGCCATTAACCCACATTGCTCGGCTTCATCCACTTCTGATAATATCTCTTCCTGTACAATTTGATTAGCTGGAGCCATAAATTCATTCGGCAAGAAACATACCATGCATGTAGGAGCCGAATGACCCGATTCGTCAGGATTGTCTTTTGGACGCCATATCGATCTCATCCTGGTTCCTGCTCGCTTCAAGTCTTGATTCCTCAGGCGCTGGACTCTTCTCTTCTGGCTCTTTCTTAAACCAGGTGGACACCACTGTCCTTTTTGCCAGACATACTCACGATCTTCTTCTTCATGATCAATCCATCTATGATCAGCATGTCTTTTCCTTGGTTGATCATCATTCTTATATATTTTTAGACGCCGATCATCACTAGGATGTATCCTTCCAATTCTTTCGTGGACGGATCGGCGACTGGCACCATTTTGCCTATGTTCGACATATCCATTACTGCATTCAGGACAGTTATTCCATGTAGGCAGCTTTAAACCCTCGTTCCAACAGTGTCTGAAGAAGACACAATCCCAATGTGCACGTTCTCGTTCTCGGACATATTCCTCTTGTTCTTCCTCATACCTTTTTTCTTCGCACCTCATCTTCTCCTCCTCATACTCACGTCTCTGATAGCGTTCTTTTTCTTGCTGACGCTGCCACTTATTGAGGAGAATGCGCGATGTGACTCTGAGTTTAGAAGATTTCCCAATTTCAAATCGGCTATTCGGAAAACGAGGCTTTTCCTCGCGAATCTGTTCGATCGTGATTTGCCGATTAGGATCGACTGAGCCATTCTGCTTCGCTTCCCTCGACGTCAGGACTTTCATCTTTCCCTTTTCTCCAGATTCGGCAACATTCACCATATTGATTGAGAACCCAATCATGTTCTGAGGAAACGGGTTATTGTCCAACTTCATCTTATTGTCGAATTTTAGATGCCCTTCTTGGATAGCTTTCTGAATTCTCACTCTAAAAACCCTACATTCATTGATGGAATGAGAATTCCTATCATGGAATCCACACTACCTTTTATCTTTCATTCCATCAGGCCGAAGCATAGAATGCCCCTCTGGTAACTTGATCCGGCCTTCTTTTACAAGATAGTCAAACAATTTATCTGCCTTAGTTACATCAAAATCATAGGTGCCTTTATTCTGTTTAATCCACCTCTGATTCACCATGATTGGTTCTTTGCCCCACACTATCTCTGCTGCAGCTATCTCCTCACTATCTTCATACTCATCTCCTTGATCTGCTCTTTCAAGGAATTGGTTATAGATGTCAGCTACATCATTGTGTTTAGCAAATCTGGCATCTTTCTTGAGACCATATGCCTGGTTGCTCATTAAGGCCAATCTGTGTGACAACTGGCCCAGATCATCGAACTCCATTCCGAATAGCTTTTCCCGAATGGCAGGCAGCATGCCAGCTACAGCCATACCAGCTAGCTGGTCGTCAGGAATGTTCAGAGAAAAGCACATGCTCTTTGTTTCCCTAAATCTCCTGAGGAACTCCGTAGGTGTCTCATTATTCCTCTGTCTTAAGCTGGTCAAATCAACCAACTTTTTCTCGGCACTGCCAATGTAGTAATGAGCATGGAATTTCTGCTCCAGGTCTTTCCAAGTACAAATTGACTGAGCAGGCAAAGAAGCAAATCATGTAAAAGCTGGACCCGTCAGCGACAAAGGAAAGTATCTGATTCTGAAGGCCTCATCTGCTGAAGCTTCTCCAAGCTGCATCAGATATCGAGCTATATGTTCCACAGTGCTATTATCATCTTGTCCTGAGAACTTGGTGAACTCTGTAGGCACCTTGACTCTACTCGGCAATGATACCCTTTGGTACCATTCTGGGAAAGGAGACGAATACATGTACCCCTGATTTTTAGGCTTCAAACCGAATTGATTTTGCAATACATCGGTCATCCTTTGCACCATGAGGTCAATATTGGTATCTTGATTCCCTGGTCTCCCTGCAGGCATCCCTGTAGTACCAACATATCCGGGATTCGGGAGAGCATCGATAGCATTGTAATCCATGAACTCTGAATATCCGTTCCCATACACATCCCTTTGCAGCCTATTGTTCAGAGGGGATATCTTGTAAGCAGAAGTAGGTGGATTTCCCGTGGTGCCAAATGCCATATCACCATATGTACGAGGTTTCGGCAATGCATGCTGAAGCTCTTGTTGAATCGGCTGTCCACTCACGTCTTTGGTTCCAGAAACTTCAGTTTCTTCAATACCTTTACCATGACGTTTTGGGACCGATGCTTGAATATTGAAATATGTTGGTCCACCAAGTTGTCCATGCGCTTGCTCAAAAGGTTTATCCACGTGTTGACCAAAGATGTTGACCAGTATGAGCCGAAAACTGTTCAGGAATGCAGCATTATGATTGGTCATTGTTTCTCCTAAAGCCTTGTACAACAAGCTAGAGAACTTCTCCCTTTCTTCATCTTCAGTAAGATCAGATTGTCCCGGCAAAAGAACTCTTGGCAGATCTGACTTGAGAAACGGTGCACCACTCCTGTTCTTAGCAAAAGACAGCAAGCATTTCTTGATGAACTGATCTGCAGCAGTCTTCACCATTTGTTGATGTTCATCAGACAATTCTTCAAAAGTGACATCCAGAATGTCTTTTAATTCAGACATCTTCGAAGCTTGTTGTCCCATCGGGCGTGCCAAAAAGTGTGTTGACGTAAAATCCGCACTTCACGCCAAGCACACAGCAAGCCGAATTAGCTAGCTTTACACGTGGCCCGAGCGTTTGAATCCGAAAGCGTGCCAGTCAATTTTCCTGAAAACTGACAAAGGGAGAAAAGATGTTCAAATAACACCTGAAACGTACCGGGTAATACCAGATAGTTCCATAATTGCGGTTACGGAGCCAGTTTCGAACGACATATAGCTACAGAGAAGCTATCTGTCAGTAGTTAAAGCATCATTCGGCAATCGGCAAAGCACGCAGGAAGCGCACTACCGAATGCGTGACGTAAGCATGACGAAAGATCGGTATTTGACTGAATAAACATTGTAACGCATATTCATAACCGATTAACGAGGAACAGAGCATGATAAATAAATAAAAGGGCGAAAACATGACCATAATTTCATAATAAACAAGAATGCATAGACTAAAAGCACTAGTCTACCGCATGTCTAGGTACTTTTCAACCCGTCGAGCATGAAACAAGCAAATTAATCCACCGCATGATACGACTTGCTTGGAATCACACCACCAACCAAGAATAGATCAATCCACCGCATGATACGACTCTAAACGTGGAAGGCTAAAAGCATTCTTTATTTAAAACAAAACCTTGAACATGTTTCGCTCGTGGCGATACTGCCGAATACAGCTATATAGCCGAATCGGGTTCCATGAAGAAGGAACATGCTTCGTTGGTGATGATAGGTCTATCAGATCGAATCGAATTCTAATCCACCGGATGATTAGCTCTAAGACGACCCAAAAACCTGCATCCACCGCATGATACCCGGTTCTGTCAAGATCTACACAAGACCAACGAGCTTGGACCCGCAACACGTGGCAATCCAGGTTGACTTCGAATTCGGCTATGGAAACGCGGTGCATTATGAGCTAGAACCGAATCTAATCAACCTGGACTGGGCAAAAGAGTGTTGTAATGAATTAAACATAAAGGTAAAATCCAGAGCAACACATGGTAACTTAATAGATCTATCAGATCTTGCCAAAATCCAATAGAACCGATAACTTGTTCCAAGCTAAAACTTAGCCCACCGCATGGCTCATGATCTAACAATGGAACCTTCCTGAACCAAAGCCTAAATCCACCGCATGATACTAGGCATGGTGCAGGGTTGCCGGTACTTACGGAGGTCGACGGATCGATGATTCCTCTCGAAGAACTCGACGACTCGACTAAAGGACTCGAAGTTGGCACGGGGCCGGTTTGTTGTATGATTGATTGAACTCCCTTTTTACAACTACCATGGGTCTATATTTATACCCAGGTTTTGACACGACTCCTAGTTGATTACGATTACATTATTTATTTCCTAAAAAGATAAACGTCGGGGCACCGTATCCGTCTTGCATTCGAAGTTAAACCAGCCTTTTCCTTACACTTGATCCACGTCATCACGCACTCCCGAATTCATCCTGCGGAATATTTTCTTGCCGAATGACAATGCGTTCCCGACCGCAGAACGTCTTTACCGAATGCTCTGGGGAAAAACTTCTTTGCCGAATGATATCTTTTCAACGAATCCGGCCCACATGTCAGCCTCTTCCTGGTGCCAATTTTTGGTGTCAACAGGATTATGAATTTTGCTTTGTGGAAGTGATGTATATCTCTTATTAAACTATTTTTTCTGGTAACTTGACCATATCTTGTATCTTCCAAACATTTCTTTCTAGAGATATGTTGTCAAAATAGTTCCAGCTTTTACCCCATTGTCAGATCAGGATTTTCAGTTGCATGGTGTGGTTCAATTAACTCTAAAGGTGAATGTTTGAAAACATGAACTGTGCTAACTGCGTTAAGATGCTCAGTTCATAAGCTATTACATATTGCTTTCTAGAACACCTGATGAACTACTCCCTCCTTCCTCGTTTATAAGGCGCACACACAAAACGAGATTCAAACTTTATGATCTTTGACCAATAAAATACCCATCAATTTTTTCATTTTGTCATATAAACTTGACATGGTTGGATTTGTAATCAAACGTACTTTCCAATGAGTATAAATTCATAACCATAACTAATATAATATAAAAGAAATGAATAGTCAAAGTATGATTTAGGAGACCGTGTCATGTTATCTCATGCCTTATAAACGTGGAAGGAGGGAGTATTAAGAAAAGGGATTCCCATATCAGCCATTAAATGTTCATGCATGTCCGGAGTAATGGTGATGGTGACATGTGTGATTGTGAAAGCCCTCTGTGTAATGCTGACAGTGTAAGCCAAAACTCACATGCCACACCATTGAGATATCCATTAAAAATGCTGATAAATGCTTCATGCCTTCATGTGTATTGCTACATCCTAACTCCTGAGATGCCTTTCTGGAATGCTGGTAGAAAACACATGTTAGTTATATAGCTCAACTTTGTCGGTTATTTTTTATCTAAAATACAAACTATCTTGTATTAATAACATTACATTTGATTTGTCATTTATTTGGTGTGTTGCTTTGAAACTCACTGAAAGTTGAGATAAAATTCATAAAGACACATTAACACAATAGCCAGGCTTGGCTAATTATACCTTTGTGTATGGTAATGAACAGCTCTACGATTCCTCTGGGTCCGAGTCTGACAGTGAAGATGTTGATGAGCTCTCTGGTGCTGTTTCATCTGTCGATGTTATTGAATTTGCTGGAGATGCTATAAGTGAACACCTCTCAAAAATGAAACTTGATGAAGACAACTTTGCAATGAAGACTGCCTCAAGTTGCTCAACAGCAGAACAACATCCCACTGATTCAGTCGAAGAGGATAAATATGCATCTGTGGTACTGTCCAAAAGAATATCTGATTTATCTCTCGCTTGGCGATCAGATTTATCAAGAACTCATGTCTGGTATGCCAGTTTTGGTTCAAACATGTGGAAGCCAAGGTTTCTATGCTATATTCAAGGAGGGAAGGTAAAGTTCAAAACTCATTGTTTTTGCAAGGACTAATGAGCATTGGTTCTTTTGATCAGTGCGTTGTGCTTGTTATATCACTGCATTTGTGACCTCCATGATTCTTTTGGGATATATTCCAGTACTTTAGGAATACACTAGTTTCCAATAATCATTGATCGTTTTATATTATGCACAGTTTGTTTTACGAGATAAATTTGGTATTCTGTTTTATTTGTGACAGGCTGAGGGTATGAGTATACCATGCTGTGGATCACGTGACACAAGCTCACCGAGAGGAACCTTGTGGAAGATTGTGCCTCATAGGTTGCTTTTCGGTAGATCCTCTACCCCTTGTTGGGGAACTGGTGGTGTTGCTTTTCTCAACCCTGAGATAAACAACAATGAGAAGTCTTATCTCTGCATGTACAAAATAACGTATGTATGTTGCACTTATATGTTATTTATCTTTGAATTCAGGCAGGGTGGCATGTTATCATTCTCTTAGCAGTTAGCACTCAACATCTCATTTAATCTGCCCCTCTTCAACAGGCTGGAGCAGTTCAATGATATCTTGTTTCAAGAGAACCGTTTAGTGCTGGAGGATGGCAAAGACGGAAATGTTGTGTATCCTGACTCTCCTCTGATTGGCCCATCTGAAATGGAGTTTATCTCTACAAACAAAGCTATTCATCTTGAACCTATTAAGGTTTGATTTGCCTGCCCCACTTTGAAACTGTGCCCTTCCCTTTGTATATAATTTCTATACTTCTAAATGAGATTAGATATGCGGAGGTAGGCTCAAGTGTTGATTATGCTTGTGAGCGTAATGGTAGAAGCCTGCCTGACTGTGAGACTGCTGTTGAAAACATCACTCCTAAACATATGGCAGGCTGACTGCTGTTCCAAGAATTCATAGATCACTTTTACCTTGAGGGTTTCCTTAAAGTTTAAGGCTGATGCTCATTGTAATTTTTTATCTATTTAGCAAGGAGTCAGAACCAGCCTCTTTGGGCATTCAAGTTCATCTTGGCTTATAGTAAGCTAAAAACATAAAATAAGTTATAACAGTTTCACCTTATCAATGGATAAATTCGAACCCAGCCTTACTAGCATAATTCTGACACCATGCCATTTCTGTTCCATTATTAGATGACATGAGCTTCAAAAGTTCTGGAATATAGCTAATGTCTGATAGATGAATTTCTTGCAGGATAGCTGGTACTCGAATGTACTTTATCTCGGGGATGAGGATGGACTTCCAATTCTCACTATGACGTGAGTTTCTTTGTACTCATTATTATTAATAAGTCCTTCCTCCCCATATGTACTTACTATGACGTGATGCTTAACTAATTTCCCTCCGGTCTGTGCAGGTGCCCCTCATCAGATATTGAGCGGTACAAATCTGGTGAGCTGCCTTTAGCACCTCCATCAAAGACCTACGCTGCAACTCTGATAAAGGGACTAGTCGAAGGGAAGCAACTGGATGCGGACGGAGCTGCTAACTACATCAATGCTGCTGCTGAAAGAGGCTTGTGAATGGTGCTTCAGCGTGGCCTTTGTACAGCCAGTAGGGAGTAGTAAGCATACGATATTTTGTTAGCGTGAGGACATCGATTGAGGACCAGGGGGTGCTGCCCAGCCCTCGTTCTCCCCAAATGGAGAATCTGGGTCCGAATTAAATTGGGCAGGATCTAGATCTCGCCCTAGCTTGATCATTGGTGATCTCCCCTGATAGGTTAATTGGACGGGAGAAACACTAGCTGTGTTGCCGTGTTGGTGTGGAGCAACACTGGCTGCAAGCCGCAACTCGCAACAAATTCTGCACTGAAGCTTGTTTGACATACAGTAGTATTTGGCATGGTTTTCTGGTGACGTTACTAATTTCACCGCTAGCCGTCTGTTTCGGGTTTGGCTTCTGTTGCTTTGGTGATGGTGATCCCGCGGCTTGGTTGGATTGCGGCAGGAGTTATTTTAGCACAGGTGGCACCCGGTGTAGGTTTGTGTTGTGGCCCCAGAGGACATGGCGGGCGCCCGGGAAATAAGAAGAAAAAATAGGAAATTTTAGGTCGTTGAGACAAACAAAATATAAAAAATAATTCGAGCTGTTTTGCTGTGACAAAAAGAACAAAAAATAAAACAAATATAAAAATAATTCGAGCTGTTTTGCTGTGAAAAAAATAATAAATCGAGCTGTTTTGCTGCGACAAAAACAACAAAAAATAAAACAAATATAAAAAGAGACAAACAAAATATAAAAATAATTCGAACTGTTTTGCTGTGACAAAAAGAACAAAAAAAATGAAACCTCGCTAGAAGGAGGGCTTGAACCTCCGACCTTGTGGTTAACAGCCACACGCTCTGGCCAACTGAGCTATTCCAGCTTGTTGGCCAAGAGTGTTTTATTTAATTTAAAACGCATGACAACTGCAATTTGATCGATCAACCCAGAGCTGCAGATCAGGGGTATCGCAATTTCTGTGCTTCCGCATGATCCAGAGGACTTCCCTATCAGTGGTAGCTTCGTCCTTGGGTCCTTGGTCGAGGTCGCCATCCGAGTCCTAGTCCTAAACTGTGGACGCATGGCGATTGGTGAGGACTGATGAAGCATGCCGTCTGGCAAGAAAGTTCACCTGGCTGTTGTTGGAGATGCCTTTCGCCGCCGGGGAAAATAATAGAAGAGCCTAGCAAATTTCAGAACGAAATACACACAATACACTGGTGGAGCAATCAACCGCTACCCAGGTGGTGCTGACGTATGGCGCGCATCGTGTGCTGGTGCGACGTGCGAGGCGCCACGGCAGTTCCGCCGGGTGCAACAACGTATCATGTACGAATTTCCACATGGTCTTCTCCCGCTTTGCATGAAGCATGTACATAATAAAAACATCAACGTCCCAGCCATCATTTTTCGTCTCAAAAGAGGATTGTAATGTAATGTAACCACCACTTTCTTATCACAAGGACATGTAACGCCCAACCAGTGTGCAAAAAGCATCATGTAACCCCAATGCAAAAACCAAAGTAGCGCATGTTCTACCATACCCTAATATTCTTACAGTTTTTTATTTGCTCTATTGATCGATCACGGCCGATCAGATACAGCTAGGACAAATAAAAGATCTGCAGCAGCGTGCAGCAGAGATGAAAGGGAGCACCACTCTCATCTGTTCTCTGCCGCTTCCTTCTCGTCGAAGGATTCGTCACCTAGCAGGTCGTCTTGGCCATTGTACTGCAGCTTGTTAGCCCCATAGCCTGTAGCTCCACTGCCAGAAAATCCTCCGGTGCTGCTGCGGCCACCGTAGCCGCCACTAGTCGTGTTTCCAGCAAAGCTGTTGCCGTTGTTGGGACTAGCAGCATTGAAACCTCCATTGCCGAAACTGCCACCGTAGTCACCAAAGCTTCCACCACTGGCAGCTCCACTGTTGTAGTTGCCTGCACCATAGGTGTTTGGAGAACTGTACCCACCAGCATTTCCACCAGGATTGCCAGTGGTACCATAGCTTCCACCACCAGGACTGGTACCATAGCTTCCACCGTTGCCATATCCACCACCAGAGGCGCTGTTGAAGTTGCTAGCATAACCACCACTTGCAGCTCCATTGCTGTAACCACCATTACCGGCATATCCGCCACCAGAAGCATTGTTGTAGTTACCACCGTAGCTGCCACCGCCGACGCCAGCTCCATCACCGTATGCACCGCTGCCAGAATATCCACCACTGTTACCACCATACCCGCCAGAACTATATCCACCACCACCGCCATACCCACCACCATATCCACCTCCGCCACCATAACCACCACCAGAGCCAAATCCACCACCTCCACGTATCCCGCCAGCACGGTCATTGGCCTGGTTCACCTTTAGAGTTCGTCCTTGAAGTTCCTGTATCAAATGAAATAGTTTCAATGCCTAGCAAACAAGCAAACTATTTATGTTACAGGAAACAGCATGCTCATTAGAGACAAGTCACTTGTGATGTGAAAATGACAAAACATTATCTTTGCAAATTTAAGAGTAATAAGGGCATGTTTTGGCAGAGCTCCAACCTCTGCGTTCCTGCAGTATCTGGAGTTTTTAAGATAAAATTAAGTGGCACAAGACTTAGTTTTTAGTACAAAATGGAAACAAAAAATCTCACCGATAAACCCCCTAGTCTGCTTCCAATCCAGCCCCAATGACTCTTGGGCTCCAGCTTTGCCAAACAGGACCCTTTCTTCTCTCTTTCTTTCTTTCTTTCTTTTTTCTTTTTTCTTTTTCCTTTTTTCTTTTTTCTGCTAAGCTAAAATCCTAGGCACAAACCAACCCAATACAAACAGTTTTGTGGAATGACCGCTCTAATCTGCTACTCTTTTGGTGCTTGGGGACAATATATTTAAGATTCTCGCATCAGAAGCTAAAGATAAACAACTTTCGATTAATTGGAACAGTATATTTCCAATGATACACCAAAACTCTGCAAAAGGGATCTGTAATACTCTTAATACAAGAATATTTTGGTCAAGACCATATCAATCCATGATGTGAACTACGGAAAAAGAATCAGTCCAACATTGTGCCAACCAAGCCCAAAAAAATAATGGTTAACAGTCGCAGTGCTAGTTCTCAGACCTAGCTCCCAATCTTGGCTGACAGGAAACACCTTAACTGCAAACGTATTCTGACCTAGCAGAAGATATTCAATAAACGTACACTTGAGGTGCTATTCCTCAAGTGAAACCATGGAACCTAAATGCTAAAGTTTGGGGTCACCTTTGCAAATAAAAGTAATTCAAAGGATATATAATAAAACAGTAGACATGATGGCTCACCTTGCCATCCATGGCAGTAATCGCAGCTGATGCTTCTTCACTGGATGTATAAGTTACAAATCCAAATCCCCTTGACCTGCCAGATTCCCGATCCATGATGATTCGAGCTGAATGAAATACCATAATAGAGAGGTGAGACACAAACAAAAATGCCCACGAGTAAATACGATACAAATTAATTGGACAAAGAACCTTCAAGGACATCCCCATATTGAGCAAATTCATTCCTGAGAGTGGTTTCATCTGTGGCATATGAAAGTCCTACAAGCAGGTTCATTAGAAATATAATTAGATATCCAGACAGCATACAACAAATATCCTATACCTGAGGATTAAAAATCGACCTGAACATACCTCCAACAAAAAGCTTTGAAGAGGACATGCATCTTACTGCCTGAAGCAGCGGCGAGCTAGAGGGCCCCGAAATTCTCCTGAGAGCACTTCCAATTCTGCTTGTGAGAGCCATTGCCCCAATCCCTTGCTAGAAAACAACCACAGGCACTGAAAGAAAAACAATCTGGTGAGTTGTCCGACACAAAAGATGGTCCGATAAACGAAACAAAATGGACGGGGGTTAAACTAGATAACTTATTGCATCTAGATAGATTATTGCGTCTAATTCCATCCACATAAAATAAGTCCACCGCAATTAGTTTTCCATTCCCCAGGGCGCAGGCGCAACTTTAAAACCAAAATCAAAATTAGATACTACAGCGCACAACCCAGATAACTGCGGAACGCCGGAACCTGAAATCGACACGATTATCGTACTCATGCCCCTAACGATGTAAACATCACGGAACTAATGACCCGGCTCCAAAGCAATAAGCACCTAGAGCGCACGCCTCGAATTAACACAATTCCGCAGCAGATATGAGCGAAAAAACGATTCTCGCGGCTACTATTCTGGAGACCGGAGCAAGGATCTCGTTACCTCAGGAGTAGAGATGCCTCGCCAGCCGCGGTCGCCGCCTCAGGCTTGCGGTTGCGAAGCGGCGGCTTGCTGCTTCGCACGCAGTCCCCTTCTCCCTAAACCCTACCGGAATGGCCTCGCAGGTTTAAGCACCTACCAGGTTGAGGAAATATCAGGCCCATCAACACGAAGGAACCAGATTGTTCGGCCCATGGAGCACATCGACGGAAGGCCCAACTTAAGCCCACGACAGCATTAAAACACTTTTTTCTTTTGTTCAGATCACTTTAAGCGCGATTAGGCAGGTCTGATTACGTGCGCCAAAGGAAACAGTGGAAGTGCAGAAGGTTGGAAATGAGGTGCACTGCTGGACTGGATATGCTTCCGGAAAGAAAGAAAGGAAGGGGAGCGAGGCCTCCTTTCGCCGCCTCCCTCCGTTGCGACAAAGCACGCGACCTAACTCTCTGTCCGAACCCATCCGTGCCACGCTCAAAACCAGAGGAGAGATCATCAGTCCTGAGCCGTCAAGGACTCCAACGAATCCGACGCGGCAGTGGCGGCACACGAGAATCCACCCAAGGATTCGTGGCGTGCAAGGATGAGCGAGATCTTTGACTTGTTTCGTTCCTCCGTTGCCCCAGGATCCGCGACTCGTTTTTCAACCACGTCGGCCGGTGAGTGAGAGAGAAGGGCAAGTGAGTGAGTGAGCAAGTTAGTGCTGGCTCGCTGCGAAACCGAAACCAGGATAGTGCATGCTGCCGCGGCCGGTTCGCGCACGTGGAACGGGACGAGCCCAGCCAGCCATTTTCTTTCCTTCTCCCGTCGGTAGCACACGACAACCTAACTCTCTGTCCGAACCCATCCCGGCCCGGCCACGCGTACGCCGCCCGCCCACGCCCACTAGGCGTCTAGGCCCAACCCACTACCGCGTCCGCATGCAGCCGCCGCCGCTTTGACCGCGGCCCCGCCCTTTCCTCACCACCCGCGCCCTACTCTTTTTTTTTCCGTCACCGTGTCGCGGGCAAGCGGCCTCGCGCGCCCGCCCGCGCGCGTGGTGGTCCCGGGGCACGGCACGGGCCGGGCCGCGTCGCTTTCGGAATTCCGAACCCCCGCCGCGGAAAGCAACGGGTGGGAGGGGGCGCACGCACAGCCAGCGCGAGGCGCACCGGGCGCGGGGCGTACCCGCCTCGCGATGGGGGATGCCCGGCCGTCCGATGGGGAGCGGACGGCGCGGGTGGGTGGGTGCGGGGGGAGTTTTGGTGCGTTTGCGCCGGTGTGAAAGGCGACAGTGGAAAGAAAGCAGAGGCCGCCGAGGCGGGGGGTGGTGGATGGATGGATGGAGCGGGGAAATGCAAAGCGTGGGGAGACGGGGGCCTTTTCGCGTTCCACACCGCCTTTTCGTGAAATTGCACGCGGCCACGCTGGTGTGCTCGCGGAGCCCCAGTGGGGTTTTGCGGCGGGGCACGCCGCACGCCCCGTTGCTCGTATTTACACGACGAGCCAAAAAGAAAGGATACCATACCGGTACTGCAACTGCAACTCTTCCTCTCGAGTTTGCAAAATGGACGCGTTGGATCGGAAACAAATGTATGTACGGGAATGTCTACTCGGATAGCAAATGCAAGACGATGGCACTGTTTTTAAAGTCAGAACTGCCACGTAAAACTGTATTTTGTGTCTTTATATGACTAAATGTAAGTTTTTATCTGAATGAAACCTTTTGTTTTGTTATTTTGTTGTCAGTTTGACAAAGAGACCATACATATATTAGTGCCAGATAAGCCATCTATGTACATACATTCTCTTTTCACCCGACTTGTGCTGCATGTATAGATGCCCCTCACGCAAAGTTGACTTCTTACTACGTTGTTTAAAAACCTATAACACACCAGTAATTTGTTTATATATGACGATCTAATTATGGTATTTTTTAACTAAGAGAGATATTATTATGTATCATATACGTGTTTTTTAGGAGTATCATATACGTGTATTGGTAATTATCAAACAAGTCTAAATTGATGTGCTGCATACTTTCTCGCGTATTTTGTAAATTCTTTTTCAATCACCCAGACACATGATTATCAAAAATGCACAAACTATATTAGATTGGAACAATTCGGAAGATCAAAACCATATAATTATTAGAAGTGCCATAATAAATAAATGATAGATTCTATTAACAATAATATTAGTAGTCACAAATTCATAATATAACAAATCAAACACAAGATTTTGGAAAAACATGTCAGCATGACGTCCTCTCTATGAGTTAGTGTACGGTGGGCAATAATTTTTGCAGTTGCGCTATAGCTACAATCTATGGTAGCTATTGATGGCTACTGCTGGCGCGGCTGTATCAATCTCTACCAATCGTACTATGCAACTTCATTAACTACCTTACAATCGATATTGCTACAATATTCTCTTTTTTGCCTTTTATGAGTTGTCAATTTCTATGATTCCTCACATAAATATCTCACTATTGATGTTGAAACCACTCATTAGCGATAGATAGGAAAATATACCAAAACTATCTAATGCGACGATTCTCATATTCTCGATACTATATATGTTGTTATCATAGGTTAACAAGCATCATGAGGCATTTTCCTACTCTCACAATCTTGGCCTGCGACGAACTTTACAAATGCAAAAAAATGTGTTAGAACTTAATCAAAATCAGTGTTACCAATCCATCTTTATCTCAAGAATCTCTTATCGTTAGAATTGACATGCCACAAATTGGCAGCTCATTTCGCACTAAGATGCTATTCAACTTTCCACAAAGATTTCCTCCTTTAAAAATTCTTTGTAAGATTTTGCTGCCTCTGGCCATTAAGCTCACTTTGTGCCAGAGAAGAAAACATCCATGTCACCTACATCAGCCATTCAGCCCAAAATCATCCAATCCAATGCTATTACAGCGCGTGCAATTTGAGGGTTAACCGGAGGCCTTGGCCGCTAACCACACTGTGCTGAGTGCAAAGTGCAAACCAGCCGCTGGGTCACATGCTCCAAGCTTCCAAACCAAGCAACCCCCACCCCCACCTCCACCCGAGGGCGCAAAGCGCAAAACTCCACCCACCCCGAGGTCCCCGCCGAAAAAAATCCACGCGTGCCCCCTCCCTCTCGCCGCCGCCCGCCGCCGCCTCACTCTTACTACACTCCACCGCGGGCCAAGCACTCCGGCCTTCCCCCACTGTCCCGCCCCAATGCGACGGCGGCCCCCGCCGCCGTCGCTGACTCCGCCCATGGCCGCACAAGCCCTTCTACCGAAGCTGCTCTTGCTGCTGCTGCTGCTGCTCGGAGACGCCACCTCGGTTTCCGGCAGCGGCGAGCGCGAGGCGTTGATGAAGTTCAAGGCGGCTGTGACGGCGGACCCTGGCGGGCTGCTGCGCGACTGGACCCCGGCGTCGCCGGACCACTGCCGCTGGCCGGGCGTGTCGTGCGGCGCCGGCGGGGCGGTGGTCGCGCTCAACATCACCTCCGCGCCGGGGCGCGCGCTCGCGGGCGCGCTGTCCCCGGCCGTCGCGGCGCTGCGGGGGCTCCAGGTGCTCGCGCTACCGTCCCACGCGCTCTCCGGCGCGCTCCCGCCCGCGATCTGGTCGCTGCGCCGCCTCCGCGTGCTCGACCTCTCCGGCAACCGCCTCCAGGGCGGAATCCCGGCGGCGCTCGCCTGCGTCGGGCTCCAGACGCTGGACCTCGCCTACAACCAGCTCAACGGCTCCGTGCCCGCGGCCCTCGGCGCGCTCCCTTGGCTGCGGCGCCTGTCACTTGCCTCCAACCGCTTCGGCGGCGCCATCCCTGACGAACTTGGTGGCGCCGGGTGCCGCAGCTTGCAGTTCCTCGACCTCTCTGGGAACCTGCTCGTCGGTGGCATCCCTCGGAGCCTGGGAAACTGTAGCCAGCTGGAAGTGCTGTTGCTGTCCTCCAACCTGCTGGATGACATCATCCCGCCGGAGATTGGTCGGCTCAAGAACCTGCGGGCTTTGGATGTGTCCAGGAACAGTTTGAGTGGGCCTGTGCCAGCGGAGCTTGGTGGTTGTGTTCGGCTGTCAGTGCTTGTGTTGTCCAATCCTTATATGCCACTTGGTGGTTTGAATTCATCTGATTATGAGGAGGTCGATGACTTCAACTACTTTCAAGGAGGTATTCCAGATGCTGTCGCGGCGCTGCCGAAGCTGAGGTTGTTGTGGGCGCCAAGGGCTACATTGGAGGGAGAGTTGCCGGGTAATTGGAGTTCTAGCCAGAGCTTGGAGATGGTGAATTTGGGGGAGAATCTGTTGTCTGGCGGGATTCCGAAGGGCCTAGTGGAATGTGAGAATCTGAGGTTCTTGAATTTGAGCTCCAACAAGCTTACGGGTTCAGTTGATCCTTCACTGCCAGTGCCTTGCATGGACGTGTTTGATGTCAGTGGAAACCAGTTGTCTGGCTCGATTCCAGTATTTATCTCAAGGAACTGTGTTTCATCCCAGCCCTCATTGGATGTCGATGATCTGGTATCAGAGTATTCTTCCCTCTTCACATATCAAGCACTTGCTGGCTTTGTGTCATCCTCATTAGTGTTGGGCGCGCATTTGACAAGCTACCATAGTTTTGCCCAGAACAATTTTACCGGTGCAGTTACATCCTTGCCGCTTGCTGCCGAGAAGTTGGGGATGCAGGGGTCCTATGCATTCTTAGCTGATGGAAATCGCCTTGGTGGTCAGCTTCAGCCTGGCCTGTTTGATAAGTGCAACAGCTCAAGGGGCTTTGTTGTGGAAGTCAGTGACAACTTGATAGCTGGTGCTATTCCTGCAGAAATTGGCTCGCTGTGCAGTTCTCTTGTTGTTCTTGGTATTGCTGGTAATCAGCTTTCAGGTACAATACCATCAAGTATTGGGGAGTTAAGTTACCTTATCAGCTTGGATTTGAGTAGGAATCGCCTTGGTGGTGAAATTCCTACTTCTATGAAGAACTTGCCACATTTAGAGCGCCTTTCTTTGGCCCATAACCTTCTGAATGGCACCATTCCAGCCAATGTTAATCAGTTGCATGCTCTCAGGGTTTTGGACCTGTCATCAAATGCCCTCACAGGGGTGATCCCTGATGCACTCGCTGACTTGAGAAATCTCACTGCACTCCTCCTTGATAACAATAAACTTACTGGGAAGATTCCTTCAGGATTTGCTAACTCAGCATCCCTTGCCAAGTTCAATGTGTCATTCAACAATTTGTCTGGTCCGGTGCCAACGAATGGTAATACAGTTAGATGTGACAGCGTTATTGGGAATCCTTTGCTGCAATCTTGTCATGTCTACACTCTGGCCGTGCCCTCAGCTGCTCAGCAGGGTCGTGGTTTGAATTCGAATGACTCCAATGATACAGCACCTTCAGACCAACAAAATGACGGAGGGAACAATTCATTCAATGCAATTGAAATAGCTTCTATAACTTCAGCAACAGCCATTGTTTCTGTCCTCCTTGCACTGACAGTGCTCTTTATATACACAAGGAAGTGTGCTCCCAGAATGTCAGCTCGGTCTTCTGGAAGAAGAGAAGTTACAATTTTCCAAGACATCGGTGTGCCAATCACTTATGAGACTGTTGTTCGAGCCACTGGAAGTTTCAACGCGAGCAATTGCATTGGAAGTGGAGGCTTTGGAGCCACTTATAAGGCTGAAATTGCACCAGGAGTGTTGGTAGCTATTAAGAGGCTCTCGGTTGGGAGATTTCAGGGAGCACAACAGTTTGATGCTGAGATAAAAACCCTAGGGAGATTAAGACATCAAAATCTTGTTACCTTGGTAGGTTACCATCTCGGTGAGTCTGAAATGTTTCTCATATATAACTACTTGTCTGGAGGAAACCTCGAGAGGTTTATACAGGAGAGATCGAAGAGACCGGTAGACTGGAAAATGCTGCACAAGATTGCATTGGATGTTGCGAAAGCACTTGCTTATCTGCATGATACCTGTGTTCCTCGTATACTTCACAGGGATGTGAAGCCAAGCAATATTTTGTTGGACACTAACAATAATGCTTATCTCTCCGACTTTGGACTGGCAAGACTGTTGGGAAATTCAGAAACACATGCAACCACTGGTGTAGCTGGAACATTTGGATATGTCGCTCCAGAATATGCTATGACTTGTCGTGTTTCAGATAAAGCTGATGTGTATAGCTACGGCGTTGTCCTGATGGAGCTGATCTCAGACAAGAAAGCCCTGGACCCGTCATTTTCTCCCTATGGTAATGGGTTCAACATAGTTGCATGGGCATGCATGCTGCTTCGTCAAGGTCGTGCTCGGGAATTCTTTATTGATGGTTTGTGGGATGTTGGCCCACATGACGACTTGGTAGAGACATTGCATTTAGCAGTGATGTGCACTGTTGATTCGCTCTCTATACGGCCAACTATGAAGCAGGTCGTCCAGCGGTTAAAGCAACTGCAGCCTCCAATTCGTGATCATCGATAGAGATGAATAATTTACATATTCCACATGTAGAAGAAGGTAAAGATAACCGTGACCTGCACCCTTGATGATTTTTTTTCTAATCATCTGTTTGACTAGATTTTATCCTGTAGATGGCAGCTTTGTATAATATAGTTTTCTCCTGAATCTCTCACTAATGTATCTGCTGATAAGAAGAGCAGGTGTAAATTAACAATCTTAATGCCAAAGATTTCAATTAAGACTGTCTGACTGTATTCTTCTATGATTTTCTTTAGAGTGTATCAAGTGCATTGGTATTTATTGTGCATACGCCCATATCGGCATATTTAAGCAGTATCAGTTACCCCAATGGAACTAGAATACTGGACACTTCCTTAGGAGAAGTTCCTGACCTTCCACATGCTGTCACATTTCCGCAATGTCTCTTGAGAGGTCATTTATAGCTCTGGTTTGCGTTTTCGATATCTGAATTGTTTACGTTGTCTTCTGTTTTCAATTTTGATATGAAGACCAACATTATCATGTGATCAGATCTATCGAGTACTCCAGCATACGTATAGCCAAACAGGGAATACTCAAACATTGATCGTGAAGGAAATCCCTGTGGCCGCATTTGCTCTCCCTCTAAACTTGGCGTTTTTGGAATGATGGCACCACCTTGGTGTTTTTGGCATTGCTAAAATCTTGCTGCTACTGATTGGTATATGTATGTCATTTGACAAATAATGTTAACTATTATCCTGAATCTGTTGAACTATCATGTTCGTGGTTTCGTGGATGCCTGTTCAGTGAGCTGTTCTATTGATAGATTAACAGAGGGCTGTTCAGTGTTGTGCTGTGTGCAACAGGTACAAGTTCATCATGTTTTCGTGGATGCCTGTATGTCTCTGCTGCTCTATTGGCGACACGGCCATAGGCTGAGGGTCAGAGAACTATGCATGCCAATTATGTGACTAAATTAAACTTTATCTAGAGATAAAAGGGGATCACATACCGATTTGTTGCTAACAGTAAGTATTCCCAAACAACTGGAAACAACTCCAGCACTGCAATCTGAATTAAAAAACATCTATTCCGTACCAGACAGCAACTAAACTAACCTATAAAATCCTACCCCCATGATCAGTCTTTCTTCTTGGCGGTCCAGTCCTGGAACCGGCGGAGGCTCGCCGGGAAGTCGGTGAAGAGCCCGTCGACGCCGGCGTCGTTGATCCAGTAGTCGTACTCTGCGTACGGGTCCTGCCTGAAGTTGAAGTGCAGGAACTTGTTCTCGTTGCGGTACGTGTAGGGGTGCACCTGCAGCCCTCGCGCGTGCGCCATGGCGACGAGGTCCGTCGGCGTCGCCAGCCGGTTGTCCTCGGTCGGCGGCACCACCGTGTCCTTCCACGGCCCGATCCCCACCACGTACTTGCTCATGTAGTCCAGGTGCTCGCCGGAGGTGATCTCGTCGTAGGCCTGGTTCGTGTCCTCCGTCCGGACGGTCACGTCGTCGATGAGGAAGACGAGCGGCGAGTCGGTGAGCCCGGCGGCGCGGACCAGCGACGTCGGCGCGAAGGACTGGATGAACACCGGCTTGGCGCGCCACGCCGGCGACATGTACGCGCCTCCGTACCCGTACTTCTTGAGCGTCGCGATGAACTTGTCCTCGTACTTCTTGCCGTCCGGCCAGCGCACGTGCTTGTTCATGAACACCGGGTTCTTCAGCTCCGGGTAGATCCCGACCACCCTCTTGGCGTTCAGCGCAATGTCGATGAACTCCTCGAACGTGATGATCGGCGAGATGCCTGGTGAGAGAAAGAGAGTTTAACCAGATTGTTTGTTGTCTGTGAACATTGTTCGTCGCAATGGCGATTGGATCGTCGGAGGCGCTCACCGTCGTGGGACTTGTCACGGAAGTCCCATCTCTGCTTCGCCCTCAGCGTCTTCAGCTCCGCCAGCGTGAAATCAGCTGCAAGAAATGAAGAACAGAAGCTTTTGGATTATCTCCTCCATGGCTTCGTTAAAACAACAAGATGAAATCACAGAATCGATCGATCCACGTACTGATGAAGAAGCCGGTGACGTTGGCCCACTGCACCTCGAGGGTGCGGCGGCGGGCGGCGAACTCCGGGTGGTCGGCGACGTCGGTGGTGTCGTCGAGCGTGGTGTCGTGGAAGCAGACGAGGTGGCCGTCCTTGGTGGCCTCGATGTCGGCCTCGATGAAGTCGGCGCCCTCGTCGATGGCGCGCGCGAACGCTGCCGCCGTCTCCTCGGGGAGCTCGCCGTTGGAGCCCCGGTGCGCGATGTTGAAGGGCCGCGACGTCTGCAGCGGCGCTCTGTCCGCCCACGCCCCGCCTCCCCCGACCAGCGGCCGCGCCGCGACGCCGCCGCCGGACGCGACGGCCGCCGCCACCGCCACCAGCACGGCCGCGGCCACCCCTGCGCGCAAAACAAATGCAATGCCATGTCACGCCGGCAGGTCAACAGATCACCGGAAATAGTATGGCGCCGTGTTGATGGGCGTGGGCACATACAGAGGGACGCCATTTCCGCCGCCGCGATGGCTGCTGCGGCCGCCGGATTCGGTGGTGGAGGAGGTGGACGGGAACTGGACTGCCGCGCGCGATGGCGAGCGCGCTATATAAGCAGAGGCGTTGCGGCGGGCGGAATATTCCCGCGGAATTTGGGTTAATCCTCGTTGATCTGGCGCGGAGTTTGTTGGAGAGGGAAGTTGCTTCCAGGAGATTAGCATCGGAGATTTTACGGCAGCGGAAGCGGAAGGTTCGTTCAGCGGGAGGAGGAACGTGGTGGGCCGTTAGAATTTTTTTTCTTCAGACTCACGGGGACTTTGGGCCTAGAGAAGGTCACTGAAGTTGGTCCGTTTCGATTTCTCTTGGGCTCGACTTGGCCCTTAAGGATAAAGCTTGGCTAAAATAGTGTGGTTTGATATTGATTAGCACCGCCCAGTTTTCTAAAAAAAAAGATTAGCACCGCCCAGTTTCCACGACACGACTACGACGAGCACCTAGCAGACGAGCAGGAGCAGAATGTTTCTGTGTTCATAACAGTGTGATATGCACGTGTGGCTATGCGCATATGGGGTGTATGTTCTTACTTGCATATCTCTATACATTGGTACTACATCATTTATATCCTTGCTTGGAGTGTATATTTATATATTGGCATATCTTTTTTTTCCTTTTTAATTATATCCATCTATCTTGTAGAATGTAGAGTATACCCTTTTTTTTGCCGAAGTGACCTACATCTACATGTGTACCAAGTATGTATGCACAAATGGCCGTCGCCGTCCGACCTAACTAGCAGGCGCGACGTCTCACTTGGCCTTCTATACACAGTCTTTGAACGACTATGACAGTGTATATTGCCGGATCGTCTAGATTTTACACCGTTTACTCTTCAAACCCGAAGCTTGTACGTGGTATGCATGTACATGTACGGTGTAACCGCGTGTGCATAACGTACATCTTCCTCCACGAAAAGAAAGCCGCTCGTGAACGAATCCAAGCGATGCCGTGGTTGCCGATGTACCATCTCAATCGCGACTCTGATGACAATAATCTGACGAGCGTCGCAACTCTGCCGTTGCACCTGTTCAGTGATGCCGTCACAGAAAACAACACCGCTGCTGCGCTATACACCAGCATGCGAGAGTCCAACACCGACGCCGCATCACGGCATCAGACGTTGAGATTTGAGAAACTGCCCGAGCCACGCACGCGTCCGCCCTTCGCGTCAGTTCGGCCGAGAAATATCATCCCGGTAGCGGCGGCGATGACGACGGCGGCTGCGTCTGTGTGTCCGGGAATCAACGGCCGGGGTGACGTCACCTCCACCCGTCAGGAACCAGCAGCCGATCAAGAAGATCAAAAGCTTTCGGTGGTCGCTCGCGTCGTCCAGCCGCAATCATGGAGGCCTTGCCACCTGCGGCAGCCAGTACAAACTCACAGGGGCAGAGCGAGTCATTCATGTCGCTCTCTTCCAGCTCTGGCTTTGCAACGACGGTCCGACGGTGACCCGATGAGGAGAGAGTGAAAGTGAGAAGCTGCACAGCGACAGGAAAGCCATCCAGGTGTGCCTCAGCTGAACCAGCATCCATTTCGTAAGCTGTTAACCTCATGAGTCACGAGCCCTCTCATTTGCTCACTCTTAACTTACAGCAATATCCAGCTCGCTAACATAATTAACTAATCATCATATGATTACCAAGAAACGAAAAGAAAAAAAAAAGTTTAAGCTTCTGCTTCTGTCTGCTCCTAAAAAGGTTAAGCTTCTGCTTCCGTCAACCGTTCTGTCTGCTCCTCAAAAAGTTTAAGCTTCTGCCTCCGTCACCGTTGCTCAAGAAGTTTAAGCTTCTGCTGCTGTCGCCGTTCTGTTTAAGCTTCTCCTTCCTCTGCTGCTGCTTCCATCATCTTCGTCTGCGCCATTCCGCTTCCTCATCTCCCCTAGATGTACTTGTTGTACGAGCGCCATGCGCGCCGCCTATCACAAGAACACCGACTGCTGGGGGTTGACGACAATATGCCGCAGCGGGTTGGTCACGTCGCCGCCGCCGGCGTGCCGCACGAACTCCGCCGGCGTCAGGAAGTTGCCGTGGCAGACGCAGACGATCCGCACCTCCTCGCCCTTCCGGTACTTGTACAGGAAGCCGTCGGTCTTGCGGCCGCTGGGGCCCTCCACCTTGTACGATACCATGGGCATGTCCTCCACCATGCTGTTCCGGAGGTCGCCGGTGCTCGCCGTCCTCATCGTCAGCGACCGCAGGGTCCGCAGCGGCGGCGGCTCGCGGCCGGCGCTGGCGTTGGATGGCCTTCCCGTTCCTGACGCCGTTGGAGGCCTGGAGCTGCTCTTGCTGCTGCTGTTGTCCGAGGAGGTGTTCACCACTGGAGGATTCTTCTCATCGGCACAACAGGAACCAGAGCCTGCATCAACAACAGAGGCACAACCCTTCAGATTCAAACTGAGATAACCCGCATTAGCTGTAATGAGAACAAGCATAACGTGTGTGTGTCTGAATATACACTGAATGTCAAATTCCACCACACTGAACTGAACTTTGCCAATGGACGGACAATGCATAAAGCTAGTAGGGTAGTAGACCATACACACCAGCCTAGACAATGATTAGTCCCATAATCACACTTGTGGCTGCCTAATGACTCTACTGTCTATCATTGCATATGCGGATTAACTATACATGGCATCTAGCCGTAGTGTAGCATCTCTGTAAAACTGCCTGCCGTGCACATCAACGAATTCTGCAACTGACAGCAATGGAAGGAATCGCTAGCTACCAGACGAAAACATGAAACCTGATGTCCCAAGGCAACATCTTTGTCGAAAATAGCTCTGCATTGCTACCGCAAGAGCAAACGTCTCGAACAGTTTTCTTCCTAAACCGATGAAACAGATGACTAGGACGTGACATGGAAATTTCCTGAGACATGAGAGATCACGCCATCCCTACATACACTTCCTTTCGGCTACGATGCGTGTCCGTATAGCAAATCCAGCATCAATAACAAAATGGCTACATCCAAACAGGGGGGCATCGTCATGAACAAGTAACCAAACACATCGTCACAGGTAGCCTTGTCTGATGATGTGTGATGAGATCACAAACCCACAGCAAAAGCAAAGATCCATGTCTGATGAATGAAACCCGATTCAGCTAGATCTCTCTGCTCATGCATCTCGTACCTAACGGAACCCGACCCAACACAACAAAACCTGACATGCATCATCAAGAGGTAGCAACCAAGGCAGGGAAATGAAACGGATAATTGCACCCGATACGCGCAATAAAACAGTGGAGATTTTACCTTGCTCCGGCAGGGACGAAGACGATGTGGTCCCCTGCAACGCGACCGTGCGCCGGTACTGGAAGCCGCTGGGCGCCGTCTGCTCCATGGCCTCGTCGCGGCAGGAAGCAGCGCCAGTGTTCGCGGCCGACCTGCCGGAGTTCATGGAGTTCCGGCGCTCGAGGCGCTTGCGCTTCGCCTCGAGCCGCCGCTGGCTCTGCATCGCGCGGCGCCGGAGCCGGTCCTCCATGTACTCGGTCGGCAGCGAGGAGGTGCGCAGCAGGTCCATGGGCGGCGCCGTGACGGCGGCCGCCGGCTCGTCGCCGGAGGCCAGCCCGCCGGGCAGCGAGCAGATGGAGGCGATGGAAGAGGAGCGCACGAGGCCGAGGCGCGGCTTCTTCGCTGCCGGGTCGGCGCCGAAGCAACCGCCGAGGGACAGACCCAAGCCGAGCTCGACGCCGTCAGACCCGGCGGCGGTTGCTTTGGCTCCGCTTGGTTCTGGCTCCCCCTCTCCTCCCTCCCGGCCGAACCCGCCTAGGAAATCCCTAGACGCCATGGTTCCCCGCTCGACACACTTCCTTGCTCCTTCCCACGGATTCACCGAGGAAGAACGCTTCTCAATGACCAAAAATTCAGCTACAGAGAACACAGCAACCGATTTCATCCGGATTTTTTTTATATATATTATTTATTTTTATGCTTTGTATCTAGCAAAATTGTAAGGTAGAACGACATAATAGACCCTGGATTTCCCATTTAATTCGGAGAAAAAGAGAAATTCTGGTTCATGGAACATTGATATAGAAAAAAGCCGATTATCGGATTTGAACCGATGACCAATGCGATGCTCTAACCTCTGAGCTAAATGGGCTTACATAACAGATAGAAATATACACGCCCCAAGCACGTAACATTGCAGCAAGCAGCAGCAAGCAGCGAACTAACGGTGCCCGCCGCCCCAAATCTCGCGCCGTGAAATCGGGCGAGAAGTGGAACGAACACGCGGCAAAAACGAAGCGGAATTCGAGAGACCAGATCCCTCACCGCGAGCGGAGCAGGATGATGATTAGGAGGCGAGCCGAAGCGGAGGGCAGAGGCGACCTTGGTGGCGTGGTGCCCCTCTCTAATCTCCCTCTCGCTCTTGCGCGAGCCCCCCACGCTAAACAAAAGGGAGGCGGGGTTTTCGCTGATTTTTTTTTCCGGCGGAAATGGGGAGTGGAAATTGGTTTTTGGAGGGCGAAGGTGGGGGTGGCTAGTCGGATGGGACTACGAGCGCACGGCAGCCAGCCACGTGTCGGACAACGCGGACACGTGTTGGGCCGCCACGAGCCGAGCCGGGACAGGGGCTGCGCGGCTCGGCTCCGGCTGCGCTGGGGGTGGGGCTTAAAATAGTGTGACGTGTCGAGGCCCCGGTGGGACGTTGGGGCTGACACGTTTCGGAGGGTTCTTGCCCCTTCGCCCCTCTGGCGGGTTACGGCTTTTTCACGCGGGCTGGAGAATAGCAAGGGCATAGCACTAACATCCATCAAGGGAAGGTCGAGCTAAATAAGAATTAACATAATGCATAAACCTTATGGATACTGCTAAATAAGGCAAATTAAAAAATAACCGCAAAATTGAGGAGTTTTTTAATACAGATCTGGTGCTGGTGGAGCTTTTTCACCGAAATAATGTAGTTTGTTGTTGTTTCTTTGTCGCTGAATTTTTGGGGATTGAGAACAGTTGATGCTCGAAGAATTGGTGGAAACAACTAGTCCTTTTAGAGGTTGATTGTGGGGGTATTAAAATTTGCGGTAATATGATAACCTAGTACATAATTTAGGTGTCAACGATTGCCAAATAAAAAGACCATGTGGTTAGGATAAAATTGCAAAAAAGAGTGAAGGATGTATAAGGTATTCATTGGCAAACTTAATGGGTCGGATGGGATTAACGAAACACAAAGCCATATGAGATGGTGAAGTGGTAAATTTGACCATGTCTTGGTATAATGAAAGAAAATCGCGGTAAAATAAAATACAAGAGGTAGACAGGTAGTTAGTAAGAAAGACAAATCTAGTGACATGATGGATCAAAAAACATGAAATGGACAATAAATTAGATTTTATCATGTAAAACAATTATTGTAACTTTAAAAGAGGGGAATATGTCCTCCGTACCGAAATTAGGACATCATGCCCATATGATTTTGCTGAGTAGGAGGGCCAAGGAGGTGGTTTTCGAGGAAGAACACGTGAGGGCTTAGTAAGGCGATGGGAATTGCATATCTCACACAAGTCGAGCATCGCACAACGTTGGTGTCTAGAAACAATAAACGATCTCATCACGATTGATTAGGTGGTTGGGCTAACAGATCTAGCGCCACTTAGCTAGAAAATATGGCGGCGTAATAGCCAAGAAGATATTTTTACTAAGAAGCTAATGCCTACCATATTAAGATAGGTACTTAATGGGATACATCGATGTAACCCAGAGATCAGAATGGTCTGAGAGGGGTGGGGGAGGGCTGAATATATAGTAAGCTGGGACGGAGCGGACAAAACAAACAGCGTAAGCCCTGACGTCACATATATCCGAGCGTAAGCCCTGACGTCACAGATAAAACTGAAAGATATAATGTATCATATCTGAATTGTGATTTCAAAGCAGTATTAGGATTGGATGAAAATTAAGGATGCAAGTAAGATTATGTTTACATTTCCTTTGTGTGTATACAATGTATATACTTATTGAGATAGCAAAATGTGCTAATTTAAGAGATTATCACGTACAATATTGATCTGTTATTGTCAAAATACTGAAATATTTATCTTAGGTTTTTAGTGCAACGCGCTAAATGTAGACGTAGTAAAACACCGTGCCACTATGCAGTCACCATTCAGAGCGCGTTCACAAGTGTAAAATGAAAAAAATAAATCCTGCTATACTCGTGCGTTTACTCAACCGACCGGCTCGGCTCGCGGCTAAAGCCATTGGAGCCGGCCCTCAGGGACCACTGCCCTAGGTGCAGGCAGGCTATACGGGCTAGCCTGCAACTGGCACCCAACGAAACAGCTGCAACTTGCCGCGCCGCTGGGGCCCACAGGTGTCGCGCGGGACCTACGAAGCAGCGACACGTCTCCCGTCTCCGGTATCCGCTTTAAACCCGCGGGCCCCGCGCGGGGCGGGGTGGGTACGTGTGCGCGCAGGGCGCCGCATCGGTCGCCACGTGCCGCGCCCCGGCCCGGCTCCGGCGGGCCCCACGACAGCTCACTGCCCCCGAGGCCAACTTGCCCTGTTGCCAGGCAGGCCCGGGACTCCTCCTCGCGCGGGACGCCGCGGCCCCGCCCGCGTGTCATGACGTGTGGGGCCACGGTATCCGCGGGCCCCGCGGGTGGGGTGGGCTGTTGGGGATAGCCCGCGCGTCCGGCACACGCCTCGTACACATTGTATGACACGCGGGTCCGTTGGCTTACCGGGCCCGCAAGTCAGTGGGATGGCTGCGTGCGGCTGGGGAGGGGGAGTTTGTGTGCGGTGCTGCTCGGGATAGAGCCACGGCTACACCATCCGGTCACGGTCCATGACACGGGGGCCCGCATCGTACTGGGTCCCACAAATCGGTGGGTGGCCTGCGGGGTGGGTGGCGGCTGGGGACGTGGTGATAATGTGGTATACTAGGGGCTGCAGGGGATATGGTGGGTGGTGTCGCGACGCCTGCGGTTGGAAGGAGACACGTCACTCCGGGTAGCGTGACGGCGACGTACTGGCGCGCCGCATCCAGGTGTCGGGCTGCGGCGGCGCGGGGCGGAACGGACGGCAGAGATGGTGCCCGGCTGTCCCCCGGGCGTGGACCCCGCGCACAAGTGGATGGCGGATAGTGTTTGCTTGTGGTCACGATGCGGTGGAGGTGCGGATCGTCTGCGGGCTCAGAGCAGTGTGTGGAGCAATGGTTTTTGTAGCGGTACGACGGCAGGTGAAAAAAAATATGAGTAAAAAGCTATTGCAACTAACAGCTGTCAGCATAGCAGAGTTTATGCTAACATTTTTAATATAATATTAGATAAAATAAGATTATAAAGAACTTTTAAACCAATAATAGTATACTCATGAATTGATCATAGCTATAGTCTTAAGTGTACAAGATAAAATGTTGAAAGTGATACATGAGATATTTCTTTTATGATTTTGAAATTCAAAATAAATTAGCATTTTGTTCCATCGATAGAGTGATAGGATTTGTACTTTAAAATGACAACTTCAATGAACCAACCACCCCAAGCATGTATCAATTTTCTGTTAGAACAAATTTATGAAAATATGCCCACAACCACAAGGCCACAAGTGTTGAACTTGTGACTTAAATCTAGATAGACCAATTTTCACCTCAAGATATTTAGCCATCTATACTCATCCAATAAGTTAGCTCTTTGCAATGTCATAAGATACAAGTGATCATCCAATGAGCTGTCTCTTTGCAATGCCGCGCAAGATACAAGTGCTCGTTTGATGATTTGTCTCTTTGCAATGCCACACAGTTAAGTGTTCATCCGTTGAACTGTCTCTTTTGCAATGCTACATGAGATCTGAGTGCTCGTCGCACCATGAATTGTCTCTTTACAATGTCGTAGGAATACAAGCTAAGATGAACATTTTGAGAGCATGGAGAAATGGGCCATCTAACACATACAAGGAACACTCTAATCTTATGACGAAGGCAAGGAAAAGACCGAAAAGTTGTTGATACCCTTACAATTATCAAGTGTTGTGGTCTCTGATAGCGAAATATGTTTTCCCTACAGGCATGGTTTTTCACAACCCATGCAAGATACAAAGTTGACGTAAATTTGGGAAGAGCATAGGAATAATGTCCAACAGATCCGAACCACGCATGCTAGTATCAACACAATGACACATGCATGTTTATCATTGTGCACTAGTATGTTTTGTCGGATTCAAATCATCATCATATTGTAGTATTTAGCAGTAAAATACTTTGCTTTGGCAATCACACAAACGCTAGCATAAATACAATGTCAGATACTCATATTGTTATCGCACACTAGACACCATCTAATTAAAATGAATCACTACTCATTGATCGTTACTACTTAAAAACAGTGACATGTTAAGCACAAATAAACTTATGTTTGGCCGGTCATCAAAGTTGAGATGGTACCCACATTACTAGAAGCACCCATCTCATGAACAACTCCTGTTTTATCCGGATAAGCATGACCTCCAAGAAGCCATCTGAACATCAAGCAGCCACCATTGCTGACTGACCATCGAGTCTGCTATCACCAATGATTGTTGTGCCCAACTCGATCAGACAAAGATCAAAACCACATCATCAAGGAGTACATTACGAGCTACAGACTTGACAACCGCAGGCGATCCAGCAAATCCGCGAGGCGGGGAGCAGAATCTCGAGGATATCGATTTTGTACGATGTTGGCCACAGAGAGGGGAAAGGGAGAGAGGGGGGAAAAAATCGGGTCGGCGATTTGACGCTGTCAGATTTAAATGCCGAATAATTTAACCCGCCGCGCTTCGGCGTGGCTTCCCGCGGCTGGGTTGGTCGCGGCAAGTTGCGCCCATTTGAGCACCAGGACAGGACAGGAGCGAGTGGCGCGGAGGCAACAGGGACACTCGAGCTTAGCTTAAACAAAGGGAACAAAGGGATTAGCTTATTTTAGCAAGTGCATAGGTTGCTTTCTGACGCTACTGAACTACAGTACTCTAGCAGCTAGGCGCGCAGCATCTTACTGTAATTCGAAAAATACGCAGATGACATGTGTCCTTCGACCGTCGATCTCTGTTTAAAATATTATTAAAGAACAACGGAGGGTGTATGTAAATTGTATAAATTCTTTCAAGATAGCCTTTGCAAAGGGATCGACTCCATTTACATTATTTTTGGGCGCCAGAGACGATTGAGCTGAGGCTTTGACAGTGAAGCGGTGTTTGTGTGTGATAGTGTGTGATAGAGACCATTTAGAAATGTATTTTTATTTTTTCCCTTTCTCCTTATCTCTTCCGAGCTTCTGCTCCACTCATTTTTCTGAGCGCTCTATCTCGGCCTGTTGACCCTTATCTCTCTCAAGTCTCACAATCCAATCTCTCGATCCAATTCAAGGAGGTAGAGCGCGGTCCGGTAGCTCAGCTCCGGCGGCAGGCTTGGTGCGGCTTTGGACGAGCAACACAGTGCAGCCATCGTCCAGTGTCCGGCGCAGCTCCGCACGAGGAGCATGGCTCGACAGCTCGACTTGTGCGACGACCGACCGGCGACGCGGAGCAGGTGACCGGGTGACCGGCGGACGGCGGGGAGTAGGTTTGCACGGGATCGATTTTCTCTCTTTCTCCTCCGCCGCCTCTGCTCCTCTGGCTCCCTCCTCTGCTCCTCCACCTCCTCTGCAGGAAGCGGCCTCTTCGACCGGCGGATCGAGCATGGAGATGCGGCGGCGGACAGTGGACCTCCTCTGGCAGCGCTGCGCGGCAGCCGCGGCTTCGGTCCACGGCGGAGCTCCAGGTCGCGGCGCGGCGGGTGGAGGCGGAGCTCGGAGGCGGCGAGACGTACCTCCTTCGGCGTCAAAAACTCCCGCGCAAAACGAATTCAGGTGTGCGCGCACGGGATCCAGCGCGACATCGCCGCCGCCGTACAACGCTGCTGGGCGCGTCTCTTCGGCCTCGGGCAACGGGAGCAGGGCGTCGCCTCGCCAGACGACGGAGACCCCGTCTGTAGGATGACGCGGGGGTGTTTCTGCAAAATGTTTATCATACAGACGGGCTAAGTTATCCATGTAGTATTTATTTGTGGACAATGACAGTGATGTTTACCGTAGCTAGCTATGGAACGAGTAGCCACTTTATCAAAATAAACTATAGGAAAAAGGTTAGATCTAACACGCAACTAGCTAGCGATTGGCCACAATTGTTGGACAGCCTGCGTTTTGAAAAAGCGCAAGTTGCCATGCGATCCTTGTTGCCTCTAGCTCGGCGTAGCGTAGGGACTAGGGACCCAACTGAACTGACCGTGTTGTTAATTCTCAACTTGCAGCTCGATCGTGATGAAGCCCGTTAATTAGTGCTAAGTACTGCACTAACTCAGCATCAGAAGGAGCAAGTGGGCCATGCTCATGCGTATGCCAACAAGGAAGAAATATTTCTAGCTATAGCTAAAAGGTCAACAGCTAAAACACACTGAAGATCATGCATGCATGAATATCGGACTGTATATTTGCTAACTGCAGCCGCGAGACGTTCTGTTAGGCCAATCTCAGTGGAGTTTCATGGCATTAAATATGCTGATGTGGTATAGGAGAGAGAAACGAGAGTATCATGGAATGTGAGAGGAGTTTCATCACCATGACACTACTTTGACACAATTATTTAGTTTCTAGTCTAAGTAACCGTGTAGTGAAACTTTGCGCTGAGACCGGCGCATAAGCGATGAGTAGGCTTTATTTCGGTTGTTGGTAACGTTACTATCTAGGTCTCTGTAGGAGGAGGAGCAACCGGTCCACTGTCATAGAGAGATGATATGGTTGAATACAGACCTAGCTTTCTGGCACAGTTAATATTTTGTTTTTTTACTGACCAATATAGTACGAGTGTGCTAGCAAAGATCTGTCATTGGTAAACGACCTGGTTAGAAGAATTGCCGATGCTACGACAGGACGGATATTATAATTTCCACGTTTTCAGAGGGAATCAGTGACCATTCCATCTAGTACGGATTAAGTAGGGCCAACCGTATATATATTTGGTCTCTGCAGAGGTGCACGTAGAAGGTTCAAGGTCGTTACACGTTGTAGACTATTCCCTGTCCGTACATGCTCCATGTGCATCTTTGCAGGGCGGTTTGAGGCCTCGGTTCAAGCCTTTTGTTGGGCCTTTGCTAGAGAGATACGCATATAACGTGTATCTGATATGTTTATGAAATACGAGTGCCTGTCAGTTCAGTATTGCGCTTCTGCTATATGGTTGATACAAATTAAGCAGCAGATCTAGACAAGTAAATTCTTCAGTGAGATATTTCGTACTCTCAACATATATACTCTAAGCTCCCTCAAAGTGGCCAGCACCTACTGTACGTCAGTACGTGCTTACTCTGACAGGATTAGTTTCAAAAAGAAACTCCTAAATTTACTATACAAAAAGAAGATTTTTCATCACATCAAAATGTCATAACATACATAGAGTACTAAATGTAGATGAAATTAAAAACTATTTGCACAGTTTTGTTGTACTATGTGAGACGAACATTTGAGCCTAATTAATCAATTTTTGAACAATTTTTCACACATACAAATGAAATACTACAGTGGCGCAATGATTACAATGTGACCCCAACTCCCAAATTTACACTCTAAATTTTGCATCTAAACGAGGCCAAAGTGATCAAACTCAGACAAGTCCTTAAAATTTAACACCGCAACACCACCACCACCACTACGTAGCTTCCTTGGTCACGTCAAGCCCATCAACTTCACATCATTAAACCCTCATACACACACCAGAAAAGAAAAGAAAAGAAAAGAAAAGAAGGGGCCAGGCCGGGCCGGGGAGCAAACAGCCGATACGTGTAAAAGCACAGAAAGGTCCACCCGGTATATTCCTTATACCACAAACGCAGAAAGCCCTCTTGCCCAAGTTGGCAGCAGAATATTGCCCAAATATTGGAGCCTTTACACATCTCCTCTGCTACTTGCCGCTGTTCCTTTCATCCTCTCTCATCGCATCCATCACCCTCCAAGATCTAGAGAAGTAGAGAGAGAAAAGGAGAGGGACGGGGTGCTAGTCGTCGACCCAGTACATGCATTTGGGTGATAATTTATGTTATCCACCGACCACTATTCAGTGTCACCACGACGCCAAATTGCATGGCGTCAGATCGTTTTGGCCCTCGATCACCCCTCATCCCCGTCCGTGCATGCACCTGGAGCCGATACAATACGTGCAACTTGCCCGATGTGTGCTCCAGGCCATAATTCATGCGGTCGCACTTCGCAGGTTGGGACTTGCATCGGAGAGAGGGGAAAATATATACTATATACTAGATATAAATGTACTTTTGAACGTTCCTTTGCCAGTTAGTTGATGAACAACTTGTCCTTCAATAAGCTTGTAGGGACATGCTGCTTGTACCTCACGGTTCGATTTTTCTAGCTTTCCTCCTCGATGGGTATATAACAAATTAACAATGTAAGATGTATTTATTTCTTTATATATGAAATTCTTCAAAATTTTACTTCGTTTTATATTAAAAATGTTCAAACTCAAACTTGATCTTGAAAGTTTTTGGATACGAATATATTTGGATATACTAGCTAAAACTTACATATATAGTTTGTTTTATTTTGGGATCAACAAACTACATCTTATTGATATCTATATATTCATACAGTAGAACCGAAAACAATTTTCACCTAATTTTTTTCTAACTATCCCTCTCATAGAGAACCTCATGTCAGGTCTATGGGGGAAATGCATTGATGGATTTGCAATGTCAAATTTAAAAAAAGGCAATTTCTAGATTTTTTTCACCTTTTGAAGGTTATTACTTTTTTTATCGGCCAAAAATTTACCTGCCTTACCCACGCTCTATCTTTGACCTTTCTATTGTTGAGACAGACAAAGGAGTATTTTTCGAGAACACGCACGGGTCTTAATTAATTTGAGAAAAAAAGAAAATGACACCGCAGTAGTTTTCCACCGCCACGCCGGGCCGGGAACCACTGTCCCCTTCTACTTCCGTGACAAAGCTGAATCAGAATTCTGCGCCGAAGAGGACCCGACCTGGTATTGTTGATGCACCACGAGTTACACGTACCTTTCATTCTTCCGGCCGCAGTTTTCCTTTCAGCGAAGCGGACAGAGCATGCACGCGCACCACGGAGAGCAAGTTGCCGTGCCTGCGACCGACCCGGCTTCCGTGCATGTACTACGTGACATCGACACGGCCAACGCGCGCGCGCACACACACACATATCAGAATCAGGGGTGGAGAAAAGAGGGGAGGAATCGGCGAAATATCTCGTGGCGGGCGGCGACGGGTCACGTCGATTCCAGCCGAGCGCCGGGAACGCAACCGCGGGGTTGGAAACATGTGTCGCCCGCGGGGGACGAGCCAGATCGCGGCCGGATTTGATACCGCTCCTCGACCCCGGAAAGGTACGTAGGTAGCTAGGGGGACGTGGACGCGATGGATGATGATGCTTGGGGCGAGTTGGGTCGGGGAAGAAGGAAGCTTGCACGGCACAGGCTCCTCTGTGGTCAGCAGTGGCCCGGCCCAAAATGGATAAGAGCTTTGTTTCCTCTGCAGCAAACAGCATGAGTCCAGTGCCCTGATAAAGTGTGCATAAGCAGCCCATCTTGCATTTTCACTCTAACGACGAAACGTAAATACACGGAGAATGCGAATAACTATGCTGACATATTCACGGTGGCAGACAAGGTTAGGGCTAAAATATCGATGGCCCAGCAACAAGCTCAAGCAACAAAGCACACGGCACATAAGTTAAGACGCGCAATTGCTCATCTCCAGATCAAGATTCAACCGCGCCTAGTGGCAGCCCATGGTATGTGTAAGAACCCTGCTGTTCCTAGTTGCTAGGGCACGAATACAAAGCCAGCCTCTGAGAGAGCACTCTTCTCTACTGCTCTCAAAAAACACTCTTCGTATTTCCATGGACTACAAAATGTCAAGTCTCTGTTTAATTGGTTTAACTAAGGCCAACACATGGGGCTCAGTCAACACCCAAAGCCCTGAAACAACACATCGTCTCTGTTCGGCGCAGTTCGTAACCCATCATGAACTTACCCTAGTAGGGCACAAGCACAATGACAAAAATTCTGGGCCTGATTCCCTGCCCCAACGAACTTCCCTAAAGTTCACAAGAATCTGTCCCATGTTTGGACAGTAGCCAAACATCTTGGCAAATCCATGCCACCGAATTTGGGTGGAGCTAACTTGAACACAGACCAAACAAGTACATGGTGAAGTTTTGTCGACAAGTTGAAACACAGATTCCATGACATTCAAGTGTATAAGTTCAAATAGTATAGACATTAAATTCGGTGCTGACTGAAACACGACAATGAACAGATTCAAGCTTCATTAGTTTTCACGTTTCACCATAATAATGTGGTCTATCAACCGAAGAACTAGACTGAGGGGCACTCGTATTGCACAACCACATGGCTGAATCAATTGAAGCTAGGGCAGATGGGTCCCTTGGACAAGCCAAGGCGAACCTCCATTCCATGGTGCATGTCAGGTTGACGGAAACTGTCAGAATCTTGGGGCACTGCAAGCCAAGAGAAGAAGAGAATTAGCACAGCTTGAAAAACATATCTGGTGATACAACGAAGGTTCAATGTGAAACTGCAAATAAGAATGTGAAGCTGAAACCAATGTATGGATTGATGAAGTGCTAAGAACAAATAAAATGCATTATCACATATATCTGGTGATGCATTATCACATATCTGGCTGCATGCATTATCACCTATCAGAGCACTTCTAACTTAAAAGACTAAACCTCAGATTGACTGTCACAGGTATTACTTTTCTAGTAGCAATCACAAGAACAATCAAGGTTTATAACTACAGATCATATAAATTCAATCCCTTCAACTGATGACCTCTAAAAGTATATCCAACAACTAGAAATAGCTGGAACCATGAAATTTTAAAACATTTTTGGCAAATAATAACTATCGATTTTCCAGCAATTCCTAACTTACAATCAAATCACATAAAAAATTATTGTCTGTGTGAGTTAGAAACTGCTGCTATTATCAAGGTTAAGATAATGAAAATATGCCAGTGTTCCCCAAGTCTGGATAAGAATATATAGACGGTGGTCATAGGTTCTTGCAGAATACTTGTGCGAACACACGGAACAGCAGGAAGATTGCTAATTGAAAACAGAGGACAGGGTGTCTTACTGTTAAGATAATCTTCAAATCCAAAATCATCTAGGGAACCCGTCAATGCCTCATATCCAAGCATAGATGACGGCAAAGCACCAGGGGGCCTTTGGAACCTGGGCATCACAGATTTCCATCAGCATAATCAAAAACAGATTTAAGGTAAACAATATGGACAATGTGGTTGGAAGAACACAGTATAAGCAAAATAAAAGGTGTGCTCCTATTCCTTTAGTGGCTCTAATGCTCTATTCCCTCTTTTGCCTGTGAATCGTTGGTGTTAGAAGGGACAGATGGGTTTATATATGATTACCCCATTTAAGTACAGAAAGGTCCAGGCATTCTGAATAATCCATTTTAAAACAAATAGCAGGTCAAATGTGACCCGGGTTTGGGTCCTGCATCCGCTTTCCTACTAAAAAGCAGAGGGGCAGTCTGCCCTCTTCAGTCATTTTTTTTTAAATGTGACATCAGAATTTGCGTATTTGATTTGCCAAACAGCTCCTTACCAAATTGAGGCTATGAAAGCCTTAAATATGATAATCAAATTTAATAACATTGCATTAATATAGGGCATTTAGATGCACAGGAAACCGTTTTTTTTTGAAAGATTAGGAAACCAATTTTAGATGCAGCCAAGCATGCAGTAAAACCAAGATGTGCAGTACAAGCAGCCAGGCAGTGGAGCAGGGTAAAAAAAATGCTAATATGCTTTAGCAGGATGGAGCTTCAACACTGACAAACATGGCCTCCACACTACCACAATATAAAAAAATTAAACCACACAACTATGGCTGTTATATACAGAGGCAAAACAATTTTAGGAACAGTCAACCCTGCACTGGCATCAAGGATACGGCACACAACAACAAAGGCAGCGGAATCACAGGTATGCAAAAATGTTAACAGCTTTCAAGCCGGATGCCGAAACCATGTAGACTAAATTAGTAAATCAGACACATCTGCACTAACTCAGTTGATAACCAAAAGACGATATAACTTATATGAGTGAATTCCATGCCGCGGAGGTCTGCCTGACATGGGATGGCACCTAAATCACGATCCACTGAAAAGATGAAGATAACACCTCGTACTCCAGTAAGGTAGGAGAAGTTCAAGGAATTCAATAAAACTTCCCTCGGCACAGTTAATTCCAGCAGCCAAACAATACCGCCGGATTTGTAATGCTCGCATCGACTACTACCTACTACTAACTCGAAGCTCTAATGAATTGACCGAGTAACATAAATTTTTGGGGGGAAATTGAAAGGGGCAGTGAAGGACCTGGAGAGGATTTGGGCATCGAGATCCTTGCGGATGTTGAAGGCGGATCCGTAGATGGCCTCCGTCCCGAACTTCTTCTTGTCCGCCCAGAACTTGGCCTCCTGCGCGGGCGCGCGTGCCCCGGACACCGAGACTCAGTGTTAGGGTTTCGACGGCAAGGAAAAGTGAAGGAAAACAGAGGAAAAGAGTGGGTTCGGCTTCGTACCGATTGGATGGTGGACTGGAGCGGGTGCGGCGGCGCGAGGTCGGCCTTGACGCCGGCGTTGATGCCGAAGCGGAAGGCGTCGTGGGTCTCGCTGATCTCCTTCTTCATGCCGCCGCTCGCCATCGTCGCTGCTGCTGCTTCTTTCTCGTGTCGCTGCTGTGCTTCTCTCTCGTTTCTTACTTCTCGGAGAAGAAAGGGAGGAGGCGGCCTTGTATGTAACCTTGGATCTGTTGGGCCGGCCCAATATGCATAATAAGCACAAATAGACCTGTGCCCGGCCCGATCGATCCAAAGTTGAGATCGTACCCGATCTCATGAACAGCCCCGTTTAATCCGCACATAAGCATGAGCTCTAAGCCACCTGAACATGCATCATAAACCATTGCTGACTGAGCCATCGAAGCAACTATTACCAGCACCAATGATTGGTCTGCTGTGCACAACAAACTCGGAGCTTAGAGGATTTCTGTACGATATTGGCCACAATTGTTGGGCAGCCAGCGCTTTGAAAAGCGAAAGTCGCCGTGCGATCCTTGTTGCATCTGTCTCGGCGTAGCGTAGGAACCAACGGACCGTGTTGGACAGTGATGAAAGCCCGTAGCTAGTGCTAATAAAAACTGACGATCATGCATGCATGGAGCGACTGTATATTTGCATTGCTAGCGGCAGCGGCAAATGACTGCCTTTGGTTTGGCAATTGGCTCTTTGGAGGACTGGAGGAGGAGGAATAGGCCCCACTGTATAGAGATATGATCTGCTAGCTTTATGGCGCAGTTATTATTATTATTTAGTAGCGTTCTAGTTCTGTCATCGGTAAACGTTTCAGAGCGTATAAAAACATGGGAATTGAAGAGAGAACCAAGCCACGGAGCCACATACAAGGTGACACGTATAAAAGCATGGAAACTGAAGAGAGAACCAAGCTGACCTATTCACGGAGCCACATACAAGATGACAGCCAAAAATGATCCAGCAACGAGCTCCAAGCAACAAAACACAAAAGCACACTTTGCTCCAGATCAAGATTCAACCGCGCCCAATGCAGCCATGCCGAAGTATGTGTAGGAACTCTGCTGTTCCTATTTCCTAGGACACGAAAACAAAGCCGTCGAAAGAACCCTATTCTCTACTGCTCTCAAAAAGACACTCCTCACTACTTCCATGGACTACAAAATGACAATTCTATGAAGCAACCGGCGCCGTTTGTTGCTTGGGACCACTGCTGCCCTCAGCATTCCCGTTTCCATTCCCATTCTTGGGACCACTGCTGCGCTCAGCCTTCCCGTTTCCATTCCCAGTCCCGTTGTTGTTGGGGCGTCGCTGTTGATGGCCACCGTTGCCATTCTGAGGGTAGCCGTTACCGTTCTGATGGTAGCCATTCCTGTTCTGGTGGTAGCCGTTCCCTTGAGGCCCTCGGCCACGGCCTGAATACTCACTCTGGTTCCGGAAGTCGTTTCTCAAGTTATTGCCATCGTGGTAGTAGCCGTTGTTCCGGTAGCCCCCCTGTCCCCTGTAGCTGTCCCCATGGTAACCACCTCTGCCTGACTGGAACCGCCCACCACCACCATTGCCATTGTCATCACCATGAGTGATAACACCATCTACAACTGAAATAAAAATAGAAAGCAGCACATCAGTTGAATCCAAACAAAATGCGCAAGTGGGTACATATAGTTGGATAAGCTATAGTAGCAACAGAGTTGGTCTGCGTGCCCTAAATCGGTTCATGGAAACAAAATTTAAATGGAACATGAAGGAAAAGGAACACATCGCATTTTACTTTACTTTTCTGAGTAGTAATTCAACGAGCACCTTCACTAATTCAAAGAGGCTATATGCAGAGCCACCGATAACTTGTGTACATACAAGCGGACCTATCCTCAAAACAATCAACCTGGAAACAATGTTATTTTGAATCATAATCATGCTTACCTCGTGTTTTGGTTCTTTTTTCCTCGACATATGATTCCCATGAGCCAAAATAAACGGTATATGCCTATAAAAAGGAAATTAGAACATTCAGATGTCAAAATTTAAGAAACACACTACACATGCACACTCTCAGTATTATCAAGTCCAAATACATAGGTATTTAAACTACTTCAATCGCTTCAATGTAGCTTGCAAGGACTGCAGATGCCTAGTTAAACTGAATCCAAAAGCACAAATGCAGCTGAAAAAACAAATTGAAATGAACCTAGTCAAACTGGGCAAGCGAGTCAACAAACCTCAATTGCTGCTTCCATTGAATGCTTAGACTCAAATTCAACGAAGCCAAAGCAGAACCGATCAGTCTGCAGCAACATGATGGTGGTGTCAACAAGGATAAAATGTGTGGAAACTAAACCTACAACTTCAACTAACCTGGTATTTTTTTACTTGTATACCACCAGGTTTAATAGCACCAAACTTGCTGAACTCTTCAGCAACGATTTCAACAGTTGCTTCGAAAGGCAAATTCTTGACAAAAACTGAATACCCTGGCTCTGCAGAACAAGCTAGCATCACAGTTAGAATTCAGAATAAAAACAATCCCATTTCTTCTCTCTTTTTGTGAAGCAAAAGAGAAAAGAACTAACCATCAGAGGATTTGTTTTTAGAAACATTATTATCGCTTGGGGGTGCAGCACTTGGGGGTGCAGTGGTAGCAGCATGGGCGGGCTTTGTAGGCAAGGATGGTTTCTCCACATTTTGAGCCGCCTTTGGCTTTGGGTTAGGTTTGGGTTTGGCAGCAGGTGCAGGCGATATGCTCTCCCTCATCGTCTTAACCTACAGTTATCAACAACACACGGTACACATAAATATACCATTACAGGTAGTACATGCAATTCTCCAGATGAATGAGAGCAACCCAATCATATTAGAAACTTCCAATTGGTGCAAAAAACATGAAAGTATAAAGATAACTCACAATTGAAGCATAAGTCTTCTTAGGAACTTCCTTCTCAGCTGAAGGAGAAGCTGGAGTGGCCTCAGGTATTTTCTCAATATCCTTGTTATCCACTTTCACACAAGTCTCAACAGCAGCAGCATTTTTAACTTGAGAAACAGCTTTTGCAGAGGGAACCGCTTCCACACATTTCTCAACAACAACAGCATTTTTAACTTCAGAAACAACTTCTGTAGAGGGACTAATGACTTCATCATTGACAGGCACTATGTTTTCTGCAGCTGGAATATTTGGCACTGTACTCTCCTTGATTGAAGCTGCTTCTGGTCAGACATCAAAATTTCAGCAAATATGTGCACGACAAAATTAGACAAAATTAAATGTACTCATATTCCATTACCTGGCTCAGCTGGCGAGGTGGTACTCTGTGTGCTTTCATTATCATGGTTAGCTACAACTTCCTTCAGCTCTGTTGATGGCCTTGCAAATTTGAACATATCATTCAAGACAAAATAGCCATTTCCTTGTGGTGCAAGAAAGAATGACTGTGTAAACTTTTGTTTCACAGCATCAATAGTAAATGATCCAGCAACCAAAATGAGAACACCATCCACGTGGGATGGCTGTGAATCTACACTCTCCAACTCTATCAAACAGTGACTGAGGTCTGTAGACAGAAGTTGTGTTTTGATATCCTGTTCCAGCAAAGAAAACAGATGAAATCAACATTCAGAACCAATACCTAGGAAACTATTTAGTTATCCACAAGCAAATCTATGCTTAGGTTATTACCGATTACAAAATTAGTAATACCACCTTCCCTTATCCATCTCAACAATACTATAAAATGTATGGATTTTTTTTTTGAAAGTAAAAAATGTATGGACTTTAAAGTTCCAACTTCTGACCAGCATTCAAGTTATATATGAGTTTAGTAAAACTTGTCCTTATTCAAGTTATACTATTAAGTTGCATGAATTTCTTATCCAAGAGAATTTTAAGATGATACTCCCTCCGCCCATAATTATAGATATTCGCTATGCCTATATACATAACAAATAAAAATATGTATCTAGAAAAAGCCAAAACAACCTATAATTTGGAACGGAGGAAGTAATTATTTTGTAGCAATTGAAATATATTAAAGTTAAAGAAATTAAAAGGACAATCATCTTTTGAGGACTCTACTAAAAAACGCACCATACATTAATTAGATAGCCCACTGTAGCTTGTTCCATTTTAAACTGTGATTAGATAGGAGACCATATGATTAAGCAAATAGAAGTAACATCCAGTCACGGACCATAATAAACTAGCAGCTTCCTGTCTAAACCTATGCTATGATCAAACATTACTATGCTAAAAACAAATATATATAAACTATACTAAATCTAAACAGGGTAAGTCATGCAAGAAAATCTCTCTCCTTACATGAAATTCTATCAGGGAAATTGAAAGCACTTGCATCATGACGTTGTAAAGGACTTACATCAATTGTTGTTACAGATATCATGTTTCCATTAGAATCTGGTCGACCAAGAATACTCGAGTCATTATAGAACTTATAGGCATCCTCTCGTGTGTAACGGAGAATTTCATAGTATTGTTTTACAAATGCAGCTGCTACCTGCAAGCAGAATCATCATTGCTTTCAGTTTAACATGCAACTACTGTCACGAATAGATTGTTAACAAAAGGGACGAAAATCAATACCACTTGTGGAGTATAAGAACCAGCCAAGCTCTCAGCTTGCAACGCCATTGCTGCAGAAGGTATAGATAAGTTAGTATTTAAGCACCCTGAGGAGGACCACGCAAGTATGCATAATCCAGTGTATCAGTTAATTTCAGAATAAAATGTATAAAAGCTGTGAAAAATGATTCTAGCTACAGAAATTCTCTAAAGACCCAAGCATTCAGGGACGAGCTCCTAAATTCGAAGGATAAATGATAAATTCACATTCATATTCATGCAGGAAAGAAGAGGAAGTATCTGCTGAGGTAAACTCACTAATCAATAACATACCTACAGAAAGTGCAACTTGACAATGGAAAAAATAATAGAAAATTCAGAATCATGGAAACAACTCAACACTATAAACAATAAATACCATGCCATCCAATGCAACTGCGCAGGCACTTCATATTTCCTTCCTAATAGACTGGTAAACAACCAAGAAATCCGTGCCAGATTTGCCACATTATGCCGTTCCATGGAAACCAAACAAATAAAGCTCACAATTTCAAACAAAAACCACACAAAAAAACCAACTCCAGCGAGAAATTCACGCATATCCATTATTTCAGTCAAAAGTCGAGCCTTACCACCACATAACCCAAATAACCCGAAAAAGAGGACCTTGATCGCCGATCGCAAACCACCAATCGCTACCAACCCGAATCCCCGATTCAAAATCGAAATCAATCGCTACCAAAAGCCCCAATTGCACAACATCTGCACGCACCAAACCCAATCTCAACCACCAACGGCTTCAAACCCTAAACTTTCACCAGTGACGCCGACGAACGATGCACGATCATGCGAGACTCAACCCGATCGCCAACAATCGTCATCTTCATCAGACCAATGCGGAGAGATCGAAAAGCATTGAGAGAGGGAAGAGGGAGGGAGGGAAGGATGCACGACCTTGGGGACCGGGAGGGCACGGAGATGGCGCCGCCCCGACACGACGCCGCCTTCGCCTGCGACGGGAACGGCAAACCCTAGCGACGGGAGGCGAGTCGGCGGCGCGAGCAGAGGCGAGGCCGAGGCGTCAGCGAAGGTCTCGAGCCGCGGGGGCGGAGGTGGAGCGTGACACGGGGGGGCGTCAAGGGTTTATAGCCAAACGGACAAAAGGGTTTTAGTGTGGCGCGGGTTCTCGAACCTACCATGCTTCACTGACGTGTGGGGCCCATATGGTGGCTTCGGTTCCGAACTCGGGTTTTGTTACGCTACGCCGCGTTACGCGACGCTCACTTTCCTTCCTTCCCCTGATCAGGCACGTTTCCTTAGCAAAAGCCAAATCTGCCGCGGGCCTCTCGAGTGATGATGATATTGAGCCCATGTGACTATCCTTTCTCTTGGTGTGGTGTGGCCTGGCCCATATAGGCCCGTTTTACATTTGCACCAGCCCATTAGCGGTGGGGGCAAGGTGGCCCGCCAAGTTGCTCTCTCGCCACCACGGCCCGGCTCCACCTCTTGCCTTGACGGTTGCCGCTGCCCGCTGCCGCCCCTTCGCCGCCGGTGGCCTCGCCGAGCCACCCCCGTCGCCGGGTAGCCGCCGCTGGCCGTTCCACCTCGCAGTGGTGTTGGATGATGCATCTGGCGAGGAGGGTGGAGGCGGGAGATGTTCTCCCGGATTGCGATCGTTCGGCCACGGCCCACGGTTCCTAGCTGACCTGGCAGTGTGGCACGCCGACCGCCTGCTCGGCGAAATGCTTGCGAGGCGCGCGCGCGCACTGGGCGTCGGATAGCGCCTGGTCCTACTCCTACGTGCTGCGCTCCTGCGCCATGGCCTGCACGGCTGTGACAGCCGGCGGCGTCGCCCACCATCGGTGCCTGGTCCTCCCAAGCTCAGGACTATTCTTCGTTCGCAATGAAGGGAAATAATCGCACGCGACCGTTGCCCAGGTGTCTGAGCCGATGAATCTCCGACGGTTGACAGTGAAATCTTAGTCTGAAGCGCATCAAGTGCCGGAATTTTGTGAAAATCATGGTCAGATTAGTCCGGATGGTGGTTCATTGCAATCCTGGCCTACTCACTGTGCGCGCACAGTTTGGAAACGGCAAGTGTGCATGCTGGTCTGCAGTTGGAGGTATGCCCTGCTCTGTCACTTTCAGAGAATGCCTGTCCTAGTCTGTTCAATTCATCTCTCTGTTGCCAATTTGCATCCTGTGTCATGTCTCTTGTCCTAGATGATCTGTCACTGACTCTGCCACAGTTATACCGTTGAGAATCGTCTGTCCTTGTGATGAACAGAAATGTAACTTGCTTGCACAGACTAAAGACGACCTTCCACTGCAGTGTTTGATGTTGTCTTCACGCAAACTATCAGTTCAGTTTACTTTAGGGAGAGAGGATAATGGTAGGTTTTGTTGACTAACCCTCTGCAAATTTCAGGTTAGAACTGTTTCAATTCTTTTAACTAAGTAGGAGCAAAACAATTTGGACTATAGTTTTAAACTCCAAGTGGGTGTCATCACCAGTCTGGTAGAGTGACAGAAAACATCTACTTATCTAAAATAGAATGAGATGTCCGTGGAATATAGAAGACAAATGGTTCCTTGCACTTAAAACGGGTGTAGATGGGAGTTAAAGCATTGCCTCATGGAAGAAACAACAGCTTGTGTAACCTGGAAACATGATTCGGTCAAATGAATATCACATCATACAAAAGAGTTTACTAAGAATATTATATATAGATCGTCTTGCTTCTTCTAGCACTGATGGCAGCAAGACTAGTGTTGATGATCATTTATATTCCTTCTACAGTTTAGTCTTCAGCAAAATATAAAAGGTAACATTTACTAGAGCCTAAGCTTCTTAACGGCAACAACTACTACCGCACATATTCAGTGTATACTATTGGATGTTTAGGCAATGCACCACACCCTTGAAGGGAGGGGTGCCTTTCATATATATAGTTGTACAAGGGGAGCCGAGTAGGCTGCTCTTACAATAAGAGCCGAATAGGCTGCAGTTACAAGGGGAGCCGAATAGGCTGCAGTTTCAAAGGAAGCACTATTATTTATATCTAATACCCGCCCGCAGTCATAGGGGAGCTTGGCGGACACCAAGACTGGACCTAAACTCGGTAAACAACTGTACTGGAAGCCCCTTAGTCATGATGTCAGCATACTGATGCGAGGAAGGAACATGAAGAACACGGACTTCTCCCAAGGCGACCTTCTCGCGGACGAAGTGGATGTCAATCTCAATATGCTTCGTTCGTCGATGATGAATAGGGTTGGCTGTCATATAGACAGCACTAACATTGTCACAATAAACGAGCGTAGCCTTGGAGATAGGAACATGAAGCTCGTGCAGAAGCTGTCGCATCCAACAACATTCTGCCACAGCATGGGCCACAGCCTTGTACTCAGCTTCGGCACTAGAACGCGTCACCGTAGTCTGCCGTTTTGAAGACCAGGAGACTAGAGTGTCACCAAGATAAACACAATAGCCAGAAGTAGAACGCCGTGAATTAGGACAACCAGCCCAATCTGCATCAAAATATGCTGTGAGAGTATCCACCGGGCCGGTGCCAATGTGAAGACCAGAAGACAACGTGCCCTTGACATAGCGGAGGATGCGCTTGACAAGCGCAAGATGAGGCTTGCGAGGATCATGCATAAACAGGCACACTTGCTGAACAACATAGGCGAGATCAGGCCGAGTCAGAGTAAGATACTGCAGAGCACCAACAAGACTTCGGTACTCGGATGGATCTGTAACAGGAGGCCCGTCTGTAGCAGAAAGCTTGGACTTACTATCCACTGGTGTCAACGTAGAGTGGCACTCACTCATAACAGCACGCTGGAGAAGATCCAAAGCATACTGTCGCTGGGACAGAAACAGTCCATCAGAAGATCGTGTGACCGAAATCCCTAAGAAGTGATGAAGTACCCCAAGATCTGTCATAGCAAACTCTGTGTGAAGTCGACGAATGATATCCTGAAGTAAGGCTGGTGTCGAAGCAGTGAGAACAATGTCATCGACATACAACAAGAGGTAGGCAATGCTGGCGCCATCCTTGTAGATGAACAAGGAGGTGTCGGAAGCTGAAGGAACAAAGCCCAACTATCGTATATAAGTGGCAAATCGCTGGTACCAAGCACGTGGAGCCTGCTTCAGTCCATAAAGCGACTTCTGCAGGAGACAAACATGATCGGGATGAGCCGGATCCACAAAACCAGGAGGCTGCTGGCAGTACACTGTCTCGTCAAGATGACCATGAAGGAAAGCATTTTTCACATCCAGCTGATGAATTGGCCAATTACGAGAGGCTGCAATACTCAGAACAGTTCGGATGGTTCCAGGTTTCACCACCGGGCTGAAGGTCTCATCGTAGTCAATGCCATGCTGCTGTGAAAAACCCCGAACAACCCAACGGGCCTTATGACGAGCAAGAGAACCATCTGAGTGGAATTTATGCTTGTAAATCCACTTCCCGGTCACCACATTCGCATGAGGGGGCCGAGGGACAAGGCGCCAAGTGCCATTGTCGACAAGAGCCTTGAACTCATCAGCCATAGCAGCTCGCCAATTGGGATCGGCAAGCGCACTGCGATAGTTGGACGGGACCGTAGAGGCAACCAAATGCTTAGCTGACAAGTTCTTGTAGTTGACGGGCTGGATAGTGCCAGTGTGCAGCCTTGTTGCCGGGCAAGACGGGGGTGGAGTCGGCTGTAGCTCAGGTAAAGGAGCTGCTGCTGGAGACGGTGGTGCACGGGGACGCCGGCTGTAGAACTGGCCACTGAATCGGCTTGAAAGAGGTGCTGCTGGCGGCTGAACAGCACCAGCCGAAGATGCAGCAGCAGCTGTAGCACCACCTGCTGGTGGCTGAACAGTAGCAGCTGAAGATGCTGCTGCCGGCGGAACAGCAGTAGCCGAAGCACCACCTGTCGGCGGTTGAGTGCCGGGGGATCCTGGCGGGGGCATGAGACCACGCCCGCCCGGACTGGAAGAGGCTGATGGCAGCACGTGCTCGTCGTCAGTAGGGGACGACGGAGCAGCCGGCGCTGGTGGCGGCGCTGCAGGGTTAGTAGGACAGTAGCAAAATTCCGAATCATCATCTAAGAGGAAATCAAAGGAGCTGTCCTCAGGGACAGGGGACTCGCGAGCGAAGGGGAAGGAGAACTCATCAAAAATGACATGACGAGATATGATAATGCGGCGAGTAGTGAGATCAAGACAACGATAGCCTTTATGAGAAGACGGATACCCCAAAAACACACAAGCCGTGGACCGAGGAGCCAACTTATGAGGAGAAGTGGCCTGCAGATTTGGGTAGCAAAGACACCCAAAAACTCGAAGGTGCTCATAGGTAGGTGGAGTTCGGTACAGGCGTGTGTAGGGTACTTCATGGCCAATGGAGGAAGAAGGACGGCGGTTGATTAAGTACGTGGCTACTGAAAGGGCTTCAGCCCAATAGGGCGGCTGCATGGAAGCATGAATAAGCAGTGTGCGCACTGAGTTATTAATGGTGCGAAGCATACGCTCTGCCTTGCCATTTTGAGGGGATGTATAAGGACAAGAAAGGCGAAAAATAATGCCACGAGAGGCCAACCAAGTGATTGTGGCATTATTAACAAATTCTCTACCATTATCAGTTTGAAAACACTTGGTGGGAAAACCAAATTGTGTATTAGTGTAGGCAACAAAATTAACCAAGTGCTCATGAACATCAGATTTGCGCTTAAGGGGAAAAGTCCAGCAATAATGCGAGTAATCATCGATCATGACCAAATAATAATAGTAGCCCGAAATACTAGTCACAGGTGACGTCCAAACATCACAATGAACAATTTCAAAGGGAGAAACTGTTTTGGAGGAAGAAGGACTAAATGGCAGCCGTGTGTGTTTGCCTAGCTGGCAAGAATGGCAAAGCGAGCAAGCTACTTTATTACAAGAAATGGACTGATTATTCTTGAGACGGGCTAAAGCAGCCGGACTAGGATGACCAAGACGTTGGTGCCATAGGGAGGATGATGCAGCGACGAGGGCGTGTGCAGCGTTGGGGGTGACAGCAGAAATGGTGTAGAGATCACCGTCACTATTGCAACGAAGAATCACGCGTCCTGTCCTCAGATCCTTCACAGAAAAAACAAAGGCATCAAACTCAATGAAACACTTATTATCTCGCGTGAACTGACGAACAGAAAGCAAGTTGCGGATCAGCGAGGGAACAACAAGAACGTTGTTGAGCTGAAATGTGGAGGTAGTGGTTTGCAAGGTGGAGTGTCCTCTAGATGTGACAGGAATATGCATACCATTACCTACTATAATTGAGGAATGAGAGGCAGGGGAGCGAGAGAGGAGTATACCATCCGAGTTGTGCATGTGGGTGGAAGCACCGGTGTCCATGACCCAGGGGTTGGAGCCCTGGATCGACATCTCATGCAGGGCAGCGATCGGCCCTGCCTGATCCCAAGATTGGGCCGGCTGCGACGCCGGGAGGGGCGGCTGGGTTCCAAAGGCGGCATGGGCCTGCGGTGCTGGACCAAGGAGGCCCTGGCCACCACGCCAGCCCTGGCTGCCACGCCAGTTTTGGCCACCAGAGGAGCCGCTGATCTGGCCGCCTTGCTGCATAGTCCATGGATTGAAGCAAATCCATGGGCCACGCGGCTGCTGCTGGCTGCCACCACTGCCCCAGCCCTGCTGCTGGCCGCCACTTGCACCCCAGCCCTGCTGCTGGCCACCACTGCCGGCGTTCCGCTTGCCGTTGCCTTTCTTGCGCCTGCCCTGCTGCTGCTGCTGGGAACCAGATGGGGCAGATGGAGGGCGGCAGTTGGAGCCACAGCCGGATGGTGTGGAGGCAACAAGAGCAGTGGAAGCCGCAACCTTAGCTTCATTCGCCAGACGCAATTCCTTGAGGGCGAGTTGATCAAGTGCTGCAGCAAAGGTGATGTTTGGCGTGGCGGCGATGAGGTCCCCAGTGGTGCTGTAGCGGGGATCGACGCCGCGGAGGAGGTTGAGGACGAGTGTGGATTCAGCAACCGGCTGCCCGACGGCACGAAGGGCATCGGCAGCTTTCTTCATCTTCTTTCCATATTCTTCAACAGAGAGGTCTCCCTGAGTCATGGAGTGGAACTCATGACTCAGGAAGATGGCGCGGGGAGCTTGGTTGGCCTGAAAGTGAGTTTCGATGGCGACCCAAAGCTGGCGCGCCATCTGTTCATTTTCCATGGTTAAATCCAAGACGGAGTCGGAGACAGAGCCATACAGCCAGCTGCGAACGCAGCAGTCCGCTTGGCCCCAGGTAGCATCGATGGGATCGGGAGGAGGAGACCCGTCGATGTGCCCCATGAGGCCAAACTTGCCGCACAAGGCCTGGAAGAAAGAACTCCATTTGCTGTAGTTGGGGGGGGCGGAGTTCCAACGTCACGGGGACATGAGACTTGACATTGATGGTGACATAGGGGCTCACTGCATCAGCCATGGTAGCAGCAGAGTCTCCAGAAAAAATGGCAGCAGCAGATTCTTCAGAAGAGTCGCTGGTAATGGAGGACATAAACAACCAGGAGCAGTTGAGGGGTGAAGGAGGCGCCCTGTGGGAAGAGAGGAGGGCGCCTAGGCAGCGGAGAAGGGGAGGGGGTACACGGCCAGATTAGAGAGGTGCCTGGACTCGTGATACCATATTGGATGTTTAGGCAATGCACCACACCCTTGAAGGGAGGGGTGCCTTTCATATATATAGTTGTACAAGGGGAGCCGAGTAGGCTGCAGTTACAATAAGAGCCGAATAGGCTGCAGTTATAAGGGGAGCCGAATAGGCTGCAGTTTCAAAGGAAGCACTATTATTTATATCTAATATATACTACTGAAAGAAAGCTGCCTCCGCAGCTTCCATTGTCCAAATTGCATCTTCTCTGTAGCCCCGCCGTCAATGACCTCGTCAATAAGGTCCCTGAAGATGGACCTTTCGATGTCCAAAACCATGCCATGTAGTACTGTGTCAAAGCTCATCCAGTCTTTATCCTCATCTACTAGCATGCTTTCGTCCGCATCCTCTTCGGAGGATTTTGTTAGCCTGTCAACTTCAGTGCACAAGTCCTTGAATAGTTGCCACCCACTTAACTTCCTTGACTGAAGAAACTTTACTGGCTGACTTCCATATCTGTAGATGTTCATCTTCTGTGCTATAGTTTCGTTTACCATGTCAAACACAAGTTTTCGGTGAAGCTTTCCTGTGCAAGGCTTAGAGCATTTCTTAGCTCCACTGACAGTTTGAAATTCTGAAACAATGTCTGGTTTTGTTTGTTCAAGAATGAGGAAGAGCTCTGGATTGATGAGATAACTTGATGGTCGGAGTTGACCAGGTATTGCTGTGAAACTAAGTTCTTTGTGCAAAAGACCAGATGCCAATAGTATCTCGTAGATATACTGATGATCTTTATTTGCAGTGACTGATGCCATGACTTCTTTGATATTTGCAGCTTCCTCATCCATTGATTGCAGTTGCTCAAGCTTCTGGATGAGGACTTCCAGGTTTTCTGGTTTAATCTGGTTGACTTCACTGCTCGCCTTGGACTGTGGTGTGTCAGGCAGGCTGTTTGGGTTCCAGCACTCATCTGAAGAATGTGTCTCGCCATCTGAACAGGTAATAAGGGTATTTTCAGAAAAGCAATGCCCAATACACTACATAACAATTTAATGTACCAAACGAAAATGTGGAATTCACTGCCAGACAGAGCTTGTATGAGACAGGAGAGACGAAAACACTGTCTACTCTAGGTGGGCACATCTAGGTATATTTGTAGATGGGGGACATTGGTGGGCACATCTACTCTATCATGTATGCACACCAGAAGACACATATCGTGCTCCTGCATAAGCAGTGCTTCATGTGGGGTTGCAGCCATGCGTTGAGTACGTCTAGCTGTTGTGGTTCCTCCTAACTGCAGGACCACGAGCTACCTGGTAGCTTTTATTGCATATTATCTGTCACTAGCGTTATCAGCATCCTGACAGCTAGCTATGCTTGTCCTTTGAGCAACACTATGGGCTTCTGAATTGAATAAGACCAAACAGTAGGATCTATCTTGCTAGTGTTCTTGCAGGAAACAGCCAGTTAATCTAATGCGGATTAATGATGGTAAACTAAGAAAACAACTTCTCACCTTTGAATGAATCTGAGATCCTTTTATGATAGAAGGATGTGTCGAGGACAGAGACAGGGCTTGGGATGTTGTCCAGTGAATGAATATTTTGGTCGGAACCCAGAATTGAAGGGTCCTGTAAGAACATAGAGAGGAATTGTTTGCTAGTAAGTGTCTTTGTGGTAAACAATGAATACAGAATACATGGAAGTTGTATAATACTAAAACTATATGGTTTATTTCTTGATATATACTTTTTTCCTTTAGATATACCTTGTGACTTGATGTTGTTGCAGCATTGCTTCGTTGGACGAATGATGAGCTGACACCCGGAGGCTTTGGACAATCCATAATACTGACATCAACTTGCTTTGCTAGGCTGATTCTGCTCCCTGTACTTGGCAAGACCTCATCACGGTTGCTTTTCACCTGAGAAGACTTTGATTTTATTCTTCCTTTTGGGGAGACAGCTTCATTGGATTTCTTGCTTGGGGATTTTGGTGAGACAGGCGGACGAGATCTCCTTTCAGACTCTGCTTTCTTTTGGACATTTCTGGGGCTTGATGAACCTGTAGGCCTCGGTGAGCTAGCACTGCTGACAGGTTCTTCAGACTTCGATTGAGCTCTGGACACCCGAAGATGAATCTTGTCATTCGTGCCAGTGAAAGATGAATCTCTGGCTGGCATCTTCCTCAGGCTTCTGAGGCCTGCAATTGGAGCAACTGAAGCAAGCGAAACCCCAGGCTTCTCAGTAGTTCTTGCAGGTTTCATGACCACAATTGGAGGCTGGTAGTTTCCAGAGTCAGTGGTTAGATCATATACTGCCCTCTGAATCGCCACTGATCCTGCATTTCTATCATTCTGGTTCTTAGCATCTTTTGCATTCAATGCACCCAATATTCTGAGAGCTCTGAAGTCCTTGTTATTACACTCTAAGAAGTGAAGGCCCCCGACCCTTCTCTCTATATCAGCATAGACAGATGCAGTTCTTGGCCTCCCTTCAACTTCTCGACATTGTTGTGCTTTGATGTTGTTGGCATTTCTCTCCTGCTGCCTCCAAGGAGCCGCTTCTGTGAGAATTCTTGGGGAGGGCTTGATTTTGAGTACTGAAGACTCGTTCTTCGGCTGGAACATGCAGGAATCCTGCCAAGTGCTTCTGGGCGAACGAGATGGGTGCTCATGTTGAGTGGCTTGTGCAGGTCTCGGTGATCTCGAAGTCTCATGGTTATCAGCAGTCAGCACCCCTGTAGCATTTGTTGATTCTTCCAACCCCATTAGCTTGGCAATGACACTGTTGGCTCTCCTATGGCTCGGGGAATCTTGAGGCCTCAAATTATCCAAGAGAATATCATCAGTTCTCTTGTAACTGAAGTTCTTCTGATGTGAGCTTGGACTCAGAGATTCCTTCCTACTGTCCAAGGACAATCTAGGAAGCTCTTTGAGCCTTGAGGAAGGCCTCTTGCTTTCCTGGGTTTCGGCTGGCCGCAGGAGTCTTCGGTCATCACATGAGAAGCGTGACTGCTCCTGCAAACGCCTGTTAGATTCAGCGACAGCTGCAGGAACCTTTGTGCTCCTATCAATCCCAATGATACAGGTTCCATCCATTGATTTGGACAGCAGCAGTGGCCTCGGTGAGTCCTTGTACTGCCCATTTCTCCGTGCCTCCTGCACCGAGGTTTTTACAGTTAGGCCTCCAGAGTCCCGGTTGATGGAGTCCTTCACTATATCTCTGAAACCGACATTGGTATGCCCAGACTTGGTGTTCATTTCAGCTTCCTTCAAACTTGACGAACTCTTCAATGACCTCTGCATATAGAGCTCCTCATTGATGTAAGGAAGCTCCTGTTGAACTGATTTGTTGCCATCAAGCGATGAGAAGGATGAGCATGAAGAGGAGGAAGAAGAAGCTCTTGATGATTCTATTGAAAGACTGCTGTTCTCAGTCGTACATTTGCTGAATGTTTTCTCCTGCATAAGTAACTGATAGGTTAGTGCCAGCTTCTTTGTGCATTCATAATATACTTTTGATATATGAGTAAAATAGTTTCCCTAGCTGCCCCCAAATAGAAATGGTTTCTCTGGCCAAAAAACAGGTGGAAAAAAGTTTGAATATTACCAGAACAATCTTTGAGGCACTTGAACTTTGAACTGGAACATTGCTGTTGCTCTTTGGAACAGTATTATCTGGACAACATAAAGGAGGTATTAAAATAAAATATAGAAACAGAGAAATAGAGAGAATTTATTATGCAATGCTGGTAATGCAAAACATTGATAGATAAGGTGATGAATTATTTACTGAAATTCATTAATGAATGGAATTATTACTATCGTTTGTTGAGCTGTCCTCTTCAGCTAATCTGTCATTACCAGATGGTTTATTTTTAAAAAACTAAATGTTAACCTGTCCTCTTCAGATAATCTGTCATTACTAGAAAGGTTTAGATTCTTTTTAAAAAAACTAAATGTTAAGCTGTCCTCTTCAGTTTTCGTTTATATAAATGAAATTTATAATGCACTGTTCCGCTGTCCTCTTCATCAGCGTGAATAGTTATCCTCATGCTATTTCCAGCTCTGTGTACCTCAAATCTTCATCATTGGATGTCATTAAGTCGATGCAGTGGTCATCTAGCGCTAAAAGGTAGCAGTATCATGTGTTGTCATTAGTGCACTCTAAAGTATATGCTTTTATGATCACAATTACTACGGTCAACCACTGCTCTAGTACTACACATGTTCTCCTTACAGCACGTAACTTGCACAAGAAAACCTCCTAGTATCCTGTCAGTAAATAAAAGAAGGTACCCGTATAAAATTTGTATTATGGTACCAACATGGCAATTTCTTTTGCAACATTCACTTTACAGGAAGGTGGTTGCCCATGCTGCAAGTCGACCAGTTTTTATACTCCTGAGCAGTTTTACCAACCAAGGTTTTTTTTTCCTTTTTATAATTGGTGCCTGCGTTGTTCTTTGCTGAAACTTCCAACTGTCGATCTTACCAAACTTCCAAATAGTAACATGGAAACGCATTTTAGTTTTCAACGCACACAAGTAGCATGTTTTTTTTTGGGGGGGGGGGGGGGGGGGGGGTACCTAACTTTGTAATCTCTAGACTCTAGTCAACAAACCGGAATGAGTTGCGGCTAGCAACTCAGTGAACGTGGGTAAACAACTGGATCGATTCTTGGAAGCAAACGCCACACCAAAGTTAGTTAGAACGCCGGAATGATGCAAGCAGAAGAACTGAAGAAGAAGAAGAGGATTTCGCTAAAGCTTGAACAGAGCAGAAAGCAGAGCAGCAAACATCCCAGGAAGGAGAGGTTGTTACCTGGAGCCGAGGGCGGAGGCAGCCTCTTGTGCGCGTGGCGGGCGCCGCGGCGGCCGCCGCCGGTGATGAGCCGCTGGCGGTCGAAGATCTGGAATATGCCGGCCATGCACCCCATTTGGCGGTCGAGCTCCCGCGCGTCGTCGGAGAAGGCGGCGGCGCGGCGCATCCCGGCCGGCATCTCGCTCCGAGCTCCTTCGCTCCCACTTACTTTGTCAGCCTGATCGATCAGGCGCCGGAGCTAAGTCTGGCCACCGCGGCGATCACCAAGCAGCTCGCATTCAGGGCGAGGCTGCCGCCAGAAGTAACCCAGAGCAGAGAGAAGCTTCCGGGGCAGAGTGGGCGCCAATCAATCACCGCGCAGGCAAAGCTGCGAGCAGCAACGTATTGGTTCTGCGGATATAGAAGCTGGAGTCTCGGAACTCTGGCTCCTCTAGTACTCTCACACGCACGCGCACACACGCAGCTTTCTCTTCTTTTCCTTTGGGATGGGCGAGTTCAGAGGAATGTTATCATCATTGCGGCGCCATGCAATGCAATGCAGCTGCAGGCTCTCGTGATGAGGGAAGGCGAGGGCGAGGGAGGAGCCCGTGGATTTAAGAGGGAGGTCGGCCGGCGGGCTGGCTGGGTAGCTTTGCCTGGGGGTGCGGTGCGTGTGTGATGGATGGGGTTGAAATAAGAAGGAAGGGTTGGGGGAAACGGGCGGGGAGTGGTGGTGGCCGGGAGGGGGGCACCGGCACGCTGTGTTGGGGTGGGTCAAGCCGTGTCCCTGGTCCTGCGCCCCGCATCCATCCGGCCGCTGGCTGCATCACAAGCCCATGTGCGCGGCTGATCATTGCGACCCTGTGGGTGTGCGCGGGCATGTGATGCCTGTCAGCCCGCCCCGCCCGACCTCCTCCCCCTCCCCCGCGCGCCCAGGAGTTTTGAGACGGGAAAAAAAAGAGAGAATGCCCCTCCCCTGCATTGATGCCCGCCTCGGCCCGGCACGCGGTCGACCACACGCGTATAAACAACAGCGATACGAGTGATACGCGTACATGCGTAATCCATCCCATCCGTCATGCCGCTCTCGGTGGTCGGCGCACGTACGTACGTGAGATCCTGAGAATATATACGATCTCGATCTTGTCATGTATGGGCAAGCTCATGGTCTCCTAGCTCGCGCATGCATCCGGATATAAGATAAAACCGTGTGCGTGCGTACGTGGTACGTACGAGCCGCACTGTTCATCATTGGCCTCGACGTATCGTATCCCCTGTTCGTATACGGATGTCTGTCCGTATGGGAGACACACGGACAGACAGGCAGACGGCGCAAGCGAGTGGGCCTGCCGAGGCGACCCCGTTCGCTCGCTCACGGCGTTCATGCGTCGCGCGCCAGTGCACTCTCGGGACGCATGGCGCGGGTTACTACTACTGCCGGGTGCCGGCACGTACATACTGAACCTGTGACCTCTTTTTACTGCTGGCGTTCGCGGCCTCGGTCGGTAAAACTTGCTGCCGTTCAGGTCCTCGATCAGTCAGTCAATCTGCTGTTATATCTGTACGTCCTGGGAGAGCTAGGGATCGATCGAACGGAGATGTTTGGGTTTTCCCAACCGGCAGAACGGATCTGGGGGTTTCGCAGAGGCAGCGTTCGGACAGGGCAATTATGGTGCACAGCACGGCTGCGTGTGACATGCACGGCCACCGGACTTTAGTGCGCTTTAAGGGAAAAGCTCGATCGATCACTTGGGTGACACCCTACAGCCTACACACACACACTCAAGCAGGTGCGGCATTAACACGTTGCTACTTGCTAGGCGGCCTCTCTAAAAAGGTTACTACGGAGCATTGGTACTGTAGATCGCAGCAGTACTAGGCTCAGTGCATCAGTGGTATGATACATGTAAGCACGTTGCTAAGCTTGTACCTACTAGTGTGTGTGGGCATGGTCGGTTAACCAACAGACACTACACTAGTGGGAGTGGTGAGGTGTGGTGTATCTTCTGGATGGCCTTTGGTGGTGCGGCAGACAAATATCGGGTGCAGAAGAACCCTATCCTGGTGACCGGTCAGGCGCCTGTTCCAATGAACTCCACTTTACATCGATGATAATATATATCTTTTTTGAGAAAAATATATATTGTTGGTTAATCCTTATGCGTCGGGTTCCGGTTGATCGGTGCACGTCTAGCGAGTCCTGAGCTCACATGGCGAGCGCATGGTTAACAGTAAACAACCCGAGCCCAATCAGAGAAACCCCCTCGTGACATGTCACGTTGCAAGCCTGAGCCCCATCAGTAGTGTAGTGCTGCCGCCTGCCTGGTGCTGGTACGTTGTGGTAGTAGTAAATCCGTTGTTCACCAATCGAGGAGCTAGCGCGGGATGGGAAGGCTGCGACTGCGAGCACTCTCCCATGGCGGTGCGGTGGTCCACGTCGTCCGTCCACGTCGCCCGTCGCCGCTCGTCACAAGTCCCGACGCCGCCGCTCGTGGATGCGGGCGGCGAGGGGTTTCCCGCCGGCAGAGGCAGATGCGGTGAGAATCATGAGATGCTGCTGCTGCTGACGCGTCAGGTGCAGTGTGTTAACTGTTAACCACGCTGATACTCTGCAGCAGCAGGTCAGGCAGCCAGCAGGCCAGCTGCTGCCGGCCGGTGGTGCTATTGTTATGTTACTGTAACTTTGGGCAGGCTGCAGCGAGCAACTACTCAACGAACTCTGCTGCAGCCGCTGCAGTCAGGCCCGGTCCTGGGGCAGGGCGAGAGGGGCGGCCGCCCCGGGCCCCCGAGACCAAGGGGCCCCACGCGTGTACAAATCTCCTCAGTTTATATCTAAACCATACTTACACACGTAGGTAGCCCACGTCCTGTCAATCCCTCGTTCCGCCTACGCGTGAGGAGCAATTGCGCCGGCGCTGTGCTTTGCGCCTATGCCTGTGCACCTATGCCGATCCAGTCTTTAGCACCAGCCAAGGCATGGTAGGCATGCTCACAGCAAGCTGCCATGTAGCATCAGCGATTGCTTTTATGTTGATTTATGAATGATGATCACTACCGGATGTCCGATCCATTACAGTTTCTAGAATTGTATTAGCCAACAAATGAATTGATTGGACATTGATAATGGATACAGTATTAGGATTGAAGAAAAAATGTGCTAATTTGAACTACTAATCGCTGCTTGCACTTCTGCATTAGCTTTTCGCCACTAATTGTTTTTTAAAAGGCAATACCCATCGACAGAATTTTTTTAGAGTGTAACAAACAATCCAAGAAATGCTAGAAGAAACTTTTAAAATAATAGTATATATATTTTTACATAAATACATTTTATGTCTGGAGTACTTATATAGAAGGCCCCGTTTTTTATTTTCGCCCCGGGCCCCTAAAATCTCGGGACCGGCCCTGGGCCTGGCTGCAGTGCCTGCCAGCGTGAGGTGGGGAGCGGGCGGCGTTAACTGGAAGCGAACAAGAAGGCAAGCCGGAGACGCGCATCGCATTGAGGGTGAGGCCGGGACGGGACCAGTGCGGGTGGATCTGGGGGCATGGCTGCCGACCTGCGTAGGCTGGAGGAACTGGACCCCCCCCCCCCCCCCCCCCCCCCCCCCCCCCCGCGCGCCCGTTTGCCTCCCGCCATCATCATGCTGCGTTTCCCGCTTCATTCTTTCCTTCCTTACTTCTTCTCTCTGCAGGTAAAACATCAATTGTAAGTAAAGGTTAAATCTCCGATGAACCTTTTTCTTTCTACAAGATATGCCATCACTCTGATAGGCGAAAGGTAAAACTGAAAACGGGTAATGATCTTAGGCCACCTTGCAATGCACCAACATCTTTATCGACTGAGTTTTTCTGGTGGGACGTGGCCGCATCAGAAGAATGATTGAATGCCGCAGCGATGGTTAAGTTAGGTGCAAGGATCGGCCTCGGCCAATTGAAGGGAGTCCGTTACGTTTCCCGCCAGCTGCACACTCGCCGGTCGTTCGTACGTGCGATGCCAGGGGATCCTTGTCCCTTCCTTTCCTTTCCCGCCAACGGTTTCTTCCCTCAAAATCTCGCAAAAGTCTCAAGCTCTGGTTGTGGATGGGGCCTACAGCCCTGCATACAAGTATACAGCAACGGTGAAACCGGAAAGGACATTGCAGGTGTTCCTCAACATTTACTCCGGCAGTACGTATACCGTGTGGTCGTCTTGGAAGCATCTCTTTATCAAGTTTTCTCATGGCTAAGCAGTGTTGGTTCTACCCGTCGAGATTCAAATCCTGATATTTGTGAGCTTGAGGATCGGAGTGTGTGTATGTACAAGCTGGAAATTGTATATACTTCATTCATTAAGAAAAACATTTCTTTTGTGGGGGAATCATTCATTAGGAAATTGACTCCACGCATGTTTTCTTCCTCTTGTCCCCATCGCAAGGTGTGGCTACAACACAAGACGAAAATTACGAGAGCTAATGATTAAGAATATATACGTGCGTATCCTAAAGAATCACAATTAGTGGTGATGGAAACACGGGTCCAGCGGTCGGCATGGACGTCAGGCCAGAAACCAGGATACGACGTTGTACATGGACTGACAAGAGCACCGTACCACACTAAGATACCGCAGACAGTCCACGTACAAGCACTCGTGCTAATCCATTCATCTTGTAATCCCTGTCAACGGGCGGCAGGTACACGAGCTGCATCAAGCTGAGACCGAGAGAGCCTCTCTCTCTCTCTCTCTCTCTCTCTCTCTCAATCTCGTCGTGTACATTACTCTGTCACTCCGTGCGATGAACTGGGGTGCCAAACAAAAGCGACTCGCTCGGCGTGGACTCGACCGGCGCCAGTCCTCGCCACTCATTGGCGCTCGGAGGTCTGAATTGATTCAATTGAACACAGCTAGCGCTCGTCCAGTGAATTATTGATTCCAGGGGCGAGTCAACCTGTCCGGCGGCTGTTTCTTGCGTTCCGCTTCGAAAATAAGGAGGTTAGGTTAAGTGAGAGTGAGACGGCTCACCTCACTTACCTTAATCACAATCGATTTATTTATGGCACAGAAAAGTTCAAATTAATATCCTTTTAAGAGAGGAAAAAGAAAAAAACAAACAAACCCAAGTGATCGATGAGCCGTCCATCTGTGTCTTGCAGCCAGTACCAGAATAGCAGTAAGTTAGCTGGCGTTTGCTCATCAGCGACCGACCGGTCACGAGTTAGATACGCGCTCGATCAGCGTTTCAGCTCCTCTGCATTCAGAATTGCAGGTGCAGTGTCCTATCCTTGTTGTGAAACTGTGCAATCCGGGCTGCGAGCTACGTAGCACAGTAGCAGGCTAGCAGCCAAGCAGGCAGTGCAGGCAAAGGCGCACCGAACAGGCCGAGAGCGACGTGGTGAAGCGCAGTGCGCTGCACCTTGGCCGGCGTCGTGGCGAGGCATCGCCCGCCCCGGCAGCGAAAAAGACGGACGCGGCAATGAATGGAAGCCTCCCGCATCTTGGGCGCGGGGTTGCTGTCCGCGCGCGCGCCGCAGGCAGGCAGGGTCGCTGCCGCCGCAGCTGGGCAGCCGACCGCCTGCCCCCGCCGCGCATTCACGTTCACGCGGCGTGTCATGCCAAGCGGCCATGCCTGCTGCCTCCGCGGCTGCACCTGCCAGCTCCCACACACACGTCGCTGTAGTAGTCTCACGGTCAGTTCAGCTCTTCTCTGAACCGGCAACGTGGGAGCTGGTAAAAGCAACGTGCGCGCGTGCAGTGAAGCTGAAGAAGCCAGCAGAAGCAGAGCATGGTGGGTGAGTGGGGGTGGCTGCTGATAGCTGAGGTCTTTGTTGGTGTTTGTGTGTAGTGGTCGTGTAGACAGTGTAGTACGTGTAGGTGTTGTACGTGATGGCTTTGGGAGCATGGGAAAAGGGAAGCCTGGTTTTAGGGTTCTGGAAGGGCGTGCAAAGTGAAAGCGTGAAACTATCTTGGGCTTAACGTATCACTGTTCTTTACGGTGTCATCATTCCTTCTAGATTAGGTACGGGTGACGTACCATATCATGTTTCTCAAAAGAAACGAGAGACGAAACGATCGGGGCGAAAAGACACTGCCACGACTCACGCCACATCTCCTAGTGGAGTATGTACCTCCTAGTCTAGAGAGGCTCGATCTAGACGCCAACCAATCCTTCAGACTTTCAGAGTAAAACAAGTGTCACCAACCCGTAATGGCAATAACTCAAGCAAAAGAATTTCTTTAGCACGAGATTCTGTCTGATTCTGACGGGGATTAAGATGAAGTGATAGTTATCTTGCCGCTGTCAGTAGTAGGTGTGCCGACACTTACCATCCAGCAGCTCGGGCCTGCTGAAGTAAGCAGCATGCACGTACCTGCCCGGCCTGCCATTGCAAGCCACTGCAACGAACAAAACCTGCCACAAAATATATACGGCACTCTCCCTTTTCGGGTACAAGTTGCAGGATCTTGCTGACGACACCTTGTTTCTTTTTTCTTATACAAGAATAGGGAGGACAGAATCTTGCAGGTGATAAGGATAGCAGAGGAGCTAAGCCATAGATCGCTCAACACCTGGAATATATAATATAAGAACGAATTATGAAAAGAAACTGTTTAGTTAGTCTATCCTGCAGGCATTATTGTTGCCATGGCATATTCTGTCATCCCAAGTCAAGATCTGTCGATGAAACATTGCTGGATGGGGTGTGAGTCTTGCATTGCATTGGGTCGATGGCGATGCCATGCCATACGTCGTGCATGTTCACCCGCCGTGCGCATTTCAATGACAAATTGGCAGGGAGCTGTGGATTAGCGTGCACTTTGCATCTCGCTCACATGATAGCTCATGTGGTGCTAGCTTGGTACAGGCATATACGTTCCTTTTCTTTTCCTCTCGTCAAAAAGTATATTTTTTTCTTGGCGAGGCTGGAACTGAGGAATATTAATAATTGGCAGTGCACGTACCTGGAGAGAATACTCTGAATTTCTGAATGACGAGAGAATATTCAGTTAGTTGATGCGCGCATTTCCCTATTGCTCATCAGTTAGTAAATGGCCGCCTGTACAATTGTACTCTGCTTGTATGTATTACAGTATTATTGGGCGTAATTAAGTAGCTAGCCATGGCCCACGGGACAGCCCAAAAGGTCCCAAACTAGAGCAGGCTGTGCGCCAGCCGTACGTGCGTGCAAGCTCGCCATTATACAAGATTCGGAGCTAGGAAGGGTAGTTAAAATGATTATAAATGGGATAAGGAAGTACGCCGTGCACCTCACCTCCTATCCGATTCCTCATTGTACGTCAATGCAATGCAAGGATGAGAGCACAGCAATACACGCGGGCCAAGTGAAAGCGGTGTCACTTTGAGCAATGGTGGAGTTCGTTGACAGGTTCAAATCGCAGTGGGCACCAAAAAGTTGGAAATCAATCTACCAGCAGCAGGGAGATGAGAGCAACAGCATCATGGCAGTGGTATTGGTATTGGTATATGCTGCCTGCAACTTGGTGGCCTCGTGCGTGTACATACAGCGCAGAGCATGGCCCTACACGGGCCGGGCCGGGCCGGGCCGGTGAGCCGACGACGGGCGACGGCAAGTGGCCCGGTGGATAAGGAAGGAGAGGCGACAGCATGGCAGCAGGCAGGCCAGCAAAGGTGGAGGGGAGGCACCCCACGTGCGCGGGCTTGGGGGTTGGAGGCCGCCGTGGCGTGCGCGCCACATGGCCTGTGCGTGTGCGCCACCATGGCCTGCGCCCTGCAGCAGCCTGCAGGCAGGCAGGCAGAATCCCCAATCCCTATCCGCTTGGACAGGACACTCTCTCTTTCCTCGGCGCACGGAGCCCTGCAGCTGCAGTGCCGGATTCTCTCTCTGCACGAGCTCGCTTGCCTGCTCCGTCAGAAGCCGCACGAGCTCCACCTCCATGTCCAGTGGACACACCACAGAGCCTTTTCTACTATGCTGTTAACGTGTCAACCTGGCATGGGTTATGGGTACGTTTGTCGCTGGAACTGTATTACCACCGTATACGATACGACGGCGTATATATACCTGGACTTATGTAATTTCTACGGAAACCCACGGCTCTGCTGTAGTAGTAGCTAAACTAGCGTCGTGGTCGCTAGCTGCACGCACGAATGATTGAGCGCATTATTCAGGCGCGCGCGCGCCAACCTGTGTGGTAGTAGATGATAATTGGGCACCAGAGAACCTAGTATGTGAACGTGATGATGCATGCACGGATGAATGGATGGATGCCGCCGTGCCGGGACAGGAACAAGACGGCAGATCCCCTTTAAAACTGGTGGCTCGCCCATCGCCCGGGCCGGGCGCGCCACGCACGCGCACATGACATGCCGCGCGCGCGCGCTTCGCGTCGCCGGCCGGCGGCGTCGTCGTCATCGGCCGATAGATCCCGGTGACTGAGCCACAGGGCAGGGCAGCAGGCAGGCATGTGCACGGCCGGCCACTAACGCCTTCGTCCGGTACGCTTGCGATGGGTCGTCGGATGGAGTAGATAGATAGCTAGCTAGGCGGCCGGTCCCGGCCCCGAGACCACGACGGCTCAATGATTCGCGCGCATGGGTTGCATGCTCGATCGGTAGATCGCAGATGCTCTGCTCGCGCCATCGGTCGGTCTCATCTCTATCATCCGACGACGTCGCTGTGCTGCTACGGCTGGTCGGCTAGCTGCGGCTGCTGTGCATGCCTATGGCTGTGCGGTAGCTTCGATTCGTCGCGGTGCGTGCGAAACCGATGGCGCGCAGGACAGGTGCCGGACGGCCGGGCGTGGATGATGGGCAGCCGACTGATATATGGACTGTGTGGTTTGCGGCACTTGCAAAGGAAAGAGTCTTTCCCTTCAGATCACTGTGGCGATTGGCTGGTGATGTCTACTGGTAACTGGTCACACACTTGTTCAGTGACTGATGGAGAGAGATCGATCGATCGCTTCCGGACAGCCTGGTGCTTCATCGGTGTTGGTGTAATTTCTTCCCCCCTGCCTTTTGCTCAACTGCTGAATGTTGATAGAGCATATGACCCTGAGGGTATATATGTTTAATTTCGATTCAAGTGTTAGTGAATGAAAATGTTAAACTTCAGTCAGTTCAAACAGGATCATATGGGTGCCAATGGATGATACTAATTTTTAGTCTAGGCTCAAAAGGATGAAAAGATGTTAGTTAAAAAAGAAGCAGTACTAATAGGTACTAAATTTTAGTATTAGTATTTTAGACAATCCAAACAGATCCAATTCGTCGAAACTCAAGACGGTGTTTACCGCTTTCATGTGACCAAGTGGCTCAATCAATAATCGGTCGTCATGACACAATGGTTTCACAGGAATCTACGCACAACACATTACATGGAAGTTGTTACTCCGTGTGAAATTTCCATGTGAACAAGCAGACATCTGCAATTCTAGATAGCTATCGTGTCGAAAGAAATACCCCGGGCCACAGTTCGCAACAGGTCGTACGAACAAACGTGCATCACGTCAGGGCCGATCGATGGGACACGAAAGCTGAGCTGAGGCCCAAAAACATGCCTGTGCCGATGCTGGTACGTCGAGAGCCAGTACACCGCCTTTGCCGCATCAGGGGGCGTACGTACGTCCCTACACGTCTACACCCTACCGGAGACAATACAGACAGGTGGGGCCTCTGGCCAGAAGCACAGAGGGAGATGGATGGTGGGCCCACACACACAACGCCATGAGTACGTACGTGACAATCAGTGGCCTAAACCGGCAAGCCTAGCGAAGCACAGCCTGGGGGAATTATTGGCCTGCTTTGCTTTGCTCTCTTGCTCGTGCCCTGCGATAGTGGCTGAGAGCAGTGATCATGGGTTCATCATGGTGTTCTTCCGAAACTTGGCTGATTGCTACGAGTGTTTAACGGAGGAGCTTGTAAAACCATGGTATACGGATTTGCTTTATTTTGTCAATGGGTACTTTTGCTATATTTACGATCACGGCAGGATCTTACAAAATGGAGGAACTTGGATTAGTTACAACGATGGGCAACAGTGTGGGGGAAAAAAAGGTTGAAGATTTGGTCATGTGTACGACGCGTTCCGGGTAAGCTACCGACTTCAAAGTCAAGATCGCCATGATTCTTCCGAATTCGGATCTATTGTACTTCTTCAGAAAGGTTCCAAGTTTTCTATACAGAGTGAGGTAAACACGCGGACAAGCTGAGATACTCCCGACGTGCCTATCACATGCAACTACAGTTAGTAGCTAGCCGACTAACCTTACCATGATAACCTTTTTTTTTTAAAAAATAAGGAGTAAGATTGCTAGATTAAAATATGCTTGAGAGTTGAGACAACATGCATACACATAGTAGCGAGAATTGAGCTCTACATTTCTCAAAAAAGGGAAAAGAGAAAAAGAAACCAAGGCGCCTACATGATCTATCAAAGCGTCCTGTCATGATCAATTGAAGACGGCCTTGAGATCTATGTACATACGGTTGAGAAATACCTAGAGGTCCCCATACATTTTATTTTCTCTTCAAATTTAATACGAAAAACCGTTAAAGAGACCGAATATAAATTAGTACTAGGTGTAGTCTACAGGTAGACGATCGAATATCGCTAGCTAGATCGATTCAGATTGGGAATAATTGAGACCTGGCATAGACTAATCACGAACCGACCAACGAACCTGCTGCCTTCCGATCACTGTTTGTATTGACCGTACTCGGCAGTTGGCAGCGAGGGAGCACATGCCTATCATGGAGCTAGGGCAGCCGTGCATGTGTGCCTTGGATTGACAAATCATGTGTGTGTGTGTGTGTTCGTTAAGCTAACTCGCTAAGCAAGCGCGTTATTGTGGAGCAGTATGCAGATCGGGAAGCAATGACTAATTGTGCGGACGGGGCGCATGTGTGTGTTGGTATGGGTACAGTGCGAAGGATGCAAGAAGAAGACCTGAATGTTCTTGCTCTTTGGTCTTTGCAAGCTGTTCTGGGCATTTTTTTTGCTTTGAAACGGAGATGTTATCAGAAATGGGATCTGAATGAGGCCTTGTTTAGATCCCAAATTCACCTCTCAAATTTACTATGCAAAAAGAAGATTCTCCATCACATCAAAATGTCATAACATGTATGGAGTACTAAATGTTGATGAAATCAAAAACTAATTGCACGGTTTTGTTGTGCTCTGCGAGACGAACATTTTGAGCCTAATTAATCAATTTTTGAACAATTTTTCGCACATGCAAACGAAACACTACAGTGCGCCGACTGACGCGCGTCAGTCGGCGCAGTGTCCCGCAGGCCCGAATCGGGGTGCCGGATTCGGCATCTAAACAGGCAGGTCGACCTGCAGCTGTACCCTGCAGGCAGTCATCTCGGAACGGAAACGCTGGAGAAAACAGGTTGGAGACTAGGAATGGTGACTCTGACTCGATAACTGGGCCAACGGGAGCTTAATGGGCCGAAGGCCTAGCGTGATGTGCGACGTTGACATACATGCTCGCCCCTCCACTTGCAATTGCAACCTGGAAGTGTTGTCATCGGTGGCGGAGCTTAGATTTAACATTGAGAGGGTTCACAAACTTATGCTTAAATGGTCACAAATAGTTGTGTTTAAATTATTATAAACGTTTGCCACAGTGTATTTGAAACATGAGCTCAGTAAATCACTCTATAGAGATATAAAAATAATTGTGGATAGTATTATGTAACTATATAAAATTTCAACTTTAATTGTTGCATTATACGATGTTTTGAAAAGACTATAGCAACCATCGGTGGTTTGCCTGAAATTTAGTGCATGAAACATATAATATTTACAGGGTTTGAGAGGCAAGACCAAAGTGCGAGCTTTGAAACCGAAAAAATAAATAAACAAAAAAAAACTAGACTACGAGACAAGGGAAAAAGGACAACGGAAATATGAGAATATGAGTTATAGAAACTAAATTTCTGGAAAGAAAAATATTAACTCTTGTACTATTTAATTCATTTAGAGATCATTTTTTATTTAAATTACTTGTAGTTTTCTTGCTATAAAATCTAATCCTACTCTATTTAACAACTAAAAAGTAGTTAACTTATCATAAATACTATTACTAATTATGTTTGGAAGTAAGTTGGGGGGGGGGGGGGGGGGGGGGGCGTGGCCCCTGCCTTACCCCTGGCTCCGCCACTGGTCGACTGTTAATTCACTTGCCCTGACGGAGATCGACTGCTCGAGGGTTGGCTTTGATTTTTAAACTCTGTTTTGCTGCGCTGCTGAATGTTCAGAGGAGGTGCATGATGTTGATCGATCTTATCGGTTTGTCGATTGAGATCGATTCACGACTGCGTTTATACGTCCTGTTTGGAACATCGGTCAGGAGAATCGCTTCTCAGATAAGCTGTATGAATATGAAAATAGCGCTTATTTGAGAAACGGATGGAGAAAATAGCGCTTATTTGACCAGTTTATGCGTTTTAGTACAAATGGAGGCGGTGGGGAGAAGCGTGGCAAAAAAAGCTGCAGAAAAGTGTGTCGTTTGGCTTTTAGTTTTAGTTTATTTTGGCCATAAGGTGAAGATAAGCTGTTCCAAACAGGGCCATAATTAGCCAGGGATTTACAGAAAAACATGCAAGTTCTGTAATACACTCGAATTTCGCAGGAATTTACAGAAAGCACTTACAACCTACGGCCTTGTTTAGTTCTCAAATTTGGTAAGTTTAGGGTCTTTTCGTAATCATTGTGCCACTGTATATGTGCGAAAAATTATCCAAAAATTAATTAATTAGGCTCAAAATGTTCGTCTCGCAGAGTACAATACAACGGTACAATTAGTTTTTGATTTCATCTACATTTAGTACTCTATGCATGTTATGAAATTTTGATGTGGTGGAGAATCTTCTTTTTTATAGTAAATTTGGGAGTTGATTTTTGGAACTAGAAGTGGTTGTTGTTCGTATGAAATATCATATATGGCATTATCTGTATGCCGATGGAAGATATGCTGGGAGTCTGGGACAAGATGATCGGTATAACGTGTTTTTTTTTTCACAACAAGCAGCCCCCGCGTCACTCTCCAGGGTGGCTCGGGCGGCACTAGATCCCGCCGCCGCAGCCCCTCCCCACCTCGCCCACGCCTCGCCGCCGCTTGAGCAGGACACCGGAAGCCCGTTTCCTTGCTAGGACGGCAGCGGCGGGGTGCTCTCGACCGGTCCTCTCTCCCCGAGCAGATCTGGAAGGCTACGGGAAGACGACGCGTGAACCGGCGGCGCCCGTGGAAGGGATCCCGCGGCCGGAAGCGCGCATGGAGGAGCTCGCGCGTGGCTGCTCCGGAGAGGATCTCGAAGGCCATCGGGGAAGCGAGCGACGGGAGGCCAAATCTGGCGGTGCAGGACTCTCGTCGTCGTCCCTGGCGGTATTGAGGCTACGGAGGGTAACAAATCCAACGTCTTCATCGCTCCGCGTTGCCCCCACGGGGGCAATCTGGGCGGATTTCGCTAGCTGTCGTGCAGCCACCTTCCCCACGGGTTGGTGTCGTTCCTTTGCCGGCGGAACCTTGCTTCGGGTGGCGGTGTTCGTCGACGGCAGCCGGAATGCGTCTTTTTTGCGGTGGCGGCGTCCTATGCGAAGATGTTGGTGTCCTTCCGGTGAGGGTGATCTCTTCGTTGGCCGGGCGCAGTGGTGGCGGCGATTTGGGTGAAATCCTTGTCTGGCATGTTTTGACGGACCGGCGGCGGTGACGTGTCTGTGACACACACCTTGTTGAAGGCGTTGCTGAAGTCGCTAGTCGGACCGTCCCCTGTTGCATCCGTGGATGATCAATAACTGGGTGAAAACCTAGCCTGGTTTCTCCAGGCCGGCGGCGACAGTCTAGGCGTGTCGTCGAAGTTCTTGTTCGTTAAGGCCGGGTAGTTCTCCCGTGTGGACACTATGTTCGGTATTCAGCTCAGGGCGGAGGAGGCATTGGATGGCGTAACAGTTCGGATGTTGGTTGGCAGTATCTGCACCAAGTCTTCGTGCTGTTGCCTGGAAGAAGCATCAATGGTGGTTGGTGTCCGGCGTTTTCAGTTCTTTATAAGGTCTGACAAACGTGTTATAGCGATCTTGGTGGTCGCGTAGGACTACTAGAGCCCCTTGATGGATGTAATTTTCATGTTTTTGTTTGACCGTAACCGTTTTGGTCAAGGCCGGGTAATATATTATCCATTAGAGAAAGCATTAATGATTGGAACGAACACGTCAGGATCTCTAAAAGACGAAAGTGCGGTTATTTCCCGGGCGGCCAGCGGGTCCACGTCGCCCGGTAAGCCGTGAGCCGTCGGATCCACCTAGCTCCTGATATTGTCCGTTCGATGCAGGTCTTCTCGGGTCCGCCCGTTAAGCTGTAACCCGGGCCCTCACGAATCCTCGCGAACCCGCTCTCCGCCTGCCTCCTCGCGAACCCGGGCTCTGCCCCCTCCTGCAGTCGTGCCGCGCCTCCCTCCGCCTGCAGCAAAATGGTTCGCCGCCTCCATCAATCGCCAGCCGCACAGGCCACCAATCTCGTCAGCGCGGCCCTGCCCCCAAATCGAGCCCGCCATGGCCCCTTTTCCACCGCCGTCCGTGCCATAGACCGAGCGCATTGACGGGCGTCTGCGCCGGCGTGAGGACGAGGACGAGATGCGGGAGGGGCATGACGCGGGCAGCAGAAGAAACGAAACTAACGCTGCCCGTGCTTCTGCCGCTGCCCTTTTCCTCCCGCGTTGTCGTGCTCATCTTCACCGAGTCGCCGCCCACTAGAGCACATCCACCGGCCGCGTATGCCTTCCGCGTTGCCGTGGCTGCAAGCAGCGAGGTATTGCAAGAGGCTTCCTGTGCACGATGGGAGATGAACACAAGCTGCAACATGGATCATCAACACTGAGAACTGGCGTTCCAGTCCCAGGTCCCCTCCATGCCCCTCTCTCCATTGCTGCTCCTTGCGCAGTCTCCTCCTCTGCCTCCCCGCCAAATTGCTTGCCTGCCCAGTGTTTGATTAAATGCCTCAGTGTGCTTCTTTGTCGATGAGATAGCACCAAATGGCTAATTGCAGTCTGCAGCTGCACTCTCCGTAGGGCTTATAGGTAGAGCAGCCTAAAGAGTCATTGGTTCCTTGCTTTTAACTTACCTTGCTATAGCCATGTGCAAATGGGAATTTCTCCAAAACATATACTTCTCTAATCTTTTATAGATTAATAATCATTATTAAATAGCTTTTGAGTTTAATGTAGCATCAGTATTTCCATCACACAAAGAATACACACCTCATGGATTTCTGCAAAAGTCTCACAATTGCACTAATATTGTGAAAAATTTGAGATGCCAGGAACAGGTACAAGGAGAAATGAAACCTCAAAGAGATGTGACTGCAATGATAAATGCTGCATAATTGTAACAGAGCCTACTTATCAAATGATGAACTAGAAAAATTCTTTTTTGTTCCTATCAAGCAATGCATTGCTCTTTAGTATTCATTAGGGATAAATAAAACTCTGCTTTGAGCTCTCCCAGCAATGGCAATGTATCATATGCCAAATTATTTTATTCAGTTTTAGTTCTAGGTGGAACACATATATCTTAAATTTTATTATGCAGATTCTGCCAATTATTCAGTGAAAATTGACAAATGAAACATCTAAATGCTGTGTGTCAGCAATTAGTTTTTCATCCTTTCTTGAAATTCCAGGAAGCTAATTGTGTAGCATTGATCATTCTTCTACCCTCATGTCCCTTGCAGTCACCACAGGTTGCTAGATATGGTAGAGTAAAGTGCAACTCCGGTCTACAAACTTTTTATGGTGTGTCATCCCGGTCCATAAACTTTCAAAGTGTGTCAAAATTGTACTTAAACTCGTTTTGGGTCTCTAATCAACCGGCTAACGGGTCTCACCCGCATCCAGACGCGTCCGTTAGGTGCAGTGATGTTGCAAATTCGCAATTAGACCCCCATCTACCTTTGTCGATTCAGTTCTCCCCCAGACTTGCCTGTTCGACTCGACGCGAGACCGCTCGACTGCCCCGACGGCGCGACGGCCGCGACGGCGCGTCTCCCGATCCCGGCGGCCAGCGATCGGACCTCCGGAAACGGCGAAGGGGCGAAGGGAAGGGCTCCGGTTGACCCATGGCGACGCGATTGCGGTGCAAAGGGCAACCTCCGCCGGTTTACTGTAAGTCCTCCATCCCTAATCGCTTCTTCTTTTCTTCAATCTGTAGCGGTGTTTGAGGATTAGGTGGATCAGTAGGGTGTGTTCATCCCTAGTCGTTGTTGTAGTTCTGCTTCTGCTGTGCCGATTTTTATTAGGGTTTTGTCTGATTTTGGTTAGGGTTTTAATCAATTTTTCGTCTGTTGAATTTATCTGGTAATGTAGGTGATAGTGGGGATCAATTCATTGTAGAGGTTCACCATGGAGGATTCTTTGTTGGTGATGGAAATCTCAGAAGCTATGTGGATGAAAAGGTTGATTTTTTTGATGATTTAGAGGCAGATACTTGGTCCCTTCTCTGGTTTGATGACTTTGTGGAGCAATTAGGCTACCAAAAGGATGACAAGTTGAAGTTCTACTGGTTGTTACCTGGGAAGACCATTGCAGATGGTCTTAGAATCCTCATAGAAGACAAAGACACCAATGCCATGTCTACTGTTGTGAGCAAGGTCAAGAACTTTGTAGTGTATTTCGATCATGATGACATTGCAGATGGGATTAATTGGGGTGACATTGTAGCTGATCCAGCGGATGAACTTCCTAAAGTACTGAGCCCACAAAAGGTTGGTGAAAAGCTCTGAATTAGCAGGAAAAGGCAACAATTCAGAACCACTGAAGGTGAATCAAGTGGTTCTAGAGAACAATAGTGAAGAATCTGATGATTTTGTTGACAGTGACAATGAAATCGAGGATGGGGATGAAGACCTTGTTCAGTCATTTGTTGGTCCTGACGAGAATGAACCACATGTGGATGAGGGAAATGTCAGAAAGGATAAGAAAGCTAAAGGCTGCAGGTTGAAGGCTATTGCTTTGATCAGGCAAGATGTATGGTTAGATGAGGAAGATACTGATGACGAGGGTCTTGAGCTACCAGACTCTGATTCTGAGAGAGAAGGTGGCCACACTTTCAAGTCATTCAGAGACGAGGACATGACAAATCCTACATTTTCAGTTGGACTTGTATTCCCTTCGAGGGAGAAGCTTAGAGAAGCCATTAATAGTGCTGGATGCAGCCTAAAAAAGATGGGTTTTACTGCAGAAGAAGCACAAGCTTTAGTTGCCACAACACAAGCCACACTTGAAAGAGAGAGAGAGAGGAAGAGGCAATGAGAGCATCTGCTGATGAAGTCCCTGCTGAACAATTGAATGTAAATGAGTTGCTGGACCCGGTAAACATCTCAAGCACTCAACCACCATCAACTGTAGACATGACACAAGGTAGCACCACAATGCTTTCTCAAATGCTTGGAGAGGTTAGATTTCTAACTCATGTAAAAATGTTGTCTTATTCCAAACAAGAATGCTTCACTAATATTTTTATTTTTCTGACACAGAAAACTCAAGAGAGCTTCATGTCACAACCCCATGGACCTCTACCAGATCCGGCCTTCATCCTATCTAACCGTCCAGTTCAAAGGCCAACTCCAATTAATACAAGCACCATTGCAGGCAGGGCTGCATTAGCCAAGAAGAAGAAAGCATCCACAAGTTGAAAGACTTCATCAAAGAAAACAAAGACTGTTGATATTCTGTAGTCATTTTTTGTGTTGCAGTGCACTATTTTAAGTACTGGATTTTTATTTTGTATGCATCAGTGAAGAATTTGGTCTAAATTCAATGTGAGTGACCTGCTAAGTAGTGCATTGAGATGGCAATTCTCTCAAAGTAATCCGATTGAGAATTTTTTTGTTCAAATCATTGCTGTTTATTGTTGTGAAATAATACTGTTGCATGTGGTGCTGTTTAAATCGTTGTTGTGGTGATGTTCAAATCGTTGCTGTCGCGGCGCGCATGGTGCTGCCAGCGTCCTTGCCGGCGCCGCTGCTAACGCACTGGCCGGCCGTCGCGAGCCAGGGAGACGCGGCACGCATGGTGCTGCCATGCGTCTTTGCCGTCGCCTGCTCACGGTCTGGCCGGCGCGCATGGTGCTCACGCACTGGCCGTGGCCATCGTGAGCCAGGGCGACGCGGCGCGACCCAGCTGGGACGATACGCGGCGCGAGCTAGGGAAGGATGAAAAATCAATCGATAAAAAGGCAGGGTTCCAGTTGCAAATATACAATAGCCATTCGGTGCAATGAATCTATTAACGGGTTGATTAGAGACCCAAAACGAGTTTAAGTACAATTTTGACATACTTTGAAAGTTTATGGACTGGGATGACACACCATAAAAAGTTTGTGTACCGGAGTTGCACTTTACTCTATGGTAAATTTAGCAACAGTCGAGTCAACCTTATTATGTGCTACTATATCAAGATCTACCTCAGGTGTCACCATGTCCAAGTAAAACTGCAGAGCAGTTCTGCATTGCCATCCTCAAGATCATCGACAACAAGCTCATCATGCCGCAGCTAAACCGGTGGTACAACCTTCGGCTGAAACCTGGAGTGCAGGTCAATAACCCCTACCTCACTTATTTTTCTATTTCATTGATTGGATCATCATTGAATACAGCTCAAGCATGCACACTTCTGCTCTGCTTTGAATGCAGAAGTTTGTGGCTTCTACTCATTGAATTTGATTACTTGCTGTTCCCGATGTTATTTCCAGGCTCTCCACGCTATGTGGTTGTTACAATGCCACAATTTCAGCTCAAGCATGTCGACTTCATTTCATTTGTGGGATGCTGAAATTAATTTTCTTTGGACAAAGACATATGAAAGTGTGATCCAAGTAAGAAAAAAGATAAGGGCTGAGCCATAGTATATGCCAATTTCACATTACAGTGCCCAAAGCACGCTTCAGTCACCTGATTGAGTTGTGAAGTACATAGAAAAATTGATGAAAACTTGTGATTAATTACTTTGATAATTGATATCCTGTCATTAGTTGCTTGGGCAGAGTGAAATGTGCATATCTGCGCTCAAAACTGTAAAAGTATATACAATGTAACATCAATTATATACTGGCCTACAAATCCAATGTATACGCGGCAACGCCGCGTCCAGTTTCTAGTTGGACATGAAAGGTGAGGCCAAAGCCATATCCTTCTGCCATGCTGGCACATACACCTAGCTAGTACTAGGAACGTACACAACCTTTGCCTGATCGCTCACCGTCCAAGGAGTTTGGAGCGGCTATGTACGTATAGTAGGGCACGGTGAAGAGCGGGCCCATATGCCATGAATAGGTACGTACTCTACACGACAATCAGTGGCGGCGCCTACACCGGCAAGCTTAGCTAAGCACAGTTGGGATGCTCTGCTTGTGCTCTGCAACAGTGGAGGACGATTCATGATGATGTTTCCAGCTGATTGCTACCCTCTAACTAAACTACGGTTAAAATATAAAATTAAGCTTGCGCAAATTATATTTTGCAGTGTCAACAGAACCTTTCTTTGCTACTACGATTTCTCAGAGTCACAAGTGTGGGAGATGGAAAATACCCCAAGATATTGCAGACTCTGGCTAGAGCCATTTGACCGGATGCATCGACCTTGAAGTGTCCACGTAGGGTATGTAGTATTTTTTTTTAACTTAAGAAGGCGGCAAATCTGTAGCTTCGTTCTATTGGAGATTTGGCAATGCACATGTACGACGACGCGCTTTGGTTTCAAGCCCGACTTCGAAGTCAATATCACATGATGTTCTGATCTACTGTGCTCCGGAAAGGGTCCAAGCTTTTAAATTTTAATAGTGAAGTGTGTAAGATTAACACGAGAGCAAGCTGAGGTACGTTTTAACGTGCCACACACTCACATGCAAGAACAGCGAGTTCATTGAATAACCTTTGCCATATGGGATCTCTACAACGGTTGACAAATGACAAAGGCCGTATGGTTTGTCTTCAAACGCGTGTCTGCACACCTAGCATTCACAAGGGAATTGACTAGCGATAAAAAGAGGGGAAAAAATCGCCCAAGAAAGTTTAAATACACTACACTAGGAAGCATATACTAGTAGATAGTTTGATCCGACGATCTCTCTAGATAGCTACTCTCTTCATTTTAAATTATAAATCGTTTTAGTTTTCTCTCTATATATTATACTATATATCTAAACATAATGCATATTGAGATATAAAGCAAAAATTCCACGTCTAGAAAACTGCCAAAACAAACTAGTATAATTTAGGACTAGGGAAGCGCCCAGCTTGATCGATCTTCACGAACCTGCCGCAACTGATACATGAAGCCGTGCACCGTGCGCGCGTGTAGCAGGCACAAGCTAGGGTGTGTTTAGTTCCACCAAACTTCCTAAACTTTCCAAACTTTCCATCACATCGATATCATATAGAAACATTAAATATAACAAATGACGTATATGCATGGAGCATTAAATATAGATAAATAAAAAAACTAATTGCGTAGTTTTGATGTATATGACGAGACGAATCTTTTGAGCCTAGTTAGATCATGGTAGAACAACAATAATCACAAACAAACGAAAAGTGTTACAGTGTGCTACAGTCAGTGGCGAGAGGGGGGGTGGATTTCCCTTTTAGCTATATGGATTTGAGCAATTTATATGGTGAAAAATTGCTCCTTCTAATTGGTTTTACATTTTGTTGTGGGTGCATTTGCACCCCCTTGAAAGGACCTTGATGTCACCTAGAGGGGGGGTGAATAGGTGAATCTGCAAATTACAAACTTTTTCACACAGTTAGTACAGAAACCGGTCAGACCGGTTTCTAAAACCGGTCAGACCGCTTTGCCAAAGCGGTCAGACCGGTTTTCCACAGAGAAAACCAACTATGTAAATTAACCCCCTCTACAAGTTCTAGCACAAACCAAACTTGGTGATGAGCTCCTGCAGATGATAACTAGCAGGTCCACTTAGTCCCTGCACACAAGTAGAGCACACCCAAGTAGAACAATGCGGAAGCGAATATAAATGCTAGAAATGAACTTGTGAAGTAAAGCAAGAGACAATGATTTGTTTTCCCGAAGTTCAGAGTTCACCGCTGCCACAAAGGCTGTCACAAAGACACGATGAATCCTAGTCTCCGTTGAGGGCCTACGAAAGGCGGGCTTATCCACTCCAAGCCACTTTCCTCGGGTTCCACTAGCTTTTGGCCCTTTTCCACGAAGGAGGCAAGGCCAGCCTTTACAACCAATCCGTGGCTTACCACACACGAGGTAGCTCACCGGCGACACCTAGCCGTCTAGGAGGATTCACCTCCAAGAGTAACAAATGCTTCAATGGTTGCTAGACTCCACCGGAAGTGCTCAAGACAATGGATATGCTCTTTGCTGCTGCAATTAGCTCACTCAATCTTTCTATAGCTCATACACAAAGCATCCCTCAACCCAAATCCAAAGATATGAACTAAATCAATCAACTCTCACAAAGAGAGGTTTGGGGAGAGCTTGCTGGTGCTTGGGAAGGCTCTAGGCGTGCAAGAATGGCAGGGCAACCAGCAGCCCTCAAAGGAGAGGGCCAAGGGGTATAAATACCCCAATCCCAAAAACTAGCCGTTATAGCCGTTGGAAACCGGTCAGACCGGTTTACAAACCAAAGTAGCCGTTATGCCTGTCAGAGCCCCAAACCGGTCAGACCGGTTTCCCAAACCGGTCAGACCGGTTTGGGTCGACTCAGCACACAACAGCGGTCAGACCGCTTTCCAAAACCGGCCAGACCGGTTTTGGTCCCCTCAGCACACAAAGTCCCTAAAGGACTTCTCTCTAGAGGTTATCTCTCATGGGTTGATCTATTGAGCACTTTTTGGTGTTGTCAACACAACTAATGTTGCATCCCTCTTGATAGTACGGCATTCCTAAACTCAAGATAAAAACAATAAATAGAATCTACCACTTGAGCTTTTATATCTTCATTGATGCCATACTTGGTCATTTTCAGCTTGAGGGCTTCAACTTCTTTGTCTTGCTTGAGCAAATCCAATCTTGAGCCAACGGCTTAGAATTTCCATTGTATGAAACAATTCATAAGCCATTCCACTATATGATCAATAAAGATTAGATGCTTCGCATTGCTTCACTTGATATGACTTGATCGACGTATAGAAACCAAACTATAATGTAAGACTTTTCCACAAACAAAGTCCCTCGGCTACAAGACCAACTTGCCCTTCACTTTGTTAGGAATGTCACTCGCATCTAGCTTGATCCCTTCCGTCCTCTCTTGCCAAATTAAGCTACGCTTTGCATTGCATCATTAATGAAATCCACATTGAATATCCTTGTCTTCAATTGATTTGAAATGTCTTCAATATTGTTTTGTATGTTTTCTTTGGTAGATAACTTGTCCATAAGCATCAATGCACTTGAGACCATATACTAACCATAGAATCATGTCTCATTTTGAATATAACCATTGCCATGGATCAAGCCCAAAGAAATCCCAATCTCTTCAATTATTTTTGTCCCAAAACCTTTGACAAATATCTTATCAAGTGAGACCAACTAATATGCTTAAGACCGTGTCTCATTTGTCATTTTACTTCACTTGTCATTGTATTGCTTAGTTGCATGGGATCACACTCACTTGTTTGCTCTCATGTCATTTATACCAATAATGAGCTTATATTCTTCAACACTCATATTACATGAATATTCATAAGAATAAAACCCTGCTCATACACTTTAGCAAACAAGTTAAATACAAATCATGTTGTCATCCAAAATCACCAAAACATATAAGTGCCTAGATGCACTTTCAATCTCCCCCTTTTTGGTGATTGATGACAACATGATTAAAGCTTACAAAAGATATGAAATTTAAGCTCTAGATGACTAAGATATATGGTGAGCTCCCCCTCAATATGTGCTTTGAATAGAATTTCAAAAATTCGGCCTCCAATGCCAAATGCACATATAATCAACTAAAATTGAGAGCTCCCCCTATATCTCAGCATCCAACAAGTGCAACAAGTGTGTGTGACAAAATAAAACAATGTGTGATGCAAATGACATGTATAGCACTCAATAAAACAAAGAGAAGCACATGCTTGCTGTCTCGGGCCAAACCGGTCAGACCGGTTTGGGAAACCGGTCAGACCGGTTTCACCCCGACAGCAAGCATGTGTGAAACAACATTGCATCAACCAATACATGTAACACACTAGCAAATTGTCACTTAGAATACATAAATAGGTTCAACACACAGAGTAGCACACATTACAAATTCTCAAGTCCACAAATAGATAAAGTACGAATTTATTACATCCAAAGTGACATGACTACAAGATCAACTAGAAAAGCTTTAATCCATTTCTTCTCCCCCTTTGTCAGCAATCATCCATAAAATGGCCTGGAGAAGCTTGTAGTCACACTCCCATCATGCATCCAATCTCCTCCGTCGCTAGAAGGTCGAGCTATGATCATCTGACGAAGAAGATGTAGTCCAATGAAAACCTTCACTCAAGTGAATGTGTATGTGTGATAATATGGAGTGATTCGGATGTGCTAGCCATGGAAGAAAATATGGATGAGCTAAACATACCATGACTAGGAGCAGAAGTGGGTCCGAAGATAGAAGCTGCTGCCTGTGAAGCAAAGTCTCCGGGAGATGGAGATGGTGCACTAGAGAACTGAACTCCCGCCATAGAAGATGACGCACCACCATATGCATATGACGAGGACGGGAGTGTGGCAGCTGCATGGGTAGGTCCTGGAGGTGCAAACCCAAACGAGGAACCAAACAAGTCACCCTCTGAAGTAGGCATGTATGGCATGGTCCCCGGAGCACCAACTGACTGTGGAGGGGTGGCGGAGGCTGTGAGCTCGACCCGACGTGTCCATATCCAAATATGTCACCATACTCCTCAAAATAGCCCGCATTCATGTGATCAGTCATGATATCTCGAAGCGGGGGAATCTCGGGCAACTCAAGAGGTGGTGAAATAGGTGACGGAGGATCATTTGGACTCAATGTTGTGTGTAATCTCTTGATTGCATCTCGAGTCTTCTTGTTCTCAATTCTCTGCTGCCTAACATCAACCTGGACGTCCCTCTGGCCTTTGCAAATGCCTGTGAACATAGATATGAATTTCCGAATGGGAGAAGTCCTTTGCTCAGGATAGGCGCTGCTGCCAGGCCCAAACCGGTCAGACCGGTTTGGGGAACCGGTCAGACTGGTTTGCCCCGGCTGCAGCTGAGTTTGAGCTCCTCCTTGCTGTCGTGTAGGCTCATGCTGCAGAGGTGGATCATCCTGAGGTGGAGAAGGCATCCGGAACTTGTGAGGAACAGGAGGGCGAAGTGGCTTATGTGGGGTATCCTTCTTGATTTTGAGACTAGTGGCCCTCTCTATGATAAACATGATGAACGGACTGTAGGCGCAAATCTTTTGAGGGCTCTCAGAAATGGTCTTGATCTCATGCCAAATGAAATCAGCAACGCTAAATGGATGAGTCTCCTCACCAATCCTCAGATAATACATCAAATTTCTCATGTAAAGTGAGATTTCTGAGGTGTTGCCTTCTCTAGGAGTGAGTGTCTTTCTGAGCAATCTGTAGAGAGATCCATAGTAGGTGTAGAGACCACTCACTTTCCCCCAACTGCCACGCTGATCTCTGGGATACATGAATTTTATCTCTGATGGTTCCATAACACCCTGATCATGTATCCTAACTGTGTCATCACTCTCATGTCCAACTCTGAGTATAGAAGCAAAGTCAGAAAAGGTGACATGAAAGCGCTGTCCCTCTGTCATCCAATGCATAGCTCTCTCTCGCCTGCCATCCTCCTCATGATAACCGAAGAACACAGTAGCATAGAACTGAGCAATCACCTCCTTGTTCCAATTATACTTGAAGCCCATGAGATGTTTGATTCGCTTTTCAGAACAAACTCTGATAATATCATTGAACACCGGGTTGTCTTGTTTGCTCATGTACTCCCAATCTATGTAATGTGCATCTGATGTGATCTTGGTCTTCTTCATAATAGCTGTGGCATAGAAATCCTGCTGAAAAAGAGTCCAAAATATGTAGTCAGTGGCTGTCCTATCCACATCAAGTGGACTAGTCCTCCTCAACCTCCTCACTGTATCTGTCATCCCACCCACAGAGTAATCTGTCACTCTCCTACTAGCTGGGCCAGTGGGTCGGCAAATCTCCAAAATGAGAGGGGCATTTTCATCAGCAGTGTCATTATCATCTGCCCCCTCATCCTCATCATCTCTTGCGTCCATCTCCTCATCATTATCATCATCTCCCTGGGGACCGTGACGGTACTCAACCCTGTAGTTCTCATCCTCAACCTCATCTTCATCACTAGTGGAATTTTCCACTACATCCACCTCCTCAATCTCCTGCTCAGCTGCTCTCTTTGTCCTCCTAGGCCTCAAAGATCTGCAACTAGCCGCACCCGAGCTATTGCCCCCGGGTGTATCAAACTTCCCCTTTTTGATTCTCTCGGCATGTGATCCTTTAGGCATCTTCTACTGTCCTTCCTGGGTTCACAAGATGACACACAAAGTATCAATACCCAGGAGATGATTGATCAAAAGATCTGAATAGATAGAGTGCATTCAACAAGTTTTGGGTCAGCTCAGAGCCAAACCGGTCAGACCGGTTTCCTAAACCGGTCAGACCGCTTTTGCCTGAGCTGAGCCAAAACGAGTTGGGGATCAATCTGGACAGGGTCTGATCAGGATATTGAAAGGATATTGTAGTACAAGATATCCATAGTCCATATGTAGACAAACACGTTGCAAAACAGGGACTTGAGCCTTCACTGCCCAAACCGGTCAGACCGGTTTCCCAAACCGGTCAGACCGCTTTTGGCAGTGAAGATGCAAATCCTTGTTGCGCAAAATGTAGCCCAGCAAATCGATTCATCTCTTAGGGATAGGTTCCTAGGCATGCCAGAAGATGTTCCACCAAAGGGTTTTGCAAGATATTCAACGAGTGAGTAGATCGGGCGATGGGAAGATTTATAGTACCTTGATAGCCTTGAACTCGTGAGAGAAATGAGAGATGAATCCAATGCAGTTGGGAATCCAATCTAGCAGCCTTGGGGCACTTCAAATCCAACAAGCAAACAACTTTTCCTTGGTTGAATCTTCAAATCGCCATGGGAGGTCCTCCTTGCGGTGAAGAACAGGAGAGAGAAGGGCTGGTGTGGTGAATGAGTATGGGAGGAGAGAGGGAATCACGGACGGCCAGTAAAACACGTGGGCCACCTTCCTGGGCCAAACCGGTCAGACCGGTTTGGGAAACCGGTCAGACCGGTTTCTCCTAGGGAGATGAGTCAAGTCAGGATCTCAGGATCTTCCGAGAATTTTGTCGGATCTTCTGATGAGCTTCGGATCTTCCGGGCTAGAAACAACTCGAGACAGAGCTGCTCGGAACTTCCTGTCGGATCTTCCGACCCAATGTCAGAACTTGCTTCAAAACTGTTCCAAAACTTGTTTCCTTGATCTAAGAATATATTATGATGAATTTTTTTTTTAAAACTCCAAGAATTTCCACAGAAAGGTTCACTCAGCTGCTTGGGCCCAAACCGGTCAGACCGGTTGGGGAAACCGGTCAGACCGGTTTCTCCCAGTCAGCTGAGACAAGTCCGAAAGGGTGGAAATTGAGCTCCAAAACTTGTTCACTTGATCTGAGAGTATATGTGATAGGCATGGTCTTCAACTACTCAAGATTGTTCAGAGAAAAGATAAGATTTCCAATAAATCAATTTTCTTTCGTTTCTTCCGAAAGAAATGTGATGGGATGAGATAGATAAAGATTTATAGACTTGAGAAAATCTCACTATTTGTGACTAGCCATCAATCAAACAAGGGTAGCAATAGTCACAAATAGATCGACAAAGGTCAAAAGACCAGAACTCAAATATTTTCAAAAATCACACAACCTATCATGCTAGTTGGGTTTTTCAAAGTCTATCCTATGTCACCCAAAGACATGCACATATATTGAGCACATAACGACATTAACATATTTGGCTTTCACCATTCACCAAGAAAGTGTTAACCAAATATATAATGGACGCATGGGAGCTTGATATATTTGCATGCAAATGCACACTCTAGCATGACAGGGGCCTAGATGCACAAGGTAAATACTAGTCAAGGAAAACATACCTTTGCCTCTAGTTGAGTGGGTTGTGCAATATGATCAAATTTTATTCAATTGCCCTCTTTCATGATATATGCCAATTCTTGGACAAAAGAGAGAAAACATATTAAATTGCACAACAACTAGTTTCATAATCAATGACCTTTGTATGTGGATGCCAAAAAGATCATTAATTATAAAACCTCGCAATATAGACCAAATTCCTTTTTTTAGTGCATATTTGATTAAATGTGTATGGGAGGCTCTCATGCACCGGATTTGAATCACAAAATATTAAACACGGGATCCAAGGTATGAGATGACACAAGTTTACCGCTTTGGATCATAGATTGAGTTGACAACTCCGATTGAGAGAAACATTCTCTCACCATTGAGACTACAAGTTCACTAAAAGAAACGTTAGTCTCAAGGACACAAACGTTGAAGTAACCTCCCCCTCAATATGTGCATCATGCTTGGATTACATGGGACATGCACATTGTCTCGTTAAGGACTTGAGAGGATTAAGTCAACATTTGGTCAACGGCACAAAATAAATTGCTCATATTCAAAAGTGCCAAGAAAAACTTACAACCACGTAGGTGCAAGTTGATGTACATATGCCAAAAAATGATATCCCAAAGAAATAACTCAAATATATCTTCATTTCACACTTGACAATTCAAGTTGCAACATTCTGGGCCAAACCGGTCAGACCAGTTTGGCAAACCGGTCAGACCGGTTTTGCCAGAATTTGCCTCTGTCGGAAATTTCCGGTCTAGAGCCCAATTTACGGCAAGTGCGACGGAAATTTCCGGTAGTCAGCGTAAATTTCCGGTGAAGCATAGCCATATGGTCATATTTGAGTCTCGAAGCACCGGGGATTAATTCTCTGCAAATTTGACACAAAAATGCTCTACTAGGGAGCCATTAGACATACCACGTGGCATATGTTTAAATCATTAATTAAAATCTTCATTTCTCATGAATGTGCCAAAGTTGCAACTGTCTGGGCCAAACCGGTCAGACCGGTTTGGAAAACCGGTCAGACCGGTTTTGCCAGACATATACCTATTGGCGTGGATTTCCGATGTTTGATTCAAATTTCGTCGGAACTTGATCCACTGCAACTTAACACAATATTGCTCTGCTAGGGAGCCATTAAAAGCATCACATGGCATATATGAATTAAAGTTTAATAAAGAAATCTAAGTCACTATCAAGCGTCTCATGAGTCAAAGACTTAGAGACATTTGATCCTACCAAAGGCACTAGTGACTCGGATTTAATCAATTTAAGCGCAAAGTTACCGAGATGTCATTGGGTATAGAGTATGAAGCGGAAGCAATTTTTCTTGGCTTGCTAGTGAATTTTTGAAGATTGTCATTCAAGACAAGCCACCAATGCATCTCGTAGTCCCTACAATCTCATCAAGCATGCTTTGGTACCCAACTCGTGTTGGGTCCGATGTTGTTAGTTCCAATATGCTTAGGGACCCAAATAGCTCTTGTGCCGCTCCTTGGAGAACGAATCACTTTGGTGGCACAAGAGGTTTTTGGAGAATCCCCAAGCTTCACTTTTGTAGAATGAACAATGTCGGGTTTAGTAATTTTACCATTGGGACAATCTTTACCAAAGTGTCCTTTCTCCCGACATGAGTAGCATATCTTGTGCTTGATGTTAGTTGCCTTCTTCTTGTGTTGCTCGGTTGCTGCTGCCGGAAACCGGTCAGACCTCTTTGTAAAAGCGGTCAGACCGCTTTTGGCAGAGCAAGCAACACTTGAGTGTGTTGAGCTCTTGAAGGCCACTTCTCCATTGAATTTTGCTTGGGCCTTGAGAAAGCCTTTGTTGAGCTTGATAGGAGGCTTCTCTTGGTGTAGTCCCACCTTGCTTGGACATGAAGCAATTTGATGCCCCTTCTCAAGACACCCGAAGCATCTTCTCTTTTCAATATTTCTTTGTCTCTTGGAGAGAGTTGGCTTGTCTTCTTTCTTAGTGAAACACTTGGTATGAGCCAAATTTTCACTCTTGCTTTGATCTTGGCTTGCGTAGGACTTGATAATTACAAGAGCTTTGCACGGTTGATCCCTTCTCAAGCTTCTTCACCATGGATTCACGGTTATCTTGAGAAGGTTGTGCATTGCTCTTCCCTTTGAGAGTTGTCAAGTTCTTTGTGAGTCTTTCCACCTCTTGCTTGAGTTCTTCATTTTCCTTTGCAATGAGGTCGTCACAAGACTCTACACACACTTCATCATACCAAGATCGTTTTGCTTGAGAGCAACATGGGTTAGCACATGACAAGTTATTTTGGATTGGAGAACATGTGCATGTGTAAGATTGAGGTTCAATTGATTTTACCGAAGTGATTATAACCTCATGAGCAATTTCTAATGAAGCATGTGATTCTACAAGTTCTTCATGAGAACACAAGAGTTCTTCATGTGTCACTTGTAGCGTCTCATGCTTGCTAGCAATTAATTCTAATTTTTGCTTGAGCATTTTGTTTTCTTTTTCTATGGAAGCCATATGAAGAGCATCATAAGCATAATCATCAACAATGGCATCATACTTACAAACCAAAGCGGCGTTTGAGAGTTTGACTTCCTCAAGCTCTTTGATAAGAGCTAGGATAGTCTCATCCTTTGAGTTTTCCGCCTTCTTGTCTTCTTTGGACTTGTAATATATGAGTGCCTCATCATTGGAGGATGATATTGCTTGTGAGCTTGAAACTTTGCTTGCACGGCGACGGCCTCCTTTCTTGCAGCCAGCTGCACCCTTCCTGCCCCAACCGGTCAGACCGGTTTGGAAAACCGGTTGGACCGGTTTTGGCAGGGAGCAGTCAGCTGAGCTGTCTTGATCTTGTGGCTCCACGGTGATCATCACATAAGGCTTGGTGCATGATTTTGCTGATGTAGAACTCTCCTCATGTGACTTGGCTCTTGTTTGGTCTCGCTTGTCGCTCTTGATGTTGGCATATAGCTTCTCAATTCGAGCCCAAATAAGATGAGCATCGAATAGAGTTGCTTCATCTTCTAGAATCATTTCTCTAACTTCATTACTCACAACATCAAATAAGAAGTTAGCGACACGAGCGTTGAGTTGAAAGCAATTCATCTCATCTTCGGTTGGATTGGACACACTCCAATCAACTCTAGGACGATCAATGCCTTCAACTACAACCCGCTCAAGAATAGGACTCATAGCCCTAAGATCATTAAGTACATGAGTGGACCAAGTGGAATAATTTGAGCCGTCACTAGCTAGTGGCTCATAGGTTACCTCACAAGTGGTCGACATCTTTTCTCACGGCGGTTAAGCTTGGATGTGAGGCCAAGCTCTGATACCAATTGAAAGGACCTTGATGTCACCTAGAGGGAGGGGGGTGAATAGGTGAATCTGCAAATTACAAACTTTTTCACACAGTTAGTACAGAAACCGGTCAGACCGGTTTCTAAAACCGGTCAGACCGCTTTTGCCAGAAAGCGGTCAGACCGCTTTGCCAAAGCGGTCAGACCGGTTTTCCACAGAGAAAACCAACTATGTAAATTAACCCCCTCTACAAGTTCTAGCACAAACCAAACTTGGTGATGAGCTCCTGCAGATGATAACTAGCAGGTCCACTTAGTCCCTGCACACAAGTAGAGCACACCCAAGTAGAGCAATGCGGAAGCGGATATAAATGCTAGAAATGAACTTGTGAAGTAAAGCAAGAGACAATGATTTGTTTTCCCGAAGTTCAGAGTTCACCGCTGCCACAAAGGCTGTCACAAAGACACGATGAATCCTAGTCTCCGTTGAGGGCCTACGAAAGGCGGGCTTATCCACTCCAAGCCACTTTCCTCGGGTTCCACTAGCTTTTGGCCCTTTTCCACGAAGGAGGCAAGGCCAGCCTTTACAACCAATCCGTGGCTTACCACACACGAGGTAGCTCACCGGCGACACCTAGCCGTCTAGGAGGATTCACCTCCAAGAGTAACAAATGCTTCAATGGTTGCTAGACTCCACCGGAAGTGCTCAAGACTATGGATATGCTCTTTGCTGCTGCAATTAGCTCAATCAATCTTTCTATAGATCATACACAAAGCATCCCTCAACCCAAATCCAAAGATATGAACTAAATCAATCAACTCTCACAAAGAGAGGTTTGGGGAGAGCTTGCTGGTGCTTGGGAAGGCTCTAGGCGTGCAAGAATGGCAGGGCAACCAGCAGCCCTCAAAGGAGAGGGCCAAGGGGTATAAATACCCCAATCCCAAAAACTAGCCGTTATAGCCGTTGGAAACCGGTCAGACCGGTTTACAAACCAAAGTAGCCGTTATGCCTGTCAGAGCCCCAAACCGGTCAGACCGGTTTCCCAAACCGGTCAGACCGGTTTGGGTCGACTCAGCACACAACAGCGGTCAGACCGCTTTCCAAAACCGGCCAGACCGGTTTTGGTCCCCTCAGCACACAAAGTCCCTAAAGGACTTCTCTCTAGAGGTTATCTCTCATGGGTTGATCTATTGAGCACTTTTTGGTGTTGTCAACACAACTAATGTTGCATCCCTCTTGATAGTACGGCATTCCTAAACTCAAGATAAAAACAATAAATAGAATCTACCACTTGAGCTTTTATATCTTCATTGATGCCATACTTGGTCATTTTCAGCTTGAGGGCTTCAACTTCTTTGTCTTGCTTGAGCAAATCCAATCTTGAGCCAACGGCTTAGAATTTCCATTGTATGAAACAATTCATAAGCCATTCCACTATATGATCAATAAAGATTAGATGCTTCGCATTGCTTCACTTGATATGACTTGATCGACGTATAGAAACCAAACTATAATGTAAGACTTTTCCACAAACAAAGTCCCTCGGCTACAAGACCAACTTGCCCTTCACTTTGTTAGGAATGTCACTCGCATCTAGCTTGATCCCTTCCGTCCTCTCTTGCCAAATTAAGCTACGCTTTGCATTGCATCATTAATGAAATCCACATTGAATATCCTTGTCTTCAATTGATTTGAAATGTCTTCAATATTGTTTTGTATGTTTTCTTTGGTAGATAACTTGTCCATAAGCATCAATGCACTTGAGACCATATACTAACCATAGAATCATGTCTCATTTTGAATATAACCATTGCCATGGATCAAGCCCAAAGAAATCCCAATCTCTTCAATTATTTTTGTCCCAAAACCTTTGACAAATATCTTATCAAGTGAGACCAACTAATATGCTTAAGACCGTGTCTCATTTGTCATTTTACTTCACTTGTCATTGTATTGCTTAGTTGCATGGGATCACACTCACTTGTTTGCTCTCATGTCATTTATACCAATAATGAGCTTATATTCTTCAACACTCATATTACATGAATATTCATAAGAATAAAACCCTGCTCATACACTTTAGCAAACAAGTTAAATACAAATCATGTTGTCATCCAAAATCACCAAAACATATAAGTGCCTAGATGCACTTTCAATCTCCCCCTTTTTGGTGATTGATGACAACATGATTAAAGCTTACAAAAGATATGAAATTTAAGCTCTAGATGACTAAGATATATGGTGAGCTCCCCCTCAATATGTGCTTTGAATAGAATTTCAAAAATTCGGCCTCCAATGCCAAATGCACATATAATCAACTAAAATTGAGAGCTCCCCCTATATCTCAGCATCCAACAAGTGCAACAAGTGTGTGTGACAAAATAAAACAATGTGTGATGCAAATGACATGTATAGCACTCAATAAAACAAAGAGAAGCACATGCTTGCTGTCTCGGGCCAAACCGGTCAGACCGGTTTGGGAAACCGGTCAGACCGGTTTCACCCCGACAGCAAGCATGTGTGAAACAACATTGCATCAACCAATACATGTAACACACTAGCAAATTGTCACTTAGAATACATAAATAGGTTCAACACACAGAGTAGCACACATTACAAATTCTCAAGTCCACAAATAGATAAAGTACGAATTTATTACATCCAAAGTGACATGACTACAAGATCAACTAGAAAAGCTTTAATCCATTTCTTCTCCCCCTTTGTCAGCAATCATCCATAAAATGGCCTGGAGAAGCTTGTAGTCACACTCCCATCATGCATCCAATCTCCTCCGTCGCTAGAAGGTCGAGCTATGATCATCTGACGAAGAAGATGTAGTCCAATGAAAACCTTCACTCAAGTGAATGTGTATGTGTGATAATATGGAGTGATTCGGATGTGCTAGCCATGGAAGAAAATATGGATGAGCTAAACATACCATGACTAGGAGCAGAAGTGGGTCCGAAGATAGAAGCTGCTGCCTGTGAAGCAAAGTCTCCGGGAGATGGAGATGGTGCACTAGAGAACTGAACTCCCGCCATAGAAGATGACGCACCACCATATGCATATGACGAGGACGGGAGTGTGGCAGCTGCATGGGTAGGTCCTGGAGGTGCAAACCCAAACGAGGAACCAAACAAGTCACCCTCTGAAGTAGGCATGTATGGCATGGTCCCCGGAGCACCAACTGACTGTGGAGGGGTGGCGGAGGCTGTGAGCTCGACCCGACGTGTCCATATCCAAATATGTCACCATACTCCTCAAAATAGCCCGCATTCATGTGATCAGTCATGATATCTCGAAGCGGGGGAATCTCGGGCAACTCAAGAGGTGGTGAAATAGGTGACGGAGGATCATTTGGACTCAATGTTGTGTGTAATCTCTTGATTGCATCTCGAGTCTTCTTGTTCTCAATTCTCTGCTGCCTAACATCAACCTGGACGTCCCTCTGGCCTTTGCAAATGCCTGTGAACATAGATATGAATTTCCGAATGGGAGAAGTCCTTTGCTCAGGATAGGCGCTGCTGCCAGGCCCAAACCGGTCAGACCGGTTTGGGGAACCGGTCAGACTGGTTTGCCCCGGCTGCAGCTGAGTTTGAGCTCCTCCTTGCTGTCGTGTAGGCTCATGCTGCAGAGGTGGATCATCCTGAGGTGGAGAAGGCATCCGGAACTTGTGAGGAACAGGAGGGCGAAGTGGCTTATGTGGGGTATCCTTCTTGATTTTGAGACTAGTGGCCCTCTCTATGATAAACATGATGAACGGACTGTAGGCGCAAATCTTTTGAGGGCTCTCAGAAATGGTCTTGATCTCATGCCAAATGAAATCAGCAACGCTAAATGGATGAGTCTCCTCACCAATCCTCAGATAATACATCAAATTTCTCATGTAAAGTGAGATTTCTGAGGTGTTGCCTTCTCTAGGAGTGAGTGTCTTTCTGAGCAATCTGTAGAGAGATCCATAGTAGGTGTAGAGACCACTCACTTTCCCCCAACTGCCACGCTGATCTCTGGGATACATGAATTTTATCTCTGATGGTTCCATAACACCCTGATCATGTATCCTAACTGTGTCATCACTCTCATGTCCAACTCTGAGTATAGAAGCAAAGTCAGAAAAGGTGACATGAAAGCGCTGTCCCTCTGTCATCCAATGCATAGCTCTCTCTCGCCTGCCATCCTCCTCATGATAACCGAAGAACACAGTAGCATAGAACTGAGCAATCACCTCCTTGTTCCAATTATACTTGAAGCCCATGAGATGTTTGATTCGCTTTTCAGAACAAACTCTGATAATATCATTGAACACCGGGTTGTCTTGTTTGCTCATGTACTCCCAATCTATGTAATGTGCATCTGATGTGATCTTGGTCTTCTTCATAATAGCTGTGGCATAGAAATCCTGCTGAAAAAGAGTCCAAAATATGTAGTCAGTGGCTGTCCTATCCACATCAAGTGGACTAGTCCTCCTCAACCTCCTCACTGTATCTGTCATCCCACCCACAGAGTAATCTGTCACTCTCCTACTAGCTGGGCCAGTGGGTCGGCAAATCTCCAAAATGAGAGGGGCATTTTCATCAGCAGTGTCATTATCATCTGCCCCCTCATCCTCATCATCTCTTGCGTCCATCTCCTCATCATTATCATCATCTCCCTGGGGACCGTGACGGTACTCAACCCTGTAGTTCTCATCCTCAACCTCATCTTCATCACTAGTGGAATTTTCCACTACATCCACCTCCTCAATCTCCTGCTCAGCTGCTCTCTTTGTCCTCCTAGGCCTCAAAGATCTGCAACTAGCCGCACCCGAGCTATTGCCCCCGGGTGTATCAAACTTCCCCTTTTTGATTCTCTCGGCATGTGATCCTTTAGGCATCTTCTACTGTCCTTCCTGGGTTCACAAGATGACACACAAAGTATCAATACCCAGGAGATGATTGATCAAAAGATCTGAATAGATAGAGTGCATTCAACAAGTTTTGGGTCAGCTCAGAGCCAAACCGGTCAGACCGGTTTCCTAAACCGGTCAGACCGCTTTTGCCTGAGCTGAGCCAAAACGAGTTGGGGATCAATCTGGACAGGGTCTGATCAGGATATTGAAAGGATATTGTAGTACAAGATATCCATAGTCCATATGTAGACAAACACGTTGCAAAACAGGGACTTGAGCCTTCACTGCCCAAACCGGTCAGACCGGTTTCCCAAACCGGTCAGACCGCTTTTGGCAGTGAAGATGCAAATCCTTGTTGCGCAAAATGTAGCCCAGCAAATCGATTCATCTCTTAGGGATAGGTTCCTAGGCATGCCAGAAGATGTTCCACCAAAGGGTTTTGCAAGATATTCAACGAGTGAGTAGATCGGGCGATGGGAAGATTTATAGTACCTTGATAGCCTTGAACTCGTGAGAGAAATGAGAGATGAATCCAATGCAGTTGGGAATCCAATCTAGCAGCCTTGGGGCACTTCAAATCCAACAAGCAAACAACTTTTCCTTGGTTGAATCTTCAAATCGCCATGGGAGGTCCTCCTTGCGGTGAAGAACAGGAGAGAGAAGGGCTGGTGTGGTGAATGAGTATGGGAGGAGAGAGGGAATCACGGACGGCCAGTAAAACACGTGGGCCACCTTCCTGGGCCAAACCGGTCAGACCGGTTTGGGAAACCGGTCAGACCGGTTTCTCCTAGGGAGATGAGTCAAGTCAGGATCTCAGGATCTTCCGAGAATTTTGTCGGATCTTCTGATGAGCTTCGGATCTTCCGGGCTAGAAACAACTCGAGACAGAGCTGCTCGGAACTTCCTGTCGGATCTTCCGACCCAATGTCGGAACTTGCTTCAAAACTGTTACAAAACTTGTTTCCTTGATCTAAGAATATATTATGATGAATTTTTTTTTAAAACTCCAAGAATTTCCACAGAAAGGTTCACTCAGCTGCTTGGGCCCAAACCGGTCAGACCGGTTGGGGAAACCGGTCAGACCGGTTTCTCCCAGTCAGCTGAGACAAGTCCGAAAGGGTGGAAATTGAGCTCCAAAACTTGTTCACTTGATCTGAGAGTATATGTGATAGGCATGGTCTTCAACTACTCAAGATTGTCCAGAGAAAAGATAAGATTTCCAATAAATCAATTTTCTTTCGTTTCTTCCGAAAGAAATGTGATGGGATGAGATAGATAAAGATTTATAGACTTGAGAAAATCTCACTATTTGTGACTAGCCATCAATCAAACAAGGGTAGCAATAGTCACAAATAGATCGACAAAGGTCAAAAGACCAGAACTCAAATATTTTCAAAAATCACACAACCTATCATGCTAGTTGGGTTTTTCAAAGTCTATCCTATGTCACCCAAAGACATGCACATATATTGAGCACATAACGACATTAACATATTTGGCTTTCACCATTCACCAAGAAAGTGTTAACCAAATATATAATGGACGCATGGGAGCTTGATATATTTGCATGCAAATGCACACTCTAGCATGACAGGGGCCTAGATGCACAAGGTAAATACTAGTCAAGGAAAACATACCTTTGCCTCTAGTTGAGTGGGTTGTGCAATATGATCAAATTTTATTCAATTGCCCTCTTTCATGATATATGCCAATTCTTGGACAAAAGAGAGAAAACATATTAAATTGCACAACAACTAGTTTCATAATCAATGACCTTTGTATGTGGATGCCAAAAAGATCATTAATTATAAAACCTCGCAATATAGACCAAATTCCTTTTTTTAGTGCATATTTGATTAAATGTGTATGGGAGGCTCTCATGCACCGGATTTGAATCACAAAATATTAAACACGGGATCCAAGGTATGAGATGACACAAGTTTACCGCTTTGGATCATAGATTGAGTTGACAACTCCGATTGAGAGAAACATTCTCTCACCATTGAGACTACAAGTTCACTAAAAGAAACGTTAGTCTCAAGGACACAAACGTTGAAGTAACCTCCCCCTCAATATGTGCATCATGCTTGGATTACATGGGACATGCACATTGTCTCGTTAAGGACTTGAGAGGATTAAGTCAACATTTGGTCAACGGCACAAAATAAATTGCTCATATTCAAAAGTGCCAAGAAAAACTTACAACCACGTAGGTGCAAGTTGATGTACATATGCCAAAAAATGATATCCCAAAGAAATAACTCAAATATATCTTCATTTCACACTTGACAATTCAAGTTGCAACATTCTGGGCCAAACCGGTCAGACCAGTTTGGCAAACCGGTCAGACCGGTTTTGCCAGAATTTGCCTCTGTCGGAAATTTCCGGTCTAGAGCCCAATTTACGGCAAGTGCGACGGAAATTTCCGGTAGTCAGCGTAAATTTCCGGTGAAGCATAGCCATATGGTCATATTTGAGTCTCGAAGCACCGGGGATTAATTCTCTGCAAATTTGACACAAAAATGCTCTACTAGGGAGCCATTAGACATACCACGTGGCATATGTTTAAATCATTAATTAAAATCTTCATTTCTCATGAATGTGCCAAAGTTGCAACTGTCTGGGCCAAACCGGTCAGACCGGTTTGGAAAACCGGTCAGACCGGTTTTGCCAGACATATACCTATTGGCGTGGATTTCCGATGTTTGATTCAAATTTCGTCGGAACTTGATCCACTGCAACTTAACACAATATTGCTCTGCTAGGGAGCCATTAAAAGCATCACATGGCATATATGAATTAAAGTTTAATAAAGAAATCTAAGTCACTATCAAGCGTCTCATGAGTCAAAGACTTAGAGACATTTGATCCTACCAAAGGCACTAGTGACTCGGATTTAATCAATTTAAGCGCAAAGTTACCGAGATGTCATTGGGTATAGAGTATGAAGCGGAAGCAATTTTTCTTGGCTTGCTAGTGAATTTTTGAAGATTGTCATTCAAGACAAGCCACCAATGCATCTCGTAGTCCCTACAATCTCATCAAGCATGCTTTGGTACCCAACTCGTGTTGGGTCCGATGTTGTTAGTTCCAATATGCTTAGGGACCCAAATAGCTCTTGTGCCGCTCCTTGGAGAACGAATCACTTTGGTGGCACAAGAGGTTTTTGGAGAATCCCCAAGCTTCACTTTTGTAGAATGAACAATGTCGGGTTTAGTAATTTTACCATTGGGACAATCTTTACCAAAGTGTCCTTTCTCCCGACATGAGTAGCATATCTTGTGCTTGATGTTAGTTGCCTTCTTCTTGTGTTGCTCGGTTGCTGCTGCCGGAAACCGGTCAGACCTCTTTGTAAAAGCGGTCAGACCGCTTTTGGCAGAGCAAGCAACACTTGAGTGTGTTGAGCTCTTGAAGGCCACTTCTCCATTGAATTTTGCTTGGGCCTTGAGAAAGCCTTTGTTGAGCTTGATAGGAGGCTTCTCTTGGTGTAGTCCCACCTTGCTTGGACATGAAGCAATTTGATGCCCCTTCTCAAGACACCCGAAGCATCTTCTCTTTTCAATATTTCTTTGTCTCTTGGAGAGAGTTGGCTTGTCTTCTTTCTTAGTGAAACACTTGGTATGAGCCAAATTTTCACTCTTGCTTTGATCTTGGCTTGCGTAGGACTTGACTTGATAATTACAAGAGCTTTGCACGGTTGATCCCTTCTCAAGCTTCTTCACCATGGATTCACGGTTATCTTGAGAAGGTTGTGCATTGCTCTTCCCTTTGAGAGTTGTCAAGTTCTTTGTGAGTCTTTCCACCTCTTGCTTGAGTTCTTCATTTTCCTTTGCAATGAGGTCGTCACAAGACTCTACACACACTTCATCATACCAAGATCGTTTTGCTTGAGAGCAACATGGGTTAGCACATGACAAGTTATTTTGGATTGGAGAACATGTGCATGTGTAAGATTGAGGTTCAATTGATTTTACCGAAGTGATTATAACCTCATGAGCAATTTCTAATGAAGCATGTGATTCTACAAGTTCTTCATGAGAACACAAGAGTTCTTCATGTGTCACTTGTAGCGTCTCATGCTTGCTAGCAATTAATTCTAATTTTTGCTTGAGCATTTTGTTTTCTTTTTCTATGGAAGCCATATGAAGAGCATCATAAGCATAATCATCAACAATGGCATCATACTTACAAACCAAAGCGGCGTTTGAGAGTTTGACTTCCTCAAGCTCTTTGATAAGAGCTAGGATAGTCTCATCCTTTGAGTTTTCCGCCTTCTTGTCTTCTTTGGACTTGTAATATATGAGTGCCTCATCATTGGAGGATGATATTGCTTGTGAGCTTGAAACTTTGCTTGCACGGCGACGGCCTCCTTTCTTGCAGCCAGCTGCACCCTTCCTGCCCCAACCGGTCAGACCGGTTTGGAAAACCGGTTGGACCGGTTTTGGCAGGGAGCAGTCAGCTGAGCTGTCTTGATCTTGTGGCTCCACGGTGATCATCACATAAGGCTTGGTGCATGATTTTGCTGATGTAGAACTCTCCTCATGTGACTTGGCTCTTGTTTGGTCTCGCTTGTCGCTCTTGATGTTGGCATATAGCTTCTCAATTCGAGCCCAAATAAGATGAGCATCGAATAGAGTTGCTTCATCTTCTAGAATCATTTCTCTAACTTCATTGCTCACAACATCAAATAAGAAGTTAGCGACACGAGCGTTGAGTTGAAAGCAATTCATCTCATCTTCGGTTGGATTGGACACACTCCAATCAACTCTAGGACGATCAATGCCTTCAACTACAACCCGCTCAAGAATAGGACTCATAGCCCTAAGATCATTAAGTACATGAGTGGACCAAGTGGAATAATTTGAGCCGTCACTAGCTAGTGGCTCATAGGTTACCTCACAAGTGGTCGACATCTTTTCTCACGGCGGTTAAGCTTGGATGTGAGGCCAAGCTCTGATACCAATTGAAAGGACCTTGATGTCACCTAGAGGGAGGGGGGTGAATAGGTGAATCTGCAAATTACAAACTTTTTCACACAGTTAGTACAGAAACCGGTCAGACCGGTTTCTAAAACCGGTCAGACCGCTTTTGCCAGAAAGCGGTCAGACCGCTTTGCCAAAGCGGTCAGACCGGTTTTCCACAGAGAAAACCAACTATGTAAATTAACCCCCTCTACAAGTTCTAGCACAAACCAAACTTGGTGATGAGCTCCTGCAGATGATAACTAGCAGGTCCACTTAGTCCCTGCACACAAGTAGAGCACACCCAAGTAGAGCAATGCGGAAGCGAATATAAATGCTAGAAATGAACTTGTGAAGTAAAGCAAGAGACAATGATTTGTTTTCCCGAAGTTCAGAGTTCACCGCTGCCACAAAGGCTGTCACAAAGACACGATGAATCCTAGTCTCCGTTGAGGGCCTACGAAAGGCGGGCTTATCCACTCCAAGCCACTTTCCTCGGGTTCCACTAGCTTTTGGCCCTTTTCCACGAAGGAGGCAAGGCCAGCCTTTACAACCAATCCGTGGCTTACCACACACGAGGTAGCTCACCGGCGACACCTAGCCGTCTAGGAGGATTCACCTCCAAGAGTAACAAATGCTTCAATGGTTGCTAGACTCCACCGGAAGTGCTCAAGACTATGGATATGCTCTTTGCTGCTGCAATTAGCTCACTCAATCTTTCTATAGATCATACACAAAGCATCCCTCAACCCAAATCCAAAGATATGAACTAAATCAATCAACTCTCACAAAGAGAGGTTTGGGGAGAGCTTGCTGGTGCTTGGGAAGGCTCTAGGCGTGCAAGAATGGCAGGGCAACCAGCAGCCCTCAAAGGAGAGGGCCAAGGGGTATAAATACCCCAATCCCAAAAACTAGCCGTTATAGCCGTTGGAAACCGGTCAGACCGGTTTCCCAAACCGGTCAGACCGGTTTACAAACCAAAGTAGCCGTTATGCCTGTCAGAGCCCCAAACCGGTCAGACCGGTTTCCCAAACCGGTCAGACCGGTTTGGGTCGACTCAGCACACAACAGCGGTCAGACCGCTTTCCAAAACCGGCCAGACCGGTTTTGGTCCCCTCAGCACACAAAGTCCCTAAAGGACTTCTCTCTAGAGGTTATCTCTCATGGGTTGATCTATTGAGCACTTTTTGGTGTTGTCAACACAACTAATGTTGCATCCCTCTTGATAGTACGGCATTCCTAAACTCAAGATAAAAACAATAAATAGAATCTACCACTTGAGCTTTTATATCTTCATTGATGCCATACTTGGTCATTTTCAGCTTGAGGGCTTCAACTTCTTTGTCTTGCTTGAGCAAATCCAATCTTGAGCCAACGGCTTAGAATTTCCATTGTATGAAACAATTCATAAGCCATTCCACTATATGATCAATAAAGATTAGATGCTTCGCATTGCTTCACTTGATATGACTTGATCGACGTATAGAAACCAAACTATAATGTAAGACTTTTCCACAAACAAAGTCCCTCGGCTACAAGACCAACTTGCCCTTCACTTTGTTAGGAATGTCACTCGCATCTAGCTTGATCCCTTCCGTCCTCTCTTGCCAAATTAAGCTACGCTTTGCATTGCATCATTAATGAAATCCACATTGAATATCCTTGTCTTCAATTGATTTGAAATGTCTTCAATATTGTTTTGTATGTTTTCTTTGGTAGATAACTTGTCCATAAGCATCAATGCACTTGAGACCATATACTAACCATAGAATCATGTCTCATTTTGAATATAACCATTGCCATGGATCAAGCCCAAAGAAATCCCAATCTCTTCAATTATTTTTGTCCCAAAACCTTTGACAAATATCTTATCAAGTGAGACCAACTAATATGCTTAAGACCGTGTCTCATTTGTCATTTTACTTCACTTGTCATTGTATTGCTTAGTTGCATGGGATCACACTCACTTGTTTGCTCTCATGTCATTTATACCAATAATGAGCTTATATTCTTCAACACTCATATTACATGAATATTCATAAGAATAAAACTCTGCTCATACACTTAAGCAAACAAGTTAAATACAAATCATGTTGTCATCCAAAATCACCAAAACATATAAGTGCCTAGATGCACTTTCACCCCTAAGCACCATGTAGCTTCGCCACTGGCTATAATGTCCAGTGTGATTTTTCTACCAACTTTTCACGAGAACTAAACACACCCTCAGCACACTGTATGCGAAGGAGTACACTGATCGGGATACGGGAAACCTACCTAATGAGTTAAGATTAAGCATGGGGCATGTGCCTCTAGGTTCTCAATTAGGCAGAGAAGTTGTAAATATTCTTAGCATGTTGTCAAGATCACCTCTCAGCGTCAAACCTTACTTTTTTTTTGAGAATTCAGCGGCAAACCTTACTGTACGGCAATGGAATGTCACGAAGAAGACGGGAAAAGAGTACTGGGCCAAAGCCCAATTAGCACTCAGCTTACAGTAACGCCGATACTGGGCCGCGCTTTATTTGGACTCACTTCGGCTTGGACACGTGATCGAGGCACACATGGAGCCATGTCGGCGACTGGACTCCGAACCCGAAGCATAGTTTGTGGGCACTTGGAACGAACTTGACCGGCCCAAAGAATGGTCCACTAGCACAATCTGTCCCTCGGCTTGTCAAGAAAAAAGTCTCATTTACCTCCCTGGATACAAGACCGAGTTCGCGAAACCACCCTAGACATGAAAACCGGGTGAACTACCTCCCTCAACTTTCAAAACCGTTCACTTTGCCTCCTTACCGTGGTTTTAAGCGGTTTTCAAGGTGGTTTTGCCTTTTTTCAATTGAAAATAAATCTCGTAAATATTTATTAAACCACAACAAATATTTCTATGCTTCTAAAAATTCTGAGAAAAAATTTAGAGATGGAATGAGACGCAATAAATCTAAATAAAATATTTAAACTATTGAAAATATCAATATTTTTTTCTAAAATTTAGATTTATCTCTAGCAAAATAGAAAATATATACAAAAAATTAATATATATATATATATTAAACTATGTAAATCTATATCTACATTTATATTGGTTGAATGCATTTACGATGAATGTATTCATACTGGCTTAATTTCATGTTTTTATTGAGAAAAGTATTCAAGATACATTTAGAAAATTTTATGTGTGTTTAAATTTTTGGATATATTTTCATTTTGCTAGAATTAAATTTAAATTTTAGAAAATTTTGTAGTCATTTTCACTAGTTTTAAATATTTCATTTTGATTTTTTGCGTCTCAATCCATCTCTAGGATTTTTCTCATAATTTTTAGAAGCTTAGGGATATTTTTCGTGGTTTAATAAATATTTACGAGATTTATTTTCAATTGAAAAAGGTAAAACCACCTTGAAAACCGTTTAAAACCACGACAAGGAGGTAAGGTGAACGGTTTTGAAAGTTGAGGAGGTCACCGGGTTTTCGTGTCTAGGGTAGTTTCGTGAACTCGGTCTTGTATTCAGGGAGGTAAATGGGACTTTTTCCGCTTGTCAACCTGGGATCCGGGCTTGGAAAGCTTTAATGGATCGAGGCCTGAGAAGCTTAATGGGCCAGAGGCCAGTTTGGGTCAGCTCGCACTCAGCTAGAACTAGACCCGAGGATTTTGCGGGCTGGTTCAACTCGTTCTAGTTCAGCACTCTTTTAGCCTTGGTCTTGGCTCGCATGCAACTCTCCTTTTCTTTTCTTTTTTTTTAAAAAAACTTGCAGGAGCTCTGCTATATCATTTAAGCAAGGAAGATCGTTTCTGAAGCTCCTGATTTTGATTGAAAATCTGACAGAGATATCAGAGCCGATGTGAGCTTCGAATCGCGGCCACGGCCAGCGGACCTGAACGACGACCCACTTGCCACGTGTGGGCGATTTCTGTCCCTTTACAACTCGCCGCGGAATGTCGGCAACCAGAAGCATTTGCATTTTACAATGCAAAAGTTCCCCGATCGATTGATCTATTGGTACCTTTCTCTGCACATACAAATGATTGCCTATATACATGCTGCACACACACACGCACGCACGCATGCAGCTCATACAAGCGGTTCACGCACGCATCCCTGGACCACAAACTGCTCGTTCAGGTGCAGGCTGGGGACCTTGAGGCTGTACCTGTTTGGATCATGCGAAGTAGATGAATGCACGTCAAATTTTTTTAACCTGATCTGCTCTTTATCGAATGCAAAGCCAATTGGAACCAGCAGCAGGTATATTTCGGTGGTGTTTAGATGTTAGAATTGGGAGGTTGAATTTGGGAGTAAGATGTCACTTCGTAATCATTGCGCTACTGTAGCATTTCATTTGTATTTATGAAAAATTATCTAAAAATTGATTAATTAGGCTCAAAATGTTCGTCTCGCAGAGTACAACAAAACTGTGTAATTAGTTTTTGATTTCATCTACATTTAATGCTCCATGCATGTTATGACATTTTGATGTGGTGGGGAATCTTCTTTTTGCATAGTGTATGCCGCGCTGATTACCAGCTCAACCACTACATGATCTTCAGTTTCAGTTGATTACTTGATTTCAGTGTGTGAATGAAGGACCAGATGCCTAGGTGCACTGAAGTTCGCAGGTGTGCTTCTGCTTCGGACTTTGAGTTGATGATGCCCCTGCTGGTCCCGGCCGGGTACATGCTTTTATGCTTTAAGTATACCATCTAGCATATCTTAAGCTTCTTCTTTATGACAAGGCTTAACCAACTACTCGCTTTCAGTCAGTTTCAGACAGCCTAGTGACTCTCCTGCTCAAACTCTGAATCTGAACATGCATGTATTGGCTTATGGGACATTGTCACGTATTAATCTGATGAGTACATGCAGCACTGTATACAGGTTAATCGGAAACAATTCTCTTTAGGGGAGCAAGACATGGAATTCTTCAGGCAGTTGAGCTTGTACTCAAGTCCCAATAATCTAATCTTACTCGACTTTTATATGCTAGTGTCTCACATGCTGACACGCCCATGACAATACGCATGATATGCTTGCACGGCTTGATGCAGAATCTCTTTGAGCCTTAATCCGCACTCCAGAAGCTCATGAGGAAATGATGGCTCTCACGCAGCGCCCTCACGGTGTTCAGATGATGTTCTTCTATGATTAGCCATGGGCACCGTATCACTGCTTCTTTTGTGATGAAGCTAAAAAAGGACAGAGAAAGATATAGCCGTACGTGGAGTCTCATGTGATTCATGGTATTTGTGGGTGGTCCTGATGCCATGGGAAATGAACAATGATGCTCCTCATCTGCCTGATCTGGGGGCTTTTTTATAACATCCCAAAAGGATTGCCCTGAAGAAACTTCCAGTTCAGCTTTTGGTGGGGAACATGTGAGCACTGAGCACCAAGCTGTTGTTGGAGATCAGAGCCGAGTTCATCAGTGTCAAAATCAGATGAAATTAACCTTTGATCTTTCCATCCCTGTGCGCCGCGTGCCAACAAAGTTGAGAAAATAATTGACAAATGGTTAACCGGTTTAGGACTTAGGAGCAAAGTTATAGGATTTTCAACCTTTTACTATAAAACCGGACATCATAGGTCATACAACTTCAAAACCGTGCAAATTTGGACCTTTGGGTGGCTTCAGATGTGGTTTTCAATTTTTATTTTTTAAATGGTTTGATATTTAAAATCCTGACAATTAAATTTAAATTCAAAAAACATGAAACTGTAGTGTAAAAATTCTAAAAATACAACCTATATGTTGGTGCTCTATTGGTAGTTATTTGGATCTTATTTATTTTTGTTGCTCATTTTTTACTCCTTCTAGTCATACTTTTTGTTTATTTAATTGCAATAGAGCACCAACATACTTGTTATATTCTTAAGTTTTTTGAGTGCTAGTTTGATAATTTAATAAGTTGCATCACTCTTGGTGTTCTCGGGCGAGGCTTTTTTGACAAGTGCTAGTCACATGTTGACATGGATGATGTATAGTTGCATAGTGCTTGGAGCACCCAATTAGGTTTCCACTGCTAACATGCAGTTTGGAAAGCACAATATGCTCATGACTGACAAGTGATAAGTATCCTGACCCCATGTTCGCATCTAAAAATATTTAAAATTTCCTTAAAACTGACCATCGTGTCATCTACGTGCGAACTAATCATGTTCAGCACTTCTGATTAGCACAGTCTTCTTTTTGGCTGGAGAAATCGACAATCATAGTTTGGAGCCACCCCACGCCTACCCTTTTCTCCATGTTCATCAAAACGGGGTAAAAATCTGTGCATAAGGTTAAGGTTTTTCATCTTTCAAAAGCATGTCCACAAGGTTGTTTCTTTAAAAAGAAAAACATGCCGAAAGAGTTAAGCTGTGACGATGCCATGAAACCACTTCCACGCATGAGGGTACGGTGGCGTAATTGAATTCACACAACTAGCATCTGAATATAAACAAACCCTTTTGCTTTGAACTGAAGATTACGATCATATTAAACTAGTGCACACGCCCCCGTTTTTCCATAGTGGTTGATCCAAAAATCGACGAGCACGCTGTCAGGGAAGGATTTTATGATCTGAATCCTCAATTCAAGCATGATGGCGATCTCCGATCCATGCATGTGCTTGCATTCTTCTGCGCGGTTGGTGCGCGGCACGGCCATGGCCTGCCAACGGCATTGACAAGTGTTGTGATTTGGGGAATTTTCTGGCTGGGTCAATCTTCCCCCACAGCCCTTCTCCTCTATTATCTATTCCATTTTGCATAAAGGTCCTTACACATTTTATATTTATAACCACACACCAACGCTCCCCCTCAAGATGGGCTAAAGATATTCAACATACCCATCTTGTTACATAATAACTCATTATCCCTAGGACCTAAACCCTTTGTGAGACAACCAGCTAGCTGATCACGTGACTTGACATACTTCAACCTCAAAGCCCCACTATCCATCTTCTCCTTGATGAAGAACCTGTCAATCTCCACATGCTTCATTCGATCAAATTGAACTGGATTATTTGCTATGTTAATCGCTGCTACATTATCACAATGGAGCTGCATTGTCTCATTCTTCAACACTCGAAGCTTCTTCAAGAGACTCTTCAACCACATCATCTCACACAATGCTAGAGCCATTGCTCTATGTTCTGCTTCTGCAGTAGACCGAGACACTACTGCCTGTTTCTTGCTTCTCCACGAGACAAAATTGCCACCAACAAACACACAATATCCAGATGTGGATCTTCGATCATCCCTACAACTCGCCCAGTCAGCATCACAATAGCCTTCCACATTCAAGTGTTTGTTTGCCTTGTACCACAACCCTTTACCAGGGGTCCCCTTCAAATATCTCAGTATTTGATAAACCACCTCCATATGTCCAGTTCTAGGATCATGCATATACCTACTCACCACACTCACTGCATAAGCAATGTCAGGTCTTGTATGGCAGAGATATATCAACCGACCAACCAATCTCTGGTATCTTTCCCGATCCACAGGCTCACCCTTTTCTGCACAAGTTTGGTGATTCCTGTCAGTGGGTGAGCCACACGGGCGACACCCAAGCATTCCGGTCTCTGTCAATAGATCAAGGACATACTTTCTTTGGGAGAGAACAATTCCCTTTGGTAATCTTGCAATCTCGATCCCAAGAAAGTATCGAAGTGGTCCAAGATCTTTTACCTCAAAAGCTTTGCCTAACCTTTCCTTCAGCTTCTTGATCTCCTCCACATCATCCCCAGTAATCACTATGTCATCCACATAAACAGCTAGAATAGTGATGCACTTGCCCCGATGTTTGTAGAAAACCGTGTGATCTCCATTGCATTGAGAATAACCCATGCCACACACTGCTTGTCTGAATCTATCAAACCATGCGCGTGGTGATTGCTTTAGACCATAGAGTGACTTCTTAAGTCTGCACACCTTTCCAAGAGTCTGTTCATTTGCAAACCCAGGTGGAATCTCCATATAGACCTCTTCTTGAAGATCACCATGAAGGAAAGCATTCTTCACATCTAGCTGATGAAGTGGCCAACCAAAGTTAGCTGCACATGAGATCAAGGTCCTCACAGTACCCATCTTCGCCACAGGTGCAAAGGTTTCATCATAGTCAATCCCATATGTCTGACTATATCCCTTCGCAACCAATCTTGCTTTATACCTGTCCACCTTTCCCTCAGGAGTCTGCTTTACAGTGAAAACCCACTTACAACCCACCGCCTTCTTTCCTGCTGGAAGGTGAACAAGTTCCCATGTCTTGTTCTTTTGAAGTGCCAGCAGCTCCTCTTTCATTGCATCCTTCCACTTCGGATCCTGTTTAGCACACCTCCAATCCTTCGGAATAGGCACTGCCTGTAACGATGCAATGAAGGTTCTATATGCAGGAGAGACACTAGAGTATGAAACATACTTGGCAATGTCATGTTCATAGCCGTAACGAGAAGGAGGTTTACCAGCATTGACTCTAGGATCTCTACTTTGTGCAAGCGGTAGCTCTACATGTTCAGAGGTGGGTGAGACATTACCAGCTGGAGTTGGCGAGCTTGATGGAGAGGAGTCCGAGGAGAGATATGGGACTGGAGCTTCAGCTTGTTCAGGTTGTGATTGCTCCCTCTGTTTCTGCTCCCCCTGCTTCTTTGTTCACCTTAGATAATACACTATGGGTTGCTCCCCCTGCTTCTCTTCCACCCTTTCTCCAGTGGGACATGGGATTGTCCCAACAACTACAGCTTCATCATCCTCCACTCTCTCCTGAACATCACCACTTGGATCATCCTGAGCATCATTCCTGATGTTAACCTCTTCTTTCTCCTTAGTACCACTCGCCTGACCAACAGACCCATTCACAGGACATGGGATTGTCCCAACAATCACCTCCTCACGAGTCACTTCACCACCTGCATGTTGTACATCACAATCCTCATTCTCCCCCTCTCTACTGTCACTCTCGGTGACTGAAGAGAATTCCTCTAACAATAGATCAAGATCATTCTTCTTTGTGTAGTATGGTTCTTCTTCACGGAACGTCACATCCATACTCACAAACAACCTCTTGCCGATAGGATCCCAACACTTGTACCCTTTCTGGGTAGAGGCATACCCCACAAATATGCACCTGACTGCTTGTGGATCCAACTTTCCCACTGTAGGCCGATGATCCTTCACAAAGCAAACACAACCAAATACCTTGGGTGGGACTTTAAAGTCACACCTCCCCAACAAGAGCTCAGCATGGGATTTCATACCAAGTATCCTAGATGGCATTCGGTTGATGAGATATGTGGCTGTCATCACTGCTTCACTCCACAAATACTTAGGTACATTCATTTGAAACATGAGAGACCTTGCTACTTCCAACAAATGACGATTTTTTCTCTCAGCCACACCATTCTGAGGTGGAGTTCCAGGACAAGTTGTTTGATGAATGATCCCTTGATCTGAAATATATAACTTGAACTCATTATTCACATACTCCGTTCCATTATCAGTCCGAATGATCTTGACCCTTGCATTGAACTGATTTGCAACCAATTTATGGAAGTCTTGGAAACAATTAAACACCTCATTTTTATGCTTAAGCATATAGATCCATGTCATACGAGTATGACAATCAATAAAAGTAACAAACCACTTAGCACCACTCACAGAGGTGACTGAACAAGGAACCCAAACATCTGAGTGTATTAGAATAAATGGTTCACAACTGCGAAGACCAATACTAGGGTAGATGGATCTAGTATGCTTGCCAAGCTCACATGCATCACACACAAGTCTATTTTTGGCCACTCCTTTGAACATAGCAGGGTACAACCTACTTAAACCTTCAAAAGATACATGTCCTAACCGACAATGAAGAAGCAGAAGTTCTTTCACATCTCCCTCAGCAGCTGCTACCAATGCTGACTCCTCATGACTGATGAACCACAACCCATCACGCCTGACTCCAGTCCCAATCCTTCTCCCAGTTCCCCTCTCCTGAAAAACACAAGAATTCTCATAAAATATTACTGTGCACTTGAATTGATCAATGATTGAGCTAACTGAAATGAGGTTGACTGGGAATGATGGAACATGCAGGACTGAGGGTAGGCTAAGAGAAGATGTACACTCTACAGATCCTACACCATGGATTTGTCGAGATGTGCCATCAGCAATTTGAACAGACTCGGAATGAGAAGTATATGGACTGTATGTTTTGAAAGGACTAGACATGCATGTGATATGCTTGGATGCTCCAGAATCTATGACCCAATCTATATGATGCCTATATGAAGATGCAAGTGCCTGTGCCTGAGTACCTTTGCCCATGTGGGCATAGTTGGCAAAGTTAACGAAGTTGGGGATGTGCTCGTCAAGTGAAGTGGAGCTCTCAGAAGATTTGCCCTTCTGCCATTGTTCCCACTGCCTAGCCTGTTCACCAGTCAAAGTAACAGACTCGGTCTCCTCAGTGGTGGCTACATTGGCTCTAGGGCCATCACGGCCTCTACCTCGGCCTCCACCTCGACTTCCACCACGGCTACCACGACCTCCTCCATAGCCGCCACGAGTACCTCCACGACCTCCACGAGATCCACCTCGACCACCACTACCTCGCTTGGGACAATCATAACTCAAGTGTCCCTTTTCCCCACAATTGTAACACTCCATGTCTTCAATTGCAACATAGGTTGGCTTTACTGGATTGCCAGTAGTCATCACACGAAGCCTGCTCTCTTCATCAATCATGGCTGCAACAGCCTCTTCCATGGTAGGAAGGTTGTCCTGGTGACAAAAGGCAGCTCTTCTCATCTCAAACTGAGGGTCTAGGTTCGTCAGGAAGTGGGTCACTCTCCTATCCTCCACCCACTTATGAACAACCTGAGCATCCTCTGGTGTCTTCATTTGGAGAGGAGCATAGTGATCTAGCTCTCCCCATAGGCACTGAAGCTCACTAGCATACTGCTCCACAGATCTTCCCACCTGTTTCACTCTATCTGCCTTACCCTGGATTTCCATCATCATTATCACATTCCCCTTCCGAGAGTATATATTCCCCAAGGTCTTCCATATCAGGGATGCAGTACGCATGGCTTCCACCTTCTTGCTCACTGTAGGAGACATAGATGCCAACAACCAAGCCACTATCACAGAGTTTGTTGCATGCCAAACTCTCCACTCAGTACTGAGCTTATCAACTGGCTCAACACAGGTCTCCTGCAAATAGTGCTCCATTCCCTTGCCTTCTAGGATCACACACACTCTCCTGGACCAGCTCAAATAATTCTTACTGCCCTCTAGCTTCACATCATTTGGCACAAGCTCCAGCTTCAACTTCACCTCATCATTTGCCTTGACACCCATCAGGCCCAAGTTCATGAGCTCCTGAATCATACTCCTCATCTCACTCTTCGTAACTCCGTCTGAACCACCACCAGATGTTGCCTTCACTGCAACCTCTTTTTCCGAATCCATTGTCATTTTTTTTTGCCTGCAAGCCGAACACACACGGACCAGGCCTCTTCCCCACAAGCACGAAGGAAAAACTCACTGTTTTCCTTTTCCTACACAGCAGCAATACAGCACCACACAAAACAGCAAGCGCAGCCACCACAGCAGACCCCTTTTTTTTAATCTGCACCAACAGATCAATACCAGGCTCAACATGCAGCACTTGCACACCTGCTCCGCGCAGACCACCAACGCCCTCTGCTTGGCTGCTTCCGCACGCGCTGCACAGCTCGCGCCTGCTACTTCCTTGCGCACGCGCCTGCTGCAGCTGCTGCCCACACGCACCCGCGGCCGCCGCGCACACCTGCTCCTCCCGCGCGCCCGCGGTCACGGGCCCCGCTCGCCTACGCCTGCGCGTCCGCGGGCCCGTGCGCTCGCAGCGGCCTCCGCGCGCACCGGCTCCCATGCGCTCGCGCCGCGCACGCTTGCCTCCGCGCGCCGCCACGCGCTCGGCCGCCGCCGTCGTCGCCAACCCTAGCTCTGTATACCATGTTGTGATTTGGGGAATTTTCTGGTTGGGTCAATCTTCCCCCACAGCCCTTCTCGTCTATTATCTATTCCACTTTACATAAAGGTAGTTACACATTTTATATTTACAACCGCACACCAACAACAAGATCACCTCAGACCCTACAAAAATTTCCGCAAAGAGCATGCGAGTTTGTGGAGCCCCGGATGGAAGCATTTTTGTGCTAGTTTATCTGATCCTTGGAGCTATCAGGATCGCAACCACCGGTGGCCGCGTGAGCCGTATCGCTGGCCGTGCATCCCATATGGCAATATTCAATGGCCACAAAGGACATGGGTGAAGGACATTCACCGGTCATAATAAAGAAGAAGATTTAGCTCCGAGATGTGTTAATCGTGCATATTGCCACGACCAAAAGAAAATGGGCAAGTCCAAATCATTTGCTTACAGATTCCTACCAGTCCTGAATGCTGAATTAGTATAAAAAAATACAATCAGGCAGTCAGGCACGCATAGCCATGTCGATGCGCGGATGTTTGGTGTGGATTAGCCTGGTCAAACCAAGCACGTTCTTCTTCTTGTCTGAATGATCCCTCTAAGGAGTCAAATCAACAGGAGTGCGCTGATCGACATGGGTTTTGTTTGACTCTGAATTCTGAAACGACTAGCTCGGCCTGAATTCAGTTGGACTCACTCAGCAACCGGCTGGTTAAACTACAGACGGTGTTCACTTCCCTGAAAAGAGAATGTGAATTTGGATGAAAATGTCACATCGAACACTTTAGCGTACTGTAACACTTTTCGTTTGTTTGTGGTAATCATTGTCCTACCATGACCTAACTAGGCTTAAAAAGATTCGTCTCGTCGTGTACTTAGTTTTTTCATTTACCTACATTTAATGCTCCATGCATGAGGAGAGAGATTTGATGTGACAGTGAATAGTAAAGTTTAGACAGAGAAAGTTTGGGGGAAATTTTGGATTCGAAGGGAAGTGAACAGCAGTCATTCATTTCCGACTCTGACAGAGAACCATCGCCGTGAGTCCATGACCCACTCGCGTGTCGTCGTGTGTATCTGTGGTTCTGTGCCCAGGGAGCCATGTGGCATACTCCGTATTTGTGAGCCAGGACTGGCCGCGTCTTTTGTTCTTTTCCGAAACTGGCATAGAGAAGAGGCCAAGATATTCAGCAGGGTCAGTCGGTCAATCCAGTATTCCAGCACCTTGTTTTCTACTCTTCTTACCGCACACCACTCTAGTTTCTTTTTTTTTTCAAGTCGGAGCCTGCCTGCAGGCGAGAGATTTCTACGCCGTCGGAAGATGATGAGCTCCGTCGCGACGGCGCCGGCGCGTTGCGTTGGTCGTCAGGAATGGGTCTGGCAAAGGAAATAGGGTTAATTGGATTCATGCCATTAAATTTTGCAAGTTTACAAATCTGTCATTACAATTCATCTATTCGCAACGATGCCATTACAATTTACGCTTCGTCGGGCTCATACCATTTTCTACGTCCGCGAATACTTTGGGCCCACTTGCAGGCCGGCGTACTTCCGTATGGGCGATTTTGCCCCTCCCCGGCGGTGGCGCTCTCCGCCCCGAGCACGGCCATGATTTCCTCCTCCAGGGTGTCATCCCTCTGCTTGGAGCTAGTGGGCTCCTGCGCCACGAAGCCGTCGACGCTCTGCCTCCTGACCCGGACGGAGGAGGCGACCTGCGGCCGCTGCGGCTTCGAGCTCTGGTACTCGCGCTGCGGCGGCGGCATGAGGCGGCGGACGACATCGTGGGTAGTGGCCTCCTCCACCGCGGCAGCGAGCTCCGCCTCGCACGTGTGCCGGCGGGGGCGAGCTCCGCCGCCACCGCGAGCGAGCTCTGCCTCGCGCGTGTGCGCCGCGGGCGAGCTCCACCGCGCGGCCGCTGGCGAGCGCGTGCCGATGGCTGGGGGCAGCAAACGAGGCGGGGAGGAGGATGGGGAGTACCGCGGGGTCACGAGGAGTGCGTAGGTGTGCTTGGTTTGGGTCGACGGAGCTCGGGGTGGCCGGCCACGGTGCGGCGGCGGACGGCGGCACGGTGAGCGGCGCGGGGCAGCTCCGGTGACTGGGGTGGTCTTGGGCTGGTCGTGGAGATGCGCGTGGTCGAGGGGAAGCCGATGGTGGTGTTGGATTGGGTCAGGACGGCTTGTGGGCAGCTGCCCACGGTGGAGCCCGTGGCGGCGGCGGAAATGGTGGGCGGCGGAGCGGTAGTGAGCGAGGAGGCGCCGGGGCAGGCTTGGAGTCGGAGGTGCACTGTGGAGCTGGTGGCATGGGATTGGATGGCCGGGATGGTGCGTCGGCGACTTGAGCCGGCCGGGCGGCACGACGACCGGGTCGGCCATCAGCGAGCCGGAGATCGGGCAGAGGAACTCCGCGGGCGGGTCGGCCGCGAACGACGACGGCGGGGAGGGGAAAGACGGGGGCGAGGGGACCGGCGGCGGCACCCACCAGGGCCGGCCGATGCCCGTCGCCATGGAGGAGCTCGCTTCAGCGGTTCAGCCTTATCGAGTTGGGAGGGGCAAAATCGCCCATACGGAAATACACCGGCCTGCAAGTGGGTCCAAAGTACTCGCGGACGTAGAAAATGGCATGAGCCCGACGAAGCGTAAATTGTACTGGCACCGTTGCGAATAGATGAATTCTAATGGCAGATCCGTGAACTTGCAAAATTGTAATGGCTTGGATCCAATTAACCCAAGAAAATTAGCGTGAAAAGCGGGAGAAACACTAGACGTTGCGAAGTCCGGGTCATACACGCGCGCCGTCAGAGACCTGACCTTGCGCCTTCAGAATCATTGGATCCACGGTTGTTGCTGCTTGTTGGTCGTCAGAGTGAATGCGTTAGCCTCCAGAATTACCGGCAGTGACGGAATGCTTTGTTTTTGCCGGTTATGAGTGCTACAGGTCCAGGACGGCACGACGACCAAAAGCTGGACCAGCGTGAACTTGGATCTGGCCTGCCAGGACACTAGGGGCCTGTTTAGATGCCGAATCCGGCTGCCCGAATTGGGCCTGCGGGACACTGCGCCGACTGACGCGCGTCAGTCGGCGCACTGTAGCGTTTCGTTTGCATGTGTGAAAAATTGTCCAAAAATTGATTAATTAGGCTCAAAATATTCGTCTCGCAGAGCACAACAAAACCGTGCAATTAGTTTTTGATTTCATCAACATTTAGTACTCCATACATGTTATGACATTTTGATGTGATGGAGAATCTTCTTTTTGTATAGTAAATTTGGGAGGTGAATTTGGGATCTAAACAAGGCCTAGATAGATTTACTGTAGAACCTTAATATTCGCCGGTAAGATAGGCCACTGTGCCCCGGTCACATTTCATTGGCAGCGATGAGTAGGGCAGTACACCGGCACGGACGTGCAGGCAGCGTTCGTTAGCCGTTAAGCATTCACTCGGAACCCACAAAACTAGGCTGTATGAGTTTGAGCCATCAACCACAGTGAAATGCAGTAGGGCCGCGACAGGTCATGGGAGAGCCTGTCCGGCTGTCCCTGTCCGTATCCGGGCTGCAAAAGTTTGGGCGGATGGTAGGCGTGGTGTGGTGCTCGTTTTCAAGATGCCAACTTTTGTTCAGATTCAGACCATATGATGCAAATGGTCTCACGGTATGCATATGATGCAACTTTTGTTCAGATTCAGACCAAGAGAAATGGTGTCACGGTATGCTTTTGGTGCTTTTGAGTGGCGTTGTTAACCAAACATATGCTACTACATCGGGTGGCCTTTTTCTGTCATGTTTAGCGACGTAAACCTCAGGAGTCGTCGAAACGGAAACATTGGCATCTGAAGACGTACTAGCAGCTTATAGTGGCAGCTGAAAGCGTACAAGCAACATTTGCTCCAACAGTTTTACTCTACCTAACAGGAATTGCATGCCGATGTCGTGTCGATTCCGCAGTTCACAGTGTCAATTCTGTCCGTGATACCAAATGCCGAAAACGATATATATCTGATAATTCGTGTGTGTTGTTTGGGTGTGGTGGTATTTACTTCGACGCGTGATATATAATTGCTTCTTCTTTTTAAATGATATGAAAGTGCCTGTCTTTACTTTCAAAAAAAATATATCTGATAAGTCTTGGCAGGTTCAACAATTGTTTATGGAGCATCCTGCAGAAATGTTTGTGGATTCAGTTTCACGACGTTTTGAACTCTAGTTAGCTGCTAATGATCTCTGACCCTTGTTATTCAAGGATCAAGACTAGACTAGAACGAAATTCCCTGAACTGGGAGCCCTTACGTGCAAAAACGGCGGTACCGGAAGAAGTATAAATTTTTCGTATCCTTTCTCCTGCTGCCATCGCTGCCGCGCCCGCTGCTGCCTGCTGCTTCGTTCCCCTCCTCGGCCTCCGCCAAAGCCAGCCTCCTTTACCGGAGAAGCAAAAGCAAGGATTTTTCCCGCTCCAAATCTCCCCGGCTCGGCGCGATGGGCTCGCTGGTCTCCTGCCTCTCCGACCCCTGCCCCTCGGCGTCGCCGCCGCCGCAGGCGAAGCGGCGCTCCTCCACCTCCTCCCGCGGCCGTGGCGGAGGCGGAGGTGGAGGCGGGAGGGACTCCGCGAAGGCCGCCGCCATGGCCATCGACGAGGAGGCGCTGGCCGCGGCGGCGGCGCTCGTGCTGGGGCAGCGGGGCGCCGTGGGCGCGTTCGAGCGGTCCGCGTCGGTGCGGTGCGCCGCCAAGCGGCAGGGCCAGGGCCCGCCGCTGCCCCGGAGCTGCAGCACGCGCCCGAGGTCGCTCGCCGACCCCGAGCTCCAGCCGCAGCAGCTGCTCGCCAAGGTGAGGCCCTGCTTTCTCATTCTCTCCCTCCCTCGCTTCGCTTGCCCCTCCTCCCTGCACTTGGCCGTTGGCCCCCATTGCTTGGTCTGGTTGGTGTCCGTGCCGCCGCGTGCGCTGCGTTGAATTCTGGCGCTGTTTTCGTTTGACTTCTTCCTCTCTCTTTTTTTACTTCGAATTTTCGCTGGGATTGGTCGCCTTTGCGTCGCGCGTAAAGAAACGTGGCGGCTTTGAATTTTTCTTTTCTCAGTTCCAATTCTTGAACGACGTGTTCTTGCGGCTCTTTCTTCTTTTCTTTCGGTGAAATCTAGGTTCCTTTCATGGTTAGCTCGACTCGTTTGGCTCAGTTGCAGAATGGTGTGATCTTTGGTGTCCTTCTGTCTCGTCTGGTTCGTTGTATTGACATGCCCGGCCAAATTTGCCGTTTAATTCGATGCTGCTCCGTCGACTAATTCCTCTGATTTTAAACCGCAAATTACTTTCGCGATTTGTGACATTTCCTGGTGAGACCGGGCATGCGTTGAAAAGACTAACCCGGGGGTTGGTGAAATGCACGTGTGGTTCTCCACCTGTTTCCATTATTTGATTGATAGCATCATGTTCTAACGGTGGCATGCGTTCCTTATATTCAACATATTTTAAGACAAACTTCATAGTTTCGGGTTGGTGAATTCTCTTGAGAAGCGTGAACATGTAGTTATCTGACTACGACCGAGCACTGATTCTAGTAAAAGATTAGATTAACTGACAAACTTCGGTTGTTGACGGGTAGTGGTTGGTCATATATTTTGGTCTTGCTCAGAAGTTCTTCATGCATAGGGGCTGTTGAACTGATTGATTGTTTCTTCTAGCTCTTCTGCGATTAAATTGGCATTTGTGTCGGTTACTATGGAGAAAGGACGAGGGAGGAGCTGAGGAGATCCCAACTTGTACAATGGTGGGAGATCCTGAGGTTGTTTACTTCAAATTGTTTTGACGCATATATGTTGTCGAGATATGTTCTTCCTATGTTTGCCCTGATCATGAAAGGGATGGGCAGCCGGCGTGGTTACTGATTTGTATTGATTATATTATAATACCCGCATTTCTGATTACTAACAGTGGTGTTGACTAGTAATAAGATACCAGCTAAGAAGGAAACCAAAGGTTGATTGTGACGGGGAGTTTTGTGTTTGACATTTTCAAAGGCATTGTCAGCTGCCGAATGCATAGGCTACTAGGCTAGTATGCTAAATTGTTGGATGCAGTGAAAGGCTAAACGGACTCAGCATGGTATTTGACATTTCGATGGCACTTCTGACTTTTAGTCCTTATCAGGAAACAACCATTTCCACATTTGTGACTTAGGAGCACGAATAAATTGTCTGCACATCTATCAGGGTCTTGGATATTTTGTCTAGTGTCCTCCCCACTTGAACTCTAGTGTTTGACTGTTCTTGTATTCCTGGTTTTCTATAGCCACATTTTTTGACTAATGGTTCATTTCTCAAACAGGATTTGAATACTAAGGATTTGGAAACCAACATCATTGTTCTTGTTCATGGTGGTGGCTTTGGTGCTTGGTGTTGGTACAAAACTATATCACTTCTTGAAGATAGTGGATTTAAAGTTAATGCCATCGACTTAACGGGCTCAGGAATTCATTCTTATGATACGAACAAGATTAGCAGTCTGTCAGAGTATGCTGAACCACTTACATCTTACCTTAAAGGTCTAGGTGATGCTGAAAAGGTTAGCACTCTTTCCATCAATTATATATGCTTTGAATATTTAGAAACTTAAATTCCATTTGGGCTGATGTAGTAGCCTAAAAATTGATTGCTGTCGTGTTGGTGCATGCTGTTTGGTAATTTACCCCTTTCCTGCTTTACATTTGAATATTCTTTGCATCTAAGGAGTTGCTTGCCTGTAGAGACTTTCCAATGTAGTAATAAAACAAATACCTGACTGTAGTGATGTAATCTGTAACAATATCTAGAAAAAGAAAATTTGTCGTCTGTAACTTAATTGCTGGGATGGTCTGCTGCTTATATAATATGCAAATTGGGATGACATTAACTAACTTATTATAAGCTATAATGGCAACTAGTAGTTGTCCTGGCAAAACTTTATATTGTACTTTTTTATTCAATGCAGTCCTCTTTCAATTCAAGCTGTTAGGTAAAAGAATAACTAATGCAGCAGCATGGAAATTGTGAGTGAAGTGTTAATCGAAGTGTCTAATGGACTTGGGTGATAGTTTACTCTTCTGGGCTGGAAAGATTTTAGAGGTCAAAACTAGTTCTGTTACACTTAATCACCCAATGTAGAAATACCGAACTAGGAGAAATCATAAATAAGGCATAATATGCCTGAGTGTTCTGCAGAGCAGGATCTAATTTTTATGCGCTAGATTCTGTAGACTGTTTTCTCGGTAACAGGAATCATCTTAATTAAATCCCAAATCCCAGATTGAATTGATCCCAGATTATGATGGAAAGCCTAAACAGCACCTAACTTTAGTTATGATTTGATGCTTGAGAATGACCTTATTATGTACACACCAATGACTTTGGTTGAGTGCTACTCAAGTCTATCTGCATCTCTTCAAAATGATTGCCAGGAATATTTTAGGTACACTCCAATGTATCATCTTAATATTTCCCCAGAATTTTGGGAAAAGTTCTTAGCAGTGCTAATACTGATATTTCAAAGCATCATAGGAACTTTCCAGGAGATTTTGTACTGTTGTGTCCAAATTTATATGAATATCCCTGCTTTGTGTGATTCTTTTTTGCACATAACCTCTTCTTTTGTTACCAGAAATATAACGATCCCTCTATCATTATGCAGGTGATTTTGGTAGGCCATGATCTTGGTGGTGCATGTATATCCTACGCAATGGAGATGTTCCCATCCAAAGTTGCCAAGGCTGTTTTCCTCTGCGCAGCAATGCTGACAAACGGACACAGTGCCCTTGACATGTTCCAACAGCAGGTTGATCCCATGACGTGACATTAAGTTGAACGATAACATTAAAAAAACAGATAGAAAAGAACACTGATGTTGCCTTGCCTTGCGCATCCAAATTAGCAATTGTCTTTCTATGGTTGTCCTGACGTTGTTCTTACTCTTCAGATGGACACAAATGGCACTCTCCAGAAGGCACAGGAATTCGTTTACTCCAATGGCAAGGACCGGCCTCCGACCGCCATCAACATCGACAGAGCATTGCTGAGAGAATTGCTGTTCAACCAAAGCCCTTCAAAGGTACTATGTCATACTGTCACACCAAATTATCTCCAAATGGCATTGCTGGATCTAGCGTCAGAGCTAAGTTCTCACACTATCTTGTGGTTCTTGAAGGACGTCTCACTGGCCTCGGTGTCCATAAGACCTATCCCCTTCGCCCCAGTGCTGGAGAAGCTTCAATTAACCGCCGAGAAGTATGGTTCCGTGAGGCGGTTCTATGTGGAGACCACAGAGGACAACGCCATTCCTCTGTCTCTCCAGCAGAGCATGTGTGGCGCCAACCCACCGGAGAAGGTGCTGCGTTTGAAGGGTGCAGACCACGCGCCCTTCTTCTCCAAGCCACAGGCGCTGCACAAGACACTCGTTGAGATAGCCGCCATGCCACCGGTCCAAGCTTCGTGATATCTCGTTTTTTAGCTTCAGGATTTGCCGGTCGGTGAGCCTGCATGGCTGCTGTACATGCTGAGGATGGTGTGGTTTGGGAAATGAGAAGGAAATCGCTACACAGGATATTGCCAAGATGTGGCAGCAGAGTAGGCATCTAGAATTTCAATGTCATCTCTGACGATGGCATCCTGCACTGACATATTGGGGTGGTCATCACTGCTGAATCCCGTTTAGAACAAGTTTGGAACGGTGGGATTTCACGAGATTTCCATGATACTTCAGCTTTATGTGAAATTTCACATTGCAGATAGGATCTTGCCCATTACAGCATGTGTAACTCTGCTTAAACTGAAAAGATTGAAATGAAAGTAAAGAAATGTTTATTTTCTTACATAGCTATACATAACGAACAATTATCTAGTAGTTTCTTGTCTATCGTGGAAGTGGAATCTGGATTATGAACAATGATGGCAATGAACCCGATAAAAATTAACATTTCGCAAGCTAAAATGACCGACCAAACAAGTAACAGATGGATGGAAAAGTAAAATATTAATTATCACCTTATATAAGGAGATATAATATACTATGCCCTAACAAAAATTAACATTAGACACTCTTGCAGGGACTCCTGTTCGATTCGGAACCCGGATTCGTCAGTCCTGTAATAATATAATATATACTCCTATACACGCCGCCACCCCGTTCGCCGTTCCCCATCAACGGCTAGGGTTCCAATTCCCGTGTCAGACATTCTGATCTCTCGACGACGTGAGGGGAGGTGCGGTTGATCGTATTATTGATGGCCGGCGAAGAGGGTTCGAAGCGGTGCATGCCGGAGGAAGAAGTTTGTGTTCAGGAGGGTCATGATCTGTTGAAGATGTGTGCCCACAAGAGCGGAGAGAACGTCGATGGTGTTGCGGTGGTGGAGGATTTCATCTCAGAGAAAAGGCCCATCGGCGGTGACTCGTGTGAGGAAGAAAAGTCTCCGAAGGAGAAGATGACACGGCTGCCGCAGGAGGAGGTCGATTGGATCCTATCCCGGGAATTTCGCGTCCCGAGCGACTTTGAGGCGCTGAAGCTCAGCAACCCCGACCTGACGCCGCCGCCGGACGGACGAGGAGATGGACGAGTCCACCAAGCTCTTCTACGACGCGGCCAAAATCTTGTACGACGGGCAGCAGAGCTTCTTCGAGTTCCAGGAAGAGGTGCGCAAGCAGTACGAGGAGAAGCACTACGTCGAGGTCGACGACGAGTACCTCGCCACCAGGGAATACAACCGAGCATTGATCTTGGAGACATGCAAGGAAGTGTGCGGTGACCGTGTCTACTCAGACGACGATGATGAAGATGAAGATGCCTACTCGGACACTGATGGTGAAGGCGTGTCTGAAGAAAAGATTGTTTGCTCCCTGGAGGCGTGGCTGCTAAGGCCATGGGAATTTACTGAAGCACAACTGTTTCCTCATGTCTGACAGTGCTACCCAATGGATTAATTGTGTAATAAGTTTTTTAAGTTACAGACTTCCCTATCACATACTCCGTATGCTTACAATTTGGTTAATGCCGTTAGGAAACTTGAATGTAGTAGATCTCAGCTCTTTTTGATGCGTGGATGGTTTTCATGACAATGGAATGCATTCTCAGATACAGAAGTGATTGTTTTTTTTTCGAGAACACGCAGGAGAGCTGCGTATCTTTGCATTAAGAAGAAAATATTGTGACATTACAACGCGGACCGCTAGGGCGCACGCACCCAAACCAAATTATACAAACAGACTATACGGCCAAAAGAAACAACCAAATACATGACCAGGGGGAGCTATGCTCTCTGTCCTACTGTTGTCACCGCCGGCCACCCCATTGCCGCCATGAATCTAGCACTGGCCATTGTCCAAAGGTGACCTTCCTAGAAGATGTGCTGCACCAATTGAGCTTTGTTCTTCGCTGGCCCATTGTCAAAAGTGTGATTGTTGCGTTCCTTCCATATGCACCACATGGTCAGCATGCAGATCGAGTCCAAGCCTTTCTGCTTTGTTGCCGTGATGCCCGACTGGAGCTGCAGCCACCAGTCGAGTATGCTGTCCGCCGGCGGTGATTGATAGGCATGACCGATCGTAGTAAGAATGGCGTGCCATACTTGTCTAGAGTAGCAGCATTCGACGAACAAATGATCTGCCGACTCTAACATCTGATCACAGAGCTTGCAGCTCGTCCAAGCTTGCAATCCATGGCGATGGCGGCGGTCCTCAGTCCAAATGCGATAATGGACTGCAAGCCATGCGAAAAATTTTACCTTGAGTGGCGCACATGCCCTCCAAATCGGTTTGGCTCCGGCGAACCGTGTCGATCCTTCAAAGAACGCCCGGTAAGCAGAGCGCACTGAGTATGTGGCATTGGGCACCACTGCCATGCTATGATGTCTTCAGTCCCCGCTTGAAGCTCCACTGCTGTCACCAGCGGCCAAAGGGAGAGGTATTGCTTAATGGCGGGGATTCTGAATTGTGTAGTGATTGTGAATGTTTCTTTATAGCTATATATGTGCATTAGTTTCTATTGTCTCCAATGTAAGATTTGTGTGCTCGTTATTCTGTTTCTCGGTTCCTGAAAACTGGGATAGGATATATGGCATGCCTTTTCAAGCTTGCAGGTTTTATTTGCTCTGCTGATTGATGTACGTTCAGCACTTAGTTATACAGAGTTACAGATTCTACTAACAGCTAGTATTTATCATTTGGCCTAACCATATATGCAACTTTTGGGTGTTTCATGCCATTTTCTATGCCTTTGATAAATAGCAGTTATTGTAGATTTCGTATCTCAGAGGTATGCTTACACAACTTTCAATTGTTTGATTTTAAAAAAATCGTCCGTATGCTCACTATGCTATTCGAGGGATTCAATTGTTTGGTAATCTTGGTAAGCTTGCATGATCATCAACCGATCGATTGCTGATGTCCTGAAATGGTTTTCCCATATGAACACAAGACATAAGATGTTTTGCGTGGGAAAAGTTTATGCAGTGAAATACTAGAACTTCTGCAGGATGCCAGCAGCCCCAGAACGCGGGAAAACTGAAGCTGAAATCCGTCAGAAGCTAGAGGGCGAACCCTGAGTGATACCTAGACCAATTCTCTGAATCCAATGGGGAATGGCGCAGTTACGTTATATGGGCGACCCTCATCAGAATATGGGTGGCCGCATTTCGCGTTATTTTTGGTATGGGAGGTCTCGCAGCTCGATCAGTAGCTGAGTGTTCGTCCCAAGAAGCTTCTAGAGAAACCAAACCGGTGTTCGCAAGCTCAGATATTTTGCCTACGCCACGCCCGTAGTTTGGTACGGCCTTTATTCCTCCTACGACGCAAACTTGTTTCTGTGTCAACTACCGGCCCCTGTCGCAACTTGCAAAATGCAAATTAAAGGTGCGTTCCATTCAGGCTGTATTATTGTGCCATGTTCTATATATATAGCTACACTGTCCTATATATCCCACACGTGTGACTAGGTGGTAACAATAGTCTAGTAGGCTCCTGATCCCTAAAAAAAATTCGGAGTAATAAATAAACTCTAGAAAAAAGTTATGTTATGGAGAAACTGACAATCAGGTAGCAACTGGAACGGCCAACATGGCGTAGGATCAAAGGGCAATGCATGAGCCACATCACCACAACTGCAACGTAGCCTAGCCTAAACCATCATCGCCGCAGCTGGTTTTTACTAGCTCCTTTCCGAAACAGCCGTGCCCTACCGTTTCTATGATCTGTCTGCACTAAGCATTGCGTGGATTCTATCAAAACGCATTGCCAATCTCTCTCTGTCCAGTTTGTTTCAAACAAAAGAAATCTCTCTGTCGGCATGGATCGGAGGGTATGTTTTTCTGCGCGTCTGCATAGCAAACGGCAGCAGCTTTTGAATCGGGGCTTTCAATTTCACAGCGATTTGCCACATCATTCATGAACTGATGAACTCGTGAACTGACGGACGGTCAGTTATCTACCATATCGATCGCCAGCTCGATGAATCGATCATCCTTAGTGGCAAAGACCAGTTTGAAAAAGTTGACGCGAACGTGTCAGTTTTTTTTTTATTTCACGATGAAACACGCAAACACTTGCTACAGAGACTCCAGCTACTGCTCCTCGTAGGAGCATTTCCTTGCACAAAAGGAGTTCTTGAAGTGTGCACTCTATCTAGTCTACACGCACAAAAGTGAGGGCTTTTCAATCAGACGGCTCTAATGCGTTGCCTCTCCATTTCTCACGTTGGCTGGACTAGGACCATGCTACGGTGGGCCGATTGAAGCACGCAATGAGTTTCATGAGTTCACTTTGCGTGGCATGCATATAATCGAAAGGAATTGAAACTGCTTTTATTGGTTTTGCAACCGATTTAATTTGGTGCCAAGTTATTGATTTCAGTTTGTATTTAGGCCGAATTTCAGGGGGGTGCAACGGACGGTTATTATTAGATCATCACCGGGACACCGGCTGGCTGCCTTTACGTGTTCAGCGATTTACGGCACACAGCTATACTTCGCCGCTCCTGCTAGAGGCTAGAGCACACGCAACCAGCGCCAGCATGTCCATGATTTTTTTTAGAAAAATATTCTGTCATGTGCTGTTGTTGTATTGGCTAATGGTAAAATTTTCAATGTCCAGATCCTTGCGTTTGAATTCATGGTAAATTTTACAGTATACTTTTATTTGTTTAGACCTGTCGACTGTCATGAGATATGAGCAATTATAGGCATCTAATTATATTCTCTTTTTTCTGATTGTTAAGTTGACGCACGTTTCTGTTTGAGTTGATTGTTTCAAGATTTACAGCTTGATATATTGATGCGCATTTCTGTGCTTATTGATTGTTTTTAAGACCTCCGGCCAGCTTGATATGTCGTCTGGATTCCCGGCAAAATTCAAAGATTTTCCCTGTATTTAAGCTTCCAAGAAATTATTGAAAATAGTTAGCATTTTTGTTGCTTTGCAGTCTACACTGAACAATTATAAGCGTCTTCGTTTTCTTACTAAAGAAAATACGTATAACCAGTTTCTTCGTGTCATGTTCCATTTGTGGTTTTTTTTCACAGACGCGGAGCTTTCAGTTCGACTCTGAAACATTGTGCCTTTCAAGGTGCATTATTTTGCTGTTTTGCGATGACACAATAAAAATATGTTTGGTTCTTTTCTTCGTGAAAATACTCTCTCAGATGATACCGGTGCGAGGAAGAAATAAATACACCGAACTCATGCATAGTTTTGCTTTTCAACAGTTCTTCAAATTCGTCAACCAATTGATAAATTTGTAGAAACTAGGAGCAAACATCTGCAATACGAGAAACCAATGTATTTATTTATTTAGGAGGAATGCACCTTGAGTATGTAACCTCGAAATCTCCGGTGCACGCCATTCATATTTTCCAGAGGATTTTCCGTACCGCCTACTATATGAAATATATGCAGCTATCATTTCGTATCTGCAGGCATTATTTCGTATCCTTATTATCGAACCATGAGGTACGAGCCCTGGTTGCCGCATTTCACCTTATTATTAGTTTTCATTCCATACCATCTAGGAGTTTAAAGCAGAATACGTACAATGTTGCACGGAAGAAACTCCTGGGGCCATTGCAAATCTACATAGGATATTTCTTTTCATCGGAAGCTAAAGTCAGGCCATGCATCAAAAGGTTACTACGCGTTTATTTAAATGCGCTATTTTTGCTCCTCCTCGGTAATGCGCAATTATAGTAGCAAATATGCAAATTAAACGGAAATCAGTAAATTATTTGCCGTAACGGTTGCCAGGTCAGCAGTCAGTTGCTAGACACTCCCTATTTAAACGCTCCCTCCCTCTCACCATTTCCACCATCCACCCATCCTCTCCAAACCCCTCCTCATCTCCCACAAACCCAAAGCAGCAGCCATGGTGCTCACCATGACCACCGGCCAAGAGGACTCGCTCCTCCTGCTCCTCCTCCCGACCACCACCCCCCTCCCGCCCCTCCTCGCCGCCCTCGTCCTTGCCGCCGCCGTCCTGTGGCTCTCCCCCGGCGGCCCGGCGTGGGCGCTCTCCCGCTGCCGCCGCCCGCCGTCCGGTCCTCCCGGCGTGGTCACCGCGCTCTCCAGCCCCGTGGCGCACCGCACGCTGGCGGCGCTGTCCCGCGCCGTCGACGGCGGCGCGGCATTGATGGCCTTCTCCGTCGGCGCCACCCGGCTCGTCGTGTCGAGCCAGCCCGGCACGGCGCGCGAGATCCTCGTCAGCCCGGCGTTCGGCGACCGCCCCGTCAAGGACGCGGCGCGCCACCTGCTCTTCCACCGCGCCATGGGCTTCGCCCCCTCCGGCGACGCGCACTGGCGCGGGCTCCGCCGCCTCGCCGCCGCGCACCTGCTCGGCCCGCGCCGCGTGGCCGGGGCGGCGCACCACCGCGCCTCCATCGGCGCCGCCATGGTCTCCGACGTCGCCGCCGCCATGGCGCGCCACGGCGAGGTCTCCCTGAAGCGCGTGCTGCACGCCGCGTCGCTCAGGCACATCATGGCCACCGTCTTCGGCAAGCACTACGACGACCTGGAAACCCAAGAGGGCGCCTTGCTGGAGGAGATGGTGACCGAGGGCTACGACCTCCTGGGCACTTTCAACTGGGCCGACCACCTGCCATTGCTCAAGTGGCTCGACCTCCAGGGCGTGCGCCGCCGGTGCAACAGGTTAGTCAAGAAGGTTGAAGTGTTCGTTGGCAAGATCATCCAGGAGCACAGGGTGAGGCGTGCAAATGGAGGAGTCGCCGATGAGTTCACCGGTGATTTCGTCGACGTTCTCCTTGGCCTCGAGGGAGAGGAGAAGATGTCAGATTCAGACATGATCGCTGTTCTTTGGGTAAGATAAGTTTTTTTTTCTTTTTTCGTGCGTTAGTGTAAAAAAATAGATGCTCTAATTTACAACGATTTTATTTTCTGTTTATTATTATGGAAAATGGTTGCATTGGATTCACGCACGTTTTGTTCTGTTGCTTTTATTTTGGTCAGGAAATGATCTTCAGAGGCACCGACACGGTGGCGATCTTGATGGAGTGGGTCATGGCGAGGATGGTGCTGCACCCCGACATCCAGGCGAAGGCGCAGGCGGAGCTGGACGCCGTCGTTGGCGGCGGCGGCGGCGTGGCCGACGCCGACGTGGCAAGCCTCCCCTACATCCAGTGCGTGGTGAAGGAGACGCTGCGCATGCACCCGCCGGGCCCGCTCCTCTCGTGGGCCCGCCTCGCCATCCACGACGCGCACGTCGGCGGCCACCTGGTCCCCGCCGGCACGACGGCGATGGTGAACATGTGGGCCATCGCGCACGACCCGGCCATCTGGGCCGAGCCCGAGGCGTTCCGGCCCGAGCGCTTCCAGGAGGAGGACGTGAGCGTGCTCGGCAGCGACCTCCGCCTCGCCCCCTTCGGCGCCGGCCGCCGCGTCTGCCCCGGCAAGATGCTCGCGCTCGCCACCACCCACCTCTGGATCGCCCAGCTGCTGCACCAGTTCGAGTGGACCCCGGCGGCGGCCGGCGGCGGCGGCGTCGACCTGTCGGAGCGCCTGAACATGTCGCTGGAGATGGCGACGCCGCTGGTGTGCAAGGCCGTGCCCAGGGTCCAAGCCTAAGCTGTCGTCTTCCTCCATGCACGGCCTCGTCGTCTTCTTCAGTTGGCGTCTCTCCGAAGTCCGAACCAAGGATCGGAAGCTACCAAATGGTCGCCATGCATGGCGTCGTGGGAGCTTACCCTATATAAGTTGGTGTGTCCATGCATGCCTCAGCTCCTAGGCTGTGGCTTGCTAAGTTTTGTGTGATTCGTCGTGTCTGGGAATAATTTGGTGAGTCGGGTCAATTATATGGGTTATGATAACGAACTTGATATTAATAGTTTTGATATAAATTCGATGGAAGTCCTTTTTTCAATATATAAATCCAAGTTATTATCTATTACTTCATATACTTGATGGTTCTGATTTCCTTGCTGATTGCTGCATCATCACCATGCATGGGCTTATTGCACTGAACAGTCACATTTTGTTTTCGAGCAGCGGCCCCATGTTCAGCGGTCACTCAACATCATTCACATGTGCATAGAGACCGGCTACATATATATGCATGCATACGAGACGAATAGTGTGTGCCTAACAGACTATACCGTGTTCATGCTACTCTGCCTGCCCAATTCATGCATGTTCATGCTATTCACGCTTCATCCTGGCAGTAAGAACATTACTCATGCATTGTTCTGATGCTGCTTATATCAGCTTTATTTTAGACTTGGTCATCTGCGACGGGTTTGGTTATTTCATCATCTGAATCCTTTTTCTATGGGATCTGAATCTCGAGGCATGTGTTCTCACGAACTCAGAGCTCAGAGCATCAGATTCAGACCAGCATCTTCATTTTGACATTGTTCCATACGATTGGGCAGATTACTGATATTTCCCCGCACTGCTACCATGCAATGCTTTGCATGTCTTTTCATAAACAGAGGTGTACTAGACCATGCAAAAGTTAGAAATTTATACTCGTAAAGAGGTACCTGGACAAGTGGACACACGAAAAATTTATAACCAGGAAGGTTCCGAAATTTAGTTTGTGTGTGATGATCTCCTAGTATCTGCCAATGCAAAGGCTGTAAAAAGTCTCATATGGTTTTCAATATGGGTGTTTGGGCAATCTGTGAAGGCAAAGGGGATTAAGAGATATGAATATATGATATGGCCACTCTCATACTGTGGAGAGAAAATATTAGTTTACTTTCTGCTCTCTGCTCCCATGATCCCGAAAGCTGACTTGGGTAGAAGTCAGTGATTGTAAAACCATCTTTATTAATCGACGACCAGTCAGACTCAGATCATGATCATCTTTGATATCTGCCAACAAATCAAGAAATTAGCTTGCTCCTAACCTCCTAGCTACGGAGTACATATAAAAAAGGAAAAACAAACTGCTCTGATTGCCCAGTCAACTCCTACTGGCAACTAGGCTGGTCACAGCTGAAGATTCGATCAAAGATCATCTGACGGCAACAGTCGCAATCCAAGGCATAAATAAAACTGATAATAGCTGCAGTTCAGTGCCTGACTGCCTGTACGGCTGTACATTCAAATAGGCTCTGCATTTGCCATGATTCATGGAAGTAATCGAAGTAAAACGCTGGGAAACAGAGCAAACTGTTTCATGGAAGGAAACCGGGCGCCGGGTGCAGAGTGTTTCTTTTTAATGGCCTGCACGCAGTGATCTGTTTCGTTTGAGGAAACCGTGATCTGCTTCGCAGTGGTTCGGCTACTGACCGTTTACGTAGTCTACCTTCAGGGGTTTAGCAGTGGGGGAAAAAAACTTCTGGGAGATGAACGAATCCAAGGTGTAGTATAGCTTGTCAACCTGCTTGCTTCTCAACTTTGTCAACTAGGTGCCTAGGCATCAGCATCCTTGTGAGACTGAACCTGAACCTTATCAGAAACGATACGGTTCCACACGGCCATCCCAAATCAAGAACCAAATGATATGATTCCACCAATGCAGATTCAGGGGGAAAAAAGAATGATATGATATGATTCCAGCTTTATTTCACCTCTGCCCTTTGTTCTCTTTTCTCTCGGATCCAAATCTCCGTGACATTTGCCCTCAAAGGGAAAGATGGCAATAGTGTTTTCTGACGGAAATGGGAAGACCCTATCGGAACGTGTTCGGTGTGAGGCTTGTGGGCGCCAGTGTCTCTCATCATTGGCGCGATCTGCAGGTGTGGGCGAGACTCCGAGCGATGGCAGACATCTGGGCTCGCGGGAAACAGGGCGTCGGCGGCGGCGGTTGGTCATGTCGTGGATCTATGATCTATCTAGTCTGAAAGAAAGCTGCTATGAGATGAAGGCAGCGTCGTGTCAGTCTCAGCGAGGAACATGATCAGCTCGGGGCCTCAGGTCATGAGCCATGAGCCACGCGCACTTGCACTCCCCGCGGCCGACGACCGCACTGCGGCGGACGGGACGGGACGGAGCCCATGCATCTCGCCATCGCCAGTTGCGAGATCAAGCGGCCGGTGCGGCGGACGGACACGGCGGTGCGGCCGTGATGGGCACTGGGGGGCAGGACGTGACATGCCGGGCTCGCCAACCACGGGCGGGGCGGATCGGGATACCGCGGCGGAGGGGCTTGCTGGCCGTTGCGGCCTTGGCGGCCGTCTTGCGACTTGCGAGTTGGCTGGCTCTCGAAACCGAGAATCGGGCCGCCACAAAGGCCCGGGTTTCGCGGCGGTTCGGTCGACTCGAGAGAAGGGGAAGGGCCGATTCAAACGGGCCGCATAGCACACGCGCCCTCCACGGCGGTTGTTGCTGGGCCTCCTGGGCTTGACTGTGAATACTCCTATGCACACGACACTGTCCTGTCGGTAGAGGGGATCGTTACCAATTCCGTCGTGTGTTGGAGCTAAAGCTACGCTGTAAAATGCCACAATACGAGTGTTATTATCATCGTTTTCCAGGTGACGTCCATTCTCTTGACATATATAGTATCTAACTTCTTATGTATGAAAAAAACACTGGCCAGCAAGAGCCCCTGTGTACTGTTACCGTGATTTTTTTCAGCTGTGCAAGCATGGGTCAAGACTGAGTTACTACGCGTGGCACGTAGCAGGGGTGTCGTCAATGCCTTGGCAAGATTTTGGCCTGACCATATCCACGCATGAAAGAAAGGATCGGCGCCGGCAGTTACTGAATGTTTCAATCCTATCGATGATTAACGTGTGTCTGTGAACCCGTCAGCAATTTAACTTTTTACCAACCTCTGCCACATCCTACCTTGACTTTGATTTGGAATTACCGACTCCGAGCGGTGGTGTCCTGGCCATCGTGCGCTACTGAAGGGATTGGTTTGTCTCAGTGCAACCATGCAACTATGCATCAGACTGATGGGCTACTGAAGTGTATGCTACGAAAAGTGTCTAACGAATTAATTCCTGATAGCTTACCAGCCACTGCATACTGGCGCAGCGAAGCGCGCCTACCATCCTCGACAAAAATCTCTCGGTCTATTTGTCGAAAATTATATTCTTTGCACGAAGGGAAGCCACACGCACGAGTCCTCAAAAATTCAAAATGCAAGCCTGTAGCTCTCCTGTCATCATGTGCCCAGCTGTCACCGCCACGCAATTGGAGAGTGCAGGAGCGAATCACCTCCCGCCCATCCCTTTCCGCCGTCCGGCGTCGCCGACTGCGCCGTCGCCTCGATCTGACCGAAGTAACTTCCCACGCTCTCGTTCCTATCCCCTCGCCGGCGTGGCCACGCAGGAGCTACCGGCACGATCTCTATCGGTCGCTCTCGCTCACCAACCGTCGCGTCGCTGGGCTAGTGGGCTACCAGCTCCGCAGCCCGCATCTCTGACTATTTCTAGGGGGGATGCGGGAGTTGGCGAGGGACTCGCAGCGGTGGGGAGGCGGGACGGCCATGGAGGAGGGAGGCGAGCACACGAGTCTTCTGGTCAAGGTACGGCGATCCCTACTGCCTAGGTCGGTTCCCCTTCCGCTGAATCCGAGCTAGCTTTTCTTTGCTAATTAATGGTTTCTTTCCTGGGTTGGGGACTCGGGCTCGCCCAAAAGGGCCAAAACGGGATTTGGATATCCGATTGGGAGTAAGCATTGTGTACGGCGTACTGGGGAGTGAACAGGCTGAAAAGCATCTGAATGTATGCATGTTAGACTGTTTGATGATGAGAATAGTAAAGTCAACATGGCAGTATGTCTTGCTGTGTTGTTGGGGGAGAACATTGAATTTTGTAGGCCGTGGAGTCCACGCATAGACCTACATGTGAAGTCGTTTCTTATATTGTTCAGGATTTGAAAACCGGGAGAAATCATCGCAATTTCAGTGCTTGTTTCTTTCTTGTTAGCGTTGACTGTAGACCTTAGATGAATAGACTTTATTTCAGAAATTCATCAAATAAACTGTTGGGGAAAAAGAACTGTTGACCCATGAGGAAGATTATGGTCTCATGGTAATACCTGCCTTCCTTCAGGATGATGCATCATGTCATGGGGAAGCATCGCAAAGTCTACTGGATGCGTGCCAAGGGCCACAACATAAAAGCAAACATTCTGACTGGAGAGCGCCATTGCTCATCCTGGGTGAGTCATGCTGTCCCAAGTGTGGCTTTTATTCTGTGTGTTGGAATATTGTTCTTTGAAGCCATCTCAATATCTGGTAACCCCTATGACTCTTTTACATTCTTTAGCATGATATCATCTGAGATGTTTGATTGCTTTGCATTTTCTGGCTCCTGGTGTAAGAAGGGCTATTCATGGCCTCCTTGTCACAGTTCCTACAATTAAGCTATCCATGGTTATCGGATTAATTTCCTAAGTGATATTCTTCTCGGTTTTGTGGCTAAAGGATAGACGAAACAACCATTTAAAAACAAAGTGTTGTGTAACAATCAAATTGCATTTTTCATCTATTGAGATGATGATGATCACCTAACATCATGCAGGAGTGGAATGCCTGGAGAGCATGGCTTTCAATGGCATCGGGACAAACCTAGTCATATATATCCGTTCAGTTCTCCATGGTGGTATTGCTTCCAGTGCATCAACCGTATCTCTTTGGTATGGGACGAGCTTCTTTGTGCCAATACTTGGAGCCGCCATAGCAGATACTTACTTGGGAAATTACAAGACAGTCTTGATCTCCCTTGTCATGTACCTACTTGTAAGATCAGTCTCTTACTGCTCAGATTCTGCTTCTTGTACACTCTTCATTTCTTTTTCTGTAGACTATTTTAGATAACTGACCATTCAGGTGATGCACAATTTTGCATATTTTTCTAACGAGATGCCAATGCTCATTGCAGGGCATGGTACTACTTACAGTTGCAACATTTGTGTCCTCTACTTCAGCCTTGTGCAGCATGAGCCCATGCCTGTCACCAAATGGAACTCAAAATCTGATTTTCTTTGTTGGTCTGTATATCACTGCTGTTGGATGTGGAGGACTCAGATCTGCATTGCTTCCATTTGGTGCAGACCAACTCGTCAGTGAGCATGGTTTAGATATCAAAAAGAGAAGGAGTTTCTTCAGTTCATTCTATATATGTGTCATCTTTGGTGTGATTACTTCTGGGACCATTATAGTTTGGATTCAGGAAAACGTGAGCTGGGCTATAGGGTATGGAATTGCCACTGCATGCATAGGTCTTGCTTCCATAGGATTTCTGCTGGGAACACCAATATTCCGACAAGATAAGCCTTGTGGTTCTCCAGTGAAGAGTATCTTCCAGGTTATTGTTACCTCTTTTAGGAACATGAACTTGGAAGTTCCAGCTGATAGCTCTCTTCTGTATGAGGTCAGGAGCAACCACACACAAGGGACAAAACTAGCTCACTCTGATGATTTTAGGTACATTTTTTTGTTGCTTACCATGAGATACTTGTATATATGGTAACATTTTCGTTTCTCCTGATTTTTAAAATCTTATTGAAGTAATAATACAGTGGTAGTTGGTTGTTAATTACTTTTCTGAAAATTCTCAGACTATAAATCTCATGTGTCTTATGATGTGAACTTAGAAATTAGTAAGCGTTCCTGAAACATGAAAACCAATGTGAATTGCATGTTCATTTGATTGGTGTTCGCTTGCTATCCTGTACTTATCTAATCACCTGACTTGATGTTTTGTCTCAGGTTCTTAGACAAGGCAGCAGTTATTTCTGATCTGAGCTTGGCCAGTGAATGCACGGTTACTGAAGTTGAGGAACTGAAAATATTACTCCGCTTACTCCCAATATGGGTGACTGGAATTTTCTTTGGTGCTGCAATTTCTCAAATGCACACAACTTTCATTCAGCAGGGAACTGTCATGAACACCAAGATTGGCTCCCTGTCCATTCCACCAGCATCCTTGTACTCATTTGAAGTGATATGCGTCGCGCTCTGGGTTCTTTTTGTGAACAAATTGGTTGTACCGGGAACCCGGACGTACTTTGCAAACGGTGCAGAGCTCACACAGTTGCAGTGGATCGGGATAGGTCGTTTCCTCATGATTTTTGCCATGGCAATGGCCGCACTTCTAGAAACAAAGAGGCTACAAAGTGTTCGGGAGGGGGAACTGCTAAGCATTGCATGGCAGCTTCCACAGTACTTTGTTACCGCTGGGGCCGAGTGCTTCTCTATCATCACTCAGCTGGAGTTCTTCCACGGCCAGGCACCAGACTCCATGAAGAGCATGTTGACGGCATTCGCGTTGCTCACCACTGCTCTTGGCAACTACTTGAGCTCAGCCATAATCACCTTCATTGCTGGGGTGACCACGGTATGGCAAAGCCCGGGATGGATACCTGATGATCTGAACAGAGGTCACCTGGACTACTACTATTGGTGTTTTGCAGCTCTCTCATTGGCAAATTTTGTTGCATATCTGTATTTTGCTAGTAAATACAAATTGAAGAAAGTTATTATCAGCTAACATCACTTGAGGAAAGTTGTTATCAGCTAATACCACTTGTATATCACCAGGTGTAATATACGAAAATGTTTATATTTATTCGCTATTTATAGGCCACTGAAGGACCTATCTCCCATATATAGTCGTCTTGTTTCTCAGGATTCAAGAGAATGTGTAAATGTTAGGAGAAACATAGATATTGTTTCTGTAATAGCCATTCATTCACTCTGCTCATGGAGGGATCAGTTTGATCCGGTTCAGTTATATGTGACCGCAATGCAGAATTGCTAGTGAAAAAAGTTTAATGTAAACATAATTTTTGCAAGCATCCAGGATTTTGGAATATAATCACAGTTGACCATCCGGAAATGCAACAGAAAAAGGTAAAGAGATGAAGATTTTATCCATCTTGAATCCTCGGTTAGGAGCCGGCAGTCAGGCACAGCATCAGCACGAAACGCCACTCCCTACTTCAGCACAGCCGTGAACCAATTTATCTGTAACAGCCGTGAGCCACGATCGGTGCATGCCACTCTTCTATTGGCCCAGCACTCCTCCAGCTTCCAGTATATGATATCCAATGGTTCCTCCAGAACCAGGAAACCAACAAGCGCTAATACCGCTCCAAATGCTGCAGTACAGTCGCGACCACATGCAAGGATCCGGTTACGCAGACAAGGCTGGGACATGCGTTGTCGCTGCAGGCACCACCTCTGCTCTCAAGGATGAGCCTGGAGGCAGCCCTGATCAGGTCACAGGAAAACGGCACTAAGTCGTCCTGGCACCCGATCATCACTGTGGGTTTTCCAGCGAAGCTAGATGATGATCTGGCAAGGTCTGCAACATGCTCTGGAGCCTCGGCGCCGCTGATGGTGCCAATGTCCACGCAATCGATGCCCAGGTTGCATGCCGCGGCAATCCATACTTCTTTCAGCGACAGAGCTGGCATTGCACGGGAGGCTCCTCCAGCGATGTTAGCCTCCGTCAGCAGCACCACATCGGGCCTTGAACCTGCAGCAAGTTTCAGAAAGTTACACGAACTTCAAAACTAACGCAAAATTGTACACCAACACGTGTGGGTTTCAAATGCTCAGGAAAGGGATGAATCGTCCTGGTACCTGATAGAAGCTGTTCAGCAAATGCAAGATGCTCCTTGTCATTAGCCATTCCGACAACAAGAGCCACAGGCCCTTCCAGTCTGACAGTCTCTATCACGTCTGACAAGGCCTTTGCTGATGCCTCAGTATGAGCTGGAAGATACTCCGAACATCAGCAGATGGAAAAAATAAAACATACTGAAAACAATTTAGGGTACATTACAGTATATATACAGTACAGACCTCCGTCGATAAGTACGGTGCATGCTCCATCAAGCCCAAGCACCGAGGCTTCCTCTTGTGTAAGAAACTGGCTTCTCCCAGGAAGTTGTGTCTCCTCTAAGCCAGCTTGAATTGAAGCATCGGAAATATTCCATCCTTAGCTTCCCAAATCCATGCGATTGGAGGAATAATAGATCAGCCAGTGCTTGAAGTACAACAGATAAACAAAGAAACAAAGACACAAACAAATAACCAGATAGCACTTGTGGCATTAAGGCTGAAGTAACTTTGCTTCGATCAAACTGGACAGATGCACTGCCAGCAAATTGCCTTGATAGTATCATTACCTAGGTTACGGAGACATAGAGCTGTGCAAGAAGCTGTAACAGCATTCTGGCGTTGATGATCTCCCAGCAGCTGAAGGTTTATGTCCGACAATTCAATGGACTGAAAAAGCATAGTTTGCGTTAATCAGCCAGATTTTTGAAAATAGATGGGAACCTATCAATTCAGATGAAATAGGTGGGGTTTATGATGTAATTCACCAATGTCATATCATTTGAAATATTGATGCTGATGTCACAACGTTGATATGGCTTTCCATTATCCCAATCTATGCATTTTGTAATGCTCCTGATGCCAGGATCACAGGCAGATATCACGGGAGACTGGGTCAAGAATGCCCTGTCATGAATAATTTGCTCAATATCCGCCGGAAACGGTCCACCAATCACAACCTGAAAGAATGTTCTATATCCAGGTTACATCTTGTCTAGTTAAAAACTCAATGTCAGTGTGCTCATTTTGAACATGCATGCTATTTAGTTTCAGGCAGTAGAGTGTGTGTGTGGGTGTGTGTTGGGTCTCTGTATGACTCTCTTCTTCTATTAATACAATGATGCGCAGTTCTCCTGCGTATTCGAGAAAAAAAGAACATGCATGCTATGTTAAAAACTTGGAATATGAGTGAAGGAAAGGTTTAAGATCAAAATTCCAGAACAAATTATAATGATCGGAAGGATTTGAGGAAGGTAGTAAATACGGGGATACTGGAAGAGGAAGGGTTCCTAATACTGCTGTTCCTTGCAAACAGTGCAATGTTACAAAATCCAAGCTACAATGCCACATCTGAGGAAGCTAACAACTACGATGTTGCCGAAAGAAACAAATCTGAGAATCAATCATTCCAGGGAAAGAATAAACAAGAATAACTCAATAAGGAAATGGCCGTCATGTTCAGTCATACTTGTCACATACCATGGCAGATCGTATGAAAAGCATAATATTATACAACTGGACAAAAGTCTTTTGGAAAGACTCAAGAAAAAGGTAACATCTTTCTTATGTTACTGAACAAAGTCAAGATCAAGATTCCAACGCAATGGAACAGGAGTGAGGAGCAGGGTTTGTCATACCAACCATTTAATTCAAGTAAAAAATAAGTTCAAGACACATTCAAGTTGGCTATAAGCTAATTATATAAACAGGAGCAACTAGATCCTGGTAGACATGCAAAAGGAAAATGATAAGAGAATTACATAACTGGTCGTCCTTGTTTGATGATTCCAGACTTTGCTATAGCTATGCTTTGCAGGGAGCCACCCAATGCAGCCAGATGCTCTCTCCCTACTGTTGTTATGACAGATGCTGCTAATTCAGTACTCTGTATGACATTTGTGGCATCTCTAGCTCCACCAAGGCCTGCCTAGGAAATAAATAGACAAATGCAAGCATTACTGAGATCATTTGTGCAACCATGAAAGTTCAGGTTCAGTGTAATTTAGAGTCAGCAAGGACAGATGGTATTAAGAATGCAACTCAATGTTGATAAGCAAGGCCCTTTGCATTCAAGGCCAACTGGCCCTAAGCTCGTTGTCCTTATGTTCATTTGATATCATATTATATTATAGCGAGATCCATCCAGAAAGCAATCACTGGTACTTTGGTAGTGCTAACCAAGCAGAACTTTTTAACTTATTAGCACTATTTCCTTCAATCCAGTATCTCATGTGCCGGTTGGCAGTTGGCTTACAATCCCAAAATATATCAGTTGCCTATTCTACATTCCTAGCAGCACACTCTTGTGGCTTCTGTTTGGCGTAATATAAGTTCATATTCCTATCTAAAATATGGCAGGCCAATTCAGTCTAGAGAACATCCTATAGACTCTCGCAACTTGGACCAATTCAGTAGCATGGCCCTTGGCAGGATCCCTATCTAAAATATGACTACCTCTTCAGTTAGCAATGTGTCATCATTCTGGAAGAGTCCAAGTCAAGGCCTGACTGACCATACAAGATATCATTGATTTTTATTCGGTGATTAAATCTCATTACTCCCTATTCCAGCCTTGACATTTAACAGTGATGAACATAAAACTTGAGAGGTCATACAAGGGAGTAATAGATGTTCCATAACTTACTTCAACGATGGCAATGTCAACATTTTCTCGTGAGAATATAAGAAATGAGAGAGCAGTAAAAACCTGCAAAAGCACGCAGAAAATCATGACTATGACTAGATGAGAAACAAAACATGAAGAGATTCAATGCCAATAGTATTGGAGTCTACCAAAAAATTCCCATCAGCTGTTGGCAATAGCTATTTGGTTATTTGCATGTGTAATAGAACAGTAAACTATCATACAAGAAAGAGGCAGGTTACATTTTTAAAAAAAAAAAACTACCTCGAAATGTGTCAGGGCTCCCTTTTCTGATTTTATCGATTCATCAATAGCTTCCTTGGCCTTATCAAAAAGATCACTCAGCAGTCCAACTGGGACGGGGCCTCCATCATGTCCAACAGAAATTCGTTCTCGTATTGTTAGAAGATGTGGGCTGCATAGAAGACAGAATTATAGCAGTATTTATACAGAAGAAACCCAGGGAACTGAACAATTACAAATGATTTAGAATAGATGGTTGAGATATAACACCTTGACATAGAGCTCAACATGAAAGGAGAAAGATAGTACTCAAAACTAGTTTGCTAGAAAACAAGATCCAGCTCCCTAAGAATGGAACATGACAGAGCTAACATAGAGAAAAATACTTGTTTTATATACACCTCATTCGATCAAAGCTTCTTAAAAATACTACATTTTGCTCCTGCCTACCTCTTTGAACTATCAACAGGCCCGTCTGGGCTATTTCTCTCTTTAATACACTTTTTACTTTCATTTTGATACCCTCTTGTAAAAATTGATATCAGTTGACAGAGGCTAAAAGCCTAAAGCCATTTTGTCTATGCTGTTTCACAAGGACTAACTTGTTTGAGCAAACAATCATGAATCCGTTAGCGTCCCTGTCTCCAACATAGAGGCACCACATGAATCGATATAGCTGATAATGAGTTAAGATTACCTGGAATAACAGCCCACATTGTAGCCTTGCTCCCTCATGATACTGGACAGGAATGCAGCAGTAGAACCTTTCCCCTTGGTGCCAGCGATATGCACAGCCTACAAACACAACTAATGAGCTAATCCTTGCATTCACCGCACTGTCTTTGATTGTGTCATCCATTGAAGCCGCAATGTTTCTGTGTTATTAGTCAGCGAGATGAGGGAACGGGGGGCCTCACCGGGAAATGGGTGTGGGGGTCGCCGAGCCGGCGGAGGAGGCGGCGCATGCGGCCGAGGTCGAAGCCGTCGTCAGAGTCGGTGCCGGCGCCGCGCGGCACGCCCGAGCGCTCGTAGTTGCGCAGCCGCTCCATGTACTCGAAGAAATCCCCGAGCTGGCCCTCCCCGTCGCCTCCGGCCATCGCGGACAGGCCGCGGCGGCCGCTGCTCCCCCGCAGCAGGCCTCGGGGGAGGCGGAGGGCGACCGGGAAGCGGCCGAGCATCCGTCGGGGCCGTGCTGCGAGCGCCGCGGCGGGAGGCGCCGGAGGGCGCGCGGTCGCAGCCGTGGCGCTCAGATGCGGCAAATCGGGCGCGCGCCTCCACTTGGTGGCTTGTTGCTAGGGCTTGTGCTGGTGATAGGCCTCGCGCTTCCGGCTGAGACGGGAGGTGGGGAGGATGCCGGCGTCGAGGGCCGGACCGCCGCCGCCGGAGGACTGGAGGAGGAGAATCCGACGAGGGAAGGAGGAAAGAGAGAAGAGGGAGACCAAACCAGGGGGTTTTCTGCAGATAACCATAGCTTTCCATCCTGACCGTCCGATCTCTGATCGGCGGTTGATGTTGCCCTTGGCGCGTTTAGACCTCGACAGAATAGACAGCAGAAGCGAAACCTCCCAAACCCTCCCCGACTCGACTCCCCCCGATCTCCGCCGCTCCAAAATGTGGCGCCGCCACCTCCTCCGCCGCCTGCTCCCATCTCCGGCGGCCGGCGCCGCCGCGGCCACGCCCCATTCGCCCTTCCTGCGCCACCTCTCCACCGCCACCACTCCCACTCCGGCCAACTCCCTCGCTTCCTCCCTCGCGGCGGCGCTCGCGGCGCTCTCCACGACCCCGCCGCCCGTCACCACCCCGGACGCCTACTTCTCCCTTCATTTCTCCGACGTGCGCCCCACCAACGCGCTCCTCGCCGAGGCGCTCGCGCTCTCCCCGCCCGCCACCTCGCGGGCCGCCGCGGACCTCTTCCGCTTCCTCGTCCGCCGCCGCTCGCTCCACCCCTCCGACGGCGCGCTCGCGCCCGTCGTCCGCCACCTCGCGCGCCGCCGCGACTTTCCCGCCGTGCGCGCGCTCATCCAGGAGTTCCCCGCCGCGCTCGGGCCTGACACGCTCGAAGCTTACCTCCACCAGCTCGCTAGAGCCGGTCGCCCCACGGACGCCGTCAAGGTGTTCGACGAATTGCCTGAGCAGCTCCGTAACCTCGAGGCTCTCACTTTGCTGGTCTCCTCCCTTTCTGCTGAGGGCTTTCCTTCGCACGCAGAGCGTGCTGCCAAGAAGGTCGCCAATGAGATCTTCCCAAATGACAATATCTGTACCTGGCTGATTTCTGGTTATGCCAATGCTGGAAAGCTCGACCATGCGCTGAGGTTGATTGGTGAGACACGCCGTGGTGGGTTTCAGCCAGGGTTGGATGCATACAATGCTGTTCTTGATTGTGTCTGCCGGCTCTGCCGCAAGAAGGACCCACTGAGGATGCCCGTTGAAGCAGAGAAGTTCTTAGTTGACATGGAGGCCAATGGCATTCCCCGGGATGCAGGGACATTTCGGGTGCTGATCACAAATCTTTGCAAGATCCGCAAGACGGAGGATGCCATGAATCTCTTCCGCCGTATGGGTGAGTGGGGATGCTCACCAGATGCTGACACATACTTGGTGCTCATCAGGAGCTTGTACCAAGCTGCTCGGATTTCAGAGGGGGATGAGATGATGGTGTGGATGCGGTCTGCTGGATTTGGAGATAAACTTGATAGGAAGGCATATTATGGATTCATCAAGATTTTGTGTGGGATTGAGAGAGTTGAGCATGCTGTCAAGGTATTCCGTATGATGAAAGGATATGGGCATGCTCCTGGAGTAAAGTCATATAGCTTGCTGATTGAGAACCTGACTAGGCACAACCTAGGGGATCGTGCAAATGCACTGTTTAGGGAGGCAGTTGCACGTGGTGTAACTGTGGTGCAGGGAGATTATAAGATTGACAAGAGGTATGTGAAGGCAAAGAAGGAGAAGAAGGTGAAGAAGAGGCTCACTTTGCCAGAGAAGATGAGATTGAAGAGCAAGAGGCTATACAAGCTCAGAATGAGCTTTGTCAAGAAGCCCAAGCGTCGAATGCTCCGGGCTTAAGCAAACTTTTGGGTAATTTTTTGATTCATGCTGCTTTTATTACTCTTTTCATGATACTATCTTTGCTTAAGCATGACTGGATGGTGATAATTCTGAGGGCCAGTCCAGTGTTTTATGTTAGTTGTTTATCCTGCATTGTATCTTACTTCATCACACTTGAACTATGAAAGCACAATGAAAGCTTGTTTTTCTGATGGTTCCTGTATGCAGATTGAGGACTATGTTTATAATCTATTCTTTTGTGCCATTCTACTTAAAGATGGGTGGCAGAAGCCTAGTTTCTTTATGTATGTGTGGAAAACAAGCTCTAAGGATGAGTTTGCTAATTAATCCATCGATATGGTACTGAATAAGCTGTTAAGTCAGGAATTATAGGCAGGAAGATTTTTTTTTGGAACCACGGAAGTTAGCAAGTACTATCCCAAAGCAGCAGATAGTTTTGTTTGAGTTCAATTGCCCAACCCAGTAACCAGTAGATCAGTCATGGACTCATGGGTTCCTAATAACTGGTAGATGAGTCAGGGTATTAGCAATTTTGTTGTCCTAACATTGTTTTTTTCTTGCCCTTTTCATCAAACTGGCTACTTTTTATTGTTTGTTTAATCCACTGAAGCTGTTTGCATAGATAAAATACTTTAAATTTTGGCACATTCAAAATGACTCATGGTTAAGTCAGATGTTTGATAAAATAAATACCTTAGATTTCATGGAAGGCAAGGTGCATTACTTAATCCCAATATTTTTGAAGCTACTCTTTCTAAGGACTGTGGGACTGTCGGTAGATGCAAATCTAAAAGAAATTGAATATACAAAAGGAACTAAACTTGCTTCATTGTTCCTTATCCAAGTTAGCATGCCTTTCTGCCTGCAAAAAACCCGCACACACTGGAATTTTCTTCTTCATTTTCATTTCCCCGCAGTCTAGTCTGCCATTGAATAACATTTTACATCACAGAAGCTCCCTTTCTATGAAACAAAATTATGGGCAGTGCTCAAGTCCATGCTTTGCACTGTGAAATACATATTATGAATGACTCCATTATGTGTTGCCAAGGTTTCTCTGACGCTTACACTCTAGATGTCTAGTCCTTCTGGTGTTCTGATATATATAATCATGACTGGAGCATATTCCAATATTCCATACTGTAGGAGTGCTAATCTATCCAGTTTCTTAAGTTCCCCTTTGGCACCAGGGCATATTCTGACCTACGTGTTTAGAATGTACTGAGCCCCACCACTATTTGTGGTTCCAACTTTCTGTATTGTATCATATCATGAGCTTGACTTTACAAACCTAGCTTCTCACCATCCAAGGCAATGCCTTTAACTAACTGAACCATCATATTTGGACCAGGGGCATCTTTAGTGTTGAACATATGGAATATGCTCTGGTCATGCGACATGTTCCTTGACCTTAATTTTACATATTCTTAATCGGAATTCTAAATTGTCGTCACTGTGTTTATGAAGTTGCAAGTGCTCAACTCATATGTGTGACTATGTTTGATAGAGGCAGCACTTATATATGCCCGCAGATAGCTGAAGCTAAAGATAGATGAGAATCATATACCGTAATAGAGCCTAGAGGCCAACATCACTATATAGGGATTTCCCCTATCATCTCATCTGTTTGATTCCAGTTTGTCTTGGTTTTATTTCCCATAGCAGAAATTCACATCGTTATCATGTGTGTGTGCTCTTTTGCGTAAAATACCTATGCATCTTTCTGCAACTGTTACTAATGGTTTGTAATTGTGTATCAGTTTGGTTTGGAGCGGATGATCAAGGGAAGGGAAACATCATTGGGATTCGAGTTATAATCCAGAAGATCGTAAAATTGTTGTCTTTGACTTGTGCCTGCCATTGTGAGTTGCTATCCAACAGCAATATTTTCCAATGTGAGGGGCTGAGGGCTTTGCATGGTTTCACTTTTCAATTGATGGATTGGTGTCTGGTGATGTTTGGTGCAACTCCTTGCGTATTTCATTAGCATAAATAATGTACCATTTTACTTTTTATTTACCCTTGCCATTTTCTGTACACCCTAGTTTTCATAGAAAGCATTAGAACTCTGCAACAACCGAATGCTCAAAACTAACTGGACCACCTCATGCTAAAGAATTCCCGTTGTTTTTATGCGCGGAAATGTATTTTACCAATTTACTCTAGTGCTTGATCTTCCACGTGAAGATCACCTGTTTTCACTCGCTGAAAATTGTTATGCTCTAAACACCTGCTTGATTTCTGCACGTCACGTCAGAGTTTAGGTCTCGGCAAATGTGGGTTGCATTGCTGGGACCAGGATGAGTAGGAACAGTAAGTGCTGCACAATCATGCAGAGACCCGTTCCTTTCCCAGATTTCCATCAGGTAGGTATGACTCTTTTCTTGTATGCAACTTTATACACCTGGTTTGCGTGCACTGGTTCCTCTTTTCGTGAGCTCTCATTTCATAAACCAATCTCGGATCAAGCTGCTGTCATCCGCACCATCATAGAGGGCCTCTCTCTCGTACGCTTGGAGATAACATAAACTAGGGGCTTCTGGGACCCTGCCCCTTGTCTCCATTGCAGTAGCCTGTTCTCTGATGCACCCAACAAGTGCTTCACTGAGTGGCAACCGAAAAAGATGTGCAAAAGACTTGCAAAATAAAAAATGCTCTCGATCTGATATAAAACCAAATATCCACCAGGTCTCTATCGGAATTCGTGTGATATCTTTTCGCGGTTGCCCGATCTAAAATTCCCGGAGAAATGCACGGTGCCGCAGCCAAGAATTTTGCTGCTGGTTTACGATGCAAATCAGGTAAAGCGATAACGAGTTCCCGTGTGCCCAAATTTGATGATTTTTTGGACGCTGCAGTGAGGAATTCGACAGGCCACCAACCTTGGACCCTGCCCATTTTACATGCACCCCCGTCGCCGCTGCCACACCCCAAATACTGGTGACCGTCTCCTGTGCATAAATGGACATCAGTGAAGCTGACAGCGATGGATATGGCCGGGAATTATTGGGGGTCACACATCATATCCTTTCCAACGCGATCTCTTATCAGAAACAGGCTCTGCTGCTGCTGCTGCGTGCCCTTACCTAAAACATGGCCTGATTCGCCGCTATCTTGGCCGTGTTTCTTTGCTCCAGGCAAAGAATTGCCAAAAGAAATCTTGTCTGCATGGAGAACTAAATAAAGTCTATTTGCAAAACTCATTTAGGGATGAGTGCAACTTTGCGCGACGAATCTAATGAGCCTAATTAATCCATGTTTTGCTACAGTAGTGCTACAGTAATCATTCTCAAATCGTGCGGTCAAAGGCCTCATTAGATAGATCTCGTGAAATAGTTCAATGTTATGAAAATAATTTTATAAACGGACTTTATTTAATACCCTTAATTATTGATCAAAGAGACTGGCAATTCTTTGCCGGCCCAAAGAAACACGGCCCTTGTTGCTCCTCCGCTGGGTTGGGTGGTGATCGGTGTCTGGTGGTTGTTGAGCTTCCAAGAATTGGAGCTGCAGGTGCCTTGGAAGTTTGTGAGGAAGCCAACCGATCTCTTTCGACAAATGTTGCAGTGCCCAATCAGACAGATGGAAGATCACAGATTTCATGCTGTGAGCTACGCGGCTGGTACACGCAAGCTTGAGAATGACACGTCGGTCCAGTTCTTCGCCTGTTCATCTGCAAGTCATGATTGATGGTGCCACGTAGGCTCGCTAGAGGAATGGCTAGCTCTCGTGTGTCAGGAACAGTGTACAACTTGGAACGACTTGTTCTCTTTGATCCCAAATTTGTAGTTTTATCATGTGTGATGTGTCTCCAGATGACCTTCCATGATGAGCAAGTTTGTGGCAGTGTGTAAAAGGAGCCCCCCAATTTGAGGTTAAAGATCAGATGCCTCGTGATCAACTCACCTGAAACACACAAGCAAGTACTCCCTGCAAATTGCAACTGATGCCTTCTTTATCTGTTTCCTTTTCTGAAAGCAAATTCGAGCGCGAGCTAGGTATAGGCATTGGCATGTATAGACAGTTAAGCACAACTGCTCATTGCACTTTGGGATCACGAAGCGAGCGGGGCACATTTGCGCTCCTTGTGTAAAGATTTGGGGTAGGGTAGCATCAAAGGCACTGGACCATGCTATCTGCAATGGCTCTTCACCATTCTCTGCGTCAGTTGCAGATGAAGACAGCAGCTCAATCGTTTTCTCCAAAAAGATGAGGAGGACCGCAAGCGGCCCCTGCAACTTGCGTGATGCCAACTGACAAATCCCTTCTTCTACCCCCCGGTAGATTCCGTTACTGAATGAAAGCCATTAGATTTGCTAATGCTGTCTACAGTAGAGATGAATGAAATTTAACTCGTTAATGTTTTATCCGCGGCAGCGGGGTAGGTTAAGGGGTAGGTTAATAATACAGTAATATCTACCAGGAGATGAACAGACGAGGCTGGCAGGTGGGGGAAGCTGGGGTAGCGATAAGGATGAAGAGGGCAGCCGCACGTGCGAGGCAGCTCGACAGATGGACGCAACCAAAATTTAATCCCCCGGGAACAGAAGGATAAAGCCACATCTGCAGTGGAGTGGAGACTTCGCAGACCCAGAGGAAAAGGGCGGAGGATATGGAATAAAAAAAAGGAAGAGAGAGCAGGAGAAGCGCGCACACAACCCGCAAAGGCAGAGAAGTGCAGAGGAGAATTCATTCAGAATTTCAGATCAAACCAAGAGGTGTCGTCTTCTTCCTCCTCCCTCCTGATGTCGACGTCCACCCTCGATTTTCCCTTTTCTGGTTTTAATATTTTCGGCCAGCAATTTTTGTACGCAATACGTTGAGTGAAAAGATCGTACGCATGTATATGCGTATTGTGTGCTTGCTCCCCTGGCTTCTTTTATTCCCCTCTCTTTTGTTCGCTTGCGGCTTCGAGAGGGGGGCAGGAGGGCGGGGAAGGCGAGTGAATGCACAGTTCCGGTGAGTTCTTGGAGCCCGGCCCGGCTCTTCTTGATTTGTTCCCGCCTCCGTGATCTTAGGGTTGGTTCTTGGTTTCGTTTGGGCGGTGAACGGGGGTGGCTGCGATTTATCCGGCGCGCAGCCGCCACGGACTGGAATTCTTCCTCTTCATCGTGCGGTTCTTGACGGATCGTGTTTTCTTGGCACCGCCTGATAGAACATTGGTAGGAAAATGCTGCCGAATTGTTTGCTGATTCATGGAGTGTGGTTTTGTCGCTGGGAGGGGTTTTAGGTAATGCGGCTTGGTGCGCCTTCTAGTCGATCAAAGATTGGATTTTTTTTTCGGGGGCGGAATTGCGGGTTCTTGATGCGGCTGGTTTCGTCTGGGAGCAATGGTGCGCCCGCCAGGGCCTTATCCAATTTCTTTCGTGTTCTTTTTCCTCGGGAGAAAGTACGCGAGCAATGGGGCCAAAGGGAGCAGCTTTTTTTGAGTCTTCAGCATCTACTGCAATGGATTGTTCCCCTGCAGTGCTTTTGTTTCTTTTTCACTTTTTATTAGCAGTATAAAGTAGTATTTGAGTGCTTTTGTTGGGATTGTAAAAAAAAATACAGAGAGGATTGGAATCTTTGAACTGTTCTATGCTCAAATGATGACTGCTAGAGCTTTCAGTTGCAACTGCCCGTTCCTTATTGTTAGCCACTCAATTCTGGTCCAGAGCTCTTTCAGCTTTCTCCATTCCTTCAGCAGAACAAGAAAGGCAGCTTCTCCTCTTTTATTTGCAATTTTCTGTTCTTTGAGTTTGTGTAACTGCTTGTATGTGAATCCTTCATCTTGTGTGTGTAGAGCTGATGCAATTTTGCCTCTGTATTTTATACGATACCTTTAGAGCTTCAGTTTTAATCTGATGCTCTAAACTTAACAGGCATTATTTGCAGTCTTACTGTCTCAGATTGAGTTATGCAATTGGCTTTGGAGCCTTGGCTCATAAGAGGCCATTTGCAGCTGGATGTTGAATAGGCTGTTTTGCTTAGATGTTCATGATCTGATCTGAATAATCTTTTCACTCGTCCATCCATGACTTGGATTTAGTTTCAGGCTACAGCTAGTAACGTGCAATAGGCAGCCATGAAGACTAGCATATACAGCAATAGGAGACTTCCCTTCCCCTAAAATTCATACTGAAATGTCAAAGCTATAGTTAATTAAGGCAATAATAGACCCCTGAGTTGTATCTTCTTCCTTATGGGTTTTTCAATCCAGCTAGATTTCTGTCACAATCATATTACACATGCAAATTTATGATCCCCAAATTGACGTGATGCAATCATACACATTCAGTTTTTTAGGTGTTTTAATGTTGCGTACACAATCTTTCCTAGAATACTTATTCCTTTTGGGCTTTGGTCAAGTTCTACAAAATGTAGGATTAGTTTTTTTAGAATTTACAGCTACCAAGTTGGTGTTTTAATTATTCGTTGGTGCTTGAAATATTTAGAAGCAAAACATAACTTGTAAAAGGATAATAAATTTAAAAAATACAGCAAAAGTAATCAGCATACCAGTTTCTAGATGCATCTTATACAGCCAGTTTTCTTGATGTTGTTCTCCTGCATTCTAGAGAGAAACACCCTATTGTAATATTTATCGCAGGGCAACTTCTTAATTATGGATTATATGTGTCATGTTTTGAACATGTTCAGTAATGAACAAGAATATTAGCATGAACAAGAATATTAGCAAAAAAACCCTCTGATGTCGCCCTTTCTCATAGATCGATTAGCAGACTGTTATGCTTCAGTAGTTTTATACCACTATTAAAGGGTCAGTTGCTCTTTTGATATTAAGCTAGGTAAGCTTAGGTACTGCTACTGTACATGATTGAATATCATCTGTTTTCTTAACATTTTGATCACTTATTGGTCAGAAACAATATACAAAATGGTATTTCTGTTGGGAGTGTTAGATATAGAGCACTATGAGTCTAGAGACTATGGTTGACCAAGATATTACTTTTATTGTCGGTATTATAGATGTACATGTTAGAGAACAAGAGTCTGCATTTTTCAAGTCTTATATTCTAATATTAATTAGACCACTTTGTGTTGTTAATTTACTGCTACTTTTTCCTGCAGGAATATTTTGGTGTAACAGCAACTTGATATAGAGTTGTAGTCCAAAGAACCAATGGAAAGGGAATCAGCTACTATGTATGAGCCAAAAATGAACAGTGAAATAAGGGTGTTTGAGAGTAAAGATGAGATCTCAACAGATCTGGCTGAGTATATCTCACAAATTTCTGAAATTTCTGTCAAAGAAAGGGGATACTTTGCTATTGCCCTATCTGGAGGCCCTCTAGTCAGTTTTTTGGGGTAATGCTATTTCCTCAGCTTTATGAATTAAAATATTTTATTTAAATAACTACGCACAAGAATTGTCAACACAACTCATATTCCTATGTCTGAATTTTTGCTCTTTCAATTACTGTAAGGAAACTTTGTGAAGCACCATACAACAAGACCCTGGATTGGTCCAAATGGTACATCTTCTGGTCTGATGAACGTGCGGTATCAAAGAACCATGCAGAGAGTAACTATAAGCTAACGAAAGAAGGATTCCTCGCCAAGGTATGTGAACTGAATAAACCTTTCTTTTTCTGTTTCCTTTTTTCCCTGCAGGGCAGCCTAAAATAAGCTTATGCTAAATTAATTTATTTAATAAGATTTGCTTATGTTAAGATCTATTTTTTTGGTGTATGTCACCTACTTTATGCTTAGTTGAAAGTGAGTTGATCTGGACTCTTTTTTTAGTTAGTGTTCTGCACCAACCAGGCGGTGGTTGTATCTTGAAGGAGATCCTCTATACTTATGGTTCTCCTTGTTGCTTCCACTAATGTTATTTTTAAGCTCTACGTACCTAAACAATGAAAAGTATATTAACTGATTAAGATGTCAACAAACTCTTATATACAGGTTTAACAGCTGAAGCGAGTACATTTTGTCCTGTTTGGTAGTCATAAGTGCAACATGTTGGTACCCGCAAAAAAAAAATGATCTTGTTGGTTTTTTTTTCTATTGCAAGATTCTTTCTTTCCTGCCAATGCTTTGAAGTATTTGATGCTAGTATGTGTTTGCTCTTTGCTTCCTTGTGTTCATATTGTAATACTTTGATGCTTTTGCGGAGAAGTAACCATAGATGTGATTGGTCTTAAAGTGCTGTCTTAACTTCAGCTCAACTTGTGTTAAATTAACCCTTATTTACAACGAACTTTTCTTTTACATTATTGTTTTCCGCCTCGTTGAGACTATCAGACTATAACCATGGAAAGAGACTAAGAGACTACAAGAGCAAGCACAGACTTGTTTCATACCTGAATATTTTTTGTTCCAATTACTGATAAGAGTGGATTTAGTTTATCTAGCCCTGTTTAAGATCCGATTGTTTTCATTCTCTATGGATGGTGTGGGGCTGCATGTTATAAAATACTGCCATACAAAATTTATTAGCATGGTGCTCAACCGACTATCTAGGTTTGTATGGCTGATGACTGGTCTGAGGCTTTTTGATTTTTTTTTCCATTCTTTTTCTTCTTTTCAACCAAATGTTAGTAGTATTTGGTACTTCCATTTCAGACTTCAAAGCAACAAGGCTTGAAGTTAGTGGTTGAGAGGACCAGCCAGTGGGAGTAATAGATAATCAAGAATTCACTGTTCTTTATTGCAATGATTTGTTCAAAGAGTAGTGGTATATATTAGCTCAAAATCTGTGTTGCTAAGATTCAGCCTCCTGTCGTTCTCATTTGGCCATATCCATTTTCCTTTCCTGTTAGTTGTTACAGTGAAAAATGTTAATACTAATTGAAAGTAGGGCACCTTTTTTAGGTAGACACTGACTGTTGTCTGGATGAGTGCTACACCTTATCATTTGATGTGTCATGTTCTGCTAGTCTGATATTTTCAGGCTTAAGATAATGCTATATCCTGTGCCAACTTGGAGGTGGGGGACAGATTAAGGCTGCTTAACTACCGCTTTAATAGTTCCAGGCTTCCAGTTACTCCAGAAGCTCCCAGCACCAACCACACATTTTCATAGCTTCCGATTATTGCCCATTGCCAGATTAAAAACTTATCAAGATGGTTTCTTATTGCAACAGAATAACTGCTAGCGGCCAGTCTCCTCCTTGCACCAGTCTCATTATATGTGTAAATTTTCTTGTTTCCATTTTTTCTAGAATAGAACTTTACTCATGAAAACTCAGTAAACTTTTTGTTGACCTTTATAGCAGCATTGGGCTTACCCAATTATTGTGGGCACATTTAAATCTCTAGAGGGGGCAGAAAACTTGTTGCCTAAAAAACCCAATTATTGTTCTAGTGTTATTGTTGCATGAGATTCTTTCGAGCGGGTCATCTTCTTTTTCTTTCCTCGAACATGCAGGATAGCTGTGTATCATTTTTCATGCTCTATATCAGTGTGAAGTCTTTGATTATATGTATCTGTTCCAATTCCATGTTATTCCCGTTCTTGCCATTTCAGTTATGCTGATTCCCATGCTTAGCTTATTCTGGCACCACAAGGCCAATAGCTAAGATGTAACTGTTAGTGCCACGTTTATGATGGATGATGCTGCTGCAGCACATTACGTGTTAGCATCTTTGCGATGCATTCTTTTGCCGAGTTAACTGTTGCATCTTTGCATTGCATTCTTTTGCCAAGTCAACTATCTGATGTATTTGAATTGCCTTGCAGGTACCTATTCTTAATGGCCATGTCTACTCCATAAATGACAATGCCACGGTGGAGGACGCAGCAACAGACTATGAATTTGTCATCAGGCAGCTGGTCAAGGTCCGCACAATTGGCGTCTCAGAGAGCAACGACTGCCCCAAGTTTGATCTCATCCTGCTTGACATGGGCTCTGATGGTCATGTAGCCTCCCTGTTCCCTGACCACCCTGCCCTTGAGCTAAAAGACGACTGGGTCACCTACATCACTGACTCCCCGCAGCCTCCACCTGAGAGGATCACCTTCACTCTCCCAGTAATCAACTCAGCGTCCAACATAGCAATAGTGGCCACCGGCGCCGACAAGGCAAATGCTGTGCACTTGGCAGTTTCTGACGGCACTGAAGGTCCTGATGCTCCAGCATCACTTCCGGCAAGAATGGTCCAGCCGACGGACGGGAAGCTGGTGTGGTTCCTGGACAAGGGCGCGGCATCGTCCCTGGAATCTGAAAACGGTGACGCCTCCTATGAGCATCATGAGTACTAACTCCGAAGATTTGCCGTGAATGAGTGGAGGCGTGTAAGTAGGCTGTGGGATGTGATGGAAGATGTTCGGTTCCCTGTTTTAGCTCGATATACTTGTTAGTCTTGGCATTAGTTTTGTCTTGACGGTCTAGTCCGGGAAATCAAAAACTGCCCCTGGTCCTTTTGCAGTGAGAGGTGATTTAGAGCGAAGAAATGTGTATGCGATGTCTCGAGCGAAGGATGAGAACACAGGATGTTAACTGTGGTCGTATTATGCTATGCGCTGCATTCTATTTCTGTCTAGCTGAAGATAGATTCTTTAATTCGTTGGTATTATTGTGCATAGCACTCTTCTCTTCTGAATATGTTTGAATCCGTACCTAAACCTGATGTTGGCTCAGTAGGTTGCCACTTGCCACTGACAAACTAGAGTACGTTTCATCAGCGGCGTTCTCATTTAGCCCTGGTACTTTCAAAATGGATGATAATTGAGTATAGTGTTCTCATTTGGGTCCTCATACTTCCAAAATTCATAGTATTATATTTAAACTTGTCTCACATTTTCATTCTAGTCCATATACTTTCATAATGCATTTGTTTATTTAGAAAAAAGAACATTTGTGATTTTATTTCAAATATTTATGATTTCTAATCTAATCAAGTTCGAATCACACTCAAATCTGAAAAAAATTACAGTTGTTGTTTTTGTATTATTTTTTATCAAAGGTGATAACCTGAGTCAAATTATTTATTTCATGAATTTCTCATGTAATTTTGGATCAAAGGTTAAATGGTTTTCAAATGTCTTTTTAACCTCTAAAATAAAATGAAACCAATTATTAAATGAATGTTTTGAAATAACAAATCAATCTGGAACGGGTTTGATGGATTTGAACTTAGTTTAAAATTCTAAAAAGTTTCAAACAAATCACAAAGGTATTTCTAAAATGAAATATACATTTTAGGAGTATAGAGACGAGGACGAGAATGAGAGAAAAGTTTAAAGACAATACTATGTAGTTTGGGAGTACTAGGAGTTGGATGAGAAAGCATAACAAGTTTAAGGACAGTTTTTATATATTTTAAGAGTACTAGGATCGAAATAAGAATATGAGACAAGTTTAAGATGAAACTTACTCAGTTCAGTATGATTTGCATCATCCTAGGATCATGAACGTACATCTCATTTTTATTTGAAGGCACTTGATTTCCTGTGTGCGCTGTAGAGTGCTTACTACAGGCTACAGCTCTTGAGCAGTTTGCACTGCAGCTGCCTACACATGTGAATCTGTGTTTGATGTAAAGATTAATGAAGTGACAGGGGGCTCACTTGTTTTTGCTCATGTTCTTTCCTTTCTCATCATCTCGTCCTTGGGGGTGTTCACTTTCAAGAGGGGGTGAAAGTTTGGTAAAAATGTCACATCGAACACCGTAACGCACTGTAGCACTTTTCGTTTGTTTGTGGTAAACATTGTCCTACCATGACCTAACTATGCTCAAAAGATTCGTCTCGTCGTGTACATCAAAACTATGCAATTAGTTTTTTTATTTACCTACGTTTAGTGTTCCATACATGAGGAGAGAGATTTGATGTGATAATGAATAGTGAAGTTTGAAGAGAGAAAGTTTGGGGGGAATTTTGGAAGTGAACACCGCCCTTATTTTCCTTAAACCGCTCAAGGAGAAGGGCTACGTCGTCGAGGTCGGCGAAGCAGACCTGGCGCAGAGAGTCCGGCTCCTCGGCGAGGAACACTAGGATGCCATGTTCCAAGATCTCAAGCGAAGATATTTGAAAACCATTAAACCACGAGATTTGACCAGGAGTTCGTCGGATCTGACAAAGATAATGCTCAGCGAAACCCAACTGAGATGTTTTCAGTCTGCATTTAGAAGGTTGCTATTGATCAAATTATCTCGTGCAGTTTTCAAAGCGTAGGGGAAGCTGAGTAGCATGGTGAGAAACAATTAAACCACGCTAACATGATCGTACAAATTCTTTCGATTACATGTAAGTTTAAGATCGTCACGCTTGTAATCTCTGATTACAGTATAAGTAGTTTCATTCCTCATTTCCTCGATCGGTTGCAGCAATCAACCTTGCACTGTCGTTTGAGGCGGGCATTTCGGGTTGCAGGAGATGCAATTTGCCTTGCACTCCTCATTCGTGTGCCAACAGTTTTCAGGCCTCAAGCAGCAGAAGCATGCGTGAATCCCAATCTCACAAAAAGGACGTTGGGCGCAAAATACTATTGTTACCTTGCTCTCATCTACAATTACAGAGGAGTTCACCGCAGTCGCGTTAGTACTGCTTGTTGTGGCAAGGCCATTTGGGCAGTCGGTTCAAAAAAAAAAGGCCATTTGGGCAGCTTCTTCCTGTACCTGTTCATTGCAATACTTCGCAGTATGCACATGATCTGAACACAGCACAACAAGCTACTAGGTTCAGGTCTTTAGGAGGGGACAAGAAAGCGACGTGTACTTACACTGGGATATCAGAGTTGAGCATCCAAAGAGCACGACGAGCAAGATAGACATCGTGTACACCAGATCACCGCCACGGTTAACCTTCATTTGATCTTAAACTGCTTCTTAATCTTAACTAATACTACTATATCATAGATGAGAAAGGACGCAAGCAAAGAATGAATCAGGTTAACCATGCAATGCCGCGTTGTATCTCACGAGTTCATAAAGAAATCAATCGAGAAATAGATCTTAGCGTTAAAAAAACGCCACCATTACTGACCGCTATAAAAGTAGATCTTAGCGTTAGAAAAAACGCCACCATTACTGAACGCTAGAAATTAAAGAGCAGTCAGTGGACAATCCTGCCGGTGCACATGCAATGCAACATGCCGGCTCGTGTTGAAAACAGCAAATGCGCGGCTATAATCATCATTACTGAACTCTAGAAATTAAAGAGCAGTCTGGATTTTATTTTATTTTTTATGGTCATCATAGTCTGGATTGGAAGACCTGCCCGAGCACCTTCCGGTCGTCGGCCGGGTCAACTCGGGGCCTCCTATCTGGCTTGCGGAAGCTTGCGGAGACAGGAGGGTTAGCTTAGGGCCCAATCTAGACCCATTAAGGCTCCCTCGTCTTCTTCCCAGGCGGCCTCCACCCTCCCCCCCCCCCCCCCCGCCGCCGCGCCGTCCGCCTGCCGACCGTCCCCGCCGCCCCGTCCTTCCAAAACCGTGGCCGTCGCCGCCCCCGCTGTCGGCCGAGCCCCCGCCGCCACCTCATCCCCGCCCTCCACTAACATCTCCGATGTGACGCCCCCGCCCCAGACCTGGCCCGACCGCCGGCAGCCACCACCCCGGCCGGCGGCGCTCCACCGCCTCGCCGCCCGCCCACACACCGCAGCCCACCGCCGGTCGATTCCTCCCCCCCCCCCCCACCTTCCTTCTTCTCTATGTCCGGCGGACATTGGAGACCTTCTCCCCAGCCAGCCCCAGAAACCCGAAGCCCTAACGCCGCCACCTCGACCACCGCTGGCGACCGCGCGGCGCCCTCACCGCCGAGCCGCACCCGTCCAGCTCCCACCCCTCCATCTCGCCGGCGCGGGCGAGGTCGTCGGCAAGCCGGCGACGGTGGCTGATGCAAGAGGGAGGGAGGAGGAAGAAGAAGATCGGACGGGAGGGAGGGAGGAGGAAGAAGAGAATCGGACGGTTCATAGTGTGGAAGCCAGCCCACCAAAAAAACTTCCGGAAGCCGAATAGGATCCCCGGGTCAACTCTGCTCAAGTTCCTACTGGCTGGCTGGCTGGTAGCCATGGCCCATCACCCGTGGGATGGGCCGGTGGAAAATAGCCGGCCAGCAGTGCAGTAATAACTTGGGCTGGCTCCAGGCCAGATTCCTTCCCAATACGCGAGCCGACATCACCGTTTGCGGGCCGCGAGTTTTGCTTGGTATCCATCCACCACCGTACATTGCTTGGGACATGCTGTTTATGGTAGGAGTACTATAGCGTTAGTTAATCTGACTAGTTTAAGCCCAAAGCGAAAGGTTTTCCTTACAGAGAGGCCGGGCGCCGGGCGGGCGATGCTGCTGACCCGTGCGAAATGCGCGTGCGGGCCCGTCGCCTCACCGCGTAGAAAAATGTCACGTCCGTCCTGTTCTGTTCCCCGGCCCCACAGATCAGCGCAACCGGCCGGCGTGCGCCACCCGGTCGGCTTGACCAAAGCAAGGTCACACTGACACACTCCCAGCTGTGATCGAGCAAGAAGTCTCTCCTGACAGCCGAGTGGAAGGAAACTGTGACCACACCCTCCAACCCAGTAGCGTTGGCACACCAAACCTGTGGCCGTGGGGGTGCCTTGGGCCGCGCGTCACACGATCCATCACCCCCCGGCCGCAGCTTCATGCTTTGCGTTTTTTCATGCGCCCGGGGCTGGATCTTAGTTGTCGTCATTAGAGCTGGCGTGAGGCGGCGCCGCGTTTCGTCCAGAACATTCCGGCCTCCCCTGCGGTACTGTTCCATACACCATACTACTGCTGTACATGTGTACACGCCAATCCGCGCAGATACGCCAATCACCCCTGCCCCATGCAACCATTCTTTCAGAAAATTAATTAGAAGATCTCAGGGTCCTCCAGTTATTATTTTAAAAAACGAGGGTTTATGATCAACGCTCACTATTCTAAGATCTGAATGTTTGTGATTGATCTATCTGAAAGTCTACTCATCGCGCTCCGTAAGCCACGAGCCGGCCAAATTAGAAAAACGCTGCTAACGATATCATTCCTGAGCTGGTTGATATCTTAGTGCCCGCTCCGACCGTCACCGGGAAAAAGATTACGCACCTCCAACTTAAGAGGCCGGCATTGTTAGTCTACGGGAAAAAGAGGCTTTTTGTCAAAGAAAGTGACGGATATTCGGAGTGAGCGGAGCACTAGTGAGAACCTACCGAGACGACAGGGATGGGTCCCTTTTGACACAACCGGATGATTAACCAGTAAGGAATCGAAGGCCTCAACCTAAACTGCAAGCCCAGCCCAGGTTTCAGCCATAATCTACCAAAAGTTTATCGGCTGTGTTTAGTTCCTAAAAATCTTCCAAAATTTTCTCTCCAAACTTTACTATTCACCTATCACATCAAATCACATCAAATCTCTCTCCTCATGCATTCTCCTCATGCATGGAGCACTAAACGTAAGTAAATAAAAAAACTAGTTACATGGTTGTGATGTACACGACGAGACGAATCTTTTGAGTCTAGTTAGGTCATGATAGGACAACGATTACCACAAACAAACAAACAGTGCTACAGTACGCTACAGTGTCCGGTGTGACATTTTTACCAAACTTTCCAACCTCTTTTTTGGAACTAAACACACCCATCGTTTAGCGAAATCGAGAGTACGCGCACAACTGCACAAATTTTCATTTGGTAAGAAATGGGGGTGGAGTAGAGCGTTGCACTTCAGCTTTCTAAAAACCCAGGTCAGAAATACAGAAATGAAGGCGGGAGGGGATACAGCTGGCAGTGGCCAGTGATGGCAAATCTATGAGCAGCTAGCTTTGTTGCAGTTTGCACTCCCCTACAAGGAAAACAAAAAGGGCAACCAGGAAAGCTTCCCATCCCACTCCCTCACCCACAAGAATAGCTCAAACCTGTCTGCATGTCTGCATCCCCGGCCAGAGAAACCTCACATCGCCATCGCATATACTTGTAGTAGCCACAGGAGGAGGAGGAGAGAGATCAAAGCTGCTCCTATCTCTGTCTCTGACCCACTTCTCGTTCCGAGCTCCTGTTTGCCTTCCTCCGCACGGAGCAGACGCGACGAGAGTGATCAGAGACCTGCAAGTTCCTGATAAGCTCTCTGCCGGGCCGAGCCATGGCGGGACGGCGGCCGGCGTTCCTGCACCTGTGCGCCTCCGTCGCCCTGCTCGTCGTCGCCTTCTCCACTCTAACGCCTTCGTCAGGTCAGTACGCACACCACGCGCCGTATTTTGATTGATTCATGATGGTTTTGGTGCCCGGGTTTCTTGGTTTCTCGGGTCAGGAGTTCTGAGATTCGCCATTCCTGACCCTCATGCAAATACCTGCAATTGGTTCAGAATCTAGGTCCCGATGCTTAAGAGCTTTTCTGTTTCTATTAATTTGTTGTGTTCTGTTATTATGACGGTTTTAGCACCATTTCTTGTATATGTGGTACCGTAAGTATCTCCAATTTGGAGGCAGTAGTACCAAGTTTCTGAAACTTCCTTTCGTAATCTGCAGACGCATACGATCCACTCGATCCGAATGGGAACATAACAATCAAGTGGGATGTAATACAGTGGACTCCAGATGGCTATGTGGTGAGCAAACAATTACCGCGTGTTTGAAGCTACCTTATTGCTATCCGTTATATAAAAAAAAATCCCCTGCGTGTCGTTGTTGTTACAGAGAGTCTGCATACGGTTTCATAGATATTTCATAAGCAGACATAAAAATTATTCCACAAAACCTTTGGTTTACTCCAATGACTTCATCTTAGTCTTCAGTCTTGTTGTCATTATGCTGCTTTCTCTGTCCTTTTGTGTTAGAAAACGATGTCCTTTGTAACATTTCCTCTGGCTGTGGTTGAGCAGTGCAGTACCTTTTCTGATACGCTAACAATGTGTATAGCTGAATATGTGAAATGATGTTGACATCAAAGGCTGCACTGAAGAATATAATTTGGAGAACACCTCCCTTTACAAGTACAAGTCTACTTTTTGAAAATATATACTGTCAAGAGCTGTACTGAATTGTTACCATCATTGAACATTTCTTCATATGCATTCCACACAACTTTTCATATGAAATCCATTTCAATTGATATTTGACATCTCAATGATCTTTATTTTTCCTGAGCAACATCATTTGTGACCATTCTCATATTCCCAAATTCACAAGACCTGCCAATATCTCACATCCTGTGAAACCTTCTATACAGGCTGTTGTTTCGCTATACAATTACCAGCAGTACCGACACATCCAAGCACCGGGCTGGAAGCTCGGCTGGGTATGGGCAAAGAAGGAAATAATCTGGGCCATGACCGGTGGCCAAGCCACCGAGCAAGGTGATTGCTCCAAATTCAAAAGCAACATCCCCCACTGCTGCAGGAAGGATCCTGAGGTGGTGGACCTGCTTCCCGGCACACCTTATAACATGCAGATCGCCAACTGCTGCAAGGGAGGAGTTCTCACCGCATGGGCACAGGACCCTGTTAATGCCGTGGCATCGTTCCAAGTCAGTGTTGGTCAGGCTGGGACTACCAACAAGACTGTCAAAGTGCCCAAAAATTTCACTTTGAAAGCTCCTGGTCCCGGCTATACCTGCGGGCCTGCCAAACTAGTGAAACCTACTAAGTTCATATCTCAGGACGGGAGGAGATCGACTCAAGCACACAGTAAGATCTTCTTCTCATGTTCGAGTTATTCTACAAGGAAAACAATTTCATGAATAACTATCCGATTTACTTCCTTTTGGCAAAATTATTGCCCCTTCCTCTTAGCAACACCTCTCAGTTTTCAGAAGTAGTTGACCGTCTGTTTTCTTTTTGCAGTGACTTGGAATGTGACCTGTACATACTCACAGTTCCTTGCTCAAAGATCTCCAACCTGCTGTGTTTCACTCTCGTCGTTTTACAACGACACTATTGTTAACTGCCCAACATGCTCTTGTGGCTGCCAGAATAATAGCACTGCACCAGGAAGCTGTGTAGAGTAAGTCAAACTGACAGAACTCAACATCAACATGCCATTTTCATTTTTGCTCAGTTATGTGAAGGTTCCATGCGCTATTCTTCAACAGGGGTAATTCACCTTATCTGGCCTCAGTCGTGAACGATCCTAACAAGAACAGCTTGACTCCTCTGGTCCAATGCACTTCTCACATGTGCCCAATAAGAGTGCACTGGCATGTCAAAGTGAACTACAAGGAGTACTGGAGGGTCAAGATCACGGTGTCAAACTTCAACTACCGGATGAACTACTCACAGTGGAACCTCGTCACACAACACCCCAATTTCGACAACCTGACCACCATTTTCAGCTTCAACTACAAATCTCTGAACCCCTATGGAGTAATAAGTGAGCACTTGCACTTCAACTCATCCCTGAAAGCATTCATACTATGGCAGTTTAATTCTTTCAGCCATTGACAAATCCTTTTGTTGCAGATGATACCGCGATGTTGTGGGGGATCAAGTACTACAACGATCTGCTAATGACGGCTGGTCCAGACGGGAATGTTCAGTCTGAGCTTCTGTTCCGGAAGGAGCCCTCGACATTCACCTTCCAGAAAGGCTGGGCGTTCCCAAGACGAGTGTACTTCAACGGCGACAACTGCGTGATGCCGCCGCCGGACTCGTACCCGTGGCTGCCCAACGCATCTCCACGGCTGTCGGCTTCGCTTCTCCTCACATTCGCTGCCGTTTGGGCAGCACTGGCAGTCCTGCTGGGCAATGCGTAGCGAGGCACAGGTGATGCACATGTTCCACAGAAAGTTTTGACCTGACTGGGTGTTGTCGCCTGCTGATCATTGAGTTTCTTGATGGTTTTATACGGTGCCTCGATTGTGTAGCGGATTCAGGTGTGCAGTTACGTACCAGGCATGTACATTCCCAATACCTGTAAATTTTTTCAGCAAAGATTTACCGACGAGAAATGAAACTGTTTCCTTCAGTTGTCATGCTGAAACTGTTTCGTAGCCAGAGATGAAAAGTACTACTAGTCAAGTTTAAAAACATTGTCTAAGCATACAAACAGTTTGTGTATCAGTGTGTGCATATGTAACTTTGATACGGAGGGTAGATAAAGCAATTCAGTTATCGGAGGTAAGTTCAATCAGATTGGATCAGTGCCAATGCAATATCACTGAATAAGAGATAAGCTAGATGTATGGTTTCAGCTATCTGACATGAGGGGCAGAATGTCTGAAGTGGAAGAGGAGAGAAGACGCTGCATACCATTTCAGACCATAGAACAAACTGTTGCAAGTACTCAAAAAAAAACAATTCAGAGGCGAGAGATTTTGATATTTGGAACTCAATTCGTGAGCCTTTCAAGATTTGCCACCCTATCACAATGATATATGGGGTCATCCTGAGTCAATAACATGCGGCTCGAGCAAATTGGCTTTCGAACGAAGAATGGTGAAGATTGGGCGCCGATCTACACAGAAACGAACCCCGCGGCGACGGAGAAATGAACACGTCTGTAGGTGGGCCACTTTGTATGTGTCTGGGCCGAGCTGGTAAAAGGTTGTAGTTTGGTGGGCTGAAGTTTGGGCCAATTCTATAGCAAATCCATCTAGATTGCTGTCCCTCGCTCTCCGCCACGTCAGCGATCCGCGGCACCACCCTCCCACCCAATCCGACGTCCCATCCATTCCTCCCACGGATCCACCACCCGAAAACAACCATACACCTCCCGCTCCGCGCTTCACCCAAAATTCCGCGTTCCCTCCCAAACCCACCCCGATATATACCCCCTCCACCCCAAATCCTCCGTCAATCTGCAAGCAAATATTCTTCTTCCTCCAGATTCCAATCCCTCCTAGCTGCTGCGGCGATGTCGGGGCGCGGCAAGGGCGGCAAGGGCATAGTTGTAAATTCCATTCCGGTACCGGCCGGAATGGCCGGAATGCCCCGTTCCGGTGCCTAAACCGGCATAGAAGGGCTGAAATCCCGTACCGGGTCAAATACCGGTCAATTCCGGCCATTCCGGCCAATACCGGCCGAAACGCCTGTTCCGCTCATTTCGGTACCGGGCTAAAACCAAATGATTGTGTTTTTATTTTCCATGTATGAGCTATGGAGTATGAAATATGGTTATGGTCAGGTGAACTTAATGAATTATATGTGAGTTTGGTAAAAATGTCAGTGTGATGAAGCGTAATTATGCCGTAAGTATATATTTATATGAATATTTATGTATACGTATATTCATATATTTTTAATATAATAAAGTCCGGAACGGTACACCGGTATCGGCCGATACCGGAATGTTCCGAAAAATGAAATGACCTCCGGAATGGAATTTAGCAAGGGGCTGGGCAAGGGCGGCGCCAAGCGCCACCGCAAGGTCCTCCGCGACAACATCCAGGGGATCACCAAGCCGGCGATCCGGAGGCTGGCCAGGAGGGGCGGCGTCAAGCGCATCTCCGGGCTCATCTACGAGGAGACCCGCGGCGTGCTCAAGATCTTCCTCGAGAACGTCATCCGCAACGCCGTCACCTACACCGAGCACGCCCGCCGCAAGACCGTCACCGCCATGGACGTCGTCTACGCGCTCAAGCGACAGGGCCGCACCCTCTACGGCTTCGGCGGCTAAATCGGTCAGCGAAGGCCATGTGGTGGTGGTGGCGGTGTGTGTGTTCTGATCTTGTAGTCAGAGCCGATGCTGATGTGTTCTGTTGTGTTCATGTGTTTACAAAGAGAACAGCACTCATTGTTGGGTTCAAAGGCTAGTGCAGTTGCAGCCATAAGTGGTGTGCTCTGATCTTGTAGTCAGTGCTGTGTATCGATGATGTGTTCTCTGTTATGTGTTCATGTGTTTAGAAAGGCAACAGCACTAATTGTTGGGTTCAAAGGTGGATCTCGTATTCTCGTTTATGAGTGGTTTGTTGAGATTGACATATTGTATGAATGGTTGGTTCTTGTTTGTCGATTGGACTTCTGAAGTTAAATTCAGACCAATACAATTATCTGTGGAATCCTCTTTCTCCCGGATGTTGCTTCGCCATACAATTATCAGCAATCACATTCGCATCACATTGAGGTACTATCATTGCTGTATGATTATTTTTGGTCGAAACTGCCGGCAGGAAGTCTGCCAGGCTTGCGTTAAAAGAGGAAGCATAGCTGTATGACTTATCTGACGTGATATGCGCAGATTTCTGTCTCAAAATTGTGGTTTGGCCTGTCAATTTAATGAAAGGAAAAAAAAACTTGTAGCTGGGTCTAGATTCACCGTGCAAAAAGAAGATTCTTCGTGACATCAAAATACATGCGTATGGAGTACTAAATCTACTTCCTCCATTTCAAAACATAGGTCATTTGACTTTTTTCATAAGTTTGGCCGCTCGTCTTATTTAAAATGTTGTGTAAATTATCATATTTTTTATGATGACTTGCTTTATTAATATAAAATCTTCAAAAATATCTTAAATTTGACTATATTTCTATAAATTTATCGAATAAGACGAGCGATCAAACTTGTAATAAAAAAATCAAACGATCTACATTTTGGAACGGAGGAGGTAGATGAAATAAAAAAACTAATTGCACAGTTTAGTTGTATTTTACGAGACGAACGTTTTGAGCCTAATTAGTCAATGTTTGGATAATTTTTACCAAATACAAACGAAATGCTACAGTGACGCTACAATGCATTTTGCTAACTTTGCACATACCAAATTGGAGAACTAAATAAGCCCTTGAGTTCAAAGGCTAGTCGAATCGTTTCTATGTGGGTCTCATTTAACACCCTTGCAGTTACAAGTGGTTTGCCGAAATTGATATGATGTTTTTGATTGACATTTATCTGAAAGTAAATTTAGATAGCCAACCCAATGCAACTAACAAATATTCCGGGCGGACCTACATGGACGGGAGTGAGGGCACATGCCCCCACTCAATTTTTTGATGTTGTAGTAGTTAGCAAAATTTTATCATGTTGAATTTTTTTAAGCTAATTGTTTAAAGGTGTGCCCTCCATCAAAATCTTCCCTGGGTCTGCCCCTGTAGTGTGCCACATGAAGTACCCCAGAAAAATGTCAGCAAATTTAGCTGCAAGGGGTGGAGTATTTCTGGAGCTGAATGTAGCCTCATGCGCTGCAGTTTGGGCTTTAGGCCCACTCTATATGTATCACATAGCAAATTAATGATGAGTCCCCAAATTGATGTGATACAATCATACATAGGGGGTGTTTAGTTACCGGAAAGAGGTGAAAAAGAGGGGTGAAAAAGTCACATCGGGCACTGTAGCGCGCTGTAGCACTTTTCGTTTGTTTGTGGTAATTGTTGTCCTATCATGATCTAACTAGGCTCAAAAGATTGGGTTAATTGGATATACGCCATTACAATTTTTCCGTTTCTGAGATATGCCATTACAACTCGCGATATTGGAAATTTGCCATTACAATTCGTTGAATCGCTGAGATATGCCATTTTCTACGTCTTTGATGCTCTTGGACCCACGTTGATGCTCTAGTATTTTCGTATGGACAAAAATGCCCCTGCTACGTCTCTACTCCTCACTGGCCGACATGTGGGCCCCAAGCGTCATTCCCTTCCTTTCTTCCCCGATCCATCCCCTCCCCTCCTTTCTTCCCCGATCCATCCCCTCCCCTCAAGTCCCGCTGCCCCGTTCCCCGTCCCGGCGGCGAGACGCACGGCGCGGCCTAGGGAGGCGGTGCCCGCGGGGGACGGCACAAACGACGGCACACGCGCGGCGCCCGCGGCGGACTGCACAGACGGCGACGGCGACGGCGGCGATGCCCATCGCGCCGAAGACCGCGAGAAGCGGGAGCTCCGCGGCTCCGCCCATGGCCCATGCGTCGGCGGTGGCCGAGCTCCCTCGGCTCCGCCCATGCCCCACGCGCGTCCGCGGCGGCCGAGCTCCGCATCTCCGCCCAGGCCCCCACGGCAGGGACAGTGCTAGCGCCGCCACCACCAGCGCGTCGTCCGGGAGCGAGCTTCTTACTCCAGACGCGAGGCGCGCGATGGAGGTGCCGGCGAGGAGCGCCGTCAGTGCGGGCGCCGCGCACTGCAGCGCCAGGAACGCCGCCTCGAGGGCCCCGCCTCCCCCCCCCCCCCCCCCCCCCCCCCCCCCGCCGCCCTGGTCACTGGAGAGAGCACGAGGAGCGGCTGCTTGTCGTCGGCGCCGCCGCCATTGAGTGCTCGCCGTCGAGGGAAGCCGCCCGCGGCCACCATCCACGGCCGGCAGGGGCGGCCCGGCTGGATTGGGGAAAGAAAAGAACAAGGAAGGGAATGCCGCTTGGGGCCCACATGTCGGCCAGTGAGGAGTAGAGACTAGCAGGGGCGTTTTTGTCCATACGAAAATACCAGAGCATCAACGTGGGTCCAAGAGCATCAAAGACGTAGAAAATGGCATATCTCAGCGATTCAATGAATTGTAATGGCAAGTTTCTAATATCGCGAGTTGTAATGACATATCTCAGAAACAGAAAAATTGTAATGTCATATATCCAATTAATCCCAAAAGATTCGTCTCGTCGTGTACATCAAAACCATGTATTTAGTTTTTTTATTTACTCACGTTTAGTGTTCCATGCACGAGGAGAGAGATTCGATGTGATTTGATGTGATAGGTGGATAGTGAAGTTTGAAGAGAGAATTTTTTGCATTTCATGGGAACTAAACAGGGCCATAGTAATTCAGTTGTTTGTTTGTTTAATACTGCACACAAAGTATTTCCTCGAAAATATTCCTTTTGGACTTGCTCATGCTCTGCATAACGTAGGACGGCTCAAAATATATTCCCTTTTTTTTTCCTAAAACAATTTGGTATTATCGCATCATAAATTCATAATCACTTGGATGTACGTATTACCAGGATGTAGCTTCACAGGATAATTTATCAGTTGGTGATAACCTGCGAAATCCTTTCTCAAGGACGTTGCTTCGCCTTTTTTTTCGATCGCATTCAGGCACCAGCATTGCTGTATGAATGTTTTTTTCCCGCGACTGCCGGCAGGAAGTCTGCCAAACTTGCATTAACAGAGGAGGCGTAACTATAAGACTTATCTGACGCGTGATGTGCAAATCTTTCAAAATTATGCTCCTGGCCCGTCGATTTAATGGAAGGATAAACAAATACTTGGAGTTCTCCTGTATGTTCAGAACATCCAAACCAATCCTGAAACCCAAAACATCCACTGTATCTACAGAGCAAAACATCTTCTAGTTCTTTTTTTTTGTCTCCCCATACCGGCCGGTTCTAGCACTAGCTAGGTCCATCGATCTCCTGTGTTTTTTTCATCCTCATTCTCGTGGCTCATACCACAACCAGCAGCAAGAATGCCACGACGGCCGCCACCGCGGCGCCCAGCGACGCCGCGGTGGCCGGCATGGCGGCGTTGGGCAGGTAGGGGTAGGCGTCCGGCGGCGGCATCTGGCACTCGTCGCCGTTGAAGTAGACCTTGCGCGGGAACGCCCAGCCCTGCCTGAAGGTGAAGGTGCTGGCGTCCTTGCGCATCAGCACCTCCGACTGCACGTTCCCGTACGGCCCCGCCTGCATCAGGTGGTCGTTGAAGTACTTGAGCCCGTAGAACATGGCCGTGTCATCTGATGACATCACAAGAATAATCCCATCAAGCAGGGCAGAGCATGGACAGAAATTAGCAAAAGAATTGCTGATGGAGGGAGATATATATAAGAAAGAAAAGAGAGGATTACTGATGGATCCGTATGCGACGACGGGCTTGTAATCGAAGCTGAAGACCTCGGTGATGTTGTCGAGGTTCGGGTGCTGCGCGACGAGCGTCCACTGGGTGTAGTTCATGCGGTAGTTGAAGTTGGTGATGGCGATCTTGGCGCGCCAGTACTCCTTGTAGTTGAGCTTGACGTGCCAGTGCACGCGCACGGGACACATGTGCGTCGTGCACTGCAGCAGCGGCGCCTCCTTGTCCCGGTGCCCCCGTGCCGCCGCCGCGTGCCCGTGCTTCCCCGTCACCGCCAGCCGCTTCGAGTCGCCGCCCCTGCACGACGTCGAACACGCACGCACGCCATCAGTTTCCATTCGCAGTAGAGGAGAGGGAGAGGAGACAAGAAGACGAGACGCACTGCACGCAGGTCTTGTGCTCGCAGCCGCAGGCGCACTTGGCGCATGGCACGATGGTGTCGTTGTAGAAGGAGGAGAAGGAGACGCAGCAGGACGGGTACTTGGACGCCAGGTGCTGCGAGTAGGTGCACGTCACGTTCCACGTCACTGCACATGCATCGCGCGTTCGTCAGGATCAGGAAGCCCTGCCATGTCAGAAAAAAGAGCAAGAAACAAGAGCGCGAACGGGAACGCACTGAGAGCCTGTGTCTTGCGGCGGCGGTCGGGGGTGAGGAAGACGGTGGAGGGCACGATCTTCCCGGGCCCGCAGGTGTACCCTGGCCCTGGGCCGAGGAGGGTGAAGTTCTTGGGCACCTTGACGGTGCGGTTGGTGGTGCCGGCCTGGCCGACGCTGACCTGGAAGGCGGCGACGGCGGCGCCGGGGTCCTGGCCGTAGGCGGCGACGACGCCGCCCTTGCAGCAGTTGGCGATCTGCTGGTTGTAGGGGACGCCCGGGAGGAGGTCGACGACGGCGGGGGTGCGCTTGCAGCAGTGCGGGATGTTGCCCTTGAAGCGGGAGCAGTCGCCCTGCTCCGTGGCCTGCGCGCCCACCATGGACCAGATCACCTCCTTCTTGGCCCACGTCCACCCCACCGTCCAACCCGGGTCCATGATCTGCCGGTACATCTGGAAGTTGTTGATCGTCACCATCGCCTGTAGTATGTTGTCCGTCAGGAAGATCGATTAGTTTCGGTTTATTTGCCGGGTTTGCCAGTAACAAATAACAGAATCAACCGGCAATGGGCTGAGTGAGTGCTCACCACATAGCCGTCGGGCGTCCACGACATGATGTCCCATTTGATGGTAATGTTCCCGTTCGGGTCCAAGGGGTCGTAAGCCGCTGCAAAGGATGGATTGAATAGCAGGGTCAGCTCGTTAATTTCAGGTGACAAGACGAAACGCCGGGGGGAATGTGCAAGAACAGAGTGGGGGTGATGAGAAGAGAAGCTGACCTGCGACGGAGAGCGCGGCGGCGAGGGCCAGGAGCAGCACGGAGCAACGCGGCGGCTCCATGGCTAGCTGAGCTCCGAAGTATCGCAGCGAACGGGCGTATAGTGAGCAGAATACCGAGCACCACGGCCACACTAGCTAGTATGACTATGAGGCGTGCAGCACGCACGCACGGGTCTTTAACGCAAAGAAAGGGCAGGACGCTCGCTTGCTTGCTTGCTTGTCAGCCAACGGCGGCGGGCGCCTGCCGGCCGCGATGGCAAAGCGCCACCAACCTAGCTCAACGTCGGTTGGGTTCCTTCACGGTAACTCATCGGCCGAGCCAGACGTGGCCTGCTGCCGCCTGCCACTGCGCCGCGCCTTTCTTTCTTTCTACCGGTGGGGTGGGGTGGCTCGCTCTGGCACGCGCGGCGCCGCGGCCTGGCGCCGGGCTCGGTTGCTTGCGGTTTACTTGCTCCCTGCCCAAGCAATGTGGCGTCGTGGTTGGTGATCATACACATACCTAGAGAGAGCCTGCCGAGAAGTAGACGTATTGGGAGCAGGAGGGAAAGGGGGGGGCTGCAATGGCCACCGCAACCGCCGCGGCACGGTCGCCGATCGCGACGGCCAAACACCTGACCTGACGCTTGTTTGTTTGGGTTTGGCCGTGTCCGGTGCGCGGCCGCTGTCGAGGCGCTAAACCTTCTCGTGATCGCCGGCACGCACGTGTGGGCCTAGTAATTTGAGTTTGTTTTTTCGCATGCGTGTTTCGGGACGAAAACGTTTTGAGTTTGATTGACGAGATCGGTTAGCCGGGAAGATCTCAGGTTCGAGAAAGAGAGAGACATCCGCAGAAGAGCGTGTCCAACTGGTGATGCCTCCGCTCGGCAAGAGGAAAACGATGTCATCTCAGTTCAGTTAGCCAGTAACTTCGAGTTTGTCTTGGAAAAACCCTGATGCTCCGCATGCTCCAATAATCTCAACTGCACATTTCAGGAGTTGTCGACCTCAATGGTTTATATTACACACCACGGTGGGCAGTTTACACCAACCAAATTGCAGTACCGATAGTCGTCAACAGAGCAGTTCACACTTCACAGTACCGTACATCACAGGCACACCGAGCGACATCAGATGGCGAAACTAAAACACCACGGCAATTCCGCACAAGCAGAGCCTTGCAACTCAAATACCAGCTACTGAAAAGACCGATGGATCAACGGAACGACAGGACGCAGTAAAACAGCTCAACTCGAACTCAAAAAAATTGTCCCTTCAGAGGCCATATGACAAGGGTTTTCTCGAGTGCATTACATTGCACACAAAACAGATGCTATCATATAGGCAGTACACTACAGCTTCTGCTTCTTCTACTACTACTACATTTCAAAAAGTAGCCAATCTGCCACGTTGAGAAGGCTTATACATACACAGGCGGAAGCACATAGATATGAGCCATCGAGGCACAAGCGGGAATAAGTTATCGAACAAGTGAATCCTATTGTCCTCACGGTTATTGTATTGCTGATGTGCAGCCACAAATTCCGAAACCACCACATTGCAAGACAAGGTATGCAACAGTTCCATCAGCAAACCTGCCAAAGTACATCAAATTAGCACACTAGTTCATGAAGTCCATCCAGCCAATGAATTATAGGTACGGAAAAACAAGATAAACTGGTAGATGCAGGAACATTGATCAGTTATGCATAAGCTTGATGCGAATCAAAAGCACAACATAACTTTAGCTTCTATAACTAGTCCGAACAGCTAGTACCAATTTATCCAGCCATCTGAATCTCGAGTCATGACATGTAAAAAACACTTACAACATCAACATGGTGCGAGGAAGCACAATTAACAAATAGCCAGTAGTGCCAGAACAAAATATGCCAACCTATCTATATTTCTAGTTTCTATGACTAGGACAGACCTCATGGAACTAACCAGGTCCCAAGATCTGGTACTAGGTTTATTCAGCCGCCTGAGTTGCGAGTCATGACATATAGGAACCCTTGAAACATCAAAACGGATGCAAGGAAGCACAATTAACAAATACTAGCTAGTAGTGCCCAGAACAGCATCGTACTGAACGTGTCAGCCAACATAATTTGTCCAACACCAACCCAAGAACTTTGAAAAAAAATACAAAGTGCGATCTAGATTTTTTTTGGTTCCTTGACATCATTATATAAACCTGAATTTATCCATATATAATAAGAAACTATTCTCCTTGCCTGACGCTAACTCTGATTTTTGGTTCTAGATTAAGAACTTAAAATTATGATCCAATACAAGTTCAGGTACACAATTTAACAAAGGAACATCTATAGAAGTGCAATTGACCCTTGCAGCTGAGAAAATTACATGTCCGTCCATGCATCTACTTATACTCGGATGATGATACTGCCATGCTTGGTTCCTTGTAAGTTTCTAAAGTACCAGTCTTACTGCTGCTATCTGTGAGTCCCTCTTCCACATTTGTGAATAATCCACCATACAAACCACCACCAGAAGATGCCTGCACAGGGATTATAGCTGGAACTGGAACATCTGCCGGCATAGGCATAACATCAGGTTGAGAGTGTTCCACCATCATCCCCACCCCATTAATGAGGGCAAAGAAAATTGCCCCTCGCATGGACGACTTAACAGCAGCGCGGAAGCCCTGACCCAAAGAAAGGATGCCACAAGTGGCAGCACCAGAAAGGATTGAATTCAAAGGATCCTCCTTCTGACGCAAGTATACAAGAGCGCAATCACAGGCTGAGTACAGGCCACCCCAAACACCAAAGCTGCCAGCAACACGTGGAACATTCATGCGCATAGCCTGCAGACCACCAGCAAATCGGGCGCCACTAGGTGCGTGGCGGAGACCCTTGGCAAAGTGGAAGAAAGAACCCCCGACAGCACCAATGGCAAACGATCCACCCGCATCAATGATGATGCGGTCTGGACATGGCCCTCTATCCGTAGGATCCATAGCAGTTGCTGGGTGACCCTAAACTGTAGGTCTGATCCCTAGTTGTGGACAGAGTAGCAATGCTATAGAACTTGTACAGGATTGCAAAATTTTTCTCCCGGATCCCTTCTACAATAGAAGATCCAAGCACCAACGGAACAGATATATATAGGACGACCAGACCAATCCCGTTCTATACTAGGAAGCTAATAATAATCTCTAGTCGGATCACGTAAGGAGTATTAACAAAAATACGTGACATGTAGCACGAGAATCCGAGTGATTTCTGACTTCCACGGCAAGAACATAGAGTCCTAATCCCCGACGCGTCCAAAAAAAATCCACGAAACAGCAAACAGAAGCCGAATCGAATTTGTAACCAGTTCGCAGGTCCGAACCAAACAAAGACTCAAGAGTAACAAATCGAGTAAAAATCGCACCTTTTTCTCACTTGTACTCGAACGACGGTATCGGGGTGCTGGGCGTGTCGAAGCTCTCCAGGATCTCTGACTTGCCCCCACCCGCGCCAGTCTTCTTCTCCTCCTCCTTCTTGCCGAATAGCCCCCCGAACCACCCGCCCGGGCCGCTGGAGCTCGCGGCCTCCGGAGGAGCCACCACCGGCGGCGCCTGCGGCAGGCCCGGGAACCCGCCGGCGCCCATGGCCGCGGTGAGGTTGGGGTCTTCGGCGGGCAGCGGCGGGTTGGCGAGGACGCGGTTGAGCATGAGCCCGGCGCCCTCGATGAGGGCCAGGAGGATCCCGCCCATGAGCGCGGACCGCCCCGCGGCCCCCGCGCCCTGGCGCATGGCGAGGAAGCCGCCCGTGGCGGCGCCGGCGACGATGGAGTTCCAGGGGTCCTCCTTCTGGCGCGCGTACACCATGGCGCAGTCGAAGGTGGAGAAGAGGCCGCCCCAGACGGCGAAGCTGCCCCCGACGCGCGGCGCGTTCATGCGCACGGCCTGCGCGCCGCCCGACAGGCGCATCCCGTTGGGGGAGTTGTAGGTGCCCTTGAGGAAATGGAAGATGGAGCCGCCGACGGCGCCCATCCCGAACGCGCCGCCCACGTCGTCCAGGATCCGGTCCGGGCACGGCTCGCGCGACGTCTCCGGCGTCCCCATGTTCCCCTCCCGGTAGCTCCTCCCCCGGCGGCGGCGGCGGTGGCGGCGGCGTGAGAGGAAACCCTAGCACGGAGCTCGGGCCCTGGCGTGGAAAGGAAGTTGGTGCGAAATGGGGGGAGAGAAGCGAGGCGCCAAGCCAGGAGAAAATGCTTTAGCTCGCCGGGTGATTAGGGGAGCGCTCTCGTCCTATTTTTTAGGTTAGAGTAGTGTGACAGCACTTCTCCCGAAGCAGGTGGGCCCAACAGATGGGTTGGGCCCAGTGTCATAGACTGTTACCTCGTGTGGTTACCGACCTCGCGTCGTGCGAACGGCAGGCGGTGGGAGATATTTGTGGCGGCGCCGGCGAGGCGGCCACCGCAGTAGCGTGCTGGTGGGCCGAGGTTCCCCTAATAGCACTGTGAAATTTGGCCCTTTGAAGCCTGTGGGGTTATGGGCCGTACAAAGGCTAAGTTACGGCATTTCAGCCCAAACCACAATCAATGCAACCCATTTGCAAATCCTTCTGCTCCTAAAAAAAAATTGCAAATCCTTCTTTGTCATCGCTACAGCCGGCCCTCGGGCCTCGGGAGTAGTTCCGAAATCGAAAAAAGAAAGGAGTGCATACAAAATAAATCAATTTGATATTACAATTTATTCTCTATACATTTAGTTAAAGTTGTAAAATTCTAATTTATAACAAAGCTAAAATGAGTTGTACAATTATGTTGCAGTACATTCTGAACTCCTCAAGCTTATAACCGCACATAACCAACTTTGGAAGATGTGTACGCATAAAACCACGTTTTCGTGGAGAAGTCATCAAACTAGTGTGGAGTGTGGACAGAATTTATTCATCACGTTTGTAAAAGCGTGCATATCCTGCACGACAGCCTTACGTGCTTCTACGCCGGAATCCAAACACATGCAGATCCGTGCCCATGGTATTGCGCTCGGACACAAAAAACAACTCCATGTTGTCTGAAGCGTTCGTTGTAAGTTGCAACGCCCATCCGTATTTATCGTGTTAGGCTGTCAGGCCTCCGTCTCTGTCACGTTTCCAGCGAGTCTGTCCAGGCATCGCCAGCGACGTAGTGCATCATCCCAGCCGTCCAAAGCTGGACTTGGACAAGCCCATAACGAAAGAGCGTACGCAGTTAGTTTAGTTACTCATTCGATCAGCCGCCACCTGCAAAACCAGACTTACTCCCACAGATTCAGAAAGTCTCAGCACTGGACCGGGCAATTCACGTCCGAAAAGAGCGCCATATTCTGACGAGAACTACTCGCCAATTAATCGCCATCCACACGTACGTGTACACCGACGTCGACCGAGTCCAAGCTAGCTAGAGAGATATCGACGATGACTTGTGACAGCAACGGGCCGCTGACCTGGACCCTGGACGTACTGGAACGGAACGTTCTCTTGGCGTTGACCGGCCCGATCGGAACGGCCGGGGAGGGGGTTGACCTGAGCCGTGAGTCGCCTCGGGAGCGCGCACGCGCCGTGACCGTGACCTTGATGACAACCAAGGGCGGGGAAAAACAGCGGGCAGCTCGTGGTTTTTGGCTCCGGAGCACGAGCGGGCGAGCGGCCTGCACACGCCGGCCGGGACGGCGAGACGCCGAAACCCACTTCGTCGCCCACAGGAAAGCATCGCCCCGACACCGCGACACGCCGAAGCAATTTGCAGTGTCCATGCCTTCGCGGCTTGCTGCTGGGCGTTGTGCCGGCGGGTATATATACGCACGCGATCGCATTTGCATGGCATCCATCCATCAGCAGCATATCAAGGTCGAAAAGGCAGCAGCAAGCGCATTCAGAGTTCCAGGAGTGTGATCCGAGCAGACTCTACTACGAGCAGCTACCTAGCGTCAGGCAACAACCGCTCGATCGACATGGGCCGTTGGTTGAAGCCAGATGTACGCATCTGATCGATCGTTCCTCTTGTCTACACCGTACGTAGGTGGCTTCATTCATGACCGTGCGCTGACTTTGTTCGATCTTACTGTATATGCGTGCAGGTGTACCCGCTGGTCGCGGCCATGTCGTTCGTGACGGGGATGTGCGTGTTCCAGCTGACCCGGAACGTGTTCATGAACCCGGACGTGCGGGTGAACAAGAACAACCGCCAGAGCGCCGTCCTGGAGAACGCCGACGAGGGCCAGCGCTACAGCCAGCACGCCTTCCGCCGCTTCCTCAGCACGCAGCGCCCGGAGGTCTTCCCCGCGCTCAACCGCTTCTTCGCCGGCTCGCCGCCTTCCGCTTCCGCCGACAAGTAGCCGTGTCCGGCGCCGGCGACGGTGGGCGTGCATGACTTGCGCGTGTGTGGATATGAAATGGTATCATGCTATGTTGTGTGTGTGCTGAATAGGCTGAGTCTTGTTGTTCGTGATGTACTCCGTACGCGCGTTTGGATTTCCATTTTCAGTGGCGTTGAAATTCTGAAAGAAAAAAAATCGGTGCCGTCTAATTTGCTACTCCCTGACGATAGATATATAGTGATTGTTTCTTCCATCGGAAACCATCTTAAAATGCACTAATGCGGTGCCTGGATTATATTTAGCATAGAGCTGTCAGAGGGATATTCCAAACTTCATTGAAATGGTCAGAATAGGGATAGACTGAGCTACTGGCCACTAGTCACCCACCAGCCAGCACTGTTTTTCTCTCAGCAAAAATCAGCACTAGCCACCAGCCAGCCACCAGTATTTTTCTCTCGGCAAAACCAGCACCAGCCACCAGTCACCAGCCAGCCGAACAGACCGGAAGTTACCCCAGCTGCTGGAGGCACAAGAAGCATCAAATCTTGGCAATCCTCGTTCAATATTAAAGTACGGAGAGGATTCCTAAAATAAAAGGTACGGAGAAGAAATCATCCAACATCTGAAAAAGAGCTATTACTCTGGTACTCCTGTTTTCAAAGTTGCACAAATCTTAAAGCTGAAAAAAATTGTAATTTTCGTCCTGGGTCTCACTTGGGCCCGGCCCTACCCGCCACCCATCCACCGTCCGGCCCATACCCAGGTACTCCGATCCCGATCCGCTTTCTTCACGGTGGCGTTTCGTTTCCGCGTGAATCAACGAGCTAGGGGCTAGGGCGGCGGCGCACCGAGACGACCGAGGGCGGTGGTGCTCCACGCAGCGAGAGCCTCCCTGCATGCCATTCGTCATACGTGGCCATCATCAACAATTCAACATGCATGTCATTCGTCGTACGTGGCCATCATCAACAATTCAACATCGAGCCGCTGTCGCGGTGTACGTCAACAATTACCACGCGTGTCGCGGCGGCGGCGGCGCTTGCGTAGCCTGCAGATTATTCCTCCAACGAGAACTCACTAACCGTGTGTGCAATCACACGAACTACTTGATTTGTTCTCTATTTCTTTCGTTAGAGAAAAGAAGAGCTAAACCAACTATTGAAGTAGTGTCAATTGTCAAGTAATTCTCCACTTTTGCTTGAAGCCTTGAATCAATGACAAAAGAAGTCAATATGCTACAGATAACAACTCGTACGTGATTCGGCATGAATGAAAGGGTTATATATAATTTATCAGTGAATTGTCTCTCTGCCCTTCCACGGGCGTTACAGAGGAGCGCGGCACCGATGACCTGTCCGCACGCCAGCGCAAAACCAAAACGCTACAGGAACAGAAGATCAAGTAGTAGATCACCAAACGTCAATGGACCGCCGTCGACGCACCGATGAGTGCAGCTGCCGATGAGCGCCGCCACCCTCTCAAACTCTACCACGCCAAGTAAATGGATCTGGAGTACTGGACTACTGGGTATGGGCTGCAATCAGGCTGGACAGGTACGGGCAGGACCGGACCCAGACTAGAAAGAAAATAATTATAAAATCTTTAATTAATTTCTGCCTTGCATTAAGATTTGTGCAATTTTAAAAAATAGGAGTACCGAAGCGGTTCCCCTGAAAAAAAAAGAATTTCAAATTCATCGTGGTGATGGTACGGATATCTTCTGCTAATCTGTTTCTCTCCCAACACTCCAAACTCATGTAAACTTGTCGAGTGATAGAGAGCTCAAGAAGCACAACCCTATTTTTCAGTTCTGTGTGTAGTTTTTGGAGCAGCAGCTATTTGGGAAGTGCAAGGTGCTGTTTCTGTCTGTCCTCCGACAACCTTATTACGATCGTGGAACTTGATCTGTTATGCTTCGGCCCGAATTCTGATGTCCGGAACTGCAGCTCGGTGATCGATGTTCTTCGGAGGCCGGCTGCAGTTCAGAGCTATATTGCTATACAACTGCTGGCTCGAGTTCATGGTGATGGCACGGGTATCTTCTGCTTCTCGTCCAGCACTCCAACCTCACATAAACTTGCCGGGTGTTTAATTTCAGTTGTCAGGGAGTGATGCAGAGCTCAAGAAGCACAATCCTATTTGTCAGTTCAGTTAATCAGCTCTGTGTGTAGTTTTTGGAGCAGCAGCTGTTTGTTCTAAAGGGCAGTGCAAGGTGTTGTTTCTGTCTGTCCTCCGACAACCTTCTTACGATCGTGTAACTGTTAGTGTTAACCTGCTCTTGATGCTTCGGTCTGAATTCTGATGTCCGGAACTGCAACTCGGTGATCGATGTTCTTCGGAGGCCGGCTGCAGTTCAGAGCTATATTTCTATACAACGGCTGGCTCGAGTTCATGGTGATGGCACGGGTATTTTCTGCTTCTCGTCCAGCACTCCAACCTCACATAAACTTGTCGGGTGTTTAATTTCAGGTGTCAGGGAGAGATGCAGGCCTCAAGAAACACAATCCTATTTTATAGTTCAGTTTTGCGTGTGGTTTTTGGAGCAGCAGCCGTTTGTTCTAAAGGGCAATGCAAGGCGTTGTTTCTATCTGTCCTCCAGCAACCTTGTTATTATCGGATCGTGGAGCAATGGAGCCTCGTGTGTTAGCCTGTGGTTTGGTCTGTCTGATTGGAGATAAATGTTCATCAGAAGCTGATTGCGGTTCAGAGCTACTCTGTATATTGCTATTTAGTACAACTGTTGGCTCCAGTTAGGCGGCAAAAAAGGGCGTTCGCACAACCGTCGCCAACCCATGCATTGAAGATAATTTCTTTTGCGAGTAAAAAGAGAGCTTTATTAGCTAGAGTGGGGGATTACAGTCAAGTTCAACTAGTTCGGTAACGCACGCAGGCGTCCGTCCTAGCCAAACTTCTGGGACAATATTTCTTCTAGCTAATTGAGCTAATTCATGAGCAACTTTGTTACACTCTCTCTTCACTAAGGATAACTTCCAGTCATCCAGGAGCCAAAGCATCTCCTTTGCTTCAGACAAAACGAAGCCCACCTCTGATCTATCCTCTCTGTTGTTCAAAGCTGTAATAATCCTTGAACAATCCGACTCCAAGATCACCTTACCCTGTAACACTTCCACTGCAGATCGTATCCCCTCAGTACAAGCTCTAGCTTCCGCCTCCACTGCGTCAGCGCATCTAGACAGTGGCTTCCACGCTGTGAGAAGGACTGACCCCCCACTGTCCCTCGCAATTATGCCAATACCTCCTTCACCTGTGTTTGCAACAAAAGAGCCATCCACATTAATTTTAATCCACCCTGCTGGTGGCGGTTTCCAAAAGGAGGATTTGGGTTTATTTGCATTTTCCTTGCCATTCTTTTTCCTATTGTCGGACAACCGACAGGCTTCTTTCCCTTTCGCGGACAGCTCCACACTTCCCTCCTGAATCTGAGCTAGTGTTGATTGCATTGCTAACAGGGAATGTACTGATTCAGGAATGCTATAGGGCCCTGACTGATGAGTAAGATTATTATGAGCTGTCCATGCTTGCCAAAGCACCAGTTTAACTAAATCTCTTTGCACCTGGGGCCATCTGTCAAAGAGAATCAGCAACCAGTCTGGACCTGTGTACGAAAATTGATTTTCTTCCGGTAGGTCCCAATGCTCACGCATTGCATTTCTAAGTCTCGCAGCCATCGGACAGGCAACAGTAGCATGAAATCCGGATTCAGCCTCTCTATCACATAACTGGCAAGTAGCGCTAGGCTGCAACTTTCTGATATGTTTGCTACGCCTTGTGGGCAAGATGTCACGGCACAATTTCCAGATGAATACGTTAACCTTTGGAGGGACATTGCCACTCCATACATAGGACCACAATTTCCTTTCACCTTCAGGAGCAGCACTTGTAGATTGTCTCTCCGACATAGATTTCAATCCCATAGCGAGGTTATAGGCACTGCGCACCGAGAACAAACCAGACTTCTCCATCTGCCAAGCCAGCATATCTTCTGACCTCCATGACGGGATTTTGAGTCTTGTTATTACTTCAACATCGGCTGGGTTAAAATACTGTATCAATTGAAGATAATTTCGATCTCTACTCTGCACGGTTAGTCAGAGCCTGAATTTTCATTTTCAGAAGACTTGTTGTTCCATGGCTCAGCTGCATATGCTGCTCCCTTTCCTGTTGCCCGGGACACGTCGCTGCTGTTCAACAAGTACGCCGTTCAGCCTGTGCCTCGGTCTGAACTCTGATGTCCGGGATTGCAGCTCGGTGATCAATGTTCGTCGGAGGCCGACTGCAGTTCATAGGACGTCTGTGCCTCGGTCTGAAGTTCTGAACTCTGATGTCCGGGACTGCAGCTCGAGTTCACCACTTCGCCGGCAAAAAGTGCGTTCGGACAACCGTCGGTAACCCATTCAAGATAGTTGTAGTTTTTTTTCCCATCTTATCAGTTTCAGTATACTTACGGTTCGTCAGAGCTTGGATTGTCAAATTCAGACTAGTTCCCGCACTCAGCTGCAGAGGCTGCTCCTGTTCCCGTTCCCCGGGACACGCCGTCGCCGTTCAACAAGTGCGCGTTCCTGACGGCGCACACCTCCTCCTCCATCCGCGGGGAGCCGCCGCGCACCGGGGTCCCGTGCGTCGCGCTGTTCGTCAGTTCGTGGGACAACTGAAATTCATCAGTTCCTGCATGCAGTGTCACTCTCTGATGGCAGGGTGTTGACACGAAAGCGCGCAACACACTCGAAGATCGATCAAACGTGCAGCACGGCCGTCACAACGGCCAACTCCTGATCTCCCCGGGGCAAACCGGTCTGACCGGTTTACAGAACCGGTCTGACCGCTTTCTGTCGGGAGGTCGTGAAGACCTAGAAACCCAAGCTCGGGAGGGACCCCGTCGGAGCTCGAGCAATCTAGGGTTGCTCTAGGGTCGGCAGGCCACCTAAAACGCCTTTGAACGCCGTAGAGACGAGCAAAGAACAGAATATGGGGTTGTAAAAGGATTAGGGTTTGAGAGACAAAAAAATAGAAGATAAAGTGTTTGATTCGATTGGGAATACCTCAATCGGCCTTCTAGCCTTTATATTTATAGGCCGGGGAAGTCTTACCCCTTCCGAATAGGTTACAATACGGGATTAAACTCGGAATCCTAATCCTACTCGAATTACAGAACCTAAACCGGTCTGACCGGTTTGGCAAACCGGTCTGACCGGTTTGGCCGGGCCAAAGCCAATTTTGGCTGTCAACACATGCCCCCCCTGCGTTTTTAGTGAACTTGAGAACTAAAAAGCAAGTATTTCATAACTCAGGAGCTAAAAATTATACTAAGGGCGATATAAACAATATATCGGCCATTGGTCTTCATGCATCTTGCCAAACACTCGGATAGAATATCTTCAAGTATCTTACATTGATAGCTTTAGGCAAATGATCTCCTTTGAGTGTCTCTAACATGTAACAATTCCCAAAAATGACTTTGACAACTCTATAAGGCCCTTCCCAACTTGGTGACCATTTACCAAACTTGTTGCTTTTTGTCCCAATAGGCAAGATCGTCTTCCAAACAAGTTCACCAATTTGAAAATACTTTCCTCGCACCTTCCTGTTATAAGCTTTAGCAACTCGAAGCTTATCTTTCTCAATTTCCTTCAAAGCTTTCAATCGCTTGTCGGTTACCTCATCAATATTGTCCAACATCAAATTGTGGTAATCAACGGCATTAAGGTCATTTTGTTTAGCCAATCTATAAGCGTCCAGATTTACCTCGACGGGTAAAACGGCCTCTTGACCATACACAAGCTCAAAAGGAGTGACTTTAGTAGCACCATGTCTAGATATACGATGAGCCCATAATGCTTCGGATAAAACTTCATGCCATCTCTTAGGACTATCTTCTATCTTTTTCTTGATTAACTTGATCAAAGTTTTGTTACTTGACTCGGCTTGTCCATTAGCCTGAGCGTAATATGGAGATGAATTGAGCAATTTAATTCTATAGGATTCGGCAAATTCACGTACCTCTTTAGACATAAAGGAAGTACCTTGATCCGTTGTCAAAGTTTGAGGAATACTGAATCTATGAATAATATTTTGTGTAACAAACTCAATTACCTCTCGGTGCGTCATATTCTTCAAAGGAATCGCTTCGGTCCACTTAGTGAAATAATCAGTGGCAACCAACACAAAACGATGTCCTTTTGATGATGGAGGATTAATTTGTCCAATAAAATCCAATCCCCAACCTCGGAACGGCCATGGCTTAATAATAGGATGCATCAACGCAGCAGGAACAAATTGCAAATTTCTAAACTTCTGACATTCCTCACATCCTTTGTAATATTTAAAACAATCTGCCATCATAGTAGGCCAATAGAAACCAGCTCGTCTAAGTAACCACTTCATCTTTGGAGCCGATTGATGTGTACCACAAATACCTTCATGGACCTCACCCATGGCAACTTTGGCCTGATCCGAATCAAGACATTTCAACAACAAATCTTCGGCGTTTCGACGATAAAGTTCATCGTCAAGCAAAACATATTTAAATGATGTTCGCCGAATATTTCTATCTGCACCACGACCAGGATCTCTCAAATAAGTAATAATAGGCACCCTCCAATCCTGATCTTCAACTTTGGATTGATTAGCATCATCCAAAGGATTTTTACTTCTGTCAGGGGACAAAGCGGTCAGACCACTTTCAGAACCGGTCAGACCGGTTCTGTCATTCAAACCGGTTTGACCGGTTTCTGAAACCGATGTGACCGGTTCGTCCAGAACCAGAATCTCGGCCTTTGTTTGCATCGGTTTTTGGAGATAGAAATATTTCTTTGCAACCATATAACCAGATGCTTTCTGAGCCAGAGTATTTGCCTTGTCATTTTCTTCTCTTGGAATATGTTTGATAGTAAATTCATCAAAAGAAGCAATGATATCAAGACATCTATCAAGATATGCATTTAATGAACCATTATAGCATTGGCATACCTTTGACACTTGTTGTACCACCAGGAGCGAATCACCAAAAGCTTCAATATGTTTTACTCCCATGTCTTGCAAAAATTCCAAGCCAAATAGAAGAGCTTCATATTCAACTTGATTATTGGTTCGCTTTTCTTCCAATCGGTTTGAAAACTCAAAAACGGCACCACTTGGAGAGATGAAAACAGCTCCAATTCCTTGTCCATCATTGCAAACCGATCCATCAAAGTATAATCTCCATGGTGTACAAGCAACATAACCGACGTCGAACTCACAAGTATCATTTATCCGATGTTCAACAATAAAATCAGCTACAATTTGGCCTTTCATTGATTTTAAAGGTTCACAAGCCAAATCATACTCCACTAAAGCATAAGCCCACTTACCGATTCTTCCGCTAGAAATCGGCTTTTGCAACACATGTTTAATTACATCGGTTTGACACAACACGATGCAAGTGCTAGATAGTAAATAATGCCTCAATTGAGTACAAACATGGTACAAGGATAAACACAACTTCTCAATGAAAGTATACCTTGTTTCTGCATCAATGAGTTGTCGGCTTACATAAGCGATCACATACTCCTTGTTGTCGATTTCTTGAGTCAAAACAGCTCCAATAGTTCTATCTTCAGCCGCCACATAAAGTCTGAATGGAACTCCCCGCTTAGACGCCCTAAGCACCGGTGGTGAAGACAAGTACTCTTTGATCTTCTCAAAAGCTTCTTGCTGTTTTGCCCCCCAAGTAAAATCGGCTTCATTCTTTAGCCGAAGTAAAGGAGTAAAAGCATCAACCTTTCCAGACAAGTTAATTATAAATCTTCTCAAGAAAATTACCTTGCCTAGAAACTTTTGTAAATCCTTCTTGCAAGTAGGAGCTTCGACTTTCTTCATAGCTTCAATTCTCTTGGGATCAACTTCTATGCCGTTCTCATGAATAACAAACCCAAGAAACTTTCCAGCCGAAACACCAAAAGCACATTTGAGTGGATTCATCTTCAAGCCATACCGTCGCATCCTCTCAAGAGCAAGTTTTAAATCGGCTAAATGAGAATCCAAACCATCCGATTTAACTACAATATCATCAATATACACTTCCACAATAACACCAAGTAAATCATGAAAGATTAAATTCATAGCTCTTTGATAAGTTGCACCGGCATTCTTTAATCCAAAGGTCATAACTACCCACTCAAATAAACCAATAAATCCCGGGCATTGAAAGGCCGTTTTGTGCATATCCTCTTCGGCCATGAAGATTTGATTATATCCGGCATTACCATCAAGAAAACTAACAACACGATGTCCAGAAGCTTCATTGATTAAGACATCGGCTATAGGCATGGGATATTAATCTTTTGGAGTGGCTTTATTAAGATCTCTAAAATCAATGCAAACTCTAAGTTTTCCCGAATCTTTCTTTTCAACGGGAACAATATTAGAAATCCACTCCGCATAACGACAAGTCCGAATAAAACCAGCATCTAATAAACGATTAATCTCTTCTTTTATTCGGTCATAAATAGCGGGATTAAAATGTCTAGCCGATTGTTTAAAAGGTCTAAAACCGGCTTTTATTGGTAAACGATGCTCAACTAAGTCACGACTTAAACCAGGCATCTCACGGTACTCCCAAGCAAAACAATCGACATACTCTTTCAACAAATTTATTAATTCGGCTTTAAACTCAGCCGATAAATTTTTGTTTACAAAAGTAGGCCTAGGAATAGTACCATCACCAATATCTATTTTTTCTAAAGGATCAGCTGATGTAAAACCTTGACCCAGCTTATCCATATCACCAAGATCTTCAATGGCTCCGAATGTACTGGCCGAATGTTCTCGATAATGATCAATTCGGTCTTGAAGCCACTGTCCAGACGCAAACCGGTCTGACCGGTTCCCAGAAGCGGTCCGACCGGTTTGGCTCGATCGGCGCTGTTCAGATCCAAACCGGTTTGACCGGTTTCCAGAAGCGGTCTGACCGGTTTGTCTCTGTTGATTTTGTTGCTTCATTAATTACAGCAAGTAATTCAACCGATTTTCCATCGGCTTTAATGTAGCAGGAACAAAACCATCCTTAGTGCAACTGATCAGCTCATAGTCGGTCAAATCCATGCTCGACAAACATTGGACCTTCTCATTTGCACTAAGAGAGTCGGAATCGGCTGTTGCAACAAAGGAAGAATTGTCACCAAGGACAATCTCAACTTCGTCGCCGATCCACTGAATGAGATATTGATGCAAGGTAGATGGAATACATTTATTTGCATGAATCCAATCTCGACCAAGGATTAAACTGAAGTTACCTTGCACCTCGGAGACGAAGAAAGCCGTAGCAATAGTCTTGCTCCCGACGGTCAACTCCATAGAAGCTACCCCCTTGGCACCAATGGGATCACCTCCACCAACTCCACTGACTGTCATGTTTGTCTTGATCAGTTCTTCGTCTTTCCCGCCAATTTTCTTGTAGAGAGAGTATGGCATGAGATTCACAATGGCTCCACCATCAACCAACATACGAGAAATTGGCTTCCCGTTGATGTGCCCTCTCATATACAAAGCCTTGAGATGATTTTCTGATTCACTAGGCTTCTGAAACACATCATCTCGCGGCCCAAGTTGAAGATGAGAAATTTCCTCCTCCGGCACCACATAATAATCAGAAGATAAATAGACAACATTAATTTCCATGTTGTCATGCTCTGGAGAAGGCTCAAAATCAACTAACTCTTCATCTTCAACCACTGGAGGAATCGGTGGAATAGTTTCGATGGTTGAAGAAGCATCAGCCCTCGCTTCTGTCATCAAACCGGTCTGACCGGTTTCAGAAACCGGTCTGACCGCTTCTGCAGCAGTCGGCTGACCCAAACCGGTCTGACCGGATTCAGAAACCGGTCTGACCGGTTGTGCTGCTGATTGCACAACGGGTTTAGCTTGCCAAATCTTGGTCTGAGGGATCATAGGCCTGTAGTTGTTGAAGTAGTCATCCCTCATCTTCTCAGCTTCCTGTTCCCTTTTTTCTTTGTTTCTCAAACGCTGTAGTTTCCGCTTCTGTGTATGAGTCAACCCAGAAGGACACCACCTTGGTTGAAAAACTTTCTTCACGCCCCTGCTACTGCTAGCCTCATGATCATTAACCTTGATCGGCTTCTTGACTGGAACAGGAGCCGAATCTCCAATGACTATCGGCTTTCTACCCAAGTCTTGCATAGCCACTGGAATATCGCCAATTTTTATAAAATTATTGGCTTTGGCTTGCACATCCTCCTTCTTCTCCTTGATACAGTATTCTTGCTTAGGAAGAACATGAATTCTTTGCTCAGACCGAAACCGGTCTGACCAGTTCATAAAACCGGTCTGACCGCTTTGATGAGCAGTCGAAAAACCTGATTGGTATGAGCCCAATCGGTCATGTACAAAACCACCACGGCGCTTGTAACTTGTAGGATCAATCCAATGCTGTGGTGCCCTCTGTCTCTTTTTTGTTGGCCGATCAACTTGAACGGCCTTTGTGTACTTGTTCATGAGCTGAAAAAATGTAGGTCCTTGCTTCAGAACCCTCCCTTGAATCTTTGGCTCATTGAATTTCCAAGTATCCACTTCCGGGCGCTTAGGCTTGAAAGTTCTTGGACGGTCTGGAGACAAACCGGTCTGACCGGTTTAGGAAACCGGTCTGACCGGTTTCGCCTGGCTAGCGGACCGATTCTCTTCTAAAGAACTTCCTTGCCCCCCGGGCTTTGATGCATTAATTGTAATTTTCAGAGACTCTTTTCCATCCAGAGTTCTCCCAATCATCACTGTTCTGACCGGAATTCTGTCATCAACTTTTTCCGGTCTTGGATCTCCAATCACCACATTCTTACCCTTAGCTCCATCGGCTTGTTCCGGCCGAATCAACATCTTGGTGTTTACATCCAAGGTATGAACAGGGAAAGCAGTCTTGTCAACTTGCATTTCAGCGAGCACCAATCGACCTTCATTAAGGGCCGATTGTACCTGTCGTCGAAAAACATTGCAATCGTTGGTTGCATGAGAAAAAGAGTTATGCCACTTGCAATATGCACGATTTTTCAACTGATCGGCTGGTGGAATTGCATGAGAAAGTTTAATAAAGCCATTCTTAAGTAATTCATCAAAAACACGATCACATTTGGCTACATCAAAAGTAAATTTTTCTTCCTGCCGATTTTTCTGAATCGACTTTAATGAAGGACAAGAACTAGGTTTACTTTTTGATGACCAAACAAATTCAGCGGCATAAATTTCTTTATCATCGTCCGAACTATCAGAATCATTATCAACAATATGCACGTTCGAACGATGGGGTTTAGCATATTCTTTCGAATTTTTAAACTTAAGCTCTAGACTCATAGCCTTCATTTGCAAGTGATTAATAGTAAGGAAATCAGAACCTTCTAATTTTTCCTTGTAATTAGACCGTAAGCCTGCAAAAGCTAAATCTGCTAAATCCTTTTCAGAAACAGTGATATTAAAGCATCGGTTCTTAACATCCTTAAATCTTTTAAAGTATTCAAGAACCGATTCTTCACGGCTTTGTTTAACCGATGTTAAATCAGATAATTTTGCCTCGTTTTCTCCGCTAAAGAAGTGATCATGAAATTTTCGCTCCAATTGAGTCCAATTATGAATAGAATTTGGAGCAAGCGAAGAAAACCATGAAAAGGCAGTTCCAGTTAAAGATAATGAGAACAACCGTATACGCAATGCCTCATAAAATGATGCCTCTCCTAATTGCAAAATATATTGACTAATGTGTTCCCAAGGAGTTCTATTATCTTCACCACTGAATTTAATAAAATCAGGAACGCGCCAACCATTAGGATAAGGAACCAAATCAAATTCAGGCGGATACGGTTTCTGATATAAGCGTGCACTACCCAATTCAAGCCCGAGTTTTGCTCTAAGTGTATTAGCTATGTCTTCTTTAAACTTAGCTAACTCGGCTTGATATTTCTCATCACCTCTGTTATGTGGAATGCGGGGAACACCATACATCGTATTCTGAGAAGTACTCGGAATCGGCGCATGAAACGTGCCAGATCCGTGGGGTATACTTCCCGTGGTGCGTGGAATAGTGTAAACAGGACCAGAAGTAGATGTATTAGACAAAACCATTGCACCAGATGCTCCTGCACCCAAAGAACCGGTCTGACCACCAGAGGGGGCCAAACCGGTCTGACCGGTTGTACAAACCGGTCTGACCGGTTCGTGGACCGAACCAGGGTGAGGTGTTTGTCCCGCATAAAAATTCACCGGCATGCCCAAATTAGAATCTAAAACATGTTCTGGCACGCCTGATGAGCTAGGTAATTCATTAGATTCTAAATTAATTTTATTTTTATCAGAATTACCAGTCATACTAGCAATTAATTCACTAGTAGCAGTTTGTGCAGCAAGTAATCTATCATCCATCATGCGAGTAATCTGCTGCATTAAATCAGAGGATTCACCAGTTACCTTAGGAAGTTCTTCAACTTGGTCGTTTGCCAGCTTGAAAGCCGGCATGACGAATTCCTCCACTCTCTTGACAAGACCATCGCGATCTTTCTTGAAGCCCTTCAAGAATTGCGTCCTGAAGTGCTCCTCGGCGATCAGGTACCGCTTCCGCTCCTCGTCCGTGAGCTCTTCCATCGTCGCGGCGATGATGTTGTCCTTGTCAAGGTCGCACGTTGATCCAGACATATTTGGAGTAGATTGAATCGGTCTTGAAACCAGATTAATCTTCCCCAGCGGAGTCGCCAAAAAGTATGTTGACACGAAAGCGCGCCAACACACTCGAAGATCGATCAAACGTGCAGCACGGCCGTCACAACGGCCAACTCCTGATCTCCCCGGGGCAAACCGGTCTGACCGGTTTACAGAACCGGTCTGACCGCTTTCTGTCGGGAGGTCGTGAAGACCTAGAAACCCAAGCTCGGGAGGGACCCCGTCGGAGCTCGAGCAATCTAGGGTTGCTCTAGGGTCGGCAGGCCACCTAGAACGCCTTTGAACGCCGTAGAGACGAGCAAAGAACAGAATATGGGGTTGGAAAAGGATTAGGGTTTGAGAGACAAAAAATAGAAGATAAAGTGTTTGATTCGATTGGGAATACCTCAATTGGCCTTCTAGCCTTTATATTTATAGGCCAGGGAAGTCTTACCCCTTCCGAATAGGTTACAATACGGGATTAAACTCGGAATCCTAATCCTACTCGAATTACAGAACCTAAACCGGTCTGACCGGTTTGACAAACCGGTCAGACCGGTTTCGCCGGGCCAAAGCCAATTTTGGCTGTCAACACAGGGTAACTGAAGCCGTCCTGCCATCGATGACACGGTACCATTCATCAGCCGTAGCTGAAAACTCTGCAAAGGGACCCCGGCGATCGGCACGAACACGTACGATGAGGTTGAGGTAGGTTGGAGGCGTTCCTGTCGTCGAACCCGGTGAGACGTACAGATCTCTGCTCCGCTCTGTAACTCCTCCCTCCCTGTTCATGGTTTGCAATAGCGCGCATGCAATTATGCATGTCTGCAGAAACCAACCCTGAAGAAACGAACCCAAATGGGAGCTGCGGTAGTGGATTGCAGGTCAGGCAAAGGTGTCAACGTCCAGCGGTGAGCTTTGGCAACGAAGCACAGAAGCGACGCAAAGCTGCAAAAGATTCCCAGGCATCAAGCGTGCACAGTCACGTCGATCGTGACTTGCAGTGAGTTTCTTTGCACATGTGATGAGTGTGTGGAGTGTGCCTTCTTCTTGTGATTCCTGTACTTCAGTTCAGCCCTTCTCGAGAAAATGCCTTTCTTCTTGTGACTGAACGCCAAGCATGCGATGAGTGTGTGGAGTGGAGCCCATCCCGTTCAATCGTTATGCATAGTGGAACATTTAACCTTTTCACCGGTACAGATTAATAAAGAAGGGAAAATTTAACGTTTTTTTTGGTACGTGGCAGTCTGACAGATCAAAGTTAGTCGTCCGAAGCATGCAATGCAATGGCGTGCAACGCGGAAAGGCGCGTTCTCCTGCAGTAAGTCGCGCTTGCACTCAACAAACTAGCGAGGTGGCCCGCGTAAATAACGCGGGTAGCTAGCTTTTTTATGTTAATAACTTGGTTGGTTTTTACATGCTAATACATTTATCTGAATGATTTTTTTCATTGACATTGTTTTTCTATATGGCCCACTCTTTTTTTTATCGTCAGGCTATTTGGCACGCAACACAAATCCATGAAAAAATAAAACATCATATATACAACATAATTTTTAGTATTTATTCAAGTATTATAACTTTGTATTGTCTTATAACATAAATTTACGTCACAGATTTTCACATATGACGATAAATTATTTTTTATCTTTTACACCTGTGTAGAGCTTCCTTATAGTAACGTATCAATAACCACAACTACTATACCTACTCCTACTTCTACCGCTCATTTGTTTTATTCCCAAGTTTCTGGTCCTTTTCTTTTTGTTCCCTGCTTTCCCACACAATGGGGAAATTGTGCCGATTAATAGCGGACGACGAAAAATTCTCTTCTCCTCGTAACAGAAACAATCTTAACTCCAAATTTGAATACAAATTTTATATAATTTTGATTGATTCTCAATATTTTTCTGAAATCGACTTTGGAATGTATATGTCTCCCCAGCATTCACTATTTTTCTTTTTGAAAAAACGCACAACAAATTTGCCATCCACTTATGGATGAGCATAAAACACATCCTTAGAATTTGGAGAAGAAATAATGTTGTTGCCGTTGACGGGCAAAAATTGTTAATTGTGGGACGTTTTTCTTAATTGCATAGAAACTTTAGCAGCTATTCACTTCACCGTAGGCACAAAGCTGCTCTTTTACATCTCTATCTCCTCTCAGCCCTCTTTCTTGAATCCAAAATATGCACAAAATTACGATAGTTAGAGCCAATGCATCGACAATGGAAATAATTTTTAGTTTTTGCACCTTTTTTGGTAACGTGGTGTCGTTGCAAATTTGATTATTTAATGGCACACCCATGTTGATGCTATGCTATTTATTTTTTATTTTTATAAAAGGAAAGGATGCATAATTAGAAATCCAACTCTTATGTAAACACAAACTCTTATGTTATGGTTATATTATTTGGTTGTTAGTTTTAGATATTGACTCTTTAATATTCTAGACCGTTAGATCATCATAAAATTCAATGACGTTATATGTATTTTTTTATTTTTTAGTTAAGTAATTTGTAAACCTCTTGACGAATATGGTGTAATATATTACTTTTGACAATGATACTAAGATAATAGATACAAAAATTGTAGAATTAAAGGTTGGGCAAACACTCTGTAAGATGTAAATTTTGACCTTTTAGTATGTTAATTAATTGGACAATTAGAGACCACGAACTCGTAGAGCTCATCGAATACATTTCGTTTGACTATTCACATGAGTTGTTTGAAGTTTAAATAACGAAGTTACATTTATCCCTCCAACACCCCCTCTTCTACTCTCTATCTCCTCCACGCTGCCCCTCCCTCTCCCTCTCCTTCACGCCTCCCCCTCTGTCGGGTCCCAGTCGCCGCCCCTGCTCCGCGCGGATCTTGGTCGGAGCCTGCGGCGTGTGGCCGAGCAACGGCGGCTTCGACGGACAGCATGAGCGGCAAAGCGGCCAGCGGTGGGCGGCCGCGGGGGTGGACAACATGGCGTGCGGCTCCAAGGCAGTGCATGAATCCTCGCGATGGTGGGGCGACCAACGGTGGGGGCGTCGGGCAGGCGGCCGCGCGGCTCACCTCGGCTGAGCGCTGCGGCGGCTTCTCCTTGCGGCAACCGCGGGTGGCTCCCGTACCTACTCGTCCACATTGTTCATTTGCTTGGGCAGGGCGATGGCAACGGAAAGGTGCATGGGCGAGGCATGCGACGGAGATCTTACAACGCCGGAGGAGCAGGGTCTAGCGACTGACGTCGTTGTGGTGGAGGAGTAGGGGTGGCTCGCGGCCAACCCTCGAGGCTGGGTATCGCGTCGGCGAAGTAGCCGCGGCGCGACATCTTCACTGTGGAGGAGCACGGGGTGGGGCGGTTGGAGCTGCGGCGGCAAAAGGGCGTGAGTGTTGCGGCGTGGTGTATAGCGTTTCCTGTTGCTCATGCTGGGATGGGAATAGATGAATCCTAATGTATGCTATTTTACCGTGTCTTTTAGAGGAGACCGGTGTAGCGAAAATCACTCTGCAAGAATACTGCAGGAGCGGGTGGCGTACCTAGCGCGGATAGCCTTATTAATCATACTCGGTCTAGACTTATTGAGTTGATGTGGACCATTAGATCTTTATAAAATCCGATGGCCCATATTTTCTCTTTTTTTATTAACGAAATAATATGGACCGTTAGATCTTCGTAAAACCCGATGGCTTATATTTTCTCTTTTTATTTGGATTAACGAATTAATATGTACCGTTAGATCTTCATAAAATCCGATGGCTTACATTTTCCTTTTTATTTGGATTAACAAATTAATATGGTTCGTTGGATCTTCATAAAATCTGACGGTACATATTCTTCTCTTTTTTGGATTAACGTGGGAATTTCTTGGTCCTCTCGGCGAACGTGGTGACTCTTTTTAACACTATTGTTATAATATAATAGATTAAAACGCACACAGAGGCCGCGTCTTGTTGTTCTTGGCATATACGCCCAAGTGGCGATCCACGCGACATGGCGCGAACGCCAAGCAGGCCTGTACTATTGTACATTTCAGGCGGGCTTCTCAATGGCCCGGGCGTTTGAATGGGTCCAAATCGCAAGCAACCCCTTCCCTTCCCGCACAAGCAAACAAAGCCCACCGGCCCACCCGCCGCGGCCGCTCCATCTCCCTCTCCACCATCCCCCGTCCCCGGCCGCCCTCTCTCTTTTTATACCCCACCATTTCCTTCCCCTACCTCCCTCCCTCCGCCACCCCACCACCACCGCACCGCCGCCCCCTCCGCCGCCCGCCCGCGATGGCGTCCGCCTCCCGCGCCGCGACGCCGGCGCCGCCGCTCAAGGACGAGCTCGACATCGTCATCCCGACGATCCGCAACCTCGACTTCCTCGAGATGTGGCGGCCCTTCTTCCAGCCCTACCACCTCATCATCGTGCAGGACGGCGACCCCAACAAGACCATCCGCATCCCCGACGGCTTCGACTACGACCTCTACAACCGCAACGACATCACCCGCATCCTCGGGCCCAAGTCCGCCTGCATCTCCTTCAAGGACTCGGCGTGCCGCTGCTTCGGCTACATGGTCTCCAAGAAGAAGTACATCTACACCATCGACGACGACTGCTTCGTGAGTGCACTCCCCCGCTCCGCAACGCTTCTCCCCCTGTGTTGATTGATTCCAACAGAGATCGTGTTTCGCATTTCGACTGTTCTGTTTCGTGCCGTTACTGACCCTGATTTTTGGGGACGGGTAGTATTTCTGTTGTTGGTTGCGATTTTGGGGGACGGGGCTCAGATCTGCTAATTAGGTAGGTGACGGGGAAAGTACAGTGAGATCATTGGTTTGTTATTTTTTCGTAGGGATGAACTGGGTTGTGAAATTTTGGGGATACAATACAATGCGTACCCTGATTGGGATTTGGGATGCATAGTTTTGACGTCTTTGCTGTACCCGTCCTTGTTATGTAGGTAGAATTCACATTTCCCGTGTTTCAGATGGTAAATTGATCTGACGGGCTGGATAATGTCTCCTTAATCCGGAGTTCAGTCGTGGGTATGGGGTCTCAACTGCCAAATATAATAATGTTATCTGGACTAGGCTTTTTTTTTCAACATCTGGACTAGACTTTTGACTTGTTTAACTTCTAAAAAAAGTATCAGGCATTGGATCTAGCCTCACTGCTTTGGCCCTGTTGTGCTTCCAGTTGGAGGTTGTATGAACTGGAACATGCTTCTAATATTTGGTATCTGGTAATTCACAATGGCTGCTGGGTAACTTGTTTATGTCGCCTTGCCGCCGTATTTTGCCTGTTGTGTTGATGCATATGCACTTTTTAATGTTTCAAGGCCATGATCAGTAGGTTGAGCAACTAGGGGACAAAAATGATAATACAAAAGTAACAGTAGAGAATTTTCTGGATTGCACCTTGCATGGTTTATTCCAAAGCCTAAAAACATACAATGTGGTTGGATTGATCGATACTGTCCATGTAGTCTTGGGGCCATCATATATTTTTTTATTGCGATAAGCTTTTACTATGACCATACATCATGCCTTTGCACTAGAAATGTAATGTAATGCTACATTGGAGCTAACACTTCCCAGAAATCACCGTGGATCAGGTCATCATCAAGCCTTGAATTGCACTTCACTTTGTTTTTTTCCTTGTATTGTTTGGACTTTGGACTCCAACAAACTGGAGATCCTTGATGTTTAAAAACTCATTAACATAATATATTTGTAAAAATAAAAGAAACATGAAACACAAGAAATCATGTCTCAAGAGCCATTTTTAAAATATGGATAGATCAGCATTGGGTAATAGTAAGGTTCCTATAGGGCTAGGATCTTTACAGTGCTACAAGTGCATTCACTCTATAGTCCCACCTGCTTGTCAAATAGTTTACTGCGCCATTGGATGGATTATGATGAAGAGATCTATTGTGGAAGCAGACTTCTTTTCCAATTAATTTAGAAGCTAACTTCCAACTTTAAGAGTTTGGCTTTCTTCTGAACTACCATTTGTTTAAAATATTGGTTGCTGATGTTTGCTTTGGTAGTTTTCTATGTTGGTTGGTAGCTGACACTAGCACATGTCTATGCCTTGCAGCATAATTTATAGACTTAGAATGTGGCTTCATTATTTTAGTCATATACTCTGTACTTGTGAGATACATTTATGCAAAACTAATTTGTGCCAGATCTTCCTCTTTTGTTTGTCGTTGGCTTGTCAGTGACCTGTTCTTTTGCAGGTTTCTAAGGATCCATCAGGAAAGGACATTAATGCACTTGAGCAGCACATCAAGAACCTTCTGAGCCCTTCAACTCCATTTTTCTTCAATACTTTATATGACCCATACCGTGATGGTGCCGATTTTGTTCGTGGGTACCCCTTCAGCCTTCGTGAGGGTGTCCCAACTGCTGTTTCTCATGGACTTTGGCTCAACATTCCAGACTATGATGCCCCTACCCAGCTTGTCAAGCCCCTTGAGAGGAATACCAGGTAAAGATGATGATACATTTCGGCAGCTTTCACCGTTTAGGCAATCTTCTTTTGCTAATCTGGTACTTGTTTCTTGAAATCAGGTATGTGGATGCTATTCTTACAATCCCAAAGGGCACCCTCTTCCCTATGTGTGGAATGAACCTTGCATTTGACCGTGAGCTCATTGGTCCTGCGATGTACTTCGGTCTCATGGGTGATGGCCAGCCTATTGGTCGCTACGATGATATGTGGGCAGGATGGTGCGTAAAGGTAAGCTAGTGACTGATATCGGCCTGAGCTAATTTACTGTGAATTGTATGGTGATCTATTTCTGGCTTGGTCAGTATCTTTGTACTGATTAAACCATGGCAATGTCTTCTCTGCTGTAACACAGGTGATTACGGATCATCTGGGCCTGGGTGTGAAGACTGGTCTGCCCTACATCTGGCATAGCAAAGCAAGCAACCCGTTTGTTAACCTGAAGAAGGAATACAATGGCATCTTTTGGCAAGAGGAGCTGATCCCCTTCTTCCAGTCAGTTTCCCTTCCAAAGGAGGCCACCACCGTCCAGAAGTGTTACCTTGAGCTGGCCAAGCAGGTGAGTGCGAAGCTCGGTAAGGTGGACGGCTACTTTACCAAGCTCGCCGACGCCATGGTCACATGGATCGAGGCCTGGGATGAGCTTAACCCCCCGCCGAAGCGTGGAGTAGCTACTTCAAATGGCCCTTCCAAGAAGTGAAGTGTCAACATAGTATAATCTCTGATTATTCATGTGGTCAATGGACTGTCATATTAAAAGGAGATACTGTTTTAGTTAGTGCCGATGGACGGAGGTCGCTTCGCTGTGACTTGAAAAGTTGTCACCTACGTATCTGGGAAACCATCTTTGGCGGTTTCAGGGTATTTACATTCTTTTCGTGTGATGCAACAACAGGTGCAATGTCATAATTGGATTACCTCCAATTTAGAATAAAGTTACCGGTTATGCCATTGATCTTTGCGCCCAGAATTATGTGATTTGTTCTAATTTTTCGTACTTCATGTCCGTCTGTCTATATGATATGTTGGCAAATGCAAAATGGAGCTACCAAAATGTTTATATGTTGTCTAGTCGATTGATTGAGAAGGCAGCTTAAAAGTCACTACTCCGTAGCTGCTTTGCTTGTTTTTTACTATTTTGATTCCCAAAGCACAGGTAACATGATTGAGAGCTACAAAACAAATGTTGTTTATAGCTACGAGCATACGACTTATGAGTGTGCGATATCTTAATCGTTCTAATGGTTGTGGGCGTCTTTGCTTACAAATAAAGAAACGAAAAATCAGTTTGGAACTTCAAGAATAGACACGGTGAAGCGACTGATAAAATAAAAGCTAGCCAAAGGACGGATTCTGCAGCTAAAGAACAAGGCATGATTCACCAAATGAAAAAAAACACGAACCAGGGTCGCAGGCTTGACATGCGAGAATACTCACCACCACTATAGGCTACAAGTCTACAACGACTTCGCTGTTCATCGCAAAATTGCCGCGAGGTAACTAACTGTACTTATTTTTTCCTACCAGTCTGGAAACATTGCGTCTTTGCCGAAAACGTGAGGCTTTTCCGTCCATTCAAGCAGGATATGGGAACGGGCACGAGACGATGACGCAGAATACGTGGAAACGGCCAGTCCGCCCTTCACATTCGCGAGCCGCTCTGGTGCGCTGGACTGCTGGTCCCTGCTCCACTGTCGGCTACCGTCGCGTTGCCATATGGCTTACGCTTACCGGATCTTCAGATTCCCCTGAAAAGCATAGCGAAAAGTGCCCGTTTGTCTCATCCGCGCGCCTCGGAACGAGACCAAAAAAGTGAGGGGGCGAGCCGGCGATCGAAGCATGTGTCTTTTTTTTTCAGTCTCTGGAGTCTGGACCCCCAAAACAAACAGCAGTACAAGTATACAACACCATTTTCAGCTGCCGTATGCTGGTCCGTGTACGTGTGCTCCATGTGCATGCGGCGTTTTATTTGTTCGGTCGCCCTGGTCACTGTGAAGGCCTGCAGGTGCAGCAGCACACTGGTGCTGGAGCTGGACTGTGGAGGCCAGCCAGGGGCGAATCCAGCGGTGGGGTGGCCGGGGCTAGAGCCCCCCTACCGCTGGTTGCCTCCATTGCAGCCCCACCAAGCCCGCTCCCCCTAAAAATTGAAGGAGGAAGAAGAGAGAGGGGGGCTGGATGAGGATGAAGGAGTGGCAGCCCCTCCTTGCCTCAACCGCTGGATTCGCCACTGAGGCCAGCGTGCGTACCTCCCTGCATTTGCACTGGATGGAGCTACAACAACTTCGGCGTCGGACAGGGAGAGGTTTGGGCGTTTGGCTTGCCCGTGCCGTCCGGCCATGGATGGATCATGTTCTCATGGATGGATAGCGTCGTCGTTGTGGCGACAGGGACTCGGGGATCTGAATATCTGATGGTCGAGGGCTTGAGGGCGGAGGCTATCTGCGTCTGCGTCCAAAGATTTATTCTTCCTCGTCCTTGTCCTACCTTTCCTGCGTGGCTCGCGGTGCGATGTGGCCTGTGGCTGTGTGCGCAACGCAACGCATACCTTGGGCTGGTTGACAGGAGCGCCAGCATGGGCTTGGACACGACTCACACCACGCTTTCATCGTAACTAATTACTTGGATGAAACTGATGGTTTCCGCACGTGTGCTCGCTACAAACGTTGGGCCGCAGCACCACACTTTTCTGGCCTTATCAAGTGCATTTTTGTTTACAACAAGGCACAATTACTTCCTTTGATTACATAACTAAAAACCTTTTTTTTGCATGTTCTTGTGCCATCTTTTGCAAAAGGACACATTTCGCCTCAATACTTGCGGCAAATACTCGGGTTTAAGCTCTATTTGACATGCTAAAAAAAATCCTAATTTCCTCATTCGTTATAAAACCAAACCGTTCCTATCTAGTAATTTTAGCAATAAATTTTACTATCTTCGATTGATTTTGGTTGACACGATATGATTTGAAAAGATCTTTAGTTGTATACAGTTAAAATATACAGCTAATTGCTACAAAGTTCAGATAGTAATAAAGAGAAATGAAAGAAAGAGTTCCTTTCAAAAAAAGAAATGAAAGAAAGAAGGAAATACACTCACTGACATACAGTCCCACACCCGTATGGACCCATCCATCAGCCAGCCGTGCTGCCGCTGCGCCACGTGTCACTTTCCACCCCGCTCCCTTTGTACCCGACAGACACAGGCCCAAACCCTGGAGCAAGGAAACCATTTCTCACCACAGAGCAACTCTACCCACACGCACCATCCGGGCCCCACGCGGCGCTCGACCAATCCGAGCCCCGCGTGCCTCGTGAGTGAAAACGAGCACGGTGCATCCGCTTTTCGGCCCCACGGTCCCACTCCCCCTGGCCCGCAATGATGATCCCACCCCGATCCAACGGCCCGGATACCTCCACGGCGCTCCGAAACCCGGATGTCCAATCAAAACACGACAACGCGACTGGGAAAACCACGGTGGTTTCGCCATACCGCTCCCCTCCCCATCTAAAACCGCCGTCTCTTCTTCCCCTTCCTAGCGCTTCATTCCCTGCACACCACTCGAGTCGAGAGCCACCTGATCCTTCCTTCCCCGTCTTCTTCCTGCACCACGTCGCCATCGCCATTGCTGCGCCAGTCGCGAGCGAGAGAGAGAGCAGGCGGGGAGGCGGCGGCGATGGGGCGCGGGCCGGTGCAGCTGCGGCGGATCGAGAACAAGATCAACCGCCAGGTGACCTTCTCCAAGCGCCGGAACGGGCTGCTGAAGAAGGCGCATGAGATCTCCGTGCTCTGCGACGCGGAGGTCGCCCTCATCGTCTTCTCCACCAAGGGGAAGCTCTACGAGTACTCCAGCCATACCAGGTACGTACGCTGCTTCGATCCCTTCGTTTTTTCATGCCGTTGCTATGATCGATTGATCGCCCGCTTGGGGTTTGGGGGGCGCTGGGTGTGCTCCGACGCTTGGGATATTTTTCGTTTGGGATTCTATTGCGTTGGTCGAACTTTGGATGGGGATCGAGCTGCGAGAGGTGTTTGTTGATGCATGCATGTGTGGTTATTTCGTGCTGGTTTTCTGCGAATTAATTCTGGTTGCACGGACGAGCTGGGCTGGATCAACTATCATTTCGGTTACTTTGATCATTGATTCGCTTTCTGGTTATGTCGTATCTATAGCTGCTGCTGATAGGTTGCTAGAAATTAGTTTTTCTGTATTCCTTGTACCTGGATTATGTCTGAAGTTGTGTACTGAAGCGTGAGTGGTAGCAGTGTGGTGAGTCGTGATTACTGATCAGTACATGCAAATGTTGGGAAACGATGGATGCTACGCTAGCTCACACAAAAACTCGTTCACCCAAAATAGGAACAGCAGCAGTTATAGATCACCGATTGTTACCACTAGACGCGCAGTTGCAGCGGAAGCCGTCTCGATGTAGACGAACGCGTCGAAGTGGTAGTGCAGTGCAGTTGCTTACGTCCGTCTGGTCCTGCACGTGCGGTTCATCCTTGTGCTCCAAGCGCAGCACCTCCGAGGTATCCACACGTACGAGGATTGAAACGTCGCGCACCGGACTGCTACGTCCGCGAGCACGATGGGGAGAAAAGCAACTATTGCTTGGAAGTCGTGTCATTCTCAGGAGGGGTTTGGTCTCTATTTATTTGGATGAAATTCTCCACACCATATTCCATTAGCAATATGGGACTAATAAATAAAGCACCCCTTCCCCTGGTAATGGGCTTCGCAACATTTGTGGCCCATTAAGACTAGTGGATCGAATCCAGTTGTCTCTTGGGCATATTCCCAACAATCTCCCACTTGCACTAGAGATAATCTCATAAGCAAGTTTTCAGTGTTCCAAACCTCTTAAGTGTGTGACCCTATGGGTTCACGTACACATAGACATGGTTCGAGTACTCCTACTCGTTCCAATAGTTGATAGCGGCCTCTAGCAAGACGTGTTAACTCCCATGAATACGTAAAGATCATATCAGACGAACCACCACAACATCACGTACAAGCTATTCCCTTTGCCTCACGATATTTGGTCTAACTCCAAGTAAGACCTCCCTTTCTCGAATCTGTGAGTCGGATCCTTCAAAAGGTTAACACTTAACCTAGCACGGCCATGCATTTCTTGATCCGATCACTCGAGGGGCCCAGAGATATCTCTCTCGTATAGAGAGGGGCAAATCCCATCTTGATTGACCATGCCTCACAGCATGCTTCTTGACAAACCCGAAAACCACCTTTATAACTACCCAGTTACGGTGCAGCGTTTGGTAGTCCCTAAGTAGGTCAATTCACATCTTGAGTACATACGACAATCTCAGGTCTAAGGACAAAGCATACGCGTTGTGAAGAAGAGATAAACAAGTCTCAAACTGGGTCAGTCCACCCCATGTCATACATGTGCCCACATTATTAGTTTGACATCTCCATGTCCATGACTTGTGAAACATAGTCATCAACTAATACATGTGCTAATCAAATTAGGGACAATCCTTTTGAATAACCATACAAGTATTGAGTTTCACAAACAATTCACATAATTGCTAATCATATACAAGTTGCCTTTCATGGATATTCAATAAATAAACAATATGTCATAGATACAAAACATTGTCCACTCACACTGGAGTTAATCTAAATGATATCTAATACCCATAGCTCTCGTGTGTGATTCATGTTTAGGCCGTGGAAGAGCCTTTGTCAAAGGATCAGCAATATTCAAATCTGTATGTATTTTGCATATCTTTATCTCACCACGTCTAACGAACTCTCGAATGAGGTGAAACTTCCGCAGTACATGTTTGTTTTTCTGGTGATTCCTCGGCTCCTTAGCCTGTGCAATTGCCCCATTGTTGTCACAGTAGAGTTCCAATGGGCTAGATGCATTGGGAAACACACCAAGCTCAATGAGAAACTTCCTCATCCAAACACCTTCCTTCGCCGCTTCCGAAGCTGCGATGTACTCTGCTTCCGTTGTAGAATCAGCCACAGTATCTTGCTTAGAACTTTTCCAGCTTACAGCACCACCGTTTATTGTGAACACAAATCCTGATTGCGACTTTGAATCGTCTGGATCAGTTCGGAAACTAGCATCAGTGTAGCCCTTTACAATGAGCTCTTCCTCACCTCCATAGACTAGGAACACATCTTTAGTCCTTCTAAAGTACTTAAGAATGTTTTTCACCGCTGTCCAGTGACTTTCACCTGGATTAGTCTGGTGTCTGCTCGTAACACTTAGAGCATATGAGACATCTGGACGAGTACTTATCATGGTGTACATGATGGATCCAATTGCTGAAGCATAAGGAACCTTACTCATGCGCTCCCGCTCATCAGTCGTCGTAGGACACTGAGTCTTGCTGAGGTGTACGCCATGTGACATAGGCAAGAACCCTTTCTTGGACTGTTCCATGCCGAACCGATTCAGCACCTTGTCAATATAAGTATCTTGACTTAATCATATAAGCCTCCTTGATCTATCCCTATAGATCCTTATGCCCAGAATGTATGCAGCTTCCCCTAAGTCCTTCATAGAAAAACTATTTTTCAGCGAAGTCTTAACGGATTCTAGCATAGGAATATCATTCCCAATCAACAATATGTCATCCACATACAAGATTAGAAATACTACAGAGCTCCCACTTTCCTTCTTGTAAACACAAGCCTCTTCTTCATTCTGCCGGAAGTCAAACCCTTTGACTACCTCATCAAAACGAAGGTTCCAACTCCGAGATGCTTGCTTTAATCCATAGATTGATTTCTGAAGCTTGCAAATTTTTCCAGCATTAGTTGGATTGACAAAACCTTCTGGTTGTATCATGTATACATCCTCCTCTAGGTTCCCATTGAGGAAAGCTGTTTTGACATCCATTTGCCATATCTCATAATCGAAATACGCAGCTATTGCTAGAATGATCCGGATAGATTTAAGCATCGCTACTGGAGAGAATGTCTCGTCGTAGTCAACTCCTTGAACTTGTCAAGACCTTTTGCAACAAGTCGTGCTTTATAGACGTTAACATTTCCGTCTACATCTCTCTTTCTCTTAAAGATCCATTTGCACTCGATGGGTCTCACACCATCAGGCGGGTCAACAAAGTTCCAAACTTGATTTTGCCCCATGGAATCTATCTCGGATCTCATGGCACTTTGCCATTTCTTGGAATCTGGGTCCATCATAGCTTCCGCATAGGTCCTAGGCTCATCGTTGTCCATCAACAATATGTCGCGCTCTCCCGTAACTAGGAGATTCATTTTCTGTGTAGCGCGACGTGGCCTTTCCGACCTTCGTGGTTGTGGCGGTTCTTCTCTTACCACAGGTGCCTCAACTCGTTCTGCTACATCAGCATCACTCGTAAAGTCTTGCCTCATAGGCTCATCTCGAATTTCTTCAAGATACACCTTCTGTCTACTTTTCTCGTTGTTGAGAAACTCTTTCTCCAAGAAAACACCGTTCCTAGCGACAAACACTTTGCCCTCTGATCGGTTGTAGAAATAATATCCAATTGTTTCCTTTGGATATCCCACGAATATGCACTTGTCCGATTTTGGTGTAAGCTTGTCCGACTGAAGTCGCTTGACATATGCATCACAACCCCAAATTTTCAGAAAAGATAAACTGGGAGTCTTGCCAGTCCATATCTCATATGGTGTCTTCTCCACGGACTTAGATGGTACCCTATTTAGTGTGAAAGCTGCTGTTTCTAGAGCGTAACCCCAAAATGATAACGGTAGATCTGACTGGCTCATCATTGATCGCACCATGTCTAACAAGGTTCGATTACGTCGCTCGGACACACCGTTCCTCTGAGGTGTTCCAGGTGGCGTTAGCTGTGGAACAATTCCGCAACTCTTTAGATGAGTGCTAAACTCGTGGCTCAAATATTCGCCTCCACGATCTGATCGCAAGGCTTTAATTTTCTTACCACGCTGATTTTCAACTTCATTCTGAAACTCTTTGAACTTTTCAAAAGTCTCTGACTTGTGCTTCATTAAGTAGACATAGCCATATCTACTAAAATCATCAGTGAAAGTTATGAAGTACTGAAATCCACCTCGAGCTGTCGTGCTCATTGGTCCACATACATCTGTATGTATGAGTTCCAACAAGTCTTGCGCCCTCTCAGGAAAACCTGTGAAAGGTGCTTTGGTCATCTTGCCTAGCAAACAAGCTTCGCACGTCTCGTATGATTCAAAATCAAACGAAGTTAAAAATCCATCAGAATGGAGCTTCTTCATGCGCTTCTCACTTATATGACCCAAACGACAATGCCACATATAGGTAGGATTCAAATCATTTAGCCGAGGCCTTTTAGCAATTATATTACATATAGGTGAATCATCAAGATTTAAAATGAACAACCCATTCACAATGGATGCAAGAGCCACAAACATGCCATTCTTTGAGATCACACAACCATTGTCTTTACTCGCGAATGTATAACCATCCTTCATCAAACATGAGGGAGATACAATGTTTCGACTCAAACTAGGAACAAAATAACAATTATTCAATTCCATGATAAATCCTGACGGAAGGTGGAGTTGCATCGTCCCGACGGTCAAAGCAGCAACTCTTGCATTATTGCCCACTCGGAAATCAACTTCGCCTCTTCCCATGCTTCTACTTCTTATTAGTCCCTGCATCGAATTGCAAATATGAGCAACCGATCCGGTATCAAATACCCAGGAATTAATAGAAGATTCAGCGAGAAAAATGTCTGTAATATTAATGTCAAGTGTACCTGATGCGGAAGTACTCTTACTACCGCCTTTCTTCAGAGAAGCCAGGTACTTCTTGCAATTCCTTTTCCAGTGACCAAGTTCCTTACAATAAAAGCACTCCTCTTTTTCTGCAGCTGGTCCAGACTCAGTCTGGGGCGTTGAGCTTGGCTGAGAGATCATATCTTTAGCCTTGCCCTTCTTTTTCTTCCAAGATTTGCCCTTCTTCTTGAAGTTAGGCCTGTTTTGGATGGCCATCACATGGCTGCTGCTAGCGCTTTTCTTGATGTCAGCCTCTGCTGTCTTGAGCATGCCACACAACTCATTCAATCCCTTCTCCGCCCCATGCGTATGGTAGTTCGAAATGAAGTTCCCAAAGCTAGGCGGAAGTGATGCTAGAATAAAATCAGTGGCTAACTCTGGGCCAAGTGGGCAGCCTAGCTTCTCCAACCTCTGTGAGTAACCAACCATCTTGATCACATGTGGCCCTACAGCTGCGCCTTCTGCTAGCTTGGTTTCCACAAAGGCCTTTGAGACATTGAACCTTTCAGTCCTGGCCTGAGTTTGGAACATGTCCTTAAGCGCCTCGATCATATCGTGCGCCTCATGGTTTGTCTCATACTGCATCTGCACCTCGGGTTCAATGCAAGCAAGCATAAGGCAGCTCACTTCAAGATTGACATCACATGCCTTCTTGTAAGCATTTTTCTCAGCAAGGGTTGCGTTATCATCAGGCTCAACTGGTAATGGGGTGTCTAGAATATCTTCCTTTTTCTCAGCCCTGAGAACAATTCTAAGGTTTCGGATCCAATCCGCATAATTTGTTCCATTCAACTTATCCTTCTCAAGGATCGAACGCAAAGAAAACGGTGTGCTAGGTGCCATTGATCTACAACAGAAAATAATGCAAAAATACTAAGACAATATATCTATGACAGAGCAAAATACATTAAACAATTTAACGGAATTTACTCCCACTAAAATCAATATCCCTCCATTGATACTTAGTGATTCAGGATCCACAGCTAACAAGTCGACTAGTGAGCTTTAGCATCACCGCTAGAAGACATGGTAGATCGGTAAGCAACTTTCGCTAATCATATCACATGTGACTCCTGTTGTTGGTTGACATCTCTATGTCTCGGCGTCCAACCTTTATGTCCCAAGGTCCTTAACCGTTAAGATGACCTTGTTTAAGTTAACCAACCCTTTACGCGAGTAAGTATCCGATACAAACCCATCTAGTCAAGGAAAACTAGTGGCACCCTAATTTCATAGACCCACCACTAATTGTACAAGACGTGTGATGGTGCAAGATTTAGTTGGGAGGACATTCAAAACTTAAACATTTCTGAGGGATCGTTTTTCAAAATTTTAATTTCGCCGGACTGTCCGACGTTCCCTGCGGACCGTCCGCCGCTTCCTTGCGGACTGTCCGACCCTCTGGAACGCTGGAAAACGCTTCTGTCAAAATTCCGACCGAATTTACGGACCGTCCGCAGCTCTTTCGCGGACCGTCCGCCGTTCTTGCGCGGACCGTCCGCCGTTCTTGCGCGGACCGTCCGCCGTTTTCCCCGGACTGCCCGATTCGCTCCGCGGACTGTCCGACAAGCTCTTGCGGACCGTCCGACCCTCTGGAACGCTTGATAACGTCTCTGTAAGATTCTTGACCGAATTTACGGACCGTCCGCCGTTCTCTCGCGGACCGTCCGCCGCTCTCTCGTGGACCGTCCGCCGTTCTTGCACGGACCGTCCGCCGTTATCGCTACCGTCAATATACCTAAATTCGATCCGACCAATCACATTGATCTATATTTCACCATGCCTGGGTTTACGTGTATCACTTAACTCCGGTGGCGGAATTTCGACCGGTAGGAGTAATTCGTTACACTACCATCATAGTGGATCCGGTCAACACTGTCGTATATCGACATGCGACGCGGTCATTGATCTAAGTTCGATTCGACCAATCCAATTGATCTATATCTCACCATGCCTGGGTTTACATGTATCACTTAACTTCGATGGCGGAATTCCGACCGGTAGGAGTAATTCGTTACACTACCATCATAGTGGAGATTACAAACCGATCAGAGACTAATCTACATCCAAGCATATCTCTATATGCATATATCCGAATCTATAACGAAACAGCTACGGCTCTGATACCACTGTTGTGAAACGATGGATGCTACGCTAGCTCACACAAAAACTCGTTCACCCAAAATAGGAACAGCAGCAGTTATAGATCACAGATTGTTACCACTAGACGCGCAGTTGCAGCGGAAGCCGTCTCGATGTAGACGAACGCGTCGAAGTGGCAGTGCAGTGCAGTTGCTTACGTCCGTCTGGTCCTGCACGTGCGGTTCATCCTTGTGCTCCAAGCGCAGCACCTCCGAGGTATCCACACGTACGAGGATTGAAACGTCGCGCACCGGACTGCTAGGTCCGCGAGCACGATGGGGAGAAAAGCAACTATTGCTTGGAAGTCGTGTCATTCTCAGGAGGGGTTTGGTCTCTATTTATTTGGATGAAATTCTCCACACCATATTCCATTAGCAATATGGGACTAATAAATAAAGCACCCCTTCCCCTGGTAATGGGCTTCGCAACATTTGTGGCCCATTAAGACTAGTGGATCGAATCCAGTTGTCTCTTGGGCATATTCCCAACAGCAAATTAGGTCTCAAGCCTTGAGGTGAATTGCTAGTATGAAGACTCAACTTAGTAGTAGGGTAAGAGGTCAGGATTATTTGATTCATAAATACTCTGAAAAGGAAATATCAATTGCAAAACATAACTGAGATGTCGGTGGAAGGGCTCTTATTAGTGTCGATGTTTTCACCATGCGATTAAACTCTTCAGTATTAGTAAGGAGCATTTGGGTATATGTAACACCCTAAATTAGGCCTATTTAAAATTTTAGTAATATATGTGCTTTTTATTAAAGTTCCCATGCTCAACATAGGGTAAATAAATAATTTTTGGCAAAATAAAATCAAATATAAGGTTAGAAACATTTTTGTTGCATTCATGCTGCTGCATTGTGTTTTGATTTCTTGTGAATTAGATTGGAATTTAAATTCTGTTTAAATTCGAATTTGATTCGCATTGTTTGGAGCTCTAGAAAAGTTGTTTTGGCCCGAGTCCACTTTTCCCCCTGAACTTTCTCCTTGAGCCGAGCCCGCCCCTTCTTTTTCCTCAGCTCGGCCCCGCTCCCCGCTTTCCCGCTTGCGGCCCCGCCCGCGGCCTGCTTCGTTTCCCCACCGGCCTGCCCCTCTTCCGCTCCCGCGCCAGCCCGCCTCCCCTCACTCCGCGGCCCAGCAGCCTGCCTGTCGCGCAGCCCAGCTCCGCCCCGCAGTCACTGCCAGGCGGGACCCGCCAGTCAGACTCGTCCCCGACCTCCGGCCGGAGTTCGGCTCGGCCACGAGATCGAGTCCGGCTGAGGCCCGGCACGCACGTCGAGGTCCACCTGGACTCCCCTCAACCGCCCTATTTAAGCTGCCGCCCTGCGCCACGACCCCCCCCCATCGAACCCTAGCCTCCGCGCAGCCGCCACCATAGCCGCCACCGCCGAGCTCTGCGTCGTCGTCGATCCGCCGCGTCGTCGCCGCTCCGCCGCCGCCGACCCTTCCAAGAGCTTCGCGAGAAGGTAACGAACCTTCCCGGCCGCTCCTTGCTCTCTCTCCCTCTCTGTTGCGTGCTCGCCGCGTTCGCCGGAGCCGCCGCCCGCTGCTCGCCGTCGTCCGTCACCTCTACTGCGTCGCCGCCGTCGAGAGCACCACTGCCGTGTTCCACGCGTTGCACTGCGTCCATACCACCCAACCCCGACCCGAGCCGTGCCTCTTAGCACTTTTGCGCGTTTCGCCGGCGATGCTCCGCCGCCGCCAGCCAGCGCCGCCGCCGCCGACACCCCCTCCCCAGATCTAATCAGAGCCCTCCAATCCAAAACAAGCGGCCTAGATCAAGTCAACACCCGAGTCAACCGAGTCCATACCGGTCAAACCCGGTCAGCCGAGCCCCTTTTTGCAAAAGAATCCCTGGCGTTTTTCGTAATCAACCCGCGATCCAGATCTATTCAAAAGTATTTACAGTTAGGTCCTGAATTTTATGGAAAACCCCGTCTTATTTAAAAATAGCACCCGAGGTCATGTTTAAGTTATTTTACGCTTTAGCCCTCCTGTTTTTATATAAAATTATATTTTAGCCCCTGAGTTTTTGCAAATAAGCCCCTGGAACTTTTAAAACTTTGCCAGCAAGCTCTCGAACCGTAGAAACGCCATAACTTCTCCGTTTTAGCTCCGATTTGGGTGATTTTCGCGCTCACGTGTTCGTAGCGAAGCGTAGATTAGTTTCTAAGCCTTCTTTTGTTCTGTTTTTACTGTTTGGTGTACTGTTCTAATAGAATAATATTGTTTGCATGTACTGGTTTGTGTGGATGCTTGTGTGTTGATGTATGAGTCCAGTCGGTGAGCCGTACGCGCTTGAGTTCGAGGGTTACGAGGAGCAGGACCAGCAGCAGCAGTTTGAGGAAGGCAAGTATAGCACGGACAATCCTTGCTACCTAAACACACCTTTACTCTACTTACTGCATATGCATGTGTCTAAATTGTTACCCTTTTAAGGTTGTACCTAGTCTGTTTATCCTATACCTTGATTACCTTGGATTATTGCATTTGGGTAGAACTCTGCTAGGCGCAGCTACTGTCACCTTTGCTTAACTGTTAATCTTGACTTAATGGTTCACTTCAATGTTAATGGTAAAACTTGCTTTTTAGCAACATGGAACAGGGAGCTAGGGCGTATGCTTCGTGCTTGGCCCTAGTGTCTCTCCGTAAGGACTGGTTCTTAAAGCGGCAACCCAGGAACCTGTCGCCACCGCTGGAACTATAATGGCTCTGGTCTTGGACAAGTAGCATGTACGGCTCTAGCTTGACAGTAGTTACCGACGGGCCAACGGCGTTATGGGAAGCATGAGTGAGAGTATGGTTTGATCCACCGAGGACGGGGTATCCGTCGGCTATGTCCCCGTGAGGCACAGTCCCATGTTGGGAGCCACCGTATGGCGGGGGCTCCACACGTTGCGCTATTTATTTTGTTGTTGATATTCATTACCGCGCTTGGACGCCATTGACCCCCTCGTGTTGCTACATGAGCGTCAGTCAATCTCGGTGCCTTGGGTCATGTTGCCTAGGTTGTACCATAACGGCTACTGTTTCGTTAGGGAGTCTTGTGAAAAGCCTCGTAGCGTCCCTATGCAGTCACACCTCGGAAGTGTTGATGTGCGTGGTTGGGTGCAAAGTTCCTTTGAACTTTTACGCGACTGGTATGTAAAGGGCGAAACCTCTGCAGAGTGTATAATCTATCATGATAGCCTTGCTCAGGGTCACGAGCGGCCTGGATCCTTTTTGATTAGAAGTTGATGTTTATTATTGTTTAATGCTCACTCCTATTATATTAATTGGGTTACAACTGGGATTCACGTAAATGTAGTGATTATGATGATGTTAAAATGAAACAACTAAAATTGCTAATGCAGTACAGCCGTGTCAAGCCTTTCTTTTAAGCCTTCATTATCCGTGTTGTACTTGCTAAGTAAGGCATTTACTTACACTTGCTATTAAACAAAATCCCGGATGGGTAACAGATGGATTAGATGGTACTGCTGCTGTTGAATTTCCCGAGGATCTGCCATTCTACTAGCTGTGCTCAACCAGTCGGTGTCCCCGTGGGTTATTGGCTTCGTTTTCGTTTAGAGAGAGTTAATAATGAGACTTCCGTTGTTTTATTCATTTATTTGAGTCAAACTCTGATGTAAAACCATTTATTTTATTCAAGCATTGTATTCTGTTATCATATTTGTTCGCTATATGTGTAATGACTTCCTGGGAACACATATGGCCGCACTTCAGTTTTCTGTGTAAATCCGGGTGTGACAGTATATCTTCTGCGAAAAATAGATTATTGCTTTTATCTTCCGAAAATCATAATGGATGGTTTCTTTTATCAGTATTAGTATACACCGTTCTTGGCTTCATCTTTCCCTTAATTTGTAGCAGTACATGCATGATTTTCAGATGGGATGTGATACCTAGAACAAGATTCTATAGTAATAGCTGCTGCTGCTGCTGCCATGTTGTCCATTAGGAGAACTGCAATTGTTTATCTGATCAGTTACAGAAATTTCAGAAGAACCGTTTCACATATGCGTGGTGTCTTCAGTACATGTATGTCAGTATGTGTCATATACTAGGAGATTGTCTGAGTGTTCCATATTCGGTATTACCAGTCTTTCTATGCACGGTGATAGTGTTTCTTAAACACTAAAACTTCGATTGTTTGGCCCATATTTTGGTACATTTTCGAATTTCATCCTCTTTTATCAAACAACACAACTATGGCTGCATGCATGAAAGAAATGGTAGAAAATTTTGACCTTATGCTGTTAAAATTCAGGTCCTAGCTAAGGGACATAATCGCATGAGCACATATCTAGTCGATACAGTATATTCATACACGAGTGATCCATTCTGGAAAAATCTTGTTGACAGTTTTTACTTTCCCGATAGTGTTATTATCTGTGCTCTCTAATAATGCTGTACAAAAAATCTGAATGTTTCATAGAGAAATATCATATTTAGCCTTTGCAGACAAGTGACATGCCCAGGTGGTAAAATGCAAACTTGACATGTTGTGGATTGAATCATCGTAAAATTACATCTCTTTCATTTTCTCTTAAAGAAAGTTGATCCGAAACCGTTTGTAGAACTACCGGTTACCAGCGCGCGGTAATGAAGTGTGTAGGATTCCAAATACTATATAACGAAATTTTATTGATGATAATATGATATGGTTTAAGCTAGAGCCATTTTTATATATTTGTGTTATGGCCACCGGCCATGAGAGGATAAACACCACCGGGAGGATAGCCGGATGGAGACGGCTGCTAGGGATGAGAGGCTAGATCATAGATGAGAGGGATGAACACTGGATGAGAACTAGATCGATTGTTTCTTGCTTGCTTGATTCCTTTGATTGATACAACTCCTCTCATTATATAGAGAGGTTGACTTGACCCCTAACAATGGACTCCCAATACGGTACTATTATCTCTAACTAATCTAACTAATCTCGTGGTACTATTCACGGACACTGTAGCATGATGGGGGTACTGTTCACGTCGGCCCACCAAAGGCCCAAGGACCGCCCATAACACTTCACCCCTCCTTTCGAGCAACTCGTCCTCGAGCTGCAGACAGACTCGACACGCACACGCAGGTGCAAAAACAACCTAAATTGACTCTGAAATATGCCTTTTATATCTCGGTAATATTTCTTTATTAATAACTAAAAATAAAATTCTGCCGTAACCATCCAACACGAGATGCAGGAGGACTCCATCCTAAAGCTCGAAGAGATAAAAGGTCCTGGGTCTCGTGATCTCCTACCCATGGTGGCGCACCGCGGCTGCGTTCCAGACGAGCAAACCAATGGTAAGCGTCACCGTCAAGATGGAACGAGGCCAAGGGTACCTGGAGCTTGGCGTCCGTCTTCTCCATGCGTTGCTTGGGCAGTAAGGCGGCGCCATAGATCAACTGGTCGTCCAGATCAATGATGCTACAACTGCTAAGTCGTGGCAGCGGCGGCGGTGGCAGCGGCGCGTCCGCGATCTTCGACGGAATCGGCGCATTGACCAGATCAGCGGCAGGCGTGGAGGAAGGATCAGCGGCGCTGTCGACAGGATTGGCAGCGGATTCAGCCAAGGCGTCGGTGAGCACACCCTCCTGACGCTCAAGGCGTGTCAGGCGATTCATGATGCCTTGCAGGATCGTACCGAGCGTGTCGTCGTGGACCAATTGTTTGTTGCGGCCGTCGTCGAATTCTTGGCGAAGGAGCTTGATGGCTTCCCCTTGCTCCTTGATCGCTGCAGCTTGATCTTCCAGGAGCTTCTTCACTAGATCGATTGTTTCTTGCTTGCTTGATTCCTTTGATTGATACAACTCCTCTCATTATATAGAGATGTTGACTTGACCCCTAACAATAGACTCCCAATACGGTACTATTATCTCTAACTAATCTAACTAATCTCGTGGTACTATTCACGGACACTGTAGCATGATGGGGGTACTGTTCACGCCGGCCCACCAAAGGCCCAAGGACCGCCCATAACAATTTGTCATCAAAATGGTGCTACTGATTTGAGTCACGAGTATAATTGAAAACATCAATAGATTCATAAGAATCACCCTACTTGTTTATTTACAATAACAAGTATCTATCAGAAACTTTACTTCTATTCATACCAAAAAGGTTGGTGCGAATGCTGTAAAAGATTACTTCCACCTGATTATTAACAGATCAGTGTAAGATTTTATTTTCATAAGTAGCTCGCTACATTTTAGAACTATCATCACATTAGAATATACTCATGGCATGTTCTCTGATTCTAAAACACCCTTTCTGGGTTCACATTTGAACTATGACGCACTATGAGTTCACTGAGTAACTACCTGCTTCCCTATGCATGTGATGACATTGTCCCAGCCATGCTTGCATGTAGTTATACATGTCATTCGAGGTTAACTACCCATTGTTTCTGTAACTTTTGGAATCATGAAAAGAAATGTCTATATATCTTAGATAGAAAATCAAGCGTGGGTCTCTTGAATGTTGTGCATTGTTAATTTTTGTAGTTTGTCACACACGACTTATAATATACTGCACCTAGTATAAAAGGTACAAAAAGAAAGGAAAATTTCTAACTAGCTATTCATCTGGTTATATCATATTCTCAAATGAGACAATGTTTTCTGCTATAACATGACATCACTATTTGGTACTTCGAATGCAGCATGGAAGGCATTCTTGAACGTTACCAGCGTTACTCGTTTGAGGAAAGAGCAGTACTTGATCCAAATATAGATGACCAGGTATAATTATGAAACATCCTTCTTTATCATCGAACTATTTTTCCAGCAAAACCAGCAGCTTACATGTATTGATATATGATCCTTCGATTCTTCTTATACCAGGCAAATTGGGGAGATGAATATGGCAGGTTAAAATCCAAACTTGATGCCCTTCAGAAGAGTCAGAGGTATTGCAGACTTGGTCAAGAAGATCCTTATCCTTTTCATAAAAAAAGAATCTCATTCTGTCTACAATAATGCTTACTGACTTTTTTCTATCTATTCCCAACTGAAGGCAACTGTTAGGAGAACAACTAGATTCACTAACCATAAAAGAACTCCAGCAACTGGAGCAACAACTGGACGGTTCTCTGAAGCATATAAGGTCAAGAAAGGTGAATAAATTGGGTTTAAGTTGTGGTGCACATCTAATTTGGTTCACTCATTAACTTCTTAGTCAATTATTAATCACAGCTTTTTTTCCCTTTGTACAGAATCAGCTCCTGTTTGATTCAATTTCTGAGCTTCAGAAAAAGGTTTGTTACAATTCTTTTAGAGCCCCTTGTACCTCGCTTGCTTTATGTGTAACATGACCCCCTAAGGAAAGTTGTTGGTACGAGCACACCTTGCCAGAATTTGAGGAAAGAGAGCAGACTTTCCATACACATGTTCCAGTGACATTATTTTTTCATTGATGTAGTTCAAGATTCATAATCTGCTGTCGCCATTCTAAACCAGAATCAAAGTTGTCTCTGTAGAAGTCTCACTTAAGGAACAGATAATGGAAGATTTGAACCTATGTATGAGATGTGATCAGCCTTAGATATTTTATGGAAGTGCAAATTGTTTTTAAAGTGGGAGGGAAGAGAATGATAACCATTGGATAAAGGGGGGAGAATGGAGTGAATTTGTCAGAGGTTTAGGTTGGACTGAAAACTGGCCTCCAGTGCGCACGTTAAGCTTAGGAACTGACTTAGTATTTGTTACACGTTATCATGAAATAGTGAAAAAGAGTATGGAAATGACAATGAAAAAGAAAGCACTAAGCCGTCAACACTTAAGCAGACTAGCGGTGTAACTGTAGCTAGTCTGGCAACAGACCTGTAACGAAATGCTAAATGCTGATAATATTTGTCCCTAATATTTGTGGTGGCATTATCTTCTTACAATGAACTGTATTCCTGTGTGCAGGAGAAATCACTTGCAGATCAAAATGGTGTCCTGCAAAAGGTACAGATCTAATTATATTTTACAAGAGTGACATTTATTCTAGGTCAGACTCTTCTGTTAATTGCATTTTTTTAAAACAGCTAATGGAGGCAGAGAAGGAGAAAAACAACGCGCTAATGAATGCACATCTCCGAGAGCAGCAACATGGAGCATCAACAAGCTCGCCACCGCCGCCACCATCAACAGTTCCAGATTCCATGCCAGCTCTAGAGATTGGGTATCATACTTACATCGTCTTCAGTATATTTTGTACCTTCACACCTTTATTATTTTTATCGCAACATCGGCTGTGTTCTTACTCCTGATGGCATAAGACGTTAGCTGATGATGCACTATGCTCTAAATTTGTCAAAAGAAAACCCAATGAATTAGTTGCATACAGTGTTGTTAGTCCATTAAACGTGCCTGAAATCAACTTTCTGGTTTCACCTTGCTATCTAAACATTTTAAGCTGTCAATGGAGGTATTACATTCTGCACTTGACATTACCAGTAGCCTAACACCCCAACATGATTACTCTATATCACTCATCCTCACCATTGTAGGCCATGTCAACCTAGAGGAGTAGGAGGGGAGTCTGAGCCTGAACCATCTCCTGCTCAAGTAAACACTGGCAAGCTGCCACCATGGATGCTCCGTAGTGTCGGTAACAGATGAGCTCTTCCGGCCTGATGAGGTTTTGCAGCTGAACTCAAAGGCAACACACCGTCACCAAACACCTTCGGTGACCTAGGCGTCCACTGCAGCGCGATCCATCTCAGATCCAATGATGGATACCGGCATAGTCACTAATAAGATCAGGTCTCATCAAATGCTTGACAGGGTGTGAATGAAGCCTGGTGCTTCTCTGCACCGTTATTTTATTGTATTTTTTCTTCTTGCGTCTGCTGTGCCCCCTTTTTTTTCTCCGATCAACAAGCTCGATGTAGGTTGTGGTTGGAGATTCAACTGCTACGTTTGTTTCCTCTGGCCTGTGTATGCTTCAGCAGAGATGTATGTTGTATATCAGTCGTGATGTTTTTTTTTTCGTGTTGTAAGAAAACCGAAGGCTCCTCTACCCGAAAGGGTCGAGTCCCAGGCAAAATGTCCAATGCATAACACTTACTCTTAAACCCACAAAATGGTGGGTTTATATGCAAGCGGCAAGCTTATAGAAGTCCTCACTATTTATAGGCTTTAGTATTATTTTGACAATGATACACCAAACCACGCAAGAGCATTATATGCTGGCGTCATATCTGTTGCGTCACCTTCCATTCACGTTTCAGTTTATTCTCAGTAGGCCATTTGGCAATGATTATTCTTTTTACGTTTCAGTTTCATCTGCACCGGACCGCGACTGTTTCAGTTTCTTAAGTTTGCTTTTGCCTATGGAGTTTTGGACAAGTTGCAGTATTCTTATCTCCTTTTATCATAGTGATTAACTTTGGCGCCACGTTTAACGGCAAATAAAACTACCAGACGACATGGCCCTATAGAATCGCTCGGTTTGGGTCAGAATTCTTGGGATCTCCATGGAATTCCAAATACCTGAAAATGAAGCATTGTTTTGCCAGACATACCGTTGTAGACTTGTACTGGCTGTGGCCTTGTGGTGGTACCTCTTTGACGAAATGGATGAACATTTATCAATTAGAACAGGAGCATGGAATATGTTTCGGAGACTTATTATACGACCACCATTCTGCTTAACTCATTTCTCACTTATGTGATTTTTAGGGTGTTTGGATAGCATTTTTTGAATTGCCAAACTTACTTGCAACTAATATTTGTTTGCTTATATTTTTTTTTTCATATGCTTACAGAGTGGTTTGGAGATGTTGGAAAGTTCCACGAGTTATTAAAGAGCAAGAAAGAAATTCCGGTACTAGATTTACAAAGTTTTTTGAAAAAATATACACAAACCACAAAATTATATTAAAAATGGGACTACATATATTTTTTTCTTGTTACAGGAAGAGTTGAAATGGAAAACTTACTAAGCTAAGCAATGATACCTTGCTTAAAGAGAAAACAGTCACTATAGTACAATGATGCATGGTGGTTTCGTCGTGGCAATTTGTGTGACACCTACTAGTGGTTCTCTTTTACTTTTAGTCAAGAAAAACCTAATTATCGCACAACTTGGGTCCTCTCTTGAGCACCTCACACCGTTTTTATCTATATTTTACGTGACTATGGGCCTGTTTAGTTCCCTATCACATCACCAAACTTTCAAAAATTATCTCTCCAAACTTCACTATTCACCTATCACATCAAATTTCTCTCCTCGTGCACGGAGTACTAAACATGGGTAAATAAAAAAACTAGTTACATGATTTTGATGTACACGACGAGACGAATCTTTTGAGCCTAGTTAGGTCATGATAGGACAATGTTTACCACAAACAAACGAAAAGTGCTACAGTACGTTACAGTGTCCGATGTCCGATGTGATATTTTCACCAGACTTTCTCTCCTTGTTTTTGAACTAAACGCACCCTAAAGTAATTGGGGTATCCTTTTCCAAGTTAGCATGGGTAAGTGAGCCCATCCCCTCAATCCCGCTTTGGGACTGTCCTTCTACCTTTCGTTAAATTAAATTAATGGCAAGTGTCACTACTGGCTCACTGCACTGCACACCAGAAGCAGATTAGACTGCGGCAGCACCATCCCACTCCCTTCACTGTCACCTGAGAGAAGCGCGCGCTGCATCCGCAATCAGCCATGGCCATCGCTGAGACGGCAGCAAGGAAGCTCCTCCATGGCGGCGCCATCGCCCGAGGCGTCGCCGACGTGGGCGGCATCAGCTTCGGCCTGTGGGATCTGGTCACCGGCTTCTTCGCCAACATCCTCGCCGCTCTCGCGGGCGTGGCCACCTGCTCGTCCTGCCGCTGGAGATACTCTGGCAGTGGCTTGTCGCCATCATCACCGGCGCCGCGGCCGCCATCGGCGCAGGCCTCGAGGGTCTGTGGCAGCACATCACGGGCTTCTTCACCGGAATCTTCTCCGCCCTGGCGCGCTTGCCCCACCTGCTCGTCCTGCCGCTAGAGAAGCTCTGGCAGTGGCTTGTCACCACCGCCGCCGACGCCACGGGCGCCATCGGCGCAGGCCTCGACGGCCTGTGGCAGCACGTCACGGGCTTCTTCACTGGAATCTTCTCCGCCCTGGCGGGCTTGCCCCACCTGCTCGTCCTCCCGCTAGAGAAGCTCTGGCAGTGGCTTGCCACCACCGCCGCCGACGCCGCGGCCGCCATCGGCGCAGGCGCCGACGGCCTGTGGCAGCACGTCACGGGCTTCTTCGATGGGATTCTCGCCGCCCTAGATAGCGCGGCCCACAAGTTCGTCCTGCCGCTAGAGACGCTCTGGCAGTGGCTCGCCACCGCCGCCGCCGACGCCGCGGGCGCCATCAGCTCCGGCGCCGATGGCCTGTGGAAGCTCGCCACGGGCCTCTTCCACCGCATCCTGGCCGCTCTTGCCGGCGCGGCCCACGAGGTCCCGCAGAAGCTGGAGGAGCTCTGGCGGTGGCTCAAGGCCGCCGTCGCGCTCCCGTTCGTGCTCGGCGTCGCGGCGGTCCTCCTCGTCGTGGCGCTCGTCTGGTACTGCGCGCCGGCCCTCTCCGCCGCCGCCGTCGGGGCCTGCCAGGCGCTCGTGCACGGCTTCTCGTACCTGGGGCTGGGCCTGTACTACGTCGCCGTGGCTGCCGGCGGGGCGGTCTCCTGGCTCCTCCCTCCCTGCGCGCAGTGCCTCCGTTTCTGCGCCGTCGTCACCATGAAGGCCCCAGGCACCGGCGGCATGGTGATATCGCGCGCGGCGTTCCAGGCGGCCCCCGCGCTCTTCTTCCAGATCCTGCACGCGGCGGGGCCCGTCGTGGCCACCGCTGTTTTCTGCACGGCGACCGTCGCCCGGCTCGTCGCTGCGCCTGTCGCCGCTCTTTTCGGCGCCCCGCTAGCCTAGCTAGGCACGAAGGCATCCATGTCGTTGCGGTCTGATGATCGAATCGCGCTGGTCTGATGATTTCTCCTCCAAATTTGCATGAGTCGATGTGTTTGTAACCATCATGAAGTACCTGTAATTGTAATCAAGAAATTCTCGATCGCGTCACTAGTGCTCTGCCAATGTCGTACTGATTTACTAGCTGTGTTTTTACATAAGGTACTTTTAACGGACAGTGTTTTAGGCTTCTGATCTGATAGTCCATACTCCATAAACTTTGTGAACACCGACCTTTCTGCTTGATTTGCTCCGCCGCCGCCACACGGATACGGTCATGATCGACATACTCCGCACATAGTCACCCGGAGTCCCGGATGAACCCAATACCCCATTCGCAAAGTCCAATGGTTTTCCTACACAAAACACTAACAAATGAAACTAAACAAGCATTTCCATCAAAATGTTCGGAAGAGAAAACAGTGCAGTGTGCTCGATCGGTATAAATTCATTGCGCTGAACACTAGTTGACAGTAATTGAAAAGAAGACGTCTGAAAAAATTGGATAGCTTAGTTGTACAATACGGGGCGATAGAAATATAATTTACAAATAAAAATGAAATAGGTAGCTTAGGAGCAATATATGCAAAATCTGTTTTTTTTTTCTTTTTAAAAGAGAATAAAGCAGTCACTCCATAGTCACAATGATGCACGGTGGATTCTTTGTCGCCATCCGTATCACTCTATCAGCCTTTCCTTCCTTTCCCAGAGCCACAGCCCCACAGTGCCTATTGTCTCGCAAGTGGTTGTTTCCTTGGTCAAGCCAGAGCCAGTGTCCGTGTCCGTGAATCCGCGAGGTACACGCCATGGCTTTCCCAGGGACTCCGGCGAGGAAGCTCCTACCACCGAGCGGCTTCGCCACAGCGCAGAGCGTGGCCGGCCTCGGCTTCGACCTCGACGGCGCCGGCGACCTCTTGTCGGGCCTGTGGCAGCTCGTCAAGGCGAAGGCCGCCGAGCTCGTGGCCTACCTCGCCACCCTCTTCTCGGCGCTCGCCAGCAAGGTCGACGAGCTGCTCCCGCCGGAGACCCGCTCGGAGACGCTCCGGCGGTGGCTGCACGCCGCCGTCACCGTGGCGCTCCCGGCCGCGCTGGGCGCCCTCGTGCTCTACTGCGTCGCCCGCTGCTGCTGGCGCTGCTGCTGCGCTCGCCGGGCGCGAGGCCGGCAGATGATGGCGGCGCCCGGCCGCGGCGGCGCGCGCATGCCGCGGGACTTGTAATCCATGGTAATGAATGAGCAAACGAGGCATCTCGTTCTGTGAAGTTTGTACGTGTGTGTAATGGTCTGCATACGCGCGCGAATGGAGTGGTGGTAAAGGAGAATCGGGATGGGGGCAGCAGCCATCACCCAAATTGGCCAATTGGGGATTTGGGGGCGAGTTGCTTCGGCGTCCTCACGGTCACGGCCGGTCGTCGTCCAAGTTGGTGCCGGCCGGCGACAGTGGTAGTAGTAGTAGGGACCGGCGGCCAAAGAAGGTGTTGTCACCTTCAATTATTTTCGCATCTTTTTTTTCTTTTTTCTTTGGGTGACATGATTCTTTGCTGTTTGTAGTCAAGGTCGTCGAGCACTCGCCGCAGTTCTACACATAGGTTAGGGTGGATTAGTAGTAGTTAACTGTTGATGTGATGTTTTAGCTAGTTTGGTGGAGGCCGGGTACAGGTTTGGATGAAAGTGGAGTTGTTGGCACATAAAGGTATATCCAGGGAAAGCACGATCATTACCATGGATATTTCATTTTCACGAAAGTCACGGACTCAAATGCTCATGTACATCATACATACTTATCTATATGAATACACATGCAAACTTTATACATATGAACATCACTACATACATCTTACTTTTGATGTTTACGTCGCCTACCATAGGTGAGGAACAAGCTTATATCCAACCCTAGACAAATACCCTCCCCGCCCTGGTCCACAAGCGTTGAGGAGGAGGACGACCACGAGGGAGGAACCCCCTGAGCAGGCAGGCGACAAGTTCGGCTTCAGCAAAAGGACGTGCAACGACGATTTTATAATTTTGTCTCACCAAAATGCGTTCATCTTTTGATTCCTTATATTTTCTATGCATCAGTCACGTGATCTTGTTTCTTGGCCTTTTCCATGCACTAGAGCTTCTTCTAAGTAAAATTGTTCATGAATAATTCTGGGGCCGCAACAACCAGTAGATCGCAGAAGCATGTTTTTCTTTGGCATTATGTTTAAAATAAATTAATTCTTGTATTTTTTTTTCAAGTTTCTAACAAAATAAATTATTTTGGGCTCTAGCATATTAAGCTTTCAAACTAAATTTTGTTGGTCACCCTTTTTAAAAATTTGATAATTGAAGTTTTCAATGTTTTACACTTGAATTTCTTTTTTTTTCGTCATCTTTTCAGCCTAAATGTATCACCATTCAGCTCGGTGGAACATCTAGTTTAAGCAAGACACACTTGCTCTAGCCACTAAAATTGCGCCGGTTTATGAAACAAAATACACGCACTATTAATTGGGATTATTCTAGATCGACAAATAAGGTTGATAAGGTCAGTCCTCACTACTCGATTACCTAAATCAGAAACTCAGTAAATATGCTAAAGGAGTTTTATGGGGATGAACTCCTCTCACATCCTATGAAACACTGACTTCTTTCTCGTATGCCACATCAGCACATTTAATATTATAAAACTCTTCATAAAACCTCTACCGAGACTGGCCTAACCATTACTCCGTAGATTTCATCTTTCTTTGTCTAATTTTTTTTCTTCAAGCAAAAAATCTAACATAGATACTACCGTGTGTAATACGAAATTATTATCATTCGCTTAAGTGCCCTCAGCTTTGGAAAATGGCCGAACAGAGAAAAGTCACCCTCGGGCCTCTGGCAGAGCCTATTCGAGTTCCCAGCCTCGGGCCTCGGCGAGAGGACTGAGGAGTCGAGAAGCCACACCCTCGATCAAATTTCGCCTACAAATACCCCGCCTTTCTTCTCCAGCAGCCCATCTCTCCGTCTCTTCCCAACATAAACCCCCTACCTACTCCTCTTTCTCATACTCCCCCCGGCCGTCAGCGGCAATGGAGACCCTCACCGAAACCGACGAGCGCGGAGAAACCCTGGACGAGAAGCTCGACCGCCTCAAGCAAAAGGTGAAAGAGTTCGCGTCCGAGCACCCCGTCGCGGCGGCGGCCGCCGTCGTGGCCGCAGGCGCCGTGGGCGCCTACTTGCTGTGGCCCAGAAGGGGAGCCGCCGTCCCCGGCCGGCGACAAGATGAAGGCCCCCGGCTCCGGCGGCCGGCTCGTCTCCCGCGCGGCGTTCAAGGCGCTCCGCTCCGAGGGCGCCGAGGCCGCGCTGTCCACCTTGAAGTACTAGCAGGCCGAAGCAATTCGATCTCTTTGCATGGTGTGGGCCTCGCTGCTGTCCACATACACTTGTCGTTTTGAGCAAATATTTGTAATCCAGCTGTGTTAATCGCCTTGGATTGGAGCCCGTCTTGGCTGATGTAGTGATGTTAGCTGCTTCTGTTGTGCTATCGCTTTGCAATGAAATCGAAATCTGTTTGCGAACGAATAAAAGCTAGTAGTCCACACAAGGGAACTGGGCTCCTGTGGTAGGAGCTATCGGCCCCAACGACCTGGACCGGGCCTAAATGTGGCCCCGTGGAGCCTTTTCGCTGTGAAGTGCTTACGTAACGTTGGCTCCATGGAGCAAAACCCACCAAAAAAACTCGTAAAGCCTCTCTCTCTCTCAAAAAAAAACCGTAAAAGTCATGTATCGCTACCCCTCTGCCGCAACCAAAGAACCGAAATGGCCACCACCACCACCACCGAAGCTCCCATCCTCGAAGAAACCCTCGGCGTCGGCGGGAAGCTCGGCCACCTCAAGGAACAGGCGATGGGCGTGGCTTCCAGGCACCCCGTCGCGGCAGCGGCGGGCGTCGTCGCCGTCGGCGCGGTGGGCGCCTACTTGCTGTGGCCCGTGGCGGCGCCGGCTGTCGCCATGATGAAGGCGCCCGGAGCCGGCGGCGTGCTCGTCTCCCGCGCCGCGTTCCTGGCCAAGAAGAAGCTCTACTTCAAGCTCCTGCACTCCGCGGGCGCTACGGCGGCTGTCGCCGCTTTGCTGTAGGCGGGGATTAGCGCGTGCGCGGTTAGAGTTTGGATTAGCTGAGAGGTGAGAGCTTTCTGTTTGCAGTATGCATGACGTACCGAAATGTTGTGGATCCCTTTCCTGTTTCTTGGATGTCCAAATAAACATGCATGCAACCTCTCAAGTGTATCATGATTCACGAGTGCCAAGCCAGACTTGCTTCGTTCTCCTGAAATCCCTGTATTTTCCTCTGCTCCGCATTGTTTGACTGGATCAGTTCCTTGAACCCACACTGTTTCATGCATGCGAGCTGTTGAAGATGCAAGTAGAAACGAGGCCGTCACGTATCCAGAGACATGGTTACTAAACCCCAAACCTTAATCGTTTCTTCGTCTCGGAGAAAAAACGCTTATAAAAAAGGTGGATGGAGGAAGTAATTCTTTAATTTGTAAATTCGTTTATATTACCAAAGAAAATTAGGATGTTTCACTTCACATTTGAAACGGAATTAATCACAGCAAAGGAATCAATGCCTGCATTTTGATCTGGGCCTTTAGTTCTCAAATTTCACTCTAAATTTTACTGTGTAAAATAAAAGATTTTCATCACATCAAAATGTCGGCACATGCATAGAGTACAATGTAGGTAAAATCAAAAACTAATTGCACATTTTTGTTGTACTTTACGAGACCAATATTTTGAGCCTTATTAATTAATGTTTGGACAATTATTCATAAATACAAATGAAATACTACATTGTCGTATTTATTACATTTTCCAAACTTCCAAAGTTTGGAACAAGGCCTGGCTTGTGTTTTCGACGAGGCCGTGTTTGGATTTAGTTTTTGACACTACCCACAAAACGCACTAAAAAACGACCCTTCTTGCGGCCATATCGTCTGAACATGGGTCGCTTTTGTTCTCAAACCCTGAAATCTTTTGAGTCTACTATTCTTGAGTCAATTCCCCAATGCCAAATTTACTACGCATGCCCTTTGAGGAGCAAATGAGAATTTTACTTCACATCAACACAACAGCTTAAAGAAGCAAGTGGCACCGTGGAGATCAGAATTTGAATCGATGGCACTTAACTAGTTGTTTGGTTGGTCCATTTTTCTAGCGTGATCAGATAACAGCATGATCCTATTGCGTTAGTTTTTGTTTGTCTCTCGCACAGTCGCACTATGTCATCAGATGCCACGGGAATGAATACCAGACTTCAACAACCTGATTACGCCCGACCGTGGGCGGTAAGCGATGGCCGGCGTTGTGTCCGTTACCGCGGGTGAACCAAACAAATCGTGTCATCGCTGATTCCCTTCCCGTTACAGCCATGGAGTTGTTACCTTTAGGGAAGTACAACGGTGGAGACAACCGCTGTCCTTTTAACACAAACAGACGGCTGAACAGACAGCTTGTACAATGTGCTGTCTGTTGGTAATTAATTCATCATTTGATACACAAACTCATAGTGATCCAGTGTACAATTAATCTTTGTAGCCATTTTATTGACGTCATCCCTTCGTGTGGTCCTGCCCATGCCGAGCTTTGTTCCTGGTACTGACGCCGGCCATACCGCCCAAGCCACATGCAGACCGTGCAGGCGAGACCCCTCCTGAATTTTGGTACCAGTAACATATCTGAACAAGAAGCTACAGGTTTTCAAACAAAGCAACATATCTGAACCGATGAAAGAAAACAGGGCAGCTATAATAAAAGAAGAAAGTGCAAGCAGCTTATACACTGATTATCCAGGCCACTCGAGGAACAATTATACTGTCATAAGGAATTCAGGTAGCTGAAGATTTCTTGAATAAAACCATATGTCTGTACATTCCCGTTGCAATTAAACTCCCAATTTTGGAAGTCTGAAACTCTGAAGTGTGTAACTGCAAGTCTGCATTTAGGCTTCAGTCGATAATTGCAGTTTCAGACTTGCAGACTTGATAGCTACTCTATCTCCATCTGTTCTGCTCCATCAGCAAGGACTTGCATGTTGGAATTCTATAGTACAGAGTACATGTGCTAATTTCAAACTCAAACCATCCAAACCACAATTACAAATCTAGACTCCCCAAAATTTACCAGTGCACCAACTCAACCAGCCAGGCAACCGTGAAGCTGAACCCACCCGAAGACCAAATTCAAGCATAGAGAAGGACGGGGCAATGGGCATTACGATCTCATCGGGGCTGAGGGAGCCGAACTGCAGGAGCTCCGACCGCCACGGCCGGTGAGTACAGGAACCTCAAGTCCACCTCGCCTCCCCTTCCCGCTCCACCTGTGCGCGCTAGCTCCGACGACCTGGACCCTGAACTGAGATAGGTTCGTTTCCCTGCGTGAGCCGGCGGTAGTCTTCGCAGGCGCTGTGCCACCGCCGCCTGCTTCTCTGCATGGTGACCGTCACTGTTTATAGGGTGGGATTTGGGCAGCCGTAGAGGCGCTATTTCAGGGGAGAACGACGAAGGTGGAGGGAGATTTTGGCGCGCTGTTTTACCGCCAAAGAGAGAAGCCTCCCGTGCGAGCATCCTGCGCATCAGATCCGTGCTGCCGCCGACGACCGTGGCCAGTTGTACAACGCGCTTCAGGACTCTCCGACTTGCATTGGAGCACGCGCCCGTGCCGTCGACGGACGAGGCGACGGCTCGCAGCTCGCGGGGGGCTTTTCGAAAAAAAGTTGATGCATGGCGACGGATGACGACGGGCGTTGTACCTGCCCTTACGTTAAGTTACCGTTGGTGGAACCAAACATCACCTAAGGGCACCCGCAACGGGGTCGACAAGCTCTCTGCAAGGCTGCCATGTAGGAAAGAGAAACGAGGAGAGAGAAGGAGCTGTCGCTGAGGCTAGCGAGAGCCGCTAGCACGCGCCCCCGTGCCGAGCGGGCCCACGATGGAGCAGACTGGGACGGACGACCGCGGCCGCAGACGAGGCAGGGAGAGGAAAGCAGGGCTCGCCGCAGGTGGCCTCCGGCGCAGGCGCCGTCAACGGCGGAGGTGGGGTGGACGCGGAGAGGAAAGGGGGTGGCTGCCGAGCGACGGGTGTGTGAGCGTGCGGCGGGGTCTGGACTCTGGCGGCGCAGGACGGAACGCCCGTCGTGGCGCGTCGCGGCCGCCGGGCCGCCGGCGTGGGCGGAGGCGAGGCCGTGGCCTGTGGCCGTCGAGCCACCGCGAGCGGAAGCGGGGTGTCCCGTCGTGGGCCACAGCTGCCGGACTGGGGCGGGCAGAAGCCTTGGAGCGGCGGACGCCGTCGGGATTTTTCGGGGAGAAAGAGGTATGAGATTAAAAAATTCTGACTGGTGGGATCCATTAAATTAAAAAATACATGTTATAGGCAACTGTTGGGGACTCGTCTACACTCGGTGCTGCAGGTGACGTGTATCAGGTTATAGAGAGCATGAAATTGAAATAATCACAGCAACTTCTGCATGCCTTGTGTGTTTTCATTGCCCTTGGGATTTGGGAAGTTGCCGGGGCGAAGCCGAGAGGTAGCTAGCTGCAGTACTCGCCTTGGGACCTGGCACGTCCTACTACTCCGCATGGATTGGATGCCGGCGCGCGGCATGCGGAGGCCTCTTGGATTTCCCAGGCCGTTTCCCTTCCCGACGCCGGCGTTCCACGCTTCGTCTTCCCCAGACGAGACTGAGCAAATGCGCACGCATCGCCATGAAGAAATCCAACCACCTCGCCCACCTCCATCTACCACTACAAAAACCACCCCCTTCTCCCTTCCCCTCTCACCTCGATCGCAGGCACCCCGCGATCGGCACTTCCACCATCCACAGGCAGACAAATCGCTCATCACCGAGCCGATCTCCTGACGCTCAAGGGCTATCGATGTCGAAGGACGACGAGAAGGTCGCCGGCGGCGCCGCAGCGGTGGCCGCCGGCGGCGCCGTGATCTCTTACTTCCTGTGGCCCGTGGCGGCCCCTGTGGCGGGGGTCGTGATGATGAAGGCGCCCGGCGCCGCGGGGCTCCTCATCTCCCGCGCGGCCTTCCTGGCCAATCCTAAGCTTTACTTCGCGCTCCTCCGCACCGCCGGCGCGGCAGCCGCCGCCGCCTCGTTCGCTGCCTAGCGGCGGGCTAGCAAATTTAAATAAAAGATAGCGTGATGCCGCCAGTTTCATCGATCCCCGGGTTGGTATAATATATCCGTTCGTGTCACTCGTTTGCTCGCAGGGATTTGCATTGTGTTTCTTATCTTTCTGCATGGCCGTCGATCGACGTTAACTTTAATATATGTCCGATTCTGTGCAACTAGCAAATGCAGCAGATGCCCCCCCCTTCGGCCATGCCTGCACAGCACAAACAACGAAACGTACCAGCTAGCGAGAACTCATCTTATCTATGAATGTCAGCAATGCAATGCAACGTTGGGAACCTGGACCAAGTTTTATTCGATCACCTAAAAATGAATAGCGCAAAGATTATCAAGCACGTAGTACAAAACAAATTAGAAGAAAACGCGACGGATCGGAGACCTCACAAGCATGACACGACGAGGCCAGGCCTCGATTGCGATTACGTGATTACGTCTCGGTCTCTCGGACTGCCTTATGTACTGACATTACTAGAGGTACTGTGGATATTCAGTAGCAAAAGGGGTTACATGAATGCTACGGCGACGAGGCGTACACGTTGGTTACAGATTGTATTGCTCCTGCTTGACTTGTTGCCATCCTTGTCCTTGAGGCGCTTGGCACTGGGCTCCGGTGCCGGGCAGTACTCCAGGTATCCCTTGGTTTGGTACTCCGATAGGCGCATAGCCGAGTGCTCCTTGAATTCCTTGATGGCCCTGCGCAATGTGACGTTCATGGCCTCGACCTGTTCGTCGCCCCCGCTCCAAAACCGCCCGTTCCTCTCGTCAAAGTACGAGCCCTCGAAATCCTTCTCCAGGAAGTACCTGTACACGGCGATCTTCTCCTCCGGTATCCGCGCCGTCACCACGGGCGCCTCTGCTGCTGGCACGACCTCCTCCTGCTGCTGCTGCTGCTTCGCCTTCTCTTCCGCCCCAGCCATCGTTGCGGCTTGCTAGCTGCGGCTAGCGAGGTTGCAAATGTAATGGCTCTCGATCCGTCTCTCGATCGATGGACGGACGAGGCGAGACACGTCGATCTTGTTGGTTTCTTTTGTCGAGGACGGACCCTGTATGCGCTGGTTATATATAGTCCCCAAATTGAACACTAGCCCGACTCGGATCTGTCCGCAGCATCCGCATCAGGAACGGTCTCCGATCGAGTCGATGAGGTCTGTTCCGACTTCCCCATCGAACCAGGCGGGCAGGCGTCCGGTGCAATCCGGGTCTTTTTTTATCGAATACGCAAGAGAATTGCGCATCTTTGTATTAAGAGAGATAGCGAACAAAGTTTACAACGACGTACTAGACGCCAGGACCACCCTAACCTCTTTTCGATCCTATTACACGACAGAGCAACCGAGGGGGGGGGGGGGGGTCAGATTTACAGTAGGCGATTACTCACGGACTAAACAACTCAAGCCTTTGGCTCCGGCCAGCATCCATTGCTCTCCGTGCATTCTGATGATCGATAGAAGTTCGCGCGCTGGAGTTGCTGCACCACGGAACACACGGGCGTTCCGTTCCTTCCAAATCTCCCAAGTGACAAGTGCTACCAGGGTGTCAAAACCCTTCCGTTTCAGTCCACTCCAGCTTCTTCTCGCGCGTTGCCACCAGTTGTGCAGCGAGTCCAGTGCTTGTGGCTGCTGGCATTGCTGTCCGAGAGCCGCTGTAACTGCTGCCCAAACCTCCCGCGTGAATGAACAGAACACGAAGAGGTGATCGTTTGACTCAGGCTCCTGATTGCAAAGTTGGCAGACCAGTGTTGCCTCCAATCCATGCCGATGGCGCCGGTCGGCTGTCCAATGCCTCCTCTTGAATGCCAGCCATAAGAAGATTTGGACTCTCAGGGTGCAATCCGGGTCAAAATCGGATTTCTTTATGCTGATAAGTGATAACTTTCTGCAGTACTTTACCCGTTGTACTTTGCGCAATATTTTGTCTTTTGCTCTAAGCCAAATCTTTTACGGAGTAATGTTTAACTAAATTTATATTGAAAATATAATAACATCTGTAATATCAAATAAGTGTGCTATCAAGATATGTTTCATGATGGGTTTAATGAATCTAATTTGATAATATTGATGTTGGTATGTTTTTGAAAAAATGAAAATCTATAACTTTTTTTCTATAATCTCAGATAAAAATATTTTTTATAGTAAATTATATAATCTCTAAGTAGCTTTCAACAAGACGTCATCCTAAAATATAGGTTATTTTGGATTTTTTTGGATACATTCCTACGCATGCATGTATGTAGATTACTCACCTGATGAATGGGACAGGATATTCACACCTAAAATTGAAGTATGGAATTAATCACCTCGTCTCCTTGTTCTCCGTGGAGAAACGGGTGAACCTCTGCATTTGATCCGGCCGCCTTCCATCATTTTTCTCGTGTTTTCAATGCGATTGTTAACTCCTCCCACCTTGGGAAGTGGCCGGTTCAAAACTGCGGCACTCCATCTTCGAGCTCCCCTGCCGATTCATTTCCCGGCGGGCGTCGCGCGCGTTGCACAACACTTCGTCTTCCGCAGACGAGACGAAACGGCGGTGAGGACAAATGCGCACGCATGCAACACGGAGTGAAGGCATGCACACCACCTTCACCTCGCCCACCTCCATCCACCCGCTCTACAACTACAAATACCCCCGGCCTCTCCTTGCCGCAACCACATCCACCACGCACCGGCAGATCGTTCACTTCTCGCGCACCCAAGAACGTGACCTGCACCGGTGAGCCCCATCATCGCCCGACTTCACGGTCAAGATGTTGATGCTCGCAGTGGGTGCCGTCATCTCCTACGTGGTGGTGGCGGCGGCGCCCGTTGTTGCCCCAGCTGCGGGCGCGGCGGCGGCAGTGATGGCGGCGCCCGTGGCCATGGTTGCCCCAGCTGCGGCCGCGGCGGCGGCAGTGATGGCGGCGCCCGCGGTTGCCCCTGCGGCGGCCGCGGCGGCGGCAATGATGGCGGCGCCCGGCGCCGCCGGGTATCTCATCTGCCGCGCCGCGTTCGAGGCGAACCCTAAGCTGTACTACGCCATCCTCCGCGAGCACGGCCCGGCTGCCGCCGCCGCCAAGTTCGCTGTTGCCTAGTCTGGTGGCCGGCCTGGTGCTGGTGGGCTACTACAAAGTAAAATAAAAGATAGGAGCTCACCTGCATGCTTGTATGCCTACTTCATTGGACTTATATCCTATAATATCCGTTCTTTTCACTCCTCGCACGCAGTAAGCGTTCTTCTCATCATGTGTTTCCTACTGCATGTACGCGTATGCGCGTAGCGTTCTACTCATCTGGCCTTCACCAAAATGAGGCAATGATCGATGTTGTCTTGCTTGACCGATGATTATCCGGCGATCTTGATGATCGCGTCGATCTTTTGGTAGCTATGCTGTGACTGCGATGCCAGTATGCTCACCGAACCGCGCGACAGACTGATGTGTGTGTACGGTGTAGACGTACAGCACGGAGCTACGAGTACTACAGGCGGCACGGGACGTTCATGCAGAGCAGCAGATTTGTATGATCGCATCGTGACACGTACGGGAAACACGACTTGTACGATGTTTTCGTCACTTACATATATCTTCGTACTGATGACATGAACGGTTCTTCACCGGACGACACGAGTAATCGTCGCACAGTGAGAATTACCCCTGCTGATGGACACGAGTCGCCTGCCCGGCCAGCACGGCGAATTTCCACAAGGGCGTCCGGCCACGTCGCTCTTCAGCAATCAGCACACGCGTGTCAGGCGCTCGCCCTGCCTCCGGATCCATCTCGACCGGACCCGGCCAGGTCGAACTGTTCACAGTTCATGCCCATCCTATAAATCGGGCGCCGCAACGCTGCCCGTCGTCCGCGCCACCGCGCCTTCAGTCACCACCCTCCGAGCTCCGATCCGATCTCCTAGCAAACCCTGTTAGCTAGTTTCGTCGCCTTAAAGACACGATGATTCGTGCCCTGGCCGTTGTCCTGTTCCTCTGGATCGTCGGCGAAGTCGTCGCTTACCTGTTCTTCCCAGCTGCCGCTCGATCCGGTCGCCATGATGAAGGCGCCAGGTGGTGCCGGGTTACTCATATCGCGGGCGGCGTTTGAGGCCAACCCGCAGCTCTACTTCGAGCTGCTCCGCACCGCCGGGGCCAAGGCCGCGGCGGCCGCGTTCGCGGCTTGATGGAGTTGGTCGCGTAGCTAGGTGACGATACTGATCCTTGCGTCCCCGTGTGCCGGCGGCGGATCGGGCGGCCTAGCTTGGGGTCGATCGGCTCTAGGAAGAGATCGTTGAAAGAGTCAGACGTGTACTAGTTGTGCAGTGCAACCGTGGAAAGTGGTTATTTGTGTCATGTTGTGTGCAGTCCTGACTCCTGATGTACATTAGTTTCTACTTTCTACTACTGTGTTGTATTTTGCATCTAGAATCTAGTGGTAGCTAGTTATATCCTCCTGTGGTGTGGGGTTGTATGTAAGCCTTAGCTTGTGTGTAAATTGCCTAATGATATATTGCGATATACAACAAATGTGTGCTGAGGGAGACCGCAAGTCTCCGCAAGCTGCAAGTGAACTGAGGAACGAACGAGGTGTATCTTGCTAGGAGAGGCTAAAATGCAGAGATGGACGAAATCAATCAGCGAGGGCAATATACCAAATTAATTCCAAAACTTGCACACAGGGAAACTAATTATGCAGATAAATTCAAGCAGAGATTATTGCACAAAATAAGGCGATGCGTTCAGATTACAACCTGGACGTCGGATCTCCGTGGCTCCTCTTCCTCTCCCACAGCAATCCCCGGCCGGAACGCTCTACCACGGCCGGGCTTCCGAAGCAGCGATCGACTCGATCGGATACAGATCGACCGACTCCGATCCACGGAGGTGACGTCGGTTCCTACGTACTTGCGCACAGACGGAAGTACTGCCGAATTGAACCACACCGACCATGGCTTCGATAGTTCGATCGAACTAGCAAGTGGAACGTGTCGTTGCTGGGACATGCAGCATGTCGAGCGATCAGAATGCAAATTAAAGCAGTGTACAGAATTAGAAGACACGCTGGTACATTTATAAGGAATCAAGGATCAAACCTCAAACAACAGTAGAAACTAATGTACGGAGTACATAGGAAACTTGCACTACATGTTAACATGTACAACAGCAGAAACATGAGTAGAATGCTACTACTAGACTGGTCATAGCTAGTGGCCTAGTAAGATGCTAGAGCACATTACACAACTACAACTTAACGTCCTACTACTACTACTGCTGCTGCTGCTGCTGCTGCTGCTACGGTGCCATTGCTAGCGGCGCCCGACCCAAACGCTGCGCCGCAAGTCCGGCGGCACGCCCACCGAGCTCGATCACGATCAAGCCGCGAACGCGGCCACCGCAGCCTGGACACCGGCGGTGCGGAGCAGCTCGAAGTAGAGCTGGGGGTTCGCCAGGAAGGCCGCCCGCGAGATCAGCAGCCCGGCCGCGCCCGGCGCCTTCATCATGACCACCGGCGCGGCAGCCGGCCAGAGGAAGTAGGCGCACGCCGCGCCCACGGCCACGCCGAGGACAACGGCCGGGGTCGGAACCATCGATCGTGTCGCTGCTCGTACTCTTGCGTTGTGTGGGAGCTTTGTGAGTTGCCAACGTGAGCACAGACAGCGGGAGCATGAATGGACGGAGGGTGAAGAAGGCGGAGGCCAATTTATAGGCCGAGCACAAACTGGGTCGCGTCTCTGGAACCTGGAGGATCCAGAGCAGGCCAGAGCAGGCTGAGCTGAGGTGGAACCGGAAGTTGGCCGTGCGCCTTACACGCGTCTGTGTTCACGCCACGCCAACGTGTTATTAAGAGTGAGGTGGACGGCCGTGTGGAGATTTACCGTGTGTTGTGCAGCCGACGCGTGTCCGGATTCAGGGGAAATTTCCACTGTGGGCTGGTTACTCGTGTCGTCCGTGGAGAACGGTTCAGGCCGTCGTCGGTACCAAAATGGACAGTAGGTGCTAGACATTTTTGTTCTCGGAGCTAGCGAGAAGTGAAAACATAACTCGAGTTTTTTTTTTTGATAACTCGAGTTGTGCTGCACCTCACGATGATATCCGATCCATACTGCATGAATGTGATGGATGTAGCTAGGCCACGCGCTCTACGCAATACACTTATCGGTCACTGGCGTGGTTCCGCAAAAAATACATGCAACGGTCAGTGGGGAAGCCAGGATGGAGAACTAGGGGGCTCTCCTTCTTCTTCCTCCTCCTTCCTCCTTCTTCCTTCTTTTCTTCATCCTTCCTTCTTCTTCCACCTCAAAATTTCTAGGGGGGCTGCCATGGGAGCCAGGGTGGTATGGGGGGCTCCAGCCCCGCCCCCCTCCCGACCCACCGCTGGCTCCGCCCCTGGCAACGGTGTAACGCGATCCGAGAGCTACCCGAATAAAAAATAAAAAAAAACAAATTACTAAAGCATGAGCAAAGTCTAGCTAACTTTCTAAAACATATTTTGATTCATTTTTCACCCTAAACTATCTCAATTAGTTTAATTTACCTCTTTATAAGATTTATCTTTTTTATTTCTTCATGCACAATTGATATTTTAAGTTAAAATTTTATAGAACAATAGAGACACACATAGTATTTCTCAAAAATATAATTTGAATTTTTCATTTTTATTTCTCGACTAAGCAAATTAAGAGGATGGCAGCAGGAAGCCAGGAACCAGGCCAATCAAAACGAAAAGTGAAGCGTAAACATGATCACAAAGCAGATAATAGCATGCACTCTTTCTTGTAACCCGCACCTTAACTAAATGAAAACGAGAACAGTTACCTCGCTTCATGCTCAAACCTTGTGGCTGTGGGCACTGGGCACTGGGCACAGCATCGCGGGACGATTTGGTAATATGAAATTAGTCCAAGACTTCCTCGTGTTCGACAGCAGACGTGCTCATCATCGTGGATCAGGTGTTTACACAGACAGTCCATGCAGCTTAAAAGTTAAAGACAGACGAACGAAGCCAATATCAATGAAGAGACAAACATAATAGGCAACACAATAATCATATAAAAACCAGCAAGCGCATACCTAAGCTAGGTTGAGTAGTTGGACGAAGAAAACCATCTAAAGCAGATAATTAAAAGGTGGAGATTCAGTAGCAAAAGGGATTACTACATGATAAAGCTACGGCGACGAGGCGTGTGTACGTTGGCTACAGCTTGGATTGCTCCTGCTTGTTGCCATCCTTGTCCATGACCTTGAGGCGCTTGGCACTGGGCGCCGGCGGCGGGCAGTACTCGAGGTATCCCCTGGCTTCGTACTCCGCGAGGCGCCTGGCCGAGTGCTCCTTGAATCGCTTGAAGCTCCGGCGCAGGCCGTTGTTGATGTCCGTCATCTGGGCGAGCCCGCCGGGGAAGAAGCGCGCGTGCTCCTCCCTGTACAGGAGGCTCTCGTAATCCTTCTCCACGGCGTGCCTGTACACGGCGATCTCCTCCTCCGGCATCCGCGCGACCACCACCTCTTGGGCGGCGGCGCTCCTGGGCTTCTGCTTCTCCCGGCGATCCATCGCCTTGCTCTGCTGCGGCTTCTTCTCCATCTCCGGCCGGTCGGGATCGATGCGGACGATGCCTTGAGCGATCGAGGCCCCTGCCCCTCGCTTGGTTTTATTATAAGCCCCGAAAACGGCGGACGCTTGCACGGCTCGGTCTCGGAGACGAACACGAGTCGGTTACACCCAACCGCCTCTGGAGCAAGTTCGAGGATTCCAATTTCCGATTTCCAATCGAGTCAAAACAGCCGTCCGTTCATCCTCACAGTGATTATACCAGGCAAATTTGATCAAATCCATGCGACAAAATACAAATTCATTCTTTTATTCCACACGTGTTGGGACACTTGCATTATTGCACAACCAAAATAGTCCGTACGTCGAGTGTGCCAAACTTTGTTCTCACAACGTGGCCAGTGGCCACGGAAAACGTCCCAAAACAGATCACGCAACTAGAAATATTCAAACACAAAGCGCCAATCCACAGAACCGCAAAGATTCGCCCTCCGAAAAACGTCAACATCTCGAAATGATCACGCGAAGGTGAGCCCCGTTCCTCGCACCTTCTCCCAAACGATCTCGTCCAGCCGCGCCGCCATCTCCGGCGTCATGTGGTTCGCCCAGTCCCCGGCGACCCCTTTCCTGAAGAAGGCGTCGTGAGCCATGGCTCGGTACCTCCCCGCGGCGCCGCCGCCGGGCTTGTTCACCTCCAGCCCCTTCATCTTGTCGAAGCTGCACAGCTCCACGACGGCCGCGACGTCGCCGGCGGCCTCCTCGGCGGCGGAGAACGGCCGGCCCATGAACTCCGCCAGCCGCCGCACGCTCGCGCCGGCGTCCCGCAGCATGTCCTCGTACTTGAGGAAGAGCACCCGGTCCGGGCGCGCCACGCTGGCCCGCCAGTAGGAGAGGACGTGGTCCCAGACCGGGCCGGCGGCCACCGTGCCGTCGCAGACGGACTCGAACGTCTCGGCGAACGAGAGGCCCGGCTCGGCGCGCCGGAGGAAGTGCCACAGCGACACCGCCATGTCCTTGGGGTCCCTGCACACGTACACGACGCGGCACCCGGCGCCGGCGCCGGCGGTGACGACGGGCTCCGGGAGCAGCGTGTAGGGGAGGTGCGTGTTCATCAGCCGCGGCGACGGGAGCGCGTCGAGCTTGGCGTGCTCCCCGCCGGCGAAGATCTCGTCGATGAACGGGACGCAGTCGTGCGGGTTGAGCCGGCGGAGCGGGTGCCCGGCGCCGGCGGGCGGGTGCGCGCCGCGCGCCGCGGTGGCGAAGGCCAGAGCCTTGAGCCACGTGGTGCCGCACTTGGGGTAGCTGGCGAGGACCACGTCGTCGGGGCGCGGGGCGAAGCGGCGCTGGAACACGATGGTGCCCGGCACCCAGTGCTCCGGCAGCCAGAAGCCCTGGTACAGGCGCAGCTCGAGGATGGACTGACGCCGGCGCGGCAGGGACGCGACGAGGTCGCCGAATTCCTCCTTGGGAGTGTGCTCCGGGACGGTCCCGTCGTCGACGTCCTTGAACGGGACAGGGCCCGAAGGAACCGGCGTGTTGGCGGCGGCGGCCATGGAAGTGAGAAGCACAGGGGGCGCGGGTGCTGCCACTGCCAGAGAAGCGAAGCAAGTGGTCTGTCACTGACTGAGGCGTGGTGTCCTGGCGCGAGGGCCAGTTTTATAGTAGAGGATAATGGTGAGGTGGGCCCGTCATGCCATGTCCTTTTTGACTCGACGATATGTTATTAGCATCAATTTTTGACTTTGATGCTGACCATGTGGTGCACCGTACAGTTTTTTTTTCAATAACCAGCAGGTGTTAACTTGGCGCCCCCGTCAAGAAACTGAGCTCCACGCACACCACACATGCTTGAAAATCATGAATATTTTACCCTTTTTTAATTTAATTTATAGAGATACACACATCTAATCAAATCAACTCCGATATAAATAAACACATGGAACCAATTAAATAGTTATTTGATGCTATCTTTTAGTTTCAATACACGTATATTTTTAAAAAGTATAAATAATAAAAGGCAATATAATCATTTATCAAGACTAGTAAATATTTATTTTTAAAAATAAATACGAGCCTCTCTTTCGCGTTATCCACGAGTAATCAGTAAACCTTGGTACAGCTGCTAGACAAGGCGTGTGCACATACTCTCTGGTTCCACCAGTCACCTATATCAGCCTGATTAAGTAGCACTGACAGCGCGGTGACAACGTTCAGTACTTCACTTACTCCATACTTAGTACTGATTAAGTAGTCAGTACTTCACTTACTAAATAAATGCCTCAACCTGCTGTTGATGAATCGATCAGCGTGGAGTTATTTGATTTTTATCTTCTGTCGATGCTTGTACTCCATACTTAGTTTGGACATTTTTCAAAGTCGAACAAAGAAAGGGTAAGATATGCAAAGATTTTCGAGTAATACAGAGAGGCATGGGAGGATACGGGCCATCATCCTTGAGGATTTGAGAAACGCCATGGGCCCAAATTAGCAGTGTCGAGCCCGCCTGTCATTTCTGCCCAAACAGCCCAGCCGCCCAACAAGACAGGAAGACGAGTGCCAAAGGCCGCGGCACGCAACCGCCGCCGCCCCTCCTCGCCGCCGTGCGGCGCGCGCCAAAACCAGCCACTGGCCGGAGTGAGCGCGGCCGGCTCCCGAGCCGCAACCCTATCCTCTCCTGTCTCCTCCTTCCTCTGGCCGCACTTGCCGATGGCTGCGGAGCAGGAGGGCAGGGAGGTCCAGGTCCGGGCCCTGGACGCGCGGTCCACGACCGTCAGCCTCGCCTCCGGCGCCTCCGTCCGGGACCTCAAGGCCGCGCTCCGGAGCTCCTTCCCGCCCGCGCAAGTCGCCCCCAACTTCCACCTCTTCCTCAAGGTACCTTCCTCTAGCTCGTTGGCGTGATCGTGTTGGTGGGGATGCCACGAGTTTGTCTCGCGTGGGCCTTCTCATTTGGTTCCGAATTCCGATTGTTGCAATTGCAGTATCGCTTCAATCGACACTAATTGTAGCAGTTGCGCCTTATTCATGATGGATTTCTGTTCTCTCATTGTGAAGGGTGCTAAATTGCGTTTAGACTCTGAGATTGGCAGCCTCGCTATCGGCGACGGTGAATTCATTGTTCTGGTACCCTTCACAAGGGCGCCACAGCAATGTTCTTCAGTGTGCAAGCCAAGTCAAGAGCAGGGGGAAGCCAATCCGCCAAAACAACCGGAAGTGTCAGCTGCGGCTAATTCAGCTTGGCAGGACATTATGAATGACCTCTCAGCAATGCCATCCAGCCCACAACCTGATGCTGCATGCAAAGGTTTTTACTCCTCATGTGGCCCGTGTTCTGGGAGGTTTCCAGAGGATACGCTGCCCTGTCAAAGTTCATCAGTTGGATCTTCAAGGAAAAGGAAAAAATCATGCAAGGAAAATGGAAATGGATCCCCCAAAACGTTTTCCTCTGGAGAGAATGGTACGTCTGAGAAGCGCAACATGAGTAAGAAAAGTGGGATGGCCAAATCTGCAGCTACATCGTGTCATGTATGTCTCCGCTCTGTTTCTCTATCTGCCCATGTCAATTTCATCTTAACATTCATCGCACATATAAGAAACCCAGACAGTAGCATGTCTTGTGCATATTGGTCTGACAGGGTTATTTTTTCCCCGTAGAAACCAGATTTTTTATTATGTATTTGGAATGCAGGAATTGCACCCTTTGGAATCTGCTGAGATGACTGAACATCTGAAACAAGGACTTGAAAAGGAGGGGCAGGTATACACTTTATAGTGAATACGGGTACTGCAAAGCAAACCATAATCTTTTCATTGATGCAGTTTTTATGTGCAGATCATACATATCCAAGAGATACCATCTAGAGAGGCATCATTTACGGAACTTCCTTGTCATCTTTCGGAATCTATGAGAGAAGCACTGAATAGTATTGGAATAGCTAAGCTATATAGCCACCAGGTATTCCAGGGCGTGTCATCTTTTGTGCATATTTAGTTGTTGAAGATCATTTTTATGTTGATTTTTTTTTACCTGAGTGCAGTCTCAAGCTATAGAATCCTCTATTTCTGGGAGGCACATTGTTGTTGCAACATCTACATCAAGCGGAAAGTCTCTTTGTTACAACATTCCTGTTCTTGAATCTCTCTCTCAAGACTTGATGGCTTGTGCTCTGTATATATTTCCAACAAAGGTCTAGGCATAACCTATTACATTTTAGTAATGATCATCAATATTATCAACAGAAATTCAGGTTCCTTTTGTTTTTCAGGCTTTAGCTCAAGATCAGTTGAGGAATTTAGTAGAGATGAAGAATGCACTTCATGGTGATATTGATGTTAAAATATATGACGGTGATACTCCTAGAGAAGATCGTTTGTGGATCAGGGATAATGCCCGATTGGTAACTATACGCTTCTGAGGCACAATTATGTTTAATTTGATCCATTATTTCGGCACTTCTAATCACACACCTTTTTACTCTCAGTTAATTACCAACCCAGATATGTTGCATGTGTCAATCTTGCCGTATCATGGCCAATTCCAGAGAATTTTATCAAATCTTAGGTAAAAGTGATTGGTTCGTTAGTTTTCTCAATGATTTTATTTGTTCTCTAGTTTCTTTTTGTTAATCGTATGTTTTGTCATCTGGGATCCACTTCAAGTTTTCAGGTGAATAGGTGTGCCTTTTGCTTGTATATTTGCCATTTCCTGTGCATCTCATAATGAGATATCGTTTCTGCTACAATTTACCCAGGTATATTGTCATTGATGAAGCACATACATACAAAGGGGCATTTGGCTGCCATACTGCACTTATAATTAGAAGATTGAAGCGTATTTGTTCAAATGGTGTGTATACTTAGTTGAACAGATCTTTTTATTTGTCTGTTGTGTACAAGGAGTCCAGGATTAGGTTTTCCAGTTACATGAACTTATTACTTAATTTTACTCACAAGATCCCAATCAGAGCACTAAAAATTCCATTGCAATTCCTTAGAGTTTCTAACTTGTCAGGTGTAAATTTTCAGATCTATGAAAGTTTAGGAACTACTAATCCAGGTACACATATATTTTATAAAACCCTTGTTTTTTTATTTGCAGTTTATGGTTGTCATCCTACATTCATATTTTGTACAGCAACCTCAGCAAATCCATGTGAGCATGTTATGGTAGGTCATCCCCTCTCTTTATCGTAGTTCTGAAAGGACATGTTGTACGCCTGGCGAAAAGAATCCTGGTGTTTTTAATAAACTCATCCTATAGTTTTTTTCTAAAGAAAAATAGGTTCATTTGTCGGTGACTTAGCCATTTTATTTTATTTTATCTTTGCAAACTTCTATGTTCTTCCACTGTTCCGGGGGTATTGCATGGAGCTGGATGCATTGTCTTCACAATGGAATATGTTTGTCCCAGGCACTGGCCAATTTGGATGAGGTTGAGTTGATTCAGAATGATGGAAGCCCTTGTGGTTCCAAGTACTTTCTTTTGTGGAATCCCCCGCTATATTTGACAGAAGGAAGTTCAAAAGCTAGTTCAGTACCAAGGCGCTCAAGGTATAGGACTATAGGGATATATGACCCTTTTTTCTAGTTATGTTACTGATACCTTTTTTTTTCAGTAGCTAACTACTCTATGTTCAAATTTAATAAACCAGCCATTTGTTATTAATAGTTATTCTCTTGATTATGTATGCATTGTACTTGGCTTACTGCTGAGCACCAGTGAATAGTTGTTTTAACTACTGTTTTGGAAATACTCTAATAGCACTTCTTTTCTTTAACAGCTCAATAGTAGAGGTTTCATATCTGTTTGCTGAGATGGTTCAACATGGGCTCCGTTGCATTGCATTCTGTAAAACTAGGAAGTTATGCGAGCTTGTCCTAGCTTACACGTAAGAACACATTTTTTCTATGGACCGATTTTCTGTTTTTGTTGAACTTTCTGATACATGCACTTTTACTACAGATGACCCATTACCAATTTGTTGTCATAGGCGTGAAATTCTTCAGGAGAGTGCAAAAGAATTGGTAGATTCTATCTGTGTATATCGGGCTGGCTACATTGCAGAGGTTGTTATGTCCTATCATTTTTCACAAATGTGTTCTGCCATTCTGCTTTTGATTTGTGGTTATTTCATGATTTAGGGTGACTTTTGGCCTGGTAAGATATGCTCATATATTCGCCAAAAAAAGGATATGGTCTTGTCCATAATCTTACAGTTGGTTTGCTTCATGTACGGATTTATATAACCGTACTCTTATACATCAGCACTTCCATGTTTTTAAACTTCTAATAGACGGCTAAGTAATTTATCTTGCATATGTTGCTCATTTGTTTTTTCTTCTTCTTTTGAACGAACAAGCTTAAGACTTGTTTGTTTTTCTACTCTGTATGCTTGTCCTTCTTGCCTATATTTTACAGCCTATTACTATTTTCTCTACTCTGCCTTCACTTTCATTCATTGACGATATCCCAAGGAAAATTCAAGACTTGTAAAGTCATGGCACATGTAAAAGTATCGGAGCAGGATTTTTACAATGTTGATTGCGTTGTGCTTGAGCTCTGTTGTTTCCACTTAGAATTACATTGTTTCGTGAATGTGACAAATATTTTCTCTGCTGCCAATCTTTTTTAATGCATTTTATTGTTGCTAAAAAATTAATACAAATACTTTGTAACACAAGTGTTTTTTTAGTAAAGTAAACAAATACCTCAAATATGTAACTGCTGAGGCACTTCACATCACATCAAAGACAGTTGTGTGAATTCCAGCTTTGGATTGTCTTCAACATTTCTTGAGAAAGAAATCAAGTTTCACGCATTGAAAATGTCCATTTTATTATACAAGTACTAGAGACTCAGAAACAAATTATTTGCAGGACAGAAGAAAAATTGAGGCTGATCTTTTCGGGGGTAAACTCCGTGGTGTTGCTGCTACTAATGCTCTTGAACTAGGGATTGATGTTGGACATATTGATGCAACATTGCATCTTGGATTTCCTGGGAGTATAGCCAGGTAAGCTGGACAACTATGCATTCGATTAAGGTATATGCTTATCCTGTAAACCTGCTAAGATATAGAACTTCTTACTACAGCCTGTGGCAGCAAGCCGGAAGGTCTGGAAGGAGAGCAAAACAATCATTAGCCATTTATGTTGCCTTTGAGGGTCCTTTAGATCAGTATTTCATGAAGTTCCCACATAAACTATTTGGCAAGCCAATTGAGCATTGTCATGTAGATTCACATAATCTAAAGGTTTATACATCTTTGTTTATTTTTGTTTACTAATTGTAAGTTTAAATACCTTAAGGAGTTGAGGACTCAACTCTTCTCTTTTTCTCTCGAAATTCTGTACAGGTTTTAGGACAGCACCTTGCTTGCGCTGCTTATGAACATCCTTTATGCCCACAATATGATGAGTGCTACTTTGGTTCTAGTCTTGATAGTGCAATGGCGACCCTTAAAGACAAAGGTTATATCATTAACAATCCATCTGGACCTTTCTCTTCAAGCATGTGGAACTATATTGGACCTGAGGTTTGTTTATTCTTTATTTTCTATCCTTTGATTCAACTTATATTTTAATGGACTCTTTTAATGGCAAGAAGTATTTTGTCTTTCTGCAGAAAAGCCCTTCACAGGCAGTGAGCATACGTGCAATTGAGCATGACAAGTACAAAGTGATCAACAAGCTAAATAATCGATTACTTGAGGAAATTGAGGAAAGTAAGGCCTTTTTTCAGGTATCTGTATCTGTTCCTTGACTATGATCATCTGTTATAATGTACGGATCTCTAAATACTTTTCCACTGCTGGGTTTTTTGAGTTGCCATACAAAGGTCTAATTGACTAACATAACTTATGTTTGTTATTATGGACTCATATGTATGTACTGTACATCTGCCAGTGTGTCTTCTGGCATAAGTAGCTTACTGTATCAAGCGTCATTATCTCCTATTTCAGGTTTATGAAGGTGCTGTTTACATGCATCAGGGTGTCAATTACTTGGTCGAGGAACTTGACTTGACATCAAGGACAGCTTTCTGTAGGAAAGCTGATTTGAAGTACTACACAAAAACACGAGACTACACTGACATCAATGTCCTCGGAGGAGAATTTGTAGGTTCTCTAGAGCATTAACTTTTGCTTCATATAAATTCTGCATTATCTGCTCATCCCGTGTAGTGGTTTTCAGCACTATGTTTTGTATAATCCTTGCACTTTGACTCTTCTAATACATGTTGAAGGCTTATCTACCTACGAGTACATGTAAAACTAATCGTGTGAAGACAACTGCTCAAGCAAATGATTGCACGGTGACTACTAAATGGTTTGGTTTTTATCGCATATCAAAATCAAGCAATAAAATATCCGATAGCGTCGAGCTTAGCCTACCCCCATATTCCTTTGTTTCCCAGGTCTGTGGTTCACATATGATTATCTTAGTAATGTATGACACATTATCCTATAATTCTTACACTTTTTGTATGATGCTCAACTATAGGCCGTTTGGGTACGAATTCCGCACTCAGTAAAGATAACTGTGGAGGAAAGACAGCTACAGTTTCGAGGTGGCTCACATGCTGCTTCTCATGCACTCCTGAATATAGTGCCTCTGTAAGTTATTTAGCTGTATCTGAACACTAATCACCAATCCCATAAAAAAATATGTTTGGTAGATAAATTTGGAGGAAAAATGATTTGCATAAACCAGAATATTCGAGGTTAATAACGCAGTAGTGAATATTACATGTAGTGCAACCATTGAGATTAGTAGTATCGTTGCAATTAGTTTGTTTTCTCTCTCGTCTAGTTCTTTTCATTGTCTGTTGATTGTGCATAAATTTTTGCAGGCATATGATGTGTAGTGCTTCTGACCTAGGAACAGAATGTGCAAATCCTCATGAAACACGTGGCATTCCGGACAGAATTCTTTTATATGATAGCCACCCAGGTGGTATTGGCATAGCGTCAAAGGTGAATTGTTCACTGATGGATGTTACTACCTCCGTATCGAAATATTTGTCGCCGTTGACTTTTTCTTACAACTTTGACCATTCGTCTTATTCAAAAAATTATCACAAATATGTAAAAGGGTAAGTCAAGCTTAAAATAGCTACAATAGTAAAGCATGTGGCAAACAAAATGGATGGTACTTGCATAATATTTTGAATAAGAGGAATGATCAAAGTTGTAGAAAAAAGTCAACGGCGACAAATATTTCGATACGGAGGGAGTATCTCGCAATGCATTATCCTTAGACTTTACTTGGATCTTTCTTTCTGTAAACTGTCCATTGGTAATCCTTTCTTTCTGCAAACTGTTCACTTAAAAATCTTTCTTGCTGTAAACTGTTCATTGGTAAGTCTTTCTTGGTGTAAACTCTTTGCTGGTAAATTGTTCACTGAATATACTGATGATTTTGTAAAAGATGAACAGTTCTTGCTGCCACCACAGAACCATATTGGCATGTGAAGGATTTTTGCTGATTCAGTGGAGACTAAAATCGGCACGCATTTTGTCTTCTGTTTGATGATGTAGGCCCAAATGCTCTTCGGGGAACTTGTACTTGCTGCTTTAGAGCTCGTTTCCGCATGCACCTGCACGAGTGCTTCTGGCTGTCCAAATTGTATTCAGGCAAGACTGGAACGCATGTTGTGCTGAACTCAAACTTTAGATAAAAAGACATGGTCCTTGATCCCGTTTGTTTCTTCTTCTTTTTCCAGTCACTGACGTGCAGTGAATACAACGAAGTTTTGGACAGGCAGCAATTTTGATTCTAAAGGTATGCTTGTTGAATTTTATGTGTAATATGCTGGCCATCATCAGAGCGCAGTAGACGTAATGTTGGCCTGGCTTGAGACATTTTGCTGCTTGCACAGGGAGTAATCGACTATGAGAGGGCGTATTTTGAAGCGGAAGATGCTGGTCAGCAAAGCTGATATATGGGAGTTAGCCGCCGGTTTTCGACGAAGTGGCTACAAAGGAGAGAAGTGTTGTTTGTGGTGTTCCTGTATGCAGAGATACAGTTTGTAATGTAGTCTCATGTGTGAAAGTTGACCGCGTTCCACGGCAACCAGTTTCGTGCATCTTCTGACCTTGACGAGCGGCTGGGGGGCCGTGAGAGCAACGGCGCGGGCGCGCGCCGGCCGAACGGGTAGTCCACCAAGAAAGTCCACTGCGAGGTGGCCGGGCGTTGACCTCCATTTCCCCGGTGCTCGGTCGCTCGATCGGGGTCGGGCCGCGTATGGCGTATCTCCCTCCAGCCGCGTCCCACCTCTCACCGTCGGTGCTCCTGTGCCCTGTTCCTGTGCTCACTCGCTGCTCCGGCCACTCCACTCCGGAGTCAGTCCGGACGCACGACGCCAAGGCACGGCTCTTTGCTTCTGGAACTGCCTCTGCTTTCCGCGACTGCGACCTAGTCCTGCTGCTGCTGGTGGCCAGATTTCTCCCTCCCCGGAAGCCGCCGTCCTTCGACGCACCATCTGCTTTTGGGCATGGAGACTGGAGAGAGTAGTGAGGCGTTGACCACTGGGGCGCGCCACGATCCCGTCCCTTCCCGCCCGGCATCCACCGGCCAACACGACCCCAACGGCAACCAAACTCGGAGGCGCATTGCGACTTGCGAGTTGACGGAACGCGCTCCATGCATCGTGCCCCGGACGTGACGCCTCTGCGACCGGCCGCATGCAACCCAAGCAGCAACTGCAGTGCGGGCACTAGCACTACTGATCTCTCTGTGCGCGCGAGCTGAGTGTGGCGTTGACCTCCCTCCAAGCTTCCACTGGCAACGTGTCAATGTGCAATTGTGTACGAGCGTATCCCGTTGTGCTGCGCCACTGCCATGAGGTAAAAAAAAAGGCACGGTTCATTTTATTTCCCTTAAACTTTTCAAACAAAAAATTCCCTAATTTCAAAAAAAAGACGAAAAAGATCACCAAGTCTTCAAAAACCATACAAGAGGGACAGTGACCGGGACCTAATCAGAAAGGTCAAACCAAGCCTCCATGCAATGCCAAGGCTGCCAGTGCAGGCAGGTCCTCTTCAATTCTTGGCAAGATTGATGCGGCCTGCACAAACCAAAGGATGCTGCTACACCCATTGAGCCATCCGTCCGTCCGTCCTTATCCTGCCCGCCTTCTCTACACACAGGACATCACGAAAGCATGGTTTTGTGCTCTACACATCGTGAAAGTTGATTTGGTCTCCAACACATCACAAGAACATGGTTTGGTCTGTGACACACCGCACCAAATAAACTAACTATTTTGGATTGAAAGCTCACGTAAAAATACTATTCTATCCTCGTCCCTACATGTCATCTTCGGCCTACTCCTGCTCCGATTCTGCCCATGCGAGGACAAATTAATAGATAACAAGCTAGCAAGCTCCACTGCTGATTTTCTAAAAAAAAAAAGCTCCACTGCTCGATGAACGTATATGCATGTCAAGCAAATACGTCTATGCATACTCGTTCATGTATTCAAAGAGCATGTTGTACGGTAGATGAGATATGGAGTATATCACTAGCCATGTGAGTGGTGTGACATTCAGTATGTGTAACTATGCATATATGGCGTCGCATAGTAGTACGTGACTACGTGTATAGAGAATACGTGTATGTCTATATATGTTCTGGCTCCACAATATATATGCACGTACAGCATTGTGCCGCGGTCCGATCTACAGGTATACCTCTAGTTCTAGTTGTCCCTACAGTTCATCGAGTATATATAGGCTCCACAGCAATGTGAGACCAGGTATAACACAAATTAGGCATATGCTGTCTTTCATGAAAGGCCGTAGCCAGCTTTATATATAAAACATCTTCAAAGGATACTGGGATTACCAGTTTACAATAAAGCACACACCGCTCGAAGAGCAACATCCAATAAACTCGTAACGGGACTCTCTAGACCGCGCGCCAGAAATAGCAAGGCATATGCTGTCCTCCGACACGTGAACCAACAAAATAATTGAGTAACCAACTTGATCTTTATCAACGTGGTTAAACGACTTGATCTTTATCGTTGCGGTTCAGTTTAACCAAACTACGACACGTACAACAATTTAACCATAACTCATTTCCTTTACGTGCAAAAAAAAACACTCGTGATGCCCGCCGGCATGTCGTGGCTTGCATGCGGTATTTGCATGGAGGAGCACCGAGGCCACCTGCGGGCTGCGGCCGTGCAGGAGTGTCGGCGGGAACAAAGTAATTAACAGCATGTAAGAGAGGAGGAGGAGGAGAAGAATGACATACGGGCCCAAGGGTAAAATGGCTTTTGCACATCTCTTCTAAGTAGGCCTGCTAATGGGTCACGACCCGCTCCCAAACCCACCCCGCCCCATTTCTATCTAGTAGTATGTGTTAACCCAACCCAACCCAAAAATCTAGCTAGCAAACCCGTCCCGCCCCGCTCCATTAGATACATTTGCACCATAATATTAACACCCATGGAGTACCCGTGGGTCTTAGTTTGAGGGTTTGACTCTTGAGGTGGGGCCCACATATTAGATCTATCACCATATTTTATACAAAGTTGATAATTATGATACTGAGTATCACCAACAAATTTCGGTCAATTTGGATAAAATTTTAAAGTGTGAACGCGAAGTTTTAATTTTAGGGTCCGACTCTTAGCGTGGGGCCCACCTACAGGTCTAGTCACGCTACTTTGCACAAAGTTACTACTTATCGTATTGAGTATCACCAACAAATTTCAGTCAATTTGGATAAAATTTTATAGTGTGAACGCGAGGTTTTATTTTTAGGGTCCGACTCCTGATGTGGGGCCCACATATAGGTCTAGTCACGCTACTTTGCACAAAGTTGCTACTTATCATACCAAGTCATTCCTAATAAATTTCAGTCAATTTTGCTAAAATTTTATAGTGTGAACGCGAGGTTTTAGTTTTAGGGTCCGACTCTTGATGTGGGGCCCACCTATGGGTATAGTCACGCTACTCTGTACAAAGTTGCTACTTATCATACCGAGTCATCTCCAACAAATTTCATTCAATTTCGCTAAAATTTTATAGTGTAAACGTGAGATTTTAATTTTAAAGTCCGACTTCTGACGTGGGACCCACTCGTCATAAAGTACATGTAAAGTCCATTGAGGATATGACCCAGTTTAACCCATTCCAACCCGCACCGACCCATATTTACACTAGACCCGCCCCACCCCGCCCCGCTTATTGATACAACTCATTTTAACCCATTCAAACACAACCCACATCAAAACCCAACCCATAAAACCCACCACAACCCGACCCACTAGCAGGCCTACTTCTAAGCCAAAAATGAGTTGTTTATTCAATGTGGTATGCTGCAGACCAAACCTTATTTTTCATAGTGTGATAGAGACTAAATCGATTTTTGAGATGTGTACAACACAGAACCATACTTTCACAGTGTGCCATGGACAAATTTCCCGTGAGTGGAAGCTAAGCGCAACTAACATACACTGCTCTTGCTGAATGCTGATTCCTGCCAGATTTGCCAAATGCCGTGCCATGACAGGGAGGATAATGAAAACATTTGGTGGTATAAAATAAGGCTGGTCGATGGGATGGTGACTGATCATAGATCAGTGATTTGCATGTCGTTGCTTGCACATTAAGGATGTGATGTGGTCTCTAGATATTTTATTTTATGCCGCTTGTTGAGGTGACGGCACTGTCCAGGTGTCAAGATTTGAGATGTGCTGGGAAAAGTACACCAGCACAAGGGTATTGTGTTCTGATTCTGTTCCAATGTTCTGTCACCGGGATACTTGCGGCATGGCTCTTCAGTTGGCCATTGCAGTGCCTGTGCTCTTGACAATTCCATGACAGGTTTCAGGTTTCCCTCTCTTGGCAAGGTGTTGGCTGCCTGGAGGGAAACCACTACTGTTTCGGCATGGGATAAAGCTAGCGTGAAAAAAGATCACGATAAACCTGTCTTGAATTTGATGTAACACTTCCAGACGAGAAACCGTCATGTGCACATGCCTCCCCAAATAGTGCTCGCTAAAGCGACTTGTCAAGGAAAACAAAGCACACAATAACCGTGTTGTAGCCCAACTTGTAACCCAGAATCCCAGATGTCCCAGGCAGAGTCTCAAGGTATTTTGTTTTAATTTTTAAAAAGAGAAACTGAACAGTCTCAAGTTTGTTGCTTGCACTGCAACAAGGTATTCTCAAAACTAAATTATTGGCAGTAACTTGAAGGAGTCGACAGTACGTCATACTTTTCTCGAATGATTAAGCTCGCACCGACACTTGGCATCGCGTAGCACAACACCCTAAATTTTAAAATCATCTCAACACCAATGCCAGCAAAGCATCAATCAATTAGTCCTAAGACAAAATATATTATTATTAGAGTAAAAATGAAAAGAAAATGTCAGTCAGTTATTACCAGAGTCATACCATATACTAGGTACATTTGTCAATGGCACCATTTCTGTAGTAGTACAAGGCTAGATGCTGCTCGCCATAACTCAGTTCAGCAGCAGCACGGCGCCAAACCATGGGATTACCAAGAGGTTAAGCAGCTAGTATTAACCATACCACTGGCTCCATTTAGCACAACATTATAAACCACAAAAAGAAAAAAATGAAGAGGTTAACTTAACCAGCGTGCCAGCACACGTTTGGTTGGAGCCCTGAGCCAATTTTGCAGGCAAATGATCGAGGACTGCCGACACCAGCCAAGAAGTCGGGCGGCCGCCGGCCTCTTCAGCCATGCAGCCACGCGCAGAGGCTGAGGCTCATAGCCTGTCCTGCCTGCCGAGCCCCGACGGCGACGACGACGAGCCGCCGCCGTGGCCGTACGCGCCACCTTTCCCGCCCATCACCATCTGGTGGTGCGGCGGCTGCGGGTACCCTGACGCCGCCGGTGAGGATCCGTACATCGGCTGCCCCATCATCATGATCATGCCGCCGCCTCCGCCGGCGCCTGCCGCGCCGCCGTACATGCCGTATCCGACGGCCCCGCCGGCGCCATTGTGCGCGGACGGCGGCGGCGGCGTCTCCCTCTGCGGCATCGAGCCGGAGCCGGAGGAGCCGGCGGCGCCGGTGGTGGCGAGCTTCTCGCCCTCGAGCTCGCGGAACTTGTGGAGGTAGAGCTTGAGCGGCTCGACGTAGTCCTCGAAGCCGAGCGTGGTCATGGCCCAGAGGAGGTCGTCGCCGTTGATGGTCTTGCGCTTCTCGCGCTGGCACTTGTCGGAGGCCTCGCCGGTGATGAAGGAGATGAACTCCGACACGCACTCCTGCACCGTCTCCTTGGCGTCCTTGGAGATCTTGGCGTTCGCCGGCAGCGCCTTCTTCATGATCCGGCTCACGTTCGCGATCGGCAGGAACCGGTCCTGCTCCCGCGCCGACGAGAACTCCGCGTTGCTCGGCCCGCCGGACTCGTTGTCGGAGTCCGGCATCGCCACCACTGACCAAGGCGATCAAGACGAATCACCACGCCGCGTATGAACGTGGGTGATTCGGAGAATCTGGAGGAAGACGGCGAGGAGAGGAAGAAGAAGAAGAGCAGGGGGAGTGAGGAGAGCGAGGGGGTTTGAAGGAGGGAGAGGAGTGGGAGAATGGCAGCGTTCGTGGGATGAATCGTGGGGATAAGAACGCATGGAGGGGGCGACGTGGCGCGGCGTGGGCCGTTTGTTTGTCGATAAGTGTTGGGCCGGCCGATGCCGTCCGTTTCCGCCACGCTGGAGGGGGTGCGGGCCGTCCGAGTGGGCCAGGGGCGCGATCGGGGGCGTGATCCACGGGGGGTGGTGGTCCCGGGGAGGCTGCCACGCAGGAGTGACGACGTGGAGGGGGTGAGACTGACGTGTCCGGAGTCCATTGACCGCTTGCGTGACGTGTCCACGGTGATGGTCACTCGTACAGCAGCAACAGCGAGGCTCTAAATATAGTGAGAGACATCGTGAGAGATGAATTGACAGTGTTTCTTTTAATTTGTACTAGAACATTCGTACGCTCCTCGAGTCCTCGTTAAGAAAACTGCAGCCAAGTGATTAGACATCGTGGCTGACATGTCGTGATTAATTGCCGGTTTGACATCGTGGTAAAAGTCGTGAGGTTTTGGACAACTGAGAAACTTTAATAGGTCCTCTCTCTCCGTGTTCTCTCTTGAATGAATGCATGCACCAAAGATGTTTCCAATTTTTAATGTTTAAATTTAATTTATGTTAAGGTACTCTCTAAATTTCAGTGATTTTTCAGGTATCAAGGAATTATTTGACGTGAAAGTCGAACCTGGCGAGCTGAAAAACAAAGTTATTCTAGCTGGGAAAGTCGTTTTTTTTGTGGACCAGTCGAGCAACAAAGGCTCCCTATCCAAATATTGGCTAGTTGGACATGTCCCTATCTAAAATGATGCCACATCATCCACGCCACTAAACAAGCATAGATCCAAAATAAAAACCATAGCCTTTCTCCACTAACGGCCAACCACTCCGAAAAGAAGCATTTTTCTTTTCTAGTGATGCAAAAGCAGCCAATGTTGTTAACCCACATCCCTAGGTCAAAGCATCCACGACTACTGCCAAGTGGCGCCGAATGAAGTGCCCAAGTGGCAAGTGCACTGCCCCTTTTGAATATTTCCTAGGTTTCAATTGGATTATTTTGATTGCCATAAACTAATTATTAATTTAAAATATCTTGAAAAATCTTTCTAAGATATTGATAAATTATCTTCAAATCTATTATCTTATTACAATAGAAGCAAAAAGAGCCACCAGATTTATCGAGAGGGCCTAGAAAATCCCACGTTAATCTAAAAAAGAGAATGATATATGCCGTCGGATTTTATGAAGATCTAACGGTCTATATTATTTCATTAATCTAAAAAATTGAAGAATATATGCCGTCGGATTTTACGAAGATCTAACGGTCTATATTATTCCGTTAATTCAAAAAAGAGAAGAATATATATCATCGGATTTCATGAAGATCTAACGGTCAATATTATTCCGTCCGTCGTGGCCGCCGTGCAGCCATTTGCCGCCGTATCAGGCCTCCACCGTCGCCGCGCGTCCATCCGCGTCCTCCGCGGGAGCCCTCCACCGTCGTCACGCTGTCGTCCGTGGCCGCCGCAGGAGTCCTCACCGTCGCCGCGCGACCGTCCGCGGCCGTTGCCATCGTGGAAGCCATCCGCGGCCGCCGTATGAGGCCTCCACCGTCGCCGCACGGCCATCCGCGTCCTCCGCGGGAGCCCTCCACCGTCGTCGTACTGTCATCCGTGGCCGCCGCAAGAGTCCTCGCCGTCGCCGCGCGACCGTCCGCCGCCGTTGCGGGAGCCGCCCGCACGCCTTCGGAGTTTAGGGTCCGGCAGCTCCCCGCGCCGCCTTCCGTTAATTCAAAAGGAGAAGAATATATACCATCAGATTTCATGAAGACCAATAGGTCCATATTATTCCGTCCGCCACCGCCGCCGTGCAGCCATCCGTGGCCGTCGTATGAGGCCTCCACCATCGCCGCGCGGCTGCCGCAGTAGCCCTCCACCGCTACCGCGCGAACGTCCATGGCCGCCGCGGGAATCCTCGCCGTCGCTGCGTGACCGTCCTCTACCATTGCCGCCGCGGCAGCCGCCTGGACACCTTCGGAGTTCGGGGTCCGACCGCCCCACGTGCCGCCGAAGGCAGATCAAAAGGTCCATATTATTCCGTCTGCCACCGCCGCCGTGCAGCCATCCGTGGCCGTCGTATGAGGCCTCCACCGTCGCCGCGCGGCTGCCGCAGTAGCCCTCCACCGCTATCGCGCGAACGTCCGTGGCCGCCGCGTGAATCCTCGCCGTCGCCGCGTGACCGTCCTCTGCCATTGCCGCCGCGGGAGCCGCCTGCACACCTTCGGAGTTCGGGGTCCGACCGCTCCGCGTGCTGCCGGAGGCCGGGCAGGGCTGAAGGCTACCGGCCTTGCGTTAATTCAAAAGGAGAAGGATATATACCATCAGATTTCATGAAGATCTAAAGGTCTATATTATTCTGTCCGCCACAGCCGTCGTTCAGCCGTCCGTGGCCGTCGTATAAGCCCTCCACCGTCGCCGCGCGGCCGCCGTAGGAGCCCTACACCGCTGTCGCGCGGCCATCCATGGCCAGCGCGGGAATCCTCGCCGTCGCCGCGTAACCGTCCTCCGCCGTTGCCACCGCGGAAGCCGCCCGCACGCCTTCGTAGTTCGGGGTCCGGCCGTTCCGCATGCCGTCGGAGGCCACCGGGGCTGAAGGCTACCGGCCGGGGAGACCGGCACCCCTCGCCGCCGCTAGAGAGGGGGGAGATAGAGTGAGGGAACTGGTGGCGTCGATGAAAGTAAAGAAGAAAACGGGATGGGTAGGCTCACGTGTTGATAGTTTGTATAGAATATGAGATATAGATGATAACATGTGTAGTAGAAATTTATATAGAGGGGAGAATCTCAATGACTATGGCCGAATATTTATTTTAGAGGATGAAAGTAGAGTACGGCGAGTGCGGGCAGCTTGAAGCCCCATGTGCCCTATCATGTTCAACAATGAGCGGAGTACAACACGTCGATCTGCACGGGTACCTGATGAGATGTGCTCGGATTTAGGACGTTCAATAATGTTGTGAGCATAGTAGGAGAGAACAATTCTACCTATCCGAAGGGAGCGAATCGGTGGAGCACCATGGCCGCGCTCAACACTCAATGTCTTTACCAAAGCAAGTGTAAGATTATAAAACGCATTAGCCGCGCTCAAACCAATATTATTCCATTAATCCAAAAAGAGAAAAATATATATCGTCGGATTTTACGACGATCTAACGGTCCACATCAACCCAATGAGTCGACCGAATATGAATTAAGAAATAGACAGAGAAAAATAAATAACGCGAGAACTCAGTGTCAACATTGAACCCGGTTACTATGTACATAATTTGTTTACCTTGGAATAAAACTTCATCATTTGAACTCCAAACAACTCATATGAATTGTCAAACGGAATGAATTTGATGAGCTGCACGAGTTCGTGGTCTCTAATTGTCCAATTAACGAACATATTAAAAGGTCAAATTTTACATCTTACGGAGTATTTGCTCAACCTTCAATTCTACAGTTTTTGTATCTATTATCTTAGTGTCATTGTCAAAATTTATATAAAATAAGCTACCACATTTGTCAAGATGTAATTAAAAAAGATACATACGACGATGTTGGATTTTATGGTGATCTAACGATCTGATTATTAAAGAGTCGATATCTAAAACCAACAACTAAATCATATAATCATAACATAAAAGTATGTGTTTAAATAAGAGTTGGGTTTCTAATTATCCACTCTTTCCTTTTATTAAAACCAAAAAAATAAATAGCATAGTAACAACATAGGTATGCCATCAAATAATCTAATTAGCAGCGGTATCACGTTATCAAAGAAAGTGAAAAACTAAGAGTTATTTTCGCTGCCGAGGCATCGACTCTAACTATCGCTATGTTGTGCACGTTTTAGATTCAAGAAAGAGAGCTGAGAGAAGATAGAGATGTAAGAGAGGAGCTTTGTGGCTGCGGTGAAGTGAATAGCTGCTGAAGTTGCTATATAATAAAGAGAAACATCCACAATTGACAATTCTTGCACATCGAGGAGCAGTCAACGACAACAACAATTTTTCTTCTCCAAATTGTAAGGATGTGGTGTATGCTCATCCATAAATGGGTAGAAAATTTGTTGTGTATTTATTTCAAAAAAATAGTGAATGTTAGGGTCGATTTTAAAAAAAATATTAAACATCAACCAAAAATATATGAAATTTATATTCAAATTTGGAGTTAACGTTAGTTTTGTTGTGAGGGGAAGATACATTTCACCGTCCACTATTATTTCGCCATTGTGTGGGGAAGTAGGGATCAGGAACTTGGAAAAAATGAACGGTAGATTTAAGGGTATGTATAGTAGTTCTAATTATTTGTATACTGTCATAAGAAAACTCTACACGGTGTAAAACATAAGAAATAATTTATCACCATATGTGAAACTCCGTGACATAAATTTATATAATAAGACAATACAAAGTTAATACTTTAAATAAATATAAAAAACTGTGTTGTATATGAGATGTTTTCTTTTATCATGGATTCATGTTTCGCGCCACATAGTATGATGGTAAAAAAGAATTTGGGCCATATAGAAAAATAATATTAATGAAAAAAGATTCAGATAAATATATTATTATGTAAAAAACCATCAAATTGTTAGAAAAAAAGCTAGCTAACAACGCGGGCCACCTTGCTAGTTGATAACTACTGTACCAGCATAGTTCGTTCCCAATCGGAGGCATATACAATGGATCCTTCCAACACATGCATGACCCGCTTTTCGTAATGAGTGCTCCACTAACCACTAGATCGACCCCGATGACATGGCATTTGCAACGACGAAATCTTATCTTACTGGTTCGAGTAGTTTTACAGCAATGAATGGTCAAATGGTTGTCCGTAGCGATGATTTGATTAAATTAGTTCGTGGTAGCCCTTATTGGTCAATTATTTGGAGCGCAACAGGTACTGCTCGATCGAGCCGGCAGCAGGGACTGGCCATCTCTCTTTACGAAAGGAGGCGCCTCCGGCGGCCCACCAGGGACTCCACGTCAGTAAAAATTGATTTTTACCGTCAGATCATTTATCTACAGCGTCGGTTGTTGGTGGAGGACTTCATCTGTCTAGGTAAAAATATATGATGCTGAACACCACACGTCATTCACTCGAATGCTCTGGATTTCTCTCGGTCCCATTTTCTCCTAGCTTCTCCACTTTTCCTCGTCGTAGTCTTCTAGCCACCTCTCTCTGAAGCATAAAGCGATGGCGCATCGCTTTCTCCATGTTTTCTTCCCGTCGTTTTCCGTCTCTCGACGGGTTTGTTTTTTTCTCGTGGATCCGGTGCCCCTCTTGGTTTCCGATCCATTTCCTTTTCTCCTCCCCGTCCGAGATTCTTTGTTGAATCATGGAAAGCTTTTGGTGGTTTCCATGGCCGTCGGTGGCTGCGGACAAAGCCAACAGAATTGTCTATGCTACAGATTTTTCCCGTTTACATTGTGCAGTTACAGTTTACCTCCCCTCACCTTTCTTCGCAATTTGGCTGGTTAGATCTGGACATGGATTTTGTTCTCCTTCCCTTCCGTTTCCTAACTCAGCTACACGTTCCCCTCCCCCGTGCCCTTCCGTCAGGTGTACGTTTCTCTCTCCCCCTCCCCTTTTTTCTCTGATTTGATTCGTTTCCCTGCTTTGTGTTGCAGGTTTCTTTCTTCCCCCACTTCCTTTTCATTGTGCGGTTGGATCTTGGTTCCCCTTCTCTTTGTTTTAGAGATTTGGCTGCTTGGCTCTGTTATTTCTTACATGAGGACCATGGATTGTGTTCTTGGCCATGACAACCATGGATTTTTGTTCTTCCCTTCCGTTTCCCTACTGTCAGTTGCATGCCCCCCTCCTTCTCAACTTGATTTCAAGATTTTGTTTCTCGCATCAGTTAAGTTGTTACAGGAGGACCATAGATTTTGGTTCTGGCCCCTTCGTCCCCCCTCCCCGTTCCCCTCTTCTCCTTCCGCTTCTTGGTTTTGATTTGATTCGTTTTGCTGCTGTGGTTGCATGTTTCTTCCCCCCTCCTCTCCGATTTAATTCGGATTTCATTTTGGAACTTGATGCAGGACTTTGCTGGATGAGAGGTGTTGTGTCCTTGCTCTGCCATTTCCAGCTGTGGTAAAAAGACAATTCCTTGTTGTGAAAGATTTACTTATCGCTAAGTTTATGGAGCGATGGGTCACGCGGACGCGCTTGCGCGCGACCCACTCGCGCCACCGTGCGGCGCTGCCGGAGGCGGAGAAGAAGGCTAGGGCGGTGCCGGGGTTAGGGTTCCGGGGTTACCTGGAGGGGCTCCAGTCGCCGGCGGACATAGAAAGGGTGGCTGGGGCGGCGGCCGGCCTGGCGGGGGCGACGGGCGACGGGCGGAGGGCCGGGCGGCGATGGCGCCGCCGGCCGGGCGGTGGGGGACCCCCGGTGGGCGGTGCGGGCGGCGGGGGCAGAGAAGGCGGAGGAGAAACGGCGCCGACGAGGTTAGCGCGGGGCCACGGCAGTGGGCGGCGGCGAAGGCGGCGGAGGCCGCCGAAGCCGGGGGAGGAGATGGCGGCGGGGGCGAAGGAGGCGGCGGCGAACGCGGCCGACGGGTTAGCGTCGGCCGCGGTGGTGGGCGGCGGCGGAGGCGGCGGATGCCGCCGGAGCCGGGGGAGGAGACGGCGGCGGGGGCGAAGGGGCCGCCGGCGGCGGCGGGTCGCGCGGTGCGCTAACGCGCGACCCGTCGCGCATTAGCGCGGTCCTTACTTATGCCGCCTGAAGTAATGCATAGGCTTTCCTGTGTCTGTGGTTGCAGATTTTTCGTGGTGGCCCTTTAGAGATTGTTGCATACATTCTTGCTCTTTCTGGTCCTGCCTCCTAAGTAAGCTGCTTTTGTTTTTTTCTGTGACACTGATTTTGTTTGTTTTCCTACCTCGGTTACACTCACTATTGCCTGCACCTTTGTGCTTAGGATCCATTGCGCATAGTGCCGCCTGCTTACAGAGCCAAATTTATAACTACTGTGACCGATTTGGGTTAGATTCTATGCTGTGTTAGTTGATAGATTTCGTCCATACCTGTAACTACCAGAGTTGATGTTTTTCCTGCACCTTGTGCTACTGCTCCTTACTATTGCTTGACTGAAATCTGCCATTCCTTCTTTGCTGTTGTGTTTGACTGTACAGCACATCCACATCCTTCAGATTCTAATGACATTTATATAGAGAAGGGTGTTTCATCTGTGAACTATTGGTAATTTGACGAAATGCCTGAAGGCGAACAGCAAGACAATTGGGATATCGGCCAATTAGGCACAAGGCATGCCTCGTCAACGGATCCTCTACCTCAACGTCTCTGTTCTTTCCTGCTAACTCCTTTCTCCAATCCTTGATTTTTCCCTATGGTGTTTGGGCGCTCCATGGATCTGAACCTCCTTCGTTTTCCCGTGCTTATTTTATCTTTTGTTGTTGAACTTGCCGCCTTTGATCTGGATATATATGTGCATCTGCTTGCTTGTGTCCTTCGTCTTCTGTGTGCTCCGTATTCTCCCTCATAAAAGATTGTAGTTACTAATACATGATTATAACTGATGCTTGCTTTGAATATATATGCTGAATGTGGGAGACACTGTTATCGTCGCTTCTCACGGAGCTTGCTGATGACACCAGCGTATTATTATCGATTTTCACTGATTTTGGTTGGTTTCTTTTCTATATTGATTAAGTTACTTGCATTTAGTTACGTCCTTGATGAAATAATTGTGTAATGGTAACCTTATACATTTTCAATTGAGTTGTTATGCCTTACCATTAGAATGTCTTACTATGTTCTGCTCCTTTATGTATCTTGGTTATGTCTTTTTTTTCCCCATTGCAACCTTGTTTCTGCTGCGTGTAAGGCTTTAGGGTCAGTTACTTATCTTTTTCTAGCACCTTCTTAATGATCTTAACAGTTACACACTGATCAAGTGGTCTTCAATCAGTTACACACTGCTAATGGTCTTCCTATAGGAGCCTGGTATGTCTTTTCTATCATTGTGTTGTAAGAATAATGCATGATTTTTTAGCTCTATCTTCCTACTGGAATAGTCATCTTTTGATTGATCAATAGCCCAATTCTGGCTATTACTTGAGCTAGATTAGTGCTTAGATATGTTTAGAATTTTCCCTCGGTTTCAGTGTTAATTTATCTGTAGGAACCATGACCTTATATGGTCACTTCATGGCTATCCGTAAATCTGCCGTAAATAGCATGCACATGTATATGTAGTATATATTTGCATTTCTGTTACTGTTAATTCCTTCTACTGCTACATGATGGCTGACATGTTGATTGCTTCTTAATTTTATTTTTCCCACCATGGTTATTTCTTGTTGCTGGTGTCTCTGATCCGTGTACGTTTTCTTTATGGTTGTTGTTGTGTCTCTGTCTCTTTAAACAGTGAAGAGATATCCATATGCACAGTAGTATTGTTACTACTGATGCTTTGATTTTTCTATTCCATTTTCTTTTGTTTCTCTGTGTCCTTTACTCTTTGGTTTACATTAGGCCAGTGACAGGTTCTGCTAGGATGTTTGAAGAATGGACTCCATATCAGACGGTCAATATAGTAGTTGGAAGTACTACCTTTATGTTAATGTGCAGTGAACAAGAAGGCATGTAAAATATGTAGAAATAATATGGTCCTGTCTGTAGTTAACAACTGTCAAACTTCGTACTTTGAAGCTATCTAGAACATTATGTATGCACTGTATCAAATATCATGTGCTTGTATATCATTTTCTAATTAATTTCTTAAATATTTTGCCCATTATACCTAAACATAATTATGCAGTTCCTACGCTCAAGTGCACAAATGGTATTACTTGCTTATATTGACAATTCTTGTTTTCTTGAGACATAAACTGTTTACCGACAATCTATTATTTGATAAGATTAGTGCACTGTTGAACTCAAGCTCCATTGAGTCTTAGTTTGTCATCAACCTGTTGATCTGGTAAAGTCTGAAATTCTCGTCCTGTTTAGGGCCAAAGTGTTATTTATTCAGTTTTCAGTCTGATTGTTCCAATAGTTCTGTCTTCCCAACTGTACATTTGTGTTGTCCTGCTTCATTGGAAAAGCAGTCACTTAGTGGTGTTCTCAAACTTTGATGTTTCAATGCTCTACAGGGTCAACTAAGCTTAAGGTTATCAGCACCCTACTGCTTTTGGACCACTGCGTCTTGTTGCCTCTCGATAAGTTTGCTTATGCTCCTGTACCTTTTAGATTGTGCAGATAAAAATGCTGAAACTTTGGTCTTTAGTGTTCAGTCGTTAGCTTTCTTACTATTTAAATGTGTCTTCTCATCCTTACCAAGCATAACACAGGTTTCTCTTCTAAATTCCAAATTTTGCATATATGCTTATCTCCATTTAGACCCTACATCAATGAATAAATGGAACAGAGTTTTTCGTTTGCAACAGAATCATCCATAGAAGAAACGAATCCACGTCTTTCCATGTTATGTATTTATAGTGAATTTACTCTCTGTCCATAGGTGCAGTGAATATCATCAAAAAAAAGCGGCACTGTTACTAATAACTCCTAAATCCATATTTATTTTACTTACACTTTGACCATTGCTAATAGCAAAAACAAAACTCTTTAATTACCTGTAGATTTCCTCTACAAACATATGCTATTTGCCTTTGAAAGCAGCAAATGGTTTACATTTCTCCTTTGTAAAGACAACAAAAAAGGGCAAACAACCTACAGAAAAACTTTGCCTTTTCATCTACTGTTCCGTTCATCCACCATAGCCATTCTTTTTCAATAGTCTATCGCATTACCTTTACCAATCATCTTCTGTATTCTACTAACGCCCCTTACTGTGCACAGGACAAACAATCCAAAAGTCTTCTTCAAGTTCCAGTCATTCAACATGGTAGTGCCTTCGCTCCCATCACCTATACTATTATTTGTTTTTTATACTCATTAGATTTACAACAATTACACTTTTACATTTGTTATTTATTTGGCCTATCAGAACACTCCAAGCCAAGAAACATGCTTCGTAGAAGTAACTGAGGCAATGAAAGAACGATAAGGTAGCCTTACCCATGCTATTGTAGCCACTCCGATAGCTACATCTCTGACCAGACCCATCATAAAAGATATTTATCTTGCTATCTAAACAAAGTGTGATGCCTCAATTCAGCCAAACAGCATGTCATGTTTCCCACTGGATTTATTCTCCGCACCACAGCAGAAGTAGTTTTTATATCATCAAACAATTTAGGGAGCTGATTTCATCCATAACATTTCACCATGGACAAATGAATACTGATGCAAAAAAAAATCCCCTTGAATACCAAAGTGGGGGTTAACATTGAGGGCCCTCCCCTCCTCAAAAATTTAACAAAGATTGCCTTAAGCCTCTTGTACTACCCTATTGCAACATACATACGAATTTCTCAAGGAAACCGGAGTCGATGACTACACCGAGAAACATTAACAATTCCTAACAACCGCAGTTTAGAACTGTCTTATGCACATGGAGAAAGTTTTCATGCATTTCCTATAACCTACATACATGCCCCTACAACAAACCATAGAAGAATAGCAATGTCTACTGGCCGCCACACCCATCTGCAGGAACAGACACTACAACAACGTTTAGCATTCATTTTTATCCCCGAAAACTATCTATATCTAACTTTGTGGTGGAACTCCATAATTAGTGGCGGAAGTCTTTGAAGAACAGATCAAGGGCAAAAGAGAAAACAATACTATGACATTTTATATTTGCATCAAAATTCCATCTTACAATTATGATTTAAAATTAATTTTCTTCCTTCTTCATTTCAGCACAAAAAAACTACAAGTCATGCAAACATACCTACAAATAACACCATCAGCTACTCTAAATACAGTTCTGACAGCACCTATGATCGTGATGACTAAGGTTTTGTAGGTACGGAGTACAAACAAAACTACCACCTATCTTGGCTTCAAGCCTTTTCAATTCATTAAATGTGTTGTTCTTACAGATATCGTCCCTTGCAGATTCAGACTGTGAGCCATGCGAATGGAAGAAGTGTTAATTAGAAAATGCAACAGTACAATGCACATGTATCCTCCCATTCTGATCTAGCATTATATCTACAACACGTACTACTCACAAGCACAGTTCATTAACTTTTGCTTGCCTCTCCTTTTTTTTCTTTGCGACTTTGGGTATTCATTCATCAAATAACATCAGGATTACATGGGTGAGCCAATAGGTGAGCTATGCAGGTTGGTGCCTCGTGCCACAGATCAACCCTGGCGTTACCTGAGGCTTGTTTAACTAGAGTATGTGCTATTGTACTACAAGTTCTGCTTGCCTCTCTTCTACAATCCTCATATCAATAAGGTCGAAGACAACAAGTCGTTCTATGGCAATGCTCAATCCCTCTATGCTATCATTTTAGCAATAATAGCATTGAATACTACTTTCTAGACCTATATTGTAATATGTGTTCTGTAAATTCTCTTTCTATTCTAGCTTCACTGCGATGGAGATTATAACTCTTATCAATTATGGTTATACACAATGTTGTTATATCTATCGTATTTGCACCTCCATTGTAATATCTCGCATCCAATTGTGCACTGAAATGCATTGCAATACACAACATACAATTGTATACGGATGACATGCGCGCGCCCCGGCGCCAATCACTAGTATATGCTCTTGCAGGTTACAAGTTCCTTTCCACATGGAACATGCAAATTAAGCAGCTCGATCTGCAGCTACCGGCCGGCTGGGTTAGTGAAATCTGTGGCTTGTATCATTAAGCGGAAAAGGGAGTGAAGTTATAGCGACGCTGACAGCCATGAGCCCATGATCCCCCCCTAGTTAGTGAGGGGAAAGCTAGGTCCGTGGCATGCCGATGTGTCACTATTTCAGAGTTAATAAGTTTGCAGATCTAGTGCGGCGTAGGATTTACACTCCAGCATGTGCCTGTGCCCTCGCCGTGACATGGGCGAGCTAGCTAGCTAGGCAGGTAGCTGATGGAGTGATCGACGGGGATGTGCGTGGAGTGAAGCTGACAGTGACCCGCTGGCTAATTTGGTTTTTAAACAGTAGTTAATCTGTTTCTGTCACCAACGCTGTTTGCTGCTGGTAATCTCGGCGTGTGTTTTGCTGTCTCTTTTCTAAGCTTCAGCTAGGGGCCAAGGCGCCAAGCTAGGCCCTTCCAGCGACTGCGTACGTGTCCAGAGTGACGTGTCGGTGCCCAGCATAGGTGGCGTCCGTTTCGTCCAGAAACACTGAAGCAGACACCTACCTGGCATGAGTGCATGATGACCTATACATAGCTTTGTTGGCTCTGCATGGTATGAGCTCGAGAAAATATCGCGTTTGATCAATCTACTTACATATATAGTTACATTGACCGAGCCGATCGCGACGTGTGCTTTGCGCACCGCCGCTAACGACCTGCTACAGCTACGTGCAAGGCTGCGGTTAACTAACTCCCGCTGCTCACACAGCAGGTAATAATAATAATCAGCTGATTGATTGATCAGCCACATGGTGAATTGACGGGGATTGTTGGAAGAAAGTACCCGTGTACGTGGATTATATTCGAGGTAGGCGCGCAGCACGTGAGGCCGTCCGCGGCCGGCCGGCGGCCGTCGGGTGCTTGAGGCCGCGCGCGGGCGGGCGGCGCCGGGGGATTAATGTACGTGGTGGATGATGGCGTCGTGAGGCCGGCCGGGTTTCCCGGTACATGAGGCAACCGGTAACATGTACGCGAGACGTGACACGGCAGGGCTAGCTAGAAACAATCAAACAAAGTTTTCCTTCAGATGATGATATGATGGAGTGCCTCAGTGCATGTTTAGTGGTGGATTTGTGGCCGGGAGTAGTAGTAGTTGTAGGATCTTTTAGCCGCCGCGTTGACCTGAACATGCATGGTCTGTGGCTCCTCGAATTGACACTTGAAAAGGCATCCACAACCTTGTACCATGCATCTCTCTCGAAGAAGAAAAAATCACCGATCGAGCATGGCGCCATCAAGCTAGATAGATAATCTTACTACCGCACTATCTTTTCCTAGTCAAAGCTCGCTTCGTACGCGCTAATTTTATTTCTACCATGCCCGTCACGTCACCTGATGTCACGCCCATGATGCATCACCACACGACCGGCGGTGGCGATATCATATCCAAGCAGCAGGGTCGTCGCCGCCGTCCTGCTCGGCGACGCCGACGACGATAATGCCGCGGCGGAGCCCAGCGGGCACTGAACCGACCAAATAGCGACGCTCGATTGCGCGCCACCATCATGAATTCATGGTGCTCAACAGTGACGGCGGATTTGTGTGGTACCGACACACTGCAGCATGCAATCTCATCTCTGCTTGCTTTTAATTTTTGCAAGCAGCACTGCTACTAGCTCCCCATTGATGATGCATGCATCGCCGAGATTCGCATAGAGATATACTATCCCAAAGCTAATCATTGCATATTTGCATATATGGCCCCTATACGTACGGCGTATATATTGGACGGAGGGGGCACAACGTACACATGCATGGCATTTCGTAGATCGAGATCGTGCGTCCATGGGGTTTATTGGTCTCAGAGAATATCTTTGCTAGTGCTTCAGGTGGCGCGCTGTCGGCGATATCCTGCCCGAAAGGATGATCGTTGACAGATCGATGCGGAGGCCTGTTTGTTGATCAGTGGGAGTTGCACGCTGGAGAGATCTCCCCATTCTGCGTCAGATGTCAATGGCTACATCAAATGCGTCTAGGCATTGCCTAGCTTCCTTTCCTCGAAAGTGCTAGATCATCAGGATTTTTTTCAGCTCCACTTTTTGAAATGTAAGAGAGGTTTCTCTCTCTCTCTCTCTCTCTCTCTCTCTCTCTCTCTCTCTCTCTCTCCTTTTTAATCCATAATAGTATTAGACTGTAGTAAATAAATCATGTAAAATATTCTATTAACAACTTTTTACTACATTGCACTGTTGTGGTTTGAACTGAAGAAGCAAATGTAGTTAAAAAAAACAAGCAAGTGTAGTTAGTACAGCATCTTTCTGTAAAATTAAAAGAGTTCGAGTTGTTTGTCCATCCCACTATCCCAGTGCAATGGGCTAACAAAAGGACATGATATAAGGCCCAACCCTGTAAAGAGATCTCTAGATTTGGCCCAGTATGCTACCATCCATAAAGCCCCATATATTTCCGTAGACCGACATCAAATTAAGCCCATTGATTGATCATGCAACTCTCTCTCTCTCTCTCTCTCTCTCTCTCTCCTTTTTTTATCCAGAATAGTATTATACTGTAGTAAATAAATCATGTAAAATATTCTATTAAGATTTTTTTACTACATTGCACTGTTATGATTTCAACTGAAGAAGAAAATGTAGTTTTTTCTAAAAAACAAGCAAGTGTAGTTAGTATAGCATCTTTCTGTAAAATAAGAGAGTTTAAAGTTCTTTGTCCATCCCACTATCCCAGTGCAATGGGCTAACAAAAGGACATGATTTTTTCCCCACAATGGGCATACCCAATTGTTCATTTCCAGATTGGTAACAAAATTACAATAATAGTTTCGCCTAGATTTGCGATTCCTCGACGATTACTGACCACTGTCAATGACTCTACACCGAGGATAGATCATTGACAGTAAAAACTACTCAACTACCAGACTCTCAACCGACAAGATCAAGAACAAAAGGAAGCACTGGACCTGAGCCAACAACTCTCGCTACAGAAGGACATGATCTAAGGCCCAACCTTCTAAAGAGATCTCTAGATTTGGCCCAGTATGCTACCATCCATCAAGGCCCATATATTTCCGTAGACCGACATCAAATTAAGCCCATTGATTGATGATGCAACTCTCTCTGTTAGTTAACGACGACTAGCTGCCCTCAAAAAAAGTTAACGACGACTAGTCTCTGAGACTCCGACTCTCGTATTCCTACGTCACTCTCAGAAAAGTCTCTGTCCGTCAACCGCAAAATCTTGAGTCGGACGTTTTTTGCGGTTAAACGTCTGTCGTATGATTAAATCGCGACAAGTACTCGTCATCCGCTCGATGCCGCCCTTATCATCAGCCTCGTGCCTCTCAATCTCTCACAAGGAAGCGAGGGAGATCCATGGCGGCGACGGATCCGCCGCCGCGGCCGGGAAAGCCCCCGCTGCCGTGGCGCGCGCGGCTGCTTGTGAGCGCCGCCTCCACCCTGCACGGGGCCTCGCTCCGTGGCGACGGCACCGTCAACCGATTCCTGCTCTCCCTCTTCGACCGCGCCGCGCCGCCCACCCCGGCCCCCGTCGCCGGCGTGGCATCCACGGACCACGCCGTCTCCGACCACCTCCGCGTCCGCCTCTTCACCCCCACGGCCGCCGGAGCTGCTGACGGCAGCAAGCAGCTCGCGGTCCCGGTGGTCGTGTACTTCCACGGCGGCGGCTTCGTGTTCCACTCCGCGGCGACGGCGCAGTACGACGAGCTGTGCCGCCGCCTCGCGTCGGCCATCCCGGCCGTCATCGCCTCCGTCGACTACCGCCTCGCGCCCGAGCACCGCTTCCCGGCGCCCTACGACGACGGCGAGGCGGCGCTCCGATGGGTCCTCGCCGGCGCGGGCGGCGCGCTCCCGTCTCCCCCCGCGTCCGTCTTCGTTGCCGGCGACAGCGCCGGTGGCAACGTCGCCCACCACGTCGCCGCGCGCCTCCGGGAATGCGTCGCGGGCCTGGTCGCCCTGCAGCCGTTCTTCGGCGGCGAGGCGCCGACGGGGTCCGAGCTGCGGCTCCGCGACGCGCCGTTCGGGGCGCCGGGGCGGCTGGCGTGGCTGTGGCGCGCGTTCCTGCCCGCCGGCGCCACGCGGGACCACGAGGCCGCCAACGTGCCGGACGCGATCCGGCGCGACGCCGAAGCCGGCGGCGGCGGGGGAGGAGAGGGGCGGTGGCGCGTGTTCCCGCCGGCCATGGTGTGCGTCGGCGGGTGGGACGTGCACCAGGACAGGCAGAGGGCGTACGCGGCCGCGCTCCGCGCCGCGGGCGCCGGGGAGGTCGCCGTGGCGGAGTACCCGGACGCCATTCACGCGTTCTACCTGTTCGAGGACCTCGCGGACAGCAAGAAGCTGGTGTCCGACGTCGCGGAGTTCGTGAACCGGCACGCAGGACAGCTGAAGAAACGCGCGCTAGATGACGCGAGAGATTAGTGCTCATCCTTTTGCGGATTGTTGCAATGCACGAATTGTCGGAAAATCGCACGAAATAGCTTGTGGTCTGGTAGGATTGAGGAAAGTTGACCCTCGTTCAATAACGGAGCGGAAATCCATAGCGCGAGCGAGCGACGACGCCATGAATTTCATTTGCCGCTCCAGACGAATGAACAGGGGGCTGAAGCTGAACCCAACGCCGGCAGCAAAACCGCCGCACGGCTCCTCGCCGATTGAGAACGGTTCGCCGGCGGCCGTGTGCCGGCGTGCTGCTGGGCGTGCGTTCGGAGCTCCCGGAGGCCTGGGGCGTGGAGAACGAGGCGAGAGCACGCCGGGACGGCGTCGAGCCAGGGACGCACCGACCCTGGGTGTGGTCGGTAAATGAAATACCGTCCACCCCCTGGGCGGATCAGGTCCGTTAGATAAGGCATGTGCGGTGGGGATTAGCGTTGACGACCTGTGGGACTCCCCTTTTCTCTTCTTCCTCCGAAGGAAGCGAAGTGTCGAACGACGCGCACGGCACGGAATGGTGGCGCTTCACATGAGGTCGGCGGTGCCCCGCCGCGGCGCTGCCTCCTCTTCGGTGGCAGAGGGTGATGGTAAGGTGGAGTTCCTCCACGAGTGCTCCGCCTCCGCTGCGGTGGTGTGACGGACGGCCGCCCTTGCCGATCGTACCAACGCGGCGTTGCCTCGCTGGTGCTGCTGAGAGGTGATCCGGCTGGATCACAAGGCGGCAACGCAGCGATCTGGCGCGACTCCGATACGGATGCGAGGCGGCGGGGCGTCGTATCCCTGGCGACCATGGTGAGCGCCGGCGGGTGGGACGTATAACGGCCACATGCGAGGCCGATGGCTGGGAGGACCGGTGGCGGACGCACCGGCGGGCGGCGGACGCCATTCATGCGTTCTACGTGTTCGACGAGCTTGCTGTCGGTAAGAATTTGATGGCGGACGTTCACGGACTTCGTGAACCGGCAGCAAAGAATTTGCTGGTCGTTGGAAGGCATGAATTCGTGGAAGAATGCGACAAGAAAAAAAAATTGTTCTCGTACGATTGAAGAACTTCTAGTGTTCATCAGCCGTCTGTTAATACTGCTAATTCCCAGCCGGTTTAGATTGTTTGTCAACTGTGTAGGCTTCAAAACTCCCTAGAACAATGATCCGTTCATCCTGCGGTGCCGGTAGCCAGTCGTGCTCGTGGGGCACGTTTCAGGATGAGGATCGTACGGCCATGTGACGATGCCAAGGAAAAGTTTGGTCGGTTGCTGGGATTTGCAGGAAGTACAGAAGAAGATGAATTATTGCATTGAAAAATGGATCTGAATCTACGAGCGTGGAAGTAACCGGGTGGGTAAAATAGTAACCTCCTTTTTCTTTTCGAGACGGAACCAGGGGCTCCTAGAGATGACTTTTTAATCTTGATGTTTGGCAGATGACTTTAAAAGATAGAGATATCCTCCTCAAGGAAATGCAGACTGATAATTTGGTTATGTACTTTTTTCAAAAAAAAATAATTTGGTTATGTCACTGGAGGTTCCAACAGCTCTATTCAAGCTTTGATCGGTGTCAACTATACTCGTTCGGGGTTCAACAGTATGACACCTCTATTTAAACTTGGATGTGTCTGTGCCCATTTCTTCCGAGAGACATGCATCAAGAAAGCCATCAAGGTTCAGAGGAGAAGTTGCCGGAAGGGCCTGAGAAAATGAGAAAGCTGTTTTATGTACCCGTTCCACATACTTATCGCTTTGATTTTGTTCTAGATCAAAATTTTCTTGCTTCGAAAAGTCACAATTTATAGAAAATTTAAGGAGTAGTCATCACAATTTGCCTTGACAGTGTGTTTATATAAGGATAGGATTCCCCTTCAATTTTGCGCAGTTTGATGATAGCCCACGCGAACGAAACCAAACGGACCGTGCGGTCCAAGTCCAACACCTGTGATCTACACCAAAAGAGGCCCAGCCTACGTTCACGACGACTCGTAGTAGAACCTCGCCATGGGCTGCGTGGGCCAAGGCCAACGGGCCAGGCCATGTGAATCGCGGGGACTCTCACGGCGGCGTCCGCCCGCCGGCTGTTACGCGCCCCCTTTTGCCTGACCGAGCGCACATGCCATGCATTGACTTGTCCACCGGGTGACTTTTCCTGCAGGAACAGCCGGAAGCAGAGCGTCTATGGCGATGGAGCACTAGCAGTGTGTGTCCTTGTCGATGGCTGAAGATGATCATCCACCGTGCAGCATCCCCAGCTTCCATCGTCTTGCAATCTTTCCACAATGCGCCGTGCAGTGAATGACGTGAACGCCGGTACGACGGGTACTCGTCCCCACCCACGTCCTTGATTAAATTGCAGCCTGCTCGTCACTGTTGCACGAACCCATTCATTCCTCCTCTGTCCGTGCATGTGGTCCAGAGTCCAGAATCCAGATGCATTGCAATGCAAATTAAGCTGAACATGCCGATCCAATCCTCCCGTCATTGCCATGTCCTATACCCGTTTCTGGCCTCCGTAGCCCCGAGACATCAGCAAACGCCAGAAAAGAAGGCAGCATCCATTCAACAGCACAAAAGCCCTTTTCCTCCTGAGCTCAATCAAAATAGCAGGCATGGCAAGCAAGTTGCTACTCCATCTAATCTAGCTAGATGCTACTTACCGTGTGGCCCGGCCATCATCGCGAGCAATCAATCAAAGTCGCATGCATGGCCGGCCAAAATCTGAAGATTGCAGCTTCTTCGCCAGTTCGCCTTCGTCTTTCGACAGGGGGCTTCTTCGCCTTTCCGTGGACGCCCCCGGCTTTACGCCTCCGAACGGGAGAAGGCGGAACTTCCCATGAAGCCTCGCTCCCATTTCCAAGCCTGTCTCTCTGGAGCTTTCCGCCTGCGCCAGCCTGTGAGCTTCGCTAATCATCTGCTAGAGTGCAAATGAATGATGCGCATGCGTGAGTGAGTTCTCCTGATCCTGGGACTGGGAGGCAGCATTTTCATAATTTCATTCTCTCCCCCGCCCCTACACTGATTGGATTGATTGGCTGGATTGATCGATTAGACAAAGATGATACAGCAGACAAAGAAATCTGACCAACCAAGTACGCATGCCGCGGTGTGCCGCCCTTGGAAGAACTCTCAGGAATTTCTCTGCGCGCCGGCGACCGAAAGGCGAAAGGCCTCCGGTTACAGCTCAAGCTCAATGACTTGATCACCGGGGACTGGTGCCGTCAGTCACTCGTCACTCATCAGTTCATCACTCACCCATACTTGTGTTGCCCTGGTTTTAGCCGGTCGGGACTCGGCACGACGCATTTGGCAATGCGTTTGTTTCCTCTGCACGCTTTAGGAATCAGCAGGGGTGGGGGCAAAATTTGCACTCAGACATAAGCAAATGAGCACTAGGGACCCGCCTGGAAGCTTTAGGATTTGTTAGTGTAGATTTTTTGTTCAGAAGATCATAACCCACTTTTGGAACCTCATGATCATGGCGCATTGGCACGTTCAAGTTTGACTTGAAGAGCACTCGAGTTGTTGTTTCATCTAATAAATATACTGCTACTATATTCTTCTTCTCATTATATAGTTCACCACAAACACGAAAAAGAAGAGAAGAGAGGCGCTAGACACCATAAGCATCCACAGCTTACCTGTTCATTCACATGCACAACTCAACTCCCTACATAAACAAGAACCACAGGAGGCATAAACAAGAACATGGCGACACAGGAAAAAAGGAGATTTTTTTGCTTCCAGCACTGGCCACGCTAGTGTGAGTGACCACACACTGATTGCTCGCTCTGTCCGTCCATATGGACGCGCATCGCCATCACATGACGCTGCACCCCGCATTGGGGTCCTCGCAACACTGCTGCTGGTAATACGGCTGCCGTGGGGCGGCGGCGCCGCCGCCGCCGTAGTACCACCCCTGGTTGTCGTACACCGGCACGCCGTAGTACCCGCCGGGCGCCGCCGGCTTGCCGCACCGGCAGTACCCGTTGTACCCGCCGCAGCCGCAGCCGTAGGCGCCGTACCCACCGCCACCGCCGCCGCCGCCGTAGTACGCCGGCGCGTCGTAGCCCGGGTTGTAGCCGTAGCCGGAGACGGACCCGGCCGGCGCGGGCCAGATGGACGGCACTGCCACGCCCTGCGCGGCGCCCGGCACCATCGCCGGCGGCTTCGCGATCGGCGGGTCCTGCCCGGCCTTGGCCGCCATCATCTTCTCCAGGAGCGGGCCGAGGTCGGCGGGCGGCATGGCCTTGCCGGGCTTCTCGCCGTCGGCGAACTTGACCTGCTTTTTCTCCGCCTTTCCGTCGTTGCCGCCTTTGTCCGGCTTCGCCTCCTTGTCGCCCTTTCCATCCTTCTTCTCCGCCTTGTCATCCTTCTTCTCCGCCTTGGCGGCGCCGTCCTTCTCAGCCTTGCCTTCCTTGGGCTTCTCCGCCTTGCCCTCGGCCGGTTTGGCGGCGGCCTTGGGCTTCTCGCCGCCGCCGTCCTTGGGCTTCTCGCCGCCTTTCGCCTTGTTTTTGATGTCCATCTCCTTGATGATCCGGCCGGCCTTGCAGCAGAGCTTCTTGCAGACCTTCTCGGCGTCGAACGGGCCGGAGATCGTCACGGCATTGCTCTTCTCATCGAACGAGATCGTCTTGATGTTCATCGAGTCTGCACAACACAACACAACACAATCGATCGATCACAATCAGCCCGTGCTCGTCAGTCGCCATGCATGATCGTCAACACAAAAACAGTTGTAAGTTGTAACACGAGGTGACAGGTGAGCCCAACCACCGCTGAGGTGGATGGCCATGCAGTCATGTGATCACACCGGGCCCACAATGTCAGCGAGCGCTACCGTGTAGCTAGCGTGACAGGGTCTGGCAGGGTGCAGAGTTGTTCACACTGGTGAACGAGTGATGACTGATGAGGGTGGGCTATACAATATATACTGTACCTTGGATCTTGCAGAGGACTCTTCTGATCTTCTTGTAGCATCTCTCGCATTCAAGGTCAACCTTGAGGACGATCGTGGAGATCTGCGATGAGATCAAATGATTAAATGATGGTAAATGCAGACCATTATTGAAAGTAGATCCAGTGGCAGTACAACTGGTAGTACAGTACACTACTCGAATGCAATTGTCAAGTTTTTTTTGTATGGCGTATATGAGCTCGCAAACCAGGAAAACTGTTCATATATAAAGTACTAAATGTTAATAATCACTACTAGCTACTAAAACAGGAATTGAAAAAAAAAATAAGGTGGCACCCAATGAACTATTTCTAGACGAACATGACTAGCAATAGCAAAGATTTAAGTCACATTTCAGACAATTAAAGAAGGTGAGAGCCAAAGACAGGCCGTCATGAGTCCTAGGTTTGAAAGGGTGTCATAGAAAACGTGAAAAGGACATCAGAGGTTGAAAATTTTTGGAGCTTTGTTCAAAAGATTTGTCTGAAAGCACAGACAGACGGAGGAAACGGACGTGTGCCTTCAATTTCTTCGCGTGGAAGCGGTTGGGGAAAAGGAAACGGCCTCTGGCAGGAGTCACTAGGAGACATTTGCTTGCTCACTACTTCACTCGCCATACCACTGGTTGAGTGCCTCGCACTCTTTTAGGCTACCATTCGTGCGTCAGCTTATCAACCTCCACTGAACTTTTGAAGTGTCTCTTATCATTTTTTTTTGAAAAAAAAAAGAGCCTCTGGCAAACCTAACTCTGGTATCCAACTATAACATGTTGTATCAGGGGAAAGACCCAGAAATTGTTTCCTACTTACTCCGTATGTTCTGAATTTCTGACAGTAAATCCAACGAGCTCGCCAAACAGATGACTAGATGAGAAAATACCGAAAGGAAAACAGAGATCAACACCATTGAGCAGGTGTTGCAGAGTTCCTCAATTCCTCCCAAGAACAAGACATGTGCATCCATACCAAACGGAACTCAAAATCACCCATTGCAGTGAAACGAAAACTGAAAAAGAAAGGAGGAGTATTCATCGGCGTTCTTGTGCTCACCTTGTCCGCCATGGGAATGGCGCTCGAGGCTCCGTGACCTCCCAGGCGCGGACTCCGTCGGGCTCCGGGATGGCGGCTGTCGGCTGGCTTGAGAGAGGGCGCGTGTGGGAGGAAGGAGAAGGAAGATTGTGCACGGAAGAAGGGGGGAGAAGCGGTGGTGGGTGCGGCGTTTATAAACCCGAGCTCGCGAGACGCACGCAGAGGGAAGGGAAGGAAGCCCTGGCGATAATCTAGCGAGACTAAGCACCAACCCCGGCGGGCCACCGACGCGTGGGCCCTTGGTCCGCGCGGCCCCTTTGACCCTTATTAGCTGTGCAGCATGTGGCGAGGCATCGCCAGTCGGTGGGCCTCCTGTCCGTTCGTCCTCTGCGCATACAAACGCGAACGCGTTCTCTCAGGGTACTAGCGCCATTCACTCGCACAATCTAGACACCAAACGGGAGGGAATGCCACTAGAATAACATCTCTGAGATGGCACGAAACCCACATTTCAATTTTCACCAAACGAAATGGTAAAGGAGAAATGACAGCGAGCTACAGACAGGCTGACAGGGTGTATAAGTAAGTAGTACTAATGACGAAAGGAAAAGGAAAGCTGAACAGAAATCTTCGTGGCATTTGGCTGTGGGCAGGTGAGGCAACGCTAGGCTGCTAGCGGGTAGCAGCGGTGATGTGTGCATCAGTTTCAGAGTTGTGCGTGCAGGTGCAGCCAGGCCGCGCCGCGTAACAAGAGGGGAGGGGGAGCCCAGCATTGGCAAAGCCACCGAGCGAAACGGGACACCTCACTTGGCGGCGTCTTCATGATGAGGTCTCCGCGGCTGGACGCTAGCGAAGCCGCGGTCTCGCCCCGTTCGTCCCCTGCCGCCGCCGGCCGCGGCCCGCCGGGATGGGGTCATGGCTCATGGATGGAGCCGCCACGATGGCTCTGAATGGGGTCGCGATTTTCATTTCGGAGAACGAATAAAAAAGGGAACATTTTATATTTTGCCCAACTCAACATTACTCTACTTTTTGGGTTTTATTTATTATGCTGACAGCTTACCAGCAAATCATTCGCACATTGCAGAATCGCGTGTCTTCTCCGGTGGCCTTCTTCCTGTACGGGCGTGCTGGTCCAGTTTCTGCTGCACTCTGCTAGTACGTTTGTTTATGCGGCTGCTGCTGGTGGTAGCTGGGTGAATGAACGGAACGGAGCGGATTACGATCTTCCAGAAAGAACTGACTGTCCGGATTACGGGATTAGGCCAACAACTGCACAATAATAAACTAGCAGAAGCTTTCCTCATCGTGCGTGGCGCTGCCTTTCAATCATAGGCGTACTGGCGTGTGGCGCCGTAGCAATCTGGCACGGCGAAAAGGGAGCGTTCCCTTCCAAAGTGCTGCACAACTCATTCGCCATTCGCCCGTGCTGATCCGCGCCCGCCGTGATTAAAATACCCTGGAACCTTCCTTCATCCTGTGCCCCGCTGCCTTTCCGAACAGGGGATTATCGCAGCTTCCTCTGCTCTGCACCGGCCTCGCACGGAGAATCTTTGGAGACTGATGAGTGATGGCCCCGCCCTATTCCAGACACGGAACGGAAGGCAGGCGATCGCGTTGTCAGTGAGAGCCATACGCCGTGGTCTGGTGGGGGGGAGGGGCTCCCCGTCCCCGACCCGAACGGCGGCGCGCTGGCTCGTGGAAACCACCAAAAACACGAGTGAATTGACGCCGTCACGCCGAGCTGTTTGGCGTTGAAAAACCTGCCGCGGCGAGGCGGGGGCTCGGGCACGGGCACGCGAGCGAAGATGGCTGCGTCGTGCACGTATTCCCTGCGCCACCTACCACGCTGCCCCCTCTCTCCCTTGCGCTTGCATCGTGAGCCTGATGTGTCGGTGCTCACCCAGCTCCGGCTCGGGCCAGGCCCAGGACGGTGTGAATGTTCCGGTGGCGCGTCCATTTCCGCACACCGCGAGACCGCACACGTCCGTCCAAGTCCAATCGCCCCCTCTTCCCTCACGAGACCGTTTCTCCGTTTACGTCTGCTGTGACCGTCACCGATTACGAGCCTTCTTTTTTCCAATGCCTGTGATGTGATCAGTTACAATTGTAAAATGACGCCCGTGATGTGATCAGTTACTATTGTAAAATGACTCTTGCTGGAACGGAAACGAGGGTTGAGCTTTCAGCTGGCGATTACCCGATGTTTACGTCTCACTGTTCGACGCTACTCCAATCTTTCTATTGGAATTGGATTTGGGTTTGGTTTACTGCTAATAACGCCAACACGCATAATCCTGCGCGATGATTGGCCGCTCTCCTACTGGATTAAATAAACAACGCGGATAATTCCGGTTGGTTACACCAAACTCGAAATGCCTGCCCCCACCAAGAAAGAGAGAACAAGATCAGAGGGAGCTAGCTAGCTGTGGCGAGAGTGGAGCACTGTTGTTCCTGTGAAAGAACAGACAAGCATTGATGATTAATGACGCCAAAAAGGAGCACGAAAGCGAATAGAAGAGGAATCAGGAGGATGGAACCTCGCTTTCAGAGGACCAGGGACGCCATTACGGCATCGATCACCCACAGACATTTTACCTGATCCACCACTACACGGATCGCCGTACACAATGCTGGAGTGTGGAGACTGGGCTCGAAGCGAGCAGCCGGAATAAAAAGTGCTGCTGGGTACTGCTCGTACTACAGGCTACAGCATCTTGCATTGCTTGGTGCCAATGCATATGCATGCACCGTATGTTTCATCAAACCGAGATGGAAGCATGATCCCGGAATATGGTGCACGAAGCTTTAGGCTTTAGCACAAAAGGAGAAGGCCAGAAGGGACAGCCTACGAAGCCAGCCGAGGTTGGTTTGATAAACTAATGATCAAGCTACTAGACGTCAAGGGAACACTGAAATCGAACTTGCATTGACCCCCTACACTGCATTACTTTGGAGCTGGCTCAACTCAGCTGTTATTCTTCCGGAGCTTGAATAATAGTCAGAGACCAGTGCACCGGTGGCTCGTACTCCGTAGCAGAAGAATCTCTTGAGCTGTGGAGTACAGCGTATCGCTACGCAGCATGGCCGCACGGACCGAGAGAGGAAGCAGGATCCCGGGAAAAAAGTTGTGGAAGCTTTAGTTGCACGGGACAGCCTGCAAAGCCGGGGTTCTTCGGATAAACAAACGTACTGCAACGCACACTTCGAGAACACACACTCTTTTTTTTAATGTAAAGGCAGGAGCACTGCCGTATCATTTAAGAAGAGGAGCAAATATACGTAACGAGCCGAAGCTTACCCAACACCACACGACAAACACACACCAACACAACACTACACCACCACCACCTGGGAGAGGAGCTGAAAGGAAGCTATTGAACTACGCCGTTGTCACCAACGCTGAGCCACGTCGAAAGCCGCAACTCGCTGCAAGCTCGAGCAACCACCGAGAGACCTCCACCACGGGAGTATCACCCTCAAGCTGCACACCCACGATCGTCGATCACTCTGCTCCAGTGTTGCCTCAGAAGAAAATCTCATCATGGTACCAATAAGAACCACTGATCCTGGTCACTCTGTGTGGGGGCCTCGCCTCTTCCACCGCCTCACTCCTCTGCCAAGGACTCCGATATCTGAAACCACTTTAAGAGCACCCCTCCGCCCAACTGTTGCCGAGATCCCCACTGCCATGTGCGCCAACTCGAGACCTCCAGCACCCGTAGGCCCTCTGCACCTTGCCGCCAAAACAAAGACCTTGCGCACCTTCTCAACCGCCGCACGCGGGCCAACCAGACCACCTCCACACTGCCGCAAGCCGAAACGAGTCTCCATAAGTGTCGCCTCCAAGGAGGGAAACGACGCCGTAGGCGCCGTCGACACTCGTCCAGCGAGCTGGACCGGGTTCACCCAAGCCCCCGTGCAACATGACATGGCTCCCCATAGTGATGTCCCCAACAAGAAGACGACGCCCATGCAGAACGCCGCCACCACTACCACCTGCAGAATGCCAGTGGAGGCTTTCGCCCGGAACCACACCACGCCATGCGCACAAACTCAGACAAGCAGCAGCGCACTAAATCCCCTCCCATCTCCGAACTCCACAGCCGGGACAATGACTCGGGACCTCCTAGGGATGCCGCCACGACATCGCGAGAACGAACCAGTGCTGGAAGCACCCAGCACAAGCCACCTGGCCCCGCCACCGCGACGACGCCGAACCCGCACGAGGAGAGGAGAAAGAGGGCACCGACCACCATCACACCTCCATCCCGCTGCCCGCTTGCAGATGTCCGCTGGCTATACTCGACCACCATGGCCAAGGGCAGCCAACCACTCGGGCGCCCCCCGCCCAGGGCCTCCCACGACATAGCCGCCACAGCGCCCTGCGCCTTGCAGGCCGCCGTCGCCGCCATCCTTGCGCTAGAGACGTCAGCGCACCCCGGCCTCCGCATCGACCGCCGTCCACACCAGCGCCGGCAGCTAGCATCTCCGAACCACCGCGCCAGCCGCCTCCACCGCCAAACGCCGGCCGAGGCCAACGCCGTCGCCCACCAGCGCCACCCGCCGCCGCCGGGCCCCCACACCTCGCCCCGCCACAGAAACGCGCGCCCCGCAGCGCATCCACCGGATCCGGCCGGGACGGCGCCGGATCTGGCGGCACCATCCTCCGCCATGGCCGGGACGCCGGCGCCCCTCCCAGGTGACCAGGCGGCCGCGCCCAGCCCCAGCCACCCGAGAGAGAGGGAGATGGACCCGCCGCCGCCTTCCCCGCGAGGCCGCGCGGCAGCCCGGCGACCTGCTCAGGCGACGGCGTGGCAAGGAGGAGGTGGAAGAAGCTGGCGGCGGGCTAGGGTTGGGATCCCCTCGGCCGCCCGCGCGGGGGCGACGCGAGAGGGAGAGGGCGTTTTTGCTCTTTCGATTAAACTACCGAGAACACACACTCGGATTGACCTTTTGCATTGATTCACAATTCCCTACTGATCGATGGATCCATCTAGCCAGCTTGTTGAATACTCACAAGATCATACGATGGTGGTGTGGACTGGTGGTCCAGGCTCCATAGCGACCCCCATGAAGTATCATGACCAGCAAGACGAAAGGCACGAGCGAGCTGCAAGCCTGAACCCATGCATGCTGACAGAGACAAGGGAAAGTGAGCGTGATTGCGCGGGCACGGGCGCGGAGTGGTGGGGGCGAGCGATCGTGGCTCAATGCCCCAGTCGGGCACAAATGGTTGGCATCCGAAATGGAGTGGATTTCATCATGTCTGAGCTAGAGCGGCAAAGCGAACGAGACATCGAACCTGACAGGCTGACAGAAGGAAAAAGGATGCAAGAGTTGTTTCAACCACTCGTGCCACCAATGCGAGAGGAACAAGAATGATATTTTTTCAGCGGTTGAGATAGTATTTTTTTTACTTCTTTCGAAAAAGCTAGTATCCTTTTTCTACAAAAAAGGGTGACGTGCTGAATGCAAAAGGGTTACTTTTGGATCGCCAAATACGGAGTATGCGTTGAAATTTTCGAAAAGAAGAGTGAAATGGTCACGCGTGTTGTTTTGTTCAGTTCGAACAACACCACAAGCAGAAACCCGAGCCCAATTTCCGTCGCGATCCACATCCCATGGCCCCGCCCCTCTTGCAAGCAAGCCGTTTGGCGCCATTTTCATGCAGGCCTGATAAGCCTTCAAGACCGGAATGCCCAGAGTGGCGTCATGGGCTCTTAATCTCCGACTGGACAGTGGCCCAGGACCAGTTTCAGTCCCTCGCGATCCACATCTCATGGCCCGCCCATCTTAGGCCCCAGAAGGCCGGGCTTGCTTTTGTTCTGCAAGGCCCAACGTGGCGTCTTGGGTTCGATCTCCAACTGGAGAGTGCCCCCCATCTCCTCGCGTGGCGGAGCATCTCGCCCGCCGCTCACCTCACCTCATCGCGGACGCCGGATGGCAAAGTTTGCCCACCACTCGTGCACGACTGGGCGCGGCGCGGCACAGGCTCCCGACCGGCATCCGTCCGCACTTCAGCAACCGCCCCGCTTGGCTTGCCGAAGCCGCTACCCGGTCTGCACCTGCACTGCACGCGTCTCCCCGGTCGCTGCCTCTCCCGCTGGTTCACCGTTGCTTCCCATGGGTCCCCGGCGCCGGTGCGGGGCGGCTCGCGGCACATAACGCAACGTTTAAACAACTTGTGTGTGTGAATATGATGCCTGCTCAGATTATTGATCCGTCCATGTATACACAGATACACGCCTAGCTTGGGGGGTTAAACGTGGTCATCGTAACGCTAAGAGGAAATCGGAGCCAAGTAGCAAACGCATGTTGCCAAGTTGATCTCAGAGTGACAGTATCAAACAGGCTAACAGACTGATAAAATACAACCGTAACGAGGCAAACAAACTTCAATCACATGACATGCATCCCTGTTCTAGCTAGCGAAAAGAGGCAGGCGTTCCCAATCACACTTGCACGGTTGATTGCTAGCTCTAAATAAGCTTGGAAACTATCAGCACTAGTGCCAATGATTCGCTGACACGTCACGTGTACGTACATCATTCTATCTGATCCATCCACCCGCCGGCCGGCACGGAGGGGCTCCGCGCCACACGTACGCTCTGCCGCGCGCTACTCGTACCTGTAGATGAAGTCGGAGTTGCCGACCATGGCGTTGAGCACCTGCGAGACGAGGAAGCCGCCGCCGGCGAGGACGGCCACGATGAGCAGCGCCGTGACGGGGTTCTTGAGGAGCTCCACGATGGGCTGCAGCACCGTGTACGCCACCCCCGTGCTCACCGTCAGCGCGTACAGCGCGTACCGCCGCATGTTGTCCCAGAACTCCTCCACCAGGGGGCCCTCGGGGCCCAGCGCCAGCGCCGGCCCCGCGCCGCCGGAGAGCAGGAGCGCCGCCGCCACGCCCGCCGTGATGCCGCCGATGAGCGCCCACGCCGGCAGCGCGCACGTCCTGCCGCCGCCGCCGTCGGCCGCGGGCTCTTCTTCTTGCCGCAGCTTGCGCTCCGTGGCGGCCTCGATGCTGTCCTGAGGTGCTACCGCCAGGAGCGCTGGCTGCTGCTGCGGAGTGGGCTCAGGGGAGGAGGAGAGGCGAGCTCGAACGATGGCGGCGGCGGCGAAGCCATGCCCGCGTCTGGGAGAGACGCGAGGTAGGTGGAGGGCGCGGTGGAGGAGGGAGAGCTGGTTCATCTTGTGCAGACGCCGTCCCTTGGCCGGTGGTAGAGTTGGTGTCTTGGGATGTGGGAGTGGGATGCCGGAAGAGGTAGAGCCTGTGGTGTTCGTTGGATTGGTGGTTGCTTCTTCGTGATAGGCCTCGACCACGTTAGCTATTTTGACCACGTTAGCTATTTTGATTTTTGTTTATTTAGGCCAGTATGAGTGCAACGTTTCATCGTACAGTTACATAGATCAGAAACTAGGTAACTGTGTCAGATCATATCCCATGAAACTCTCCACTCTCTCCTCTGCCACATCAGCACATTAAATGACGTGAAACTCCTATGAAACCCCCACTGAGACTGGCCTTAGGATCGTTCCATCCATGTTTCCCGAGGCTTTTACGGGCACCACGTCTTAAGCTTAGAAGAGCCTTTTGTAGAATAAATATATAAACAAATATCATGAAAATTTATGCAAATTCGTTCCTTTTTACCACGACGAACTAATCATGTATGATTTAATCAGTGTCATTCACATCTCAGTAGAATAAAGTTCCGCGCAGGAAACTACATATGTGCCTTTCAAATAGAGGTAAGAAAAATATCGAATTACTCATTGTGCTCATCATTAAAGACATACTTTGGTGGAAAAAATATCTAATTTTACAAAATTAGATCAACAATTAGTAACAATATATGTTTATTTAATGTATATAGATGATATACAGACATGATAATGGTCAAAATACTTTTATAATTATGTTGATTTGTGGCGATTGATGATATGAAAGAGGAGAAAATACATTATTTTACCTTTTTGTTGTAGAATATTGCCTTTAGTCATTGGTCACTAGTTCTATCCTAATTCAAACTTCTATTACTTTGACTCAGTATCAGATAAGGTTTTGTTAAATGATAGTGTATCTAATTGATATAACATATGTTAGGTTAGTGAATTTAAACTTTTGCGAATTTAAGTAACTGTAATTTTGAATGGAGAGAGTATAATATTATTAATCATATGTGTTTTGTGCTACGTTTATAATCCTTAGCGTCAACCAAATGTTGAACTCAAACGTGATCAAATGGTATTCCTTGTATTAAATGTTCCTCTTTGAAGATATGTTTATTTCGAACATCTCTTGATAAATAAAGATTTCATGATGATTAGTCAAGTTGAACTTTTCACTCTTGTTTCTTAATCATATGAACAACAAGTGGTAACTAACAAGGGAATAAATTAGAATCGATTGACTCCTCGACAAATTGTTGTATAAGAATTACGCTCAAAAGGTCGTAATTCATAAGCAATTATACGATCAAAGTGTCTACTATATCATATTTCTCAGTAAAGTCACAACTATACAATATATAAAAAAACCAAGTTATTGCTTTTTTTTTTCATTTTTGAATGTGGCACATATATGGACTATTGTGTTTTGGAGCTATGCTTGCCTTTGGACCTAAGGTGTACTACTACCAATCACGCATCATTGACCAACGGCTCTCAAAACTGTGAAAGGCACAAATTACCTTGGACAAAACCATGGCCCGTGATATCAGCTCACCAGCAATTATACGATCAAAGTGTCTACTATATCATATTTCTCAGTGAAGTCACAACTATACAATATATAAAAAAACCAAGTTATTGCTTTTTTTTTCATTTTTGAATGTGGCACATATATGGACTATTGTGTTTTGGAGCTATGCTTGCCTTTGGACCTAAGGTGTACTACTACCAATCACGCATCATTGACCAACGGCTCTCAAAACTGTGAAAGGCACAAATTACCTTGGACAAAACCATGGCCCGTGATATCAGCTCACCACGGTTTTTGACTTTGGTGCTTCTTCCTTCCATCGGAGTCACGACCACGAACCAAACCCAAACCAAGTTTTTTACGCTGCCCCCCGAAGGAAAACCACCAACCGTCGCCCTGCCCTTGCGCCGCGGCGCTCCCCCGAAACAGAGGGAGCCAAGCACAGTAGATTCCCCTTCCCCTCTCTCCTGCCCCCCTTCAACCCCCTCTCTCTCTCCTCACCATCCTCGCCTTCCCACCTGTCCGCCCCCCTCCTCCCCCTCCCTCGCCGCCGCGCCCTCCTCTCCCCGCCGCCGCGGAGAGGGAGCCCGTCCTGCGCGCGAGCGCCCCCGCCCGGAGAAGTCCTCCCCCCGCCCGCCCGCCCGCGCCGCCGCCTCTCATCTCCCCGACCGCCGCGCCGCCGCCGCCACCTCCACCGCCCAGTTTCCTTGCTGCAACTTTCGAGAGATTTCCTGGGGTTTCCGTGACAAGGATCGGCGCGGGCCTTCCGTTTCATGGAGGGGTTCCTGCTCAGCCTGAACCCGTTCCGGTTTAAGCCGCTCTGGCCGGCGAGGACTGCCCCCAAATCCCTCTGAAGCCCTAGGGAAATCGTGCTCCCGTCCGGGGGTTCGCAGAAATCCCCCGGCCGCCGCCCTCCAGCTGCCTTGTTTCCTGGTTAATCTGAAGTTTCCTGTAAAAATTCTAGTGCCCTCCGTGGTTTCCGAGAGGCACCAGGTTCCCCTTTGCTCCCTCGGGAACCGAGAAACCTAGGGCGGCGGCGCCTTCTTCTTCTCTCCCAAAAGGCCCATTCGAGAAGGGCATGGGCTTGCGGCGTACGGCGGCGCCTCCGTTCGCGTAGTGCTGCGCCCGGCCTTTGCGTGGGCGTCCTTCCTTGTCGGCGCTGGCGCTGGCGCTTCGGGCGAGGATGGCGAGGGAGGACGGCCCGGAGTTCGTGCGGTGGAGGGAGGAGTTCGTGTCGCAGGAGCGGGGCAGCCGCGTCGTCCACTATTACCTCGACGACGCGGCCGGCGGGTCCCACCTCGCCGTCGTCGGCACCGAGAGGAGCCTGCGCCACATGCTCTACGTCGTCTCAGATGACTTCCGCGCCGCGTGGGGGTGCGGCGGCGCTGATGACGGCGCTGGGTCGGCCGTGTTTGCGCGCAAGTGGAGGTCGCGCCGCGAGGTGGTGGATTGGCTCGCGTCCTTCATCCCGGTGAAGGCACTTGACTCGAGTAAGTAATTCTCGAACCCATCTGTTTCGTTTTACCACTGTGTGCATGAATTCGTCTGACATTGATAATCACATAATCCATCACTGTTGTCCATTTAAATCTTATGTCTATGGTTTTCGAGAAACCTAAATCGTGCTCTGTAAGCCATGAATGCTAAAACTGTGCTTTGAAACCATGACTGCAGCCTAGTAGTATTAACGGTTTGGAATCAATAAATTCTGTCAAGGTAGCTGTGCCCTCCCTTCACCCTGATTGTAGAAGATTTTTTTTTCTCGGAAAACGATTGTAGAAGCATTTGACTGTGATGTGCATAATGCAACAGATTCATGGCTTTAAGTGCTTGTCAAACACAATGAAACTTCTCCTTTATGCACTTCATGAACACACCTTTCTCTCGTAAAATTTATTTTACCATGAAGAGAAGTGGAAGAAGTTTGATCTGCTAAGAAGCTTGTAGAGTTGAGCTTCTCACCTCCAAAGGCATGGAGCTTCCCTGTGGAGTGTGGATGCTCTCTGATAATGATAATCCTATTTAGGAGCGCATTTGGCTTCGATTCAATATATGTAGCTCACTTGTGCAGTCTTCCCCCCTTCAACACCCCCACCCCCCACCTCCCACAACACAGACACAGTCACGCACACATAAAAAAATAACACTCACCCATGCTGACGATTTGGGTACCTGTCAGGTCAATAATTAGTGTGAGTGGTGTTTGTATGTATTATATTATTTTAATTGACATCAATGTCTTTGTTCGTAATTGTAATAGTTTCCTGTCCATTTCAGGATTCGTAAAATGCAGATCTTATGCGGATAATGACATCGGCTTAGATGGATACAGTGAAACTGATAGCTTTTTGCACCAAAATCTAGTAAGTCATCACTTATAAATTTGTGTAATTTGTTTCATGTATTATGAGCTCACTGAATTTTTTGCTGCATATTTGTTAGGGGAAAGATTGCAGCTCAGATATTACATGGTCTGGTTCGTTCTGGACTTGTGGAAAGCAGCTTCGGCACTATCCTGCTTTTTGTCACAATGGAACCACAATATCAGTAAGTTTTGTTATGATATTGTGTATATTAGTATATGTATATACCATAATCATTTCAGACCGTTTCCCGAATGTCTTATGTCATCTTGTTTCGCAGACCCACACTTTTGTGCTGGTCTTGTCAGAGGAAGAAAGTCGCTATCTTGCGTATTTGGAAGATATGTATGAAGATAAGAAGGGACAGAAGAAGGTCAAAGTGCGGTGGTTTCACCAAAACCAGGAATTTGCCTGTGCTATACCTCCCCCTCCCCCTCATCCTTGCGAAGTTTTCATCACTCCTTATACACAAGTAATCAGTGTGGAATGTGTTGATGATATTGCTACTGTTTTAACTCCTGATCATTATGAAAAATGCTCCAATGCATTGCCGACTTCTTCGTTGGCTGGGATCCGTTTCTGCTTTCGCCAGTATAGTAAAAATAAGTTCAAACATTTTGACTTGAGTACACTGCGAGGATACTTTAGTCAAGCTATTGTTCTGTCCTTGAAACTTCCAGCTGAGTCAGAAAAGGATGGTGAACACTGTACAGCTGGGAAAACTAAGTTCCCAAAGCAGTATGAGAGGCTTTATTCAAAATGTTTGGGCACTAAAATCTGTCGAGGTCCACAAGCAGACTCCATACCACCTTATCAGATATTAAATAATAAGCAATCTCCTGGGAAGCATTTCTCGATCAAGTTTATAGGACCCCAGAATCAACTAAAGCCGACATACAATGCTGGTGACAGAGTAGAGGTCTTGTCTCAAGACAGTGGCATTATTGGTTGCTGGTTCAGGTGCACTGTTTTGAAGTCATGTACTAATCATAACAAACTGAAGGTTCAGTATGATGATCTCCAAAATGCTGATGATAGTGGGAGACTGGAGGTATGACTGATGGCCTGAGCTTCCCTTCTCCTGTAATGCCATGAACTTTTCTATTCTGCCTGTACAAAATGCACTCTCTTTTCTGATTGGAAATAATATTAGAGATCATTTCGTGCTGTATCAATATGAATTTACAATGCCTCTGTGCAGGAGACGGTGCCTGCCTCTACATTGGCTCTTCCTGATAAACTGGGACTGAGATGCCCGGACCGACTAAGAATTAGGCCACGTCCTCAACAAAAAAGTTCTGTTGATGGTGCTGCTCTGTTACCTGGAACTGCTATTGACGTCTGGCAATTTAGCGGCTGGTGGGAAGGAGTTGTCATCAGTTTGGAGAACACTACTGCAGATAGCCTGCGAGTTTATTTTCCAGGTGCCTTTTCCTTGTTCAATCAACATTTTCCTATTTTGTCTCCCCTATGAGGAACAAATGTTTGCCTTGATAAAACAATTTTTAGTACTGAGTTAGGAGAGTAAATTCTAGGTGTTTCATGTACCAGATGCCATTTTCCTGCTGGTTTAAACCTCAAATTGTAGGAGTTTTTCATTTTTTTTAATCTTTCCATGTATGATTGTGCCTGTTTACTTGTAGTATGTCATGAAACAATGTGTGGTCTATGTGTAATCATACTGCATCAGACAAAGATTGGATGCTTTTAATAAATTTACATTCGTCTATTAATTATATTAGTTTATTACAATATGGGCATGAATATGATGACATTTCTGTTGGTATTTCATTTCAGGAGAGAACTTTTTTCGGGTGTGCCAGCTACAGAATGTAAGAATCTCAAAAGATTGGGTCAAGAACCAATGGGTTGATATTGAAATAAAGACAAATGTGTTGTTGCGAATACCTTCAGATGGTGTCAGAACAAGGCAACCTGATGATTTGTCATCTGTTGGCGTTCTAGACTCTAGCAGTTCGGTGCCGGAAGAAGAGCTTGCAGCAATCCAAGCAAACCCCAATGGAGATGAACCAGTGCCCGAGCAAGAGCTTGCAGCAATCCAAGCAAACCCCAATGGATATAAACCAGTTCCCAAGCAAGAGCTTGCAGCAATCCAAGCAAACCCCAATGGAGATAAACCAGTGCCTGAGCAAGAGCTTGCAGCAATCCAAGCAAACCCCAATGGAGATAGACCAGTGCCTGAGCAAGGGGTTGCAGCTATTGAAGCAAAATCCAATGAAGATAAACCAGTGCCTGAGCAGGGGCTTGCAGCTATCGAAGCAAAATCCAATGAAGACAGACCAGTGCCTGAGCAAGGGCTTGCAGCTATCCAAGCAAGCTCCAATGGAGATAAACCAGTGCCTAAGCAATGGATTTTGTCTCTCCAAGCAAATTCCAGTGGAGATAAACAAACAGAAACTAGGAAGCAAACTGAGGTTAGTTTGACTGATAAAACCTCCTTTGTTCTGGCGGAGGATGAGAAACAAACGATTCTAGGGAAGCGTCCCAGAGATGATGATGCTGAACAAGACTGCAACGGGGAAGAAGGTGTAGATGTTGGCAAGACATGAGGTTTGGGACGCCCGAACTCACTAGACTCATGTACATAGCTATAAATATGGTACTGAAACCCCCAAGGGAGGGGTTTCACTAGGTTTTGCTGATATCAGAGCGAATTTCCGCCTCTTTGTCATATACGAACCTCTCCACTAGTAGTTTTCTTATTTTGCTGGTAGTTGTGTTGTTTATGTCATGAGACACGTATTGCAAGATGAATGGTACCCTTCCCAGTCAGTTGTATATCAGTCTACGATTTTTGATCTGTGTCCATGTTTTCCCGCCTCGACTATAGTTCAATTAATCTCAGTCAGTTTTAACTTCTTGTTTAGAACAAATTTCTTGCCCTTGTTCACTTGTATTGCATTTTTGTATCTGCAACTCATCAGTTGGTGGGTCTGCATTTTGGTGCTGCGATGATTCTCGTAGTCAGTCATGATGATCGATTCTTGAGCTATGATGGGCATCCTGCCGTGCCATCCCATGAACTGCAGTTGCGCATGTTGATCTGAAGAGGTTGCCAAATGAGAGCATTTCTCACTCTGAAAGACATGTGCCGTCTATTTGTGGCATTCTGGATCTGAACTTACCTGTACAGCAAGCCAGGAAGCCACGCCATGATCTCATCATTTTGATTTTCTGTTATGTTAGGCCTGAGGTCCCTGACAAGGGGTGTGTCACACGATGGGCTTTGGCCTCCCTTATTTCCCTCCACTCATGCAAACTCTTACCTTACCATGATGGACAGGGCAACAAATCTCATATATGGACGTTTCAGGTTTGTTACATGGTACTATACGGTACACCTTTACTCTCTACTGACTAAGCTGCTAGTGCTAGGTACATCATCTGTTCACTGAAGAAGACCGAAGAGAGGAGTGTGGAGAACTTGCAGGATCTACAGCTTGTGCCATTGCTCGCCGTCGACGAAGCTCCGACCGAGGAACAGCCGCAGGATGAATCTACAGCCTGAGCCACTGCTCGCCGTTGATGAAGCTCCGGCCAAGGAACGGCCGCGCCTCCTCGTAGGTGAGCGCCCGGGACCAAGGCACCCGCTGCCTCGTGCTCGCCCCTGGACCCTTGCAGCTGTACTCCCCAAACAGCACCGTCCTGTCCAAAAATGAGCCCAGCAAATGTCACACTCTGATGAAATGCTGTGCCGTATCGTTTTTGTCAGATTTGGGAAGATGACCCGGCAGGTAACGGCAGAGTCACATGTGGTAACTAACTGCATTTCCTTGTAAAGACTGTTTGGTGAACCTGTCCTGCTGGACAACTGCCTACCTACTTCCTATGAATTTGATCGTGAGGTTCAAATAGTAAACCAATTCAGTAAACTGTAATTGTGATTATAACAGTAAACACTAGATTAATGATGATGGTGGTAGACAAGTACTAGTAGAGAGGCTACTCACTTTGTTCTTGACCTGTCACCCCAGTCGCTCCAGCCCTGGGGCACGACGATGCCGCTGAGGTCGCAGTAGGAGTAGACCACCCGGGCGTACCGGCCCCAGGCCCTGCCCAGGTACAGCATGCCGGAGCCAGTGAGCCGGCACCCCACGAAGGAGAACCCGGAGTCCTCCGCCGGTGAGCTCCGCTGCGACGCCGCGATGGCACCGTAGCTCATCGCCACCGCGTGCAGCGTGCACCCCTGCAATTTCGTTGGAACGTTCAGCACAAGAAGGAGCAGCAGCAGCAGCAGCGGGTGCATCGCTGTCGATTGACACTAGGCATGGACACTTGTGCCGAGGGTAGGAAAAGAATGTGGTCACTGAATCCGTTAAGGTTTAGAGCATGGATTTGTGAAAGAGCGCTCGAGCGTCGTGCAGGGGCTAAGTGCCCAACGACCTGATTCCACTGAGCTGGCTAGGTAACCTAAGTGCTAACCCGTGTGCCCAAGCGGAGCATTCCAAGCTAGACACATAGAAGGTGAGAAACTAAAAGTCAGGGCATTTCTTGCTGCAAGAACATGAAACGGCAGGGTTGGTGAGTGCCTGGATTGTGATTTTCTGATAGCAACGTGTCGCTGTTGATCAAAAAGTGAAGGAATGAATGGAGATGGCAAGCTAATGATGTCAGCATAAAACCAGTAGCGTGGTCAGGACATGGCAGTATGTTTAGGGGCGCAGAATGTCTGAATATCAAAGGTCATGCTTAATTTCTCTCTCAAGAAAATTGAGTAGTTTTAAATCATCGCGAAAATTTGAGCAAAAAAAAAATCTCTTGCTATGTACTTACCTGGAACAGAGACCTTGCGTTCCCAAAAATGAAATCGATGGAGCCCTGGATGTCGCAGTTGTAGAAGTAGTGCCGGCCGATGTTGTCGAACAGCGTGTCCTGCGTCCCCAGGATCCTGCACCTGTACAGCATCGTCTTGTCGCCGGACAGCCGCAGCGCCACCGCCTGCTGCCCAACCGCCCCCGGCGGCGCCGCCGGCGCGGAGTTCTGCCGATCACCATGCACCCATTCATTCATTCGTGTAACCGGAAGATCAGATCGTGCACAACCATAACGGCTTCGGTATGTGCAAGATCAAGCAACGCTGGAGCACGTACGAACCTCGAAGGTGATGTGGCTGGCGCAGAAGTAGTCGGCCTCGACGGCGACGGAGGCGGAGTAGAAGGTGCCGACCTGGTGGCCGGAGCGGTCGATGTCCGACGCCCTGGCGTTCCACGTGATCACCGTGCGGCCGGTGCCCATGCCGATGAGCGACACGAACGGCTTCGTGATCGGCACCGTCACCTTCTCCCTGCACCCACCCGCCATTGGTGCACGCCTTGTTATTATTAGCTTGTTATTAATAACTTCAAACACTTGATAATACACGAAGCTTTTGTACTATGCAAAACATGACTCTCTACTTTTTTTTACTATAAAAGCTTAAGCAATGCACGAATTTAGAACCTACTTGTTATGGCTACGAATTGCAGTTCACAAGCTAGAAGACACTGCACCGAGTTGCTTTCAAGTTCTAAACACTGACAGGGAATGGAAAACTGCTACTAGTAGAACACTGAATGAACTGGCTGTCCAGAACGAACAAGCAAACCCAAAAATAAAAGGGAAAAAAATGGAGGGGAGTTGGGAGAGGCCAAGAGGCAGCGGCTGGGAAGGAGACGATTGAAATTGAACACACGTCGTGATCACTTAATACCCCCTTAACGCTGAGGCGGTTACTACAAGAGGGAAGACGACGCGGTATGTAGTGGAGGCGGCGGAGGCATAGCAAGCGGCGCCGCCGCGCGCCGCCGTGGTGGCGGCGGCGGCGGGCGATCACCCAGCGCACGAACCTGTACACGCCGGGCCTGACGAGGATCTTGACGCGGCGCCCGTTGCCGGCGGGCACCAAGTCGACGGCGCCCTGCACGGTGCGCGAGTGCCCCGTCCCGTCCTGCGCCACCACGATCGTCGTCGTCTCTAGGCCGTCGTGCCGGGCCCTGGCCTTCACGCCGCCGCCGGCCGCACCCTCCGACACGCCGCGCGGCGCGGCTTTGGCGGCGGCGCCGGCGGCGGGCGGGATGCTGAAGTCGTCCCACGTTATGAACCCGTCCGCGGCGCCCGCCGCCGTGGAGACGGACGCGGCGAGCACCAGGAGGACGACGGCGGCGGCGGCGGCCATGGGCGCCGTGCCTCCAGCTGTGCGGGACCTCGCTCTCGGCTCGGGTGAGTCAGGCTGTCACACGTCGAGCAGTAGAGAGCTAGTCAAGCTGATCGGCCGCAGATGTGACGTCCGGCCGGCCAGGAGGGAGAGCTCGTAACAGCTATGTTCAGCTCGGCCAACGGCGGCGACGGAGAAGGTGATGATGAATGATCACTGGGTCAGAGAAGGAATATATCATATATGCAGAGGTGCCCAGGGCTCTGTGGTTGTGTCGCACCGCACGCTGCGTTGCATGACATGGGAGGGGGGTGATGACAACGACGAAGACGATGATGATATGGGAGAATGGGGAGGACGAGATGGAATGGAATGCGAGACGTTGGAAGCGTGAGGAAGTGGTGACGCCATTAAATACGAGGCCGCGCGCGCCCGGCCGGCCGCGCTAGCTGCCTAGACGAAGCTGATCGACCCCTTGATTCTGCCTCCGGGCACGGGAAAACCACGTCTGTTTGGTGTGTTTCCGCAGAGAAATTCAGGGCGAAAGGCCGCCGTGCCATGGAGTTGTGTGCACGGCTGAGTCTGATACGTGTTGTTGTGCCACAGATTTGAGGGCCATTTCGTTCACGACATCGTTGGCAACTGATATGATGCTAATTAAAACGTGCACTTAGATGGAGCCTTCCTTCAAGAAGCCTTGTTTGGGCGTGTCAGTTTGCATTGCAACAGGCCAACAGTTCACGCACTGAGACTCGATCAGATTTCGGGCATGGAATTTAGAAGTGTTATCGGTTAAAATTCTCAATGTTGTGGTTAAATTTGCGGGACAATGAACATGGAAGAGTTGGTGAGTGTGAATATTTTTGGAGTGGTAAGATGGAACGGAAAGGTTGGACATGACTTGTGCGCGCGAGGGAGGCGAGCATTTGTTTAGAATTTGTGGGATTTTCAAATTGGACATGGAGTTTCAGAGGAGGGATGCCGAATGGGAGTAGATAGCGAGTGGTTGGTTCAGATTCAGACCGGTTGGGTGCAGTCCAGCACGTTCGCCTCTCTCTCTTTTCTCCATCCCGTTCAGCTGCAGTTCTTGTTCGTGTCATGGGTAATGTGGTGATGCTTAACTGCTTTACTTGACCATGGATTCAGAAATGTTCCGGAACAGGACGCTGCCTGGGAAGAGCAAAAGTTAGCAGTAGGCAGGCTACGGGTCAGCGTCAGTGCTCCTCTCAAAATGGATTCGGCAGAGGAGCATTACGCGCTGGACCTAACAGCGTTGGACTCTGTCAGATGGTCAATCCGGTAGAGTTTCTTTGACGATTAGGTGAGTGAGATTTGCAATGCAGGGGTTTCGTTATTTTTTAGCGCTGAAGTCAGCATCACCACGATCAGCGGATTTCTGCAGATAGTGGCGTCAGTTCAATCTAGAGCTCGATCAACATACGAGTCCCTACTCCCGGGTGGTCCGGTCAGCTGGTCGTGCTCGAGAAATCAACAGAAATCACAGAATTGCCTGAGTCGTTAGAAATTAGAATAGTCTGGTCTGAATTGGTGATGTGCATTTTTGCGCCTGGGCCTGTCTGAGCTATCGGGTCATTCCAGCCCGTGTACTGGCTCGAGAACTTTCCCAGTATGTTCTGAGTACAGAACTACATCGGTTTTCATTTGCGTGAACAATACAAGAATAAATGAACAATGGACAAGTTGGAGATAGCTACAGGCAAATGCATCTTTTACATCGACAAGTAAATTCAAGTTAACAAATACAGCACAGCTTCAAAAATAGAATTGCCGACTTTGCAAGTGATCTTCAGATGGGATGTCATCATTTACAGGGACATAACAATCTTCACCTTCAGCCTACCGGTTCCAACTCTTCCAACTGTTCGTCCTGTTTTGCCCCTGCGGCCCTGCATGACATGATCGCACAAAGAAAACATGTATCTCACGATGTTGACTGTTCAATCAGCTTGAGATTAAATGCTGCAATGAGTGTTGCTTCAAACAAAAAAAGAAAAAGATCGCAACAAGTGATCAGCCGGAGCAAGGGCAGGGTTACAATTACAACACATGGAAATCAACAAACAATTCCGCTAAACCGGCAGAATATAGTATTTGAGCTAGTGAGTAACTCAGTGAAGCAAGCCATGTTGCAGAAAGACCAACATGGAACGCTATTTATACCAGCACTGTATGAGAGTCTAGGTATAGGTTAACTAGAGTCATGACTGCATGTTTGATGCCTCATCCTTAAACATTATACACAAATAGGAAGTTCATGTCATTTATATTTATGAATATAATTCACACATTCACTTTCCATTGCACACAAGTGAGAGTAAGCACAGCGTGTCAAAAAATATTATAAGAACTTTCTGTATTTTTTCCGTGAGAAATTTGCAGCACCGACTTTTCCTGTTTTTTCAGATTACCACCTACGCTTTTGAGCTGGTAATTTACAATACCAAATCTTCTCTTCATCTTGCCTATATACCAAGTACATTTTATCATTGAAATTTGGAAAGTAGGAGGATAGTTTCAATATATGTGCACTAAATTGAAAGAATAAGCGGCTAAGCTAAACTTTTTGAACTATAGGTATATTTGCAATAATCCAATAGTGCAGGTACATCAACTGGGATTTCAGGTTGCAATAAAGAAACCTACCAGTGAGGACAAAGAGCAATAAGGGAGCTACACCACTAAGAGATAAGGAATCTTGATCAGATGACATAACTCATAGCTACGATTATGTGGCAACATGGTAATGCATCTCAAACTTTTGTCTTACTTGCAGCTCTGGATTCAGAAAAGTTAACAACGGCAGCAGAAGCAGTAACTTCAATTATTTTTTTCTTTTTTACTTACAAGCATGCCAGTTTATGGTTGATAATCAGAGTGAGCAACAGAATTCTCTCAAGGGAAAGCAAGCATAAAGATTTGATGGCACATCTGAAAAAGGATATAATATTTACATATAGCGACTAAGTTTGCAGATAGGTCAATTATTTCATACCTAATTCTTGTTCCATGACTGCTCAACCTCAGGCCTATGGACTGACATGCGAGCGATCTCAGATATAGCCGCATCACTAGCCTGTGTATCATCACCAGCAAGCTCCTCATATGCGGCCTCAAATGCTTCTTGCCAGAACCGTGGAAGCCGTACATGATCGCCTGTGCGCGTGTAGACGTCCCACATCCGGCGCACTAGCTTTTCCCTCTGCTCCATCTCCTGTTCAATGATTCAATCCCCAATTCGGCGCATTTCAGTCTTTTCCTTCACAGCCCAAAAGCATGAACAGTGAGATGTGTTTCTAACACTAAAGTGAAACAATTTAGTCAGATTTCAACCAATAGACTTTAGTTCATGATAACGGGTAGGTGTTGCTCAGTCCTATAGAAAATTAAGAAATACATGGGCAGATGAAGGGATGAACTATGTAGCCAGATAACCACCTTTCACCTCCTAACCTTTTTTCACGACTTAAACTACATTTGTCTAACAAAAGGTAAATAATCACCCCCATTTAATCCACACCGTGAACCTAGAACGAAAGCATTCCTTTCCTTTCCCTTTCTGCAATGCCAGCCAGTTCTTGGCACGCATTTACATTTAACACATCGGAAGTTAGGAGCGGATCAACAGTCAGGCTAGCGGCAAGATCTAAGAGGGAGAGGGGGTTGATGAGCCGTACGAGAGGATCAAGTTCGTCGATGAGCGGGTCGCTTGCTTCGCCGAACGTCTTGGCGGCGAGCTCCCCGGAGGACCAGCGGAGGGTGACGGAGGCGGCGAACATGGACCAGAGCGCGAGGAGCGCGATGGCCGCGAGCGCCCACGTCTTGTACCTACCCTTGCCGAACAGCGCCGCCTCGCCGGACGAGATGGGGATCGAGATCTTGGTTGCCGACGCCGGCGTGGGGGAGCTGAGGCCGTGGTGGGGCTGGTGATCGACGGATTTCATGGCTCCGGGGACGCGGTTGGAATCGATAGACCGGGAGTGGCAGCGAGGAATGGAGCGGAGTGACCGACTGGCTGAGGAAAAGGTTGGTGGTATGTTACGCTGACGGTGGACCAAGGTGTAGGAATGGAATGGTTTATTTATGTCGAAAATAGCAAAAAAACCACCCGTGGTTTGGAGTTCTAGATTTTGTTAATGAGCTGTTTTCTTCTATTGCCTCTTCCTTCCTTGACTTTGTTGAAAAAAACACTTAAAACATATAGTAATGAATTATTGATTTAAGTCCGTTTTCATTATTTTTGAGCTGATCTTATATTTGCAAGTCTTCATCTTTGAATTGTTATTTTCCTTGACCAAATTGTCTCCATCTTTGCCGAAAGATTGACCAAGTTGCAGTAGAACATAGCTAATCTAAAAATAATTTATTACAAACAAAATAAGTTATATGTTGCGATAATTGTTTTCACTTATGAATCGGCCAGCATGTTGTTATGTGGTCAATCTTTATATATTTTAGAACATACAAAAATAGTTATATTTAGAGATGGATGCGGTCTTTTATCAAGGTTAGATTCTTTTAGGTGCACAATCTCGACAGTTGGGGATTCCTCAAAAATAGCCGCTAAAGAGAGCTTAAATATTGTTGCATCGAGTTTCGTTACTCTCGAAAGAAAAAACCACAGCAACTTGGTCATCAAGCCTGTCTAGGAATTTGGATGAGTTTTATGTCTCTACCTTAGTGAAAACAAGTTAACATGTGCGTAAAAGGTGGGGTTTGCAACAGTTTAAATAGTTGTGAGCATTTGGATATGAGCATTTGAAACAAGACAAGTTAAGACAATTTATAGCTATATAGAGAGATTTAAACTCCCAAGTGACATATGGATCGAATTTTATAACATTTTCTAATTCAATACAAGACCTATCAAATGCTCAGTTTCATGTTTTGAGCTAAAGAAGCAAAAAATAGGTATATCGATTTAACCTGAAACCCTTAATTATTTCGTGGGGGGTGTTACACATCTTGGTTGTAGTTTGATTCATGAAATGAAAAGGGAAATTTATGGCATCAAGGTCCCAGAAACATTATCCCGTGATGGAAGAAAAAAGAATAAAAAGTATGCAAAAAAGGCATTCGTCACAAAAAAAAGGCATGGACATAATATCACAAAATGGCATTGCCAGCACGTGGCAATAAAAAAAATCAATTCCATTACAGAGAAAAATCAAATGTCCGAGACTTAGTGATAAATCAGGCCGCAGGGTTGGGCCGTTGATCTCGTCAGACCTGTGCCGATGAGCCGATAGGCTGGCTGCAAGCTACAAAGTGCATACATGTGCCACCTTTCCTGCTACTGATGAAGTAAGATGAGCACTGCGAAAACCCGGTTGTTGCATACTTGCATGCCAGAGTCAAGCAATTCGAGGCATCGTACAAGCTGTTGCATGTCGTTCAACAAAACACGCTATAGGTAAAACAACATCTCGCTAGCGTTTTCTCTAGTTGTTGTGAGCGTTAGTGCTCATTGATTTTTTTCAGTAAGGCCCATATACTGCCAACGTTACGATATTGTTTTTTTTTGAATAAAATTATGATATTGTTTTGCATTGACACTTTCATCATCTGTGGGTGTGTATTATTCGAAGAAAATCATGTATCATATACACAGTCCATGGAACAAAAGGGCATGAGCCTGAGTCTCACGATCATATTCTTCCACAGTTTCATTCACTTAATCTTAGCTCTCATCTTGAAACAACTTATACTCCCTTGGTATTTAAGCACTGATTTTGTGTACTTGCATGTCCTGTGCTCACCCCAAAGCCACGAACCATTCGAAACAAGAGAGAAAAAAAAGGAGAAATGACCATCTCCTACCAATGACCATATATACGTGCATGCTTGAATGTCTCTCGTGGAGTGGAACTATCCAAGAACTTGTGTGAAAATGAGTAGGGGTTCACCCCCTCCTGTTTTCTAAAATAAAAAAAAAACTTGTGTGAAAATGATCAAAACGAATATGCCTTTTCACTGAAATATCGAAATGGAGCTAAGCTTTGGAAGTTTCCCTTTTCGCACAGTACTACAAAGGCTTGGCCATTTCCTTTTCTGCTGACTTAATGGAGTGATTACCATAAGCTTAGACAAAGCTTAAGGCTTTCTTCAACAATAAGAGTCAGCACCTAGCTCTAAGCACTCTAAGAGACAACTCCTCCAATAGTCTAGCTCTTAGCACATAGCTCATAACATGAATGACTTCACACGTCATTCTCACATAATCTCGAAATACGTGTATGGGACTATCTCTTAAACAAGAGATAACTCTTAACTTTTTGCACTGTTCACGGATTAAAAAATTTATAAGTTAGCATAAGAGCTAGCGGTTGGAGGAGGCCTAATAGGAGAACACACCGCTTGTATGTAGCGTGTTGTTGCGAGAGAAGCTAAAAAGTGCGCGTAATGACTACCGCTAAAATTTCATAAACTACTTACACAGCTACATCTCGAGCAATGGAAATCTTTAAAAAACTAAGGAGTACGAAGAGCAATTAGCTAAAACCGATTAACGCCAAATCTGCTATTGTATTGTACTGTTGCGCGAAACAATCTGGTTGATTATACAAATTTTTGTCAGTTCAGAAGGAGATGCTTCCAACTAGTAATTGAAATGCCTACTAAAATCGTCAGAGCACGAACTTACTGATATAATCCCCATGCCGAATGAAAGTTTAGAGAACGGGCAAAACATAACTGTACTGCTCCAAGCCGTCACCAACTTTGTACGCGTAGATCCTATCAACGCGGCCGTGCCGTGTTCCCCAAACCGTCGCCATTGCAGGCCAGCCCAACGCTGATCCGGGTCCACATCAACCGGTGCCAGTTGCCAAACGCCACACCTCCAGCCGCCCTACGGGGCCCCACTGCCAGTCTTCGCAGCCCTACTCCACCGGGCAAAAGGGTAGGCAGAAGAAACAAGACGCCAGCCCCTCCACCGATCCGACGGTTCACATCGACCCAATCAAATCGGACGGCCGTCTGCTCGCTACTCTCCAGATCCGGACACCCAATACCCAGCCACTTCCAGCTGGGTCCTTAAACCGTGGCCCATTATGTCAGTGAGTGTCTCTACTCAAACCCGGGCCACGGCCGGGCCCACAAATTAACTAATAGTATCTCGTGCTTGAAAGAAAAAATCAGAGGAAAAAAAAGAAACACGGAGCCGGAGAAAAAGATGCTTTTGGCATCATCCAGCCCACCACGCGTCTCCGCGGCGCTTCCCCACCCGCCTCCTCTCAGAAGAAACACACGCCCCTCGGATCCCGCCACGTCAGCGATCCGCGCCCCGCGATCCGAGCGCTCCCATTGGCCGTCCAGGAAACCCCCTCGCCCCACCCTCCCTGCACCGGGTCCACGGTGCGCCCCGTGAACCGCCCCCCTCTTCCCCCAATGGCGAGGAAAACACCACCCTCGTATAAATCACTCTGTATTTCAAATCCCCCTCGAAACCAAACAGCCCCGTAGAAAAAAAAACAATTTATTATAGGAGAAGGAGAAGAGATGGTGGACGAGGCGTGGGAGCGGGCGGTGGAGGCGGCGCTGCACGCCGGCGGCGAGGGGAGCTCGTCGCCCGCGCGGAGCCTGACGCTGGATGGCGCCGTGAAGTGCATGCACGGGCGGCTCCCGGCGGCGGAGATACTGGAGCGGCACCAGAGCCTGGAGCACCTCTCGATCGCCGGCGTCGGGGTCACGTCGCTCGAGGGGTTCCCGCGGCTGCGGAACCTCACGCGGCTCACGCTCTCCGACAACCGCATCGCCGGCGGCCTCGACCACCTCGTCGCCGCGGGGCTCTCCTCGCTGCGGGACCTCGACCTCAGCAACAACCGCATCCAGGACGTCGACGACCTCGCGCCGCTCGCCGACCTCCGCCTCGTCTCGCTCGACCTCTACGAGTGCCCCGTCACAAGGGTCAAGGACTATAGATCCAGGGTCTTCGGGATGATCCGGACGCTCAAGTACCTCGACAAGATGGACGCCGACGAGAACGAGCGCCCCGAGTCGGACGACGACGACGACGACGGGGACGGGGACGGCGAGGGCGAGGGCGACGATGAGGAGGACGAGGACGACCCCGGAAGCGGCGAGGTGGCCAACGGGGGTGTCTCCCACGCGCGTGGCGTCGTGGCGTCGCACCCGGTGGAGGAGAATGGGGTGATCGATGTGGATGAGGAAGAGAGCGATGCAGACGAGGTCGTTCCGAACGGGGGAGTCGAGCAGCACCATGGGGCAAACGGGTTCCGGGTCGCGGCAGCCGGAGAAGTCGCAGAGGAGGATGAGGATGTGGAGGCTGACGATGATGACGATGATGATGAGGACTTTGAGGAGGAGGATGATTTGGGGGAGGAGATCGATGAAGATGGTGATGATGAGGATGCTGTTGTGGAGGTGCATGATGTACCTAGCAGTGATGAGGAAGATGGTGTCGAGGAGGATGAAGATGACGAGGATGAAGAAGAGGAGGAAGTTGAGGACGAAGAAGACGAGGCCGAGCCACAGAGCAGTGGAAGGGTTGCCATGATGACCGGGGAGGATGGAGGAGAAGAGATAGATGGGCATGAGCATGGAGAAGGGGATGATGAGGATGAAAATGGTGAGATTGGTGAAGAGGATGAGGAGGGATTGGGGGGTGATGGGGTTTATGAGGAGGGGAATGATGACGAGGATGCGGATGATGAGGTATACCTCAAAACTTTCTCGCAAGCGTTTCTTGTCCATTTACCATTAATTGCAGTTTCCTGTCTGTCCAGCTGGTAATTCATTTATCATATCTGTTAGCTTATACCGATGCAAATTATACGGATTGTGGTAGTTTTCTTCTTCTTCAGCAGATAAAGCATTGTGTTCGGTATACTGTTTATTGGTGTGATGCATGCCTCTAGTGAAAGTAGGAAAATCAAATTTGGGTGTCCCTCACGCATCTAGTTTAGAAGAGGTTATCAATTATAGCTATAACGATTTGCTGCCTATAGTATTTGGGACATGGTAGCACCATGGATGTTGATGAACACATCAATAAGATCTTTTATTGTGGTTTACATTTGTAATACTTTTTTGCATGGTTTGCTGATGCACTCTGCATCCTTTTATGCCAAAAATGCAACATTTTTTTGACTCAGTAGACTGTAGTGATGGTGGTTTGGACTGAAAATAGCAACCTCTGGTATGTATGCTGATTTTGGTTGGTCTGAAATTTTTATTTTATCTAGGATCTATCTGGATGATTTTGGAAGTGCGGAAATTTTATTTTACTGCCTAGGATCTGTTGAATGATCAACAGTCAACAGCACGATTTTCTTGTCCTTTTGAATTATTGTAATTTGGCAATCATATATTATGATGAATTGATGATGCATCTGTTATAAGGAGCTCCCTCTGCTATCTGTTTTTTGTTTTTCTTTGGCATGTGTACACATTTTGTGTATGTGTTTATGTTTTAGCAATTAGTTCTTTTGTTTGCAATCTCTCTGTTTTAATAACTTAGATTTTCCTTAGCATACAAAACATCTATCTGCACTTTGGCTCACATTTTAAATTTCTGATCTTATTCTTTGTGATGTTTGAATTAATGATTTTTTTTTTCATGAACCTGGGTACTTTGTTTGGAGCCTCTGCCTTGTCCAGGCAGTAGATGAGATTTTGAACGAGCTGTGCATGTTTCCCCTAAAAATGATGATCCAGATTATTTGCCCTATCTTGCACCATAGTATTATATATGTTCACGATCAGTTAATCCATGTACTGCAAAGTTTCTCATAAACTGGTTCATTAGTTTGTTGCTCATTTATGGTTGGGACTATGAATCTTTGAAGATTCAAGACTGTATTTTATTGGGTGGTACCCTATATGACTTGGGTTGGTAGTGAAGTAGTGCTGTGTTCTCTCTTGGCTAAATAACCATGTCCATGGTTTACTGATTCGAATTGGTTTTGCTAAATCTTGAATTGCTTCCGGGCCTTTGGTACTCTGGAAGCTTTCCAATCCATTCTGTGATTAATTTTCTGTCTTGAGTTATCTGCATGCTAATTTCAGCACTTGATTTCTGTATGGAAAGTAGATATGTAATCTTAACTAAGGTTCCTTGCAAATTTTTATTTCTTCAGGATGAAGACACAGAATATCTTGTTCAACCCATCGCCCAGCCTCAGCCAGTGGCCATTGGAAGTGATTTTGATGCAGCTGACCCAGACGATGCTGATGAAGACAGGGAAGAGGTGGATGATGATGATGAGGGGGCAACAGACCAGCCTTCATCCTCGCAGGGCACCAAGCGGAAGAGAGATGATGATCCGTCGGGCAGTGGCGATGACTCTGAGGATGATGGTGTTGAGGACTTGAGGCCGTTCAAGCACCACTGACAAAGCAGCCAATGTACATGGATCCCCTCCCTCCCCCTTCCTCAGCTAGAAGTAAGCAGCAGGCAGCAGGAACAGAAATGGTGGGTTTCCCCTGTCTTCTTTTTTTATGTTTTTTCGTGTAAAGACTTTGATGAATTGAGAGCTTCAGCCTCCTCTTCAAATAGCAGATTTTAGGAGGTAATGGAGAAACACCTTGTGTAGCCTCGTAGGCTAGTAGCCAACCAGTTGAATTATTCAGTCTCCCTCTTGCCTGCACCCTCCTTCTGTTTGATTTTTCCCTCCAGATTTTCAAATGGTAGTTGCAACCCCTGGGGGGTTTCCCTCCATCCTTTCAAATCTCTGTTGCATTGGCTGTATAGGCATGCTCAAACTGTAGTTTCCCTCGAAAAGAAAGCCCGGGAAATGTCCCCCTTTCAAATGCCCCTAGTAGCCGTTGCCTGCATTTGAATCCCTGAAGTACTGCACCTCCAATTGGCTGAATTGCGCTCTGTTCTGGTTACTGCTTTGAGATAGGTGAAATGCCTGTGGTTGCAGCGATGGAGGCGCCGCCCACAGCCTGTAGAGACAACCGGGCTCCTCCCGGTGCCTGTATTTTTAAGCGATTTTTTTTGGTTGGAGTGGCCGCTTCAGTGCCTGGTGTGTCTATGGTTCACGGTGGTCGCGCCGTGTTGCTCGTGGTCCATCAACAGACCAGTGTTCTGTCTCCCTGTCAGGGGGTCCCAGTTGCAGGTGTATTAAGCCCCCCTGTTCCAGCAGTGAAATCAGGGCTTGGCGAGTAAAAAGGATTTTCAACGGCTCGGTTGGTCGGAGGCTAGATGCTGAAGTGGAGCGGAGCAATTTCCCTTGTCTGTTTGGGTGCGAGGAGTCGGGGAGGCGGTGGAGTACAGCCGCTGCATTTCCCTTTTGCTTTTTGCAAGTTGCGCTGGGTGCGATGGCCGGATGGGGACGGGGGAAGGGGGGAGGCGCAAAGTGGTGGGGGCGGGGAACGTGACTCGGTGGTGGCGTGGGCCCGCGGGTGGGGCCGGCTTGGGTTGGGACTCGGGAGGGGCAGCGCGTTGTCGGCGTCGGCGTGCGAGATGAGGACGTGGGGTAGGCGTAGGCTTGTAGTGCAGTAGTACTTCCATCCAGTACTACTAGGGACGAGGGGCAAGGAGGAGCTCCGCGCGGGATATGCCTCCATCGGATGCTTCTCTCGGCTTCTCGCCCCATAGGGCAACCCTTCCTCTCCTTTCTTTGGCTCGTGGTTTAATGACGGTACTGCCCCTGCTCCTGGGTGCGGGGCCCGCCCTGTTGAATAATCGGCTCCCCTAGTTTGACACGCCTCCGGGCAGCGCAAGGTGCGTGACTTGACCCCTGGTGGGGTCGGTTAGGTTCTGGACCCCGCAGGTCGGGGGCTCGCCGCTCGCGGCGGGTATCGTGTGCAAGTCTGCAAGTGCTGCATGTCCAGGCTTCCAGGCATATGCATGGGTGATTTCCGCGGGGTGGGTGGGGGAAGATGGACGGATGGGTCTGGGAAATTAGTCGGAGTTACGGCGCGGTTATTGCTCTGCCTACGAGACACGGGGAGATAGATAATAATAACGTGGACCGGACTCACAGGCTACGACGTCTGCGCAGGTGCTCCGGGTCTACAGATCGGTGTATGGAATCGTGATAAGGAGGAACGACGAGAGCAGGTAGCCGGTACGAGCAGTTTGGCACGCTATACCCGTGACCGTGAGGGGTGATGGGTGCGAGCAGGCACCGCCACCTAGCCGAGCTGTTGAACATGCAGCGTGGCCTACTGTAGATGCGGGTCTCGTGCGTTTATTAGGACCGGGCAGCCGAGCTCGGATCGGCCAAGGCAAGTGGACGGGTGCCAAGTCAAAAAAGTTGGCGCCGGGGACCAGGGGCGGAGCTCAGTGGAGGCCATACTGGGCTCCGCCCCCCCCCTCGCTGATTCAAGTTCTGCTTATAGATAAGCGTACTTAGCTGATTATTCTCATGTATAGTATAATTAAACTTATTACTTATGCTTACCGTTGCTTGAAATTTGATAATTGGCCCCCCCTTGAAATTGCTTCACGCTCCGCCAGTGCCGGGGACGCTGGTGGCAGCCGGGGCCACTGTCATTGACGTTAGCGAGGTGAGGCTACACGCCCACCCCACCAATCTCTGCGGCCTGCGAGACGAGACGGGCGGAGCCGTCCTCGGCGGATTTGCCGCTCCACCTTTCGCGGGAAATCGGCCCGCTAGGCCGCTAGTCGTTTTTGCGAAACAACTACAGCACTTCCCACCCTAAAAAAGATAGCACTTTCCTTGTGTTCTTATCGAAATTTTGTGCTTGCGCTATTGATAGGTGGGCCAACTGTGAACGACACGTCGTAATATCCGATATTGTAATTGATCATTTTTGTTCAAGGAGGAGCAACGAGTTACGAATAGTAATATAGTATCTTTTTACGTCTAGATTAATCTGAAGCGTCGATGATAATCGGACGGGCTGCGCAACTCGTAAGCCACGCGGCAGACCCGTCCGTCCTCCCGTTCCGCGGGGAGAGCCCAGTTGAGGCTGCCTATGACCGTGAACGAAAGAAATGGATGTCTGGCCCAGAGCCGCAGCCACGCCGCGAGGCCGCAGTTTGAGGAGGCGAGCAGATAGCGAGTAGATAGCGTGGCGCCAAACCAGTACCGTCCAACTGTTCAGTGGACAGGAGCCAAAGCCCCGTCTCCCATTAACCAGCCGCCTCATCTTCTCTTGCAACCTTTTTCGCCTCCGTGTGTGTACCTGCAGCGACCTTGATCGCACGCACGCACTCACAAGTCATCCACTCAGCTCGCCGCAGCAGCTGACTGACTCGCATGCTGCCCGGCCGCTTCTGCGGCTTGTGAAAACCCTTGGTGGTCGCGTGCTTTCGCGCCAGTTTCGCTCGCCATGGCGCCTCCTCATCCTCTGCGCACACTCAGGCTGAGCGCTCCCACTGGCCATGCGGCGTGCAGGTGCTCCGCCGCCCCGCTCTTCGGCAGGAGGCTGCCGGCCGTCGTCGCCTTCCCCCGCGCCGGCAGCGGCGGCACCGTCGCCTTGTGCTCGGCCGTGCAGGAGTCGTCCACCTCCACCACTGGTACCACCACCTCAATTTGTTTGATTCAAACCAACAATTAAACTGTTGGAATAAGTTCTCCCAACTGGCTGATCGGTACTATGATTGACGATGCCTATGCATTTTTTTTTGAAAAATTTGACGATGCCTATGCAGTCAGCAGTCTGGACTTTGAAGTGCTGACATCATTTTCTGCTACTTCCATTTCATGCAGTTAGCGAGAAGAAGGATGCTGAAAAGAAGGAAGCAGCGGCGAAGCCGGCCGCGGCTGCGAAGCCAAAGAAGGCCGCAGCGAAGCCGCTGCCGGAGATGATGCAGGAGGAGATCATCCCGCCGCTCAAGGACGCCCTGGAGGCTGAGGAAGACGTGTCGCAGGTCCAGCTTGCCTTTGAAAACAACACGGTAAGTAATGTTTGCTCGTTCAGAGTTGCGCGAACATAGTGCCCCGGCCCATTTTGTATTGCATCAGGACTACATAATGTCGCCGTTCACGTTCAGCTTACAATAATAGTCCAGATCAACACATGGGCTCAGCTATTACACATGACAGTTTTAGAGTTACAAAAAACCGGGGGCCTGTAATGTGGCATTGCTGTTAGACATTTGTACTAGCGTACACGATATGACGGATCAGCTTACTGAGCGTTCTTGTACCCATCACATAATTCACCATCAAGACGAGCAGCTGAATTTCAGTATTGAGCACGAACTTGTCTTGGATTAATTCCACACCATATCAAGAGTTGTGTCTGTCTCGAGCACTGTGATGCAGAAGGAAAAACTGATCAGTAGTATACTAGTATCGGCATAGGGTAACAATGATTAAATCGGGTGCATGCTCTAACATCACTGGATACTTCATGATGAACAGTTTCATCCAGTATGTAGGCACAGCCTGGCAAGCATACTCTTCTGCAAATTTCAGTTTAATGTGTTGATGGACATGCATCCTGTATGTAGCCACAAGACATCTGCGCAAGCATACTCTTCTGCCAAAAAGGCAAAAACAAAATGGATTTTATCAGCTTATATCAATCGCAAACCACTACTGTTATACACAATGCTAACATATCTGAGCTATTTTTCGGGATCGCAGCATGCAACTTGAGGTAGCTCCAACAAAATAGTTTCCAGATTTATAATTCTTCTAGTGCTGATGGATTGCAGTTGGAGGGTTCCTTCATAAAGGAAGACGTCCCTTACTATTTCTGGGCCTTCTTTCCAAAAGGAGACCTCACAGGTACATACTGTCTTATATTTGTGTCATTTCCTTCTTGAACATCGATGTGCAATGCTGTTTTCCTTGCTGAAAGTTCTGCTGACAGGAAAGATCATTCGTTATAATCATCAATGCACAACCAATATTTCAGTCCCTCAGGCCTCAGCTAACAAACATTACCAGGCGGTGTTCGCTTCCCTTCATATCCAAAACTTCCCCCAAACTTTCTCTCTCTAAACTTCACTATTCACTATCACATCAAATTTCTCTCCTAATGCATGGAGCATTAAATTTAGGTAAATAAAAAAACTAAGTACATGATTTTGATGTACACGACGAGACGAATCTTTTAAGTCTAGTTAGGTCATGGTAGGACAATGATTACCACAAACAAACGAAAAGTGCTACAGTGCGCTACAGTGTTCGATGTGACATTTTTACCCGAATTCACATTCCCTTTTGAGGGAAGTGAACACCGCCCATGATGACTCCGAGTACTTACATGTCATATCTGCTATGCGGCTTGTCCCTCGCAGGTCGAGTTTTTTTTATCTGCTATGCAACAGTATAGACTATGGCCCTGTTTAGTTCCAAAAAATAACTCCCAGATACACTATGCAAAAAGAAGATTCTCCATCACATCAAAATGTCATAACATGCATGGAGTATTAAATGTAGATGATATCAAAAACTAATTGCACGGTTTTGTTGTACTCTACGAGACGAACATTTTGAACCTAATTAATCAATTTTTGGATAATTTTTTACAAATACAAACGAAATGCTACAGTAGCGCAATGATTACGAAGTGACATCTTACTCCCAAATTCATCCTCCCAATTCTAACATCTAAACACCACGTATATATATATATATATTTTTAACAACATTACGATGGAGCATAAGCTGCAGTATGTTTTTTTTATGAGAAAAGGCAACAAGTGCTCTGCCTTCTTACTAAATAATGTACGGTGTACCTAGATGAGAACTGTCAGTTCTGTCTCCATTTACTTTGCAGTACGATAGCACATAACCTGCATCGCAATGCATGAGAATTATCAGTTCTGTCTGCATCTGCTTTGCAGTATGATAGCACATAACCTGCACGGCAATGCCGTTAATAATGTTAGAAACCAGTGTACTAAATCGATAAGAGGCACATACTAATATCCTAACGAAATATGCAGGACCGAAGGGCTTTGCGCTATCTTCCTACAGCAACGAAGTCAGCACCATAGAGCCATTCTTAATCGACGAGAAGAGGATAACCTCCAAGTACGTGGTGTTCTGGGTTTACAAGAGGCTGGCCGGGCAAGGCATCCTTCCAGTCTGGAAGGAAGAGGAGGGGGAGGAAGAGGACGCAAAGTAGTGAGTGATCTCTCTCATGCAGGCACATACGCACAGGCGCGGTGCACAAACACAGTGAAATAATGTCTGAAAGTGTAAAATGTAAAGTTCATCTGCTAATATACCGATAATTTTAACGGTTCAATTTGAGCGGCTAAAATCTACAGTCAATTTTTCTTTGGATGTCAATTAGTCATGTAATAATATCAGAAGATGTCCACATCGTTCTGAACTTACAATGGCACCAGCTGCATAGGCCATGCATATTGCAGATGCAGAAAGGACATCAAATTTGCCCAGGACTGAAATCCTCAAAAAAAGAAAAAAAAAGTCGGACTGGTTGTGTTAGTAATCTGGCCAGGCCTTTGAGGGCCGGGCCGGCTCGGTTTCGCTTGATTCGTTTTCTCGTGACCAGCAGCGAATACGAACGAAAAACGTATCATTTTCGTCGACAAGAGAATAGTCAATGGATCACGACGGGTGCTATCTGAAAGCTATGGATTCTGAAGATTATTATCGCGAGTCCTACCTGACGCCATTATCCTCCGAGACGTCCTCGTGCTCAATCTTGATACGATAGAACCGCTGAACAAATTATTGCTATCCATGACCATCTACTGCAACTTTCGATATATTTTTTTTTTTGCCTCAACGTGTGATAAAGTTAATTTTTAACTAAAAACAATTAAAACTATTCCAAACAATGATGCTTCAGCTTCGTGATTAGGTGTTAGCAAAAGTGCAGATCTCATTTTTTGCATCTCTGCTCGATGTGCTAAAATTTCTACCACAAAAATCCTTGAACGAAACAAGAAAGATCAAGATCTTTTTCTCTTTTGTTTTTGTCGTTTATCTTTCTCCAATCGACATGGTGACTCTTGACACTGTCGACGCTAACTGCGCTTAAAAACTGATGATGAAGCACTGAACGCACGCCCGCACACTGCAGTTAGCCTGTGGAGTTAGCCCGTATCGCCACCAATCGCCATGCTCGCCTACCTCCTCCACGCCCCAGCCGCCGCCGTCGTCGCCGCGTCGCCCAGCGCCTTCACCCTCCGCTCGCTCCCGCCGGCGAAGACCCCGTTCCTGCCCTCCCTCCCGCGCCCGGCCTCGCCGAGGCGCGCCGCCGCGTCCGCCTTCTCCCCCGCCGCCGCGGCCGCCCCCATCGCGGCGTCGCTGCTCGAGGGCCCCGTGCTGGTCTGGGCCGGGCGGCTCTGCCTCTACTACGCGCTCCTCCACGCCGGGCTCGCCGGCTCCCCGCGCAACCCCTTCCTCTCCCACGGTAATCGCACCGCGGGTTTCGATTCGACGATTCGTGATGTTTGGTTCGGGAATGGGGAGGGGGGCTGATGATTTTTTGATGTTCGGGTGGTGCGCAGAGATCGGCGACGACGGCGCCGGCGACAGCGACCTAGGGTTCTCCAAGTGGGCCGAGAAGCTCCGTGGCGGCGCCTCAGGTTTCGTGCAGTTTTCAAATTTGTTTATGCTCGATTGTAATTGTTTATTATGCATCTCCCGGGGTCATCGTTGATGCTCTGTTAAGTGGAAGTAGATACTCTGAAAGAATCATACGTTCTGCATCTGCAAAGGAGATTTCCGATGGGAAAATGTGTTCTTATTTTTCAGAATCTGATTCTACTGGCTAGGCTGGACATAGTGCATGGTGCAGGTAGTTCAATGTCTTGGGAGGAATTTGTCAGTTATGGGGTCAAAAGGTTTGAGGCACATTTCTGTTTGTCAGGGTGGTTATCTCAAAGTGTAAAGGGAGGTTAACTTGGATATGATAGAAAGAGGTGTCAACATGAGTACATGACATTGCCATGCTGTCATGGGGTCATGCACTGGGTTGATACTTGTCAGTATTGATGTGAGAATCTGCTTGTTGACATGCTTGGGGTTTGAGGGTACAGCACTCAAGATGCTTTAAATGGAGGGTGTGGGTTCTGTAGGTTTACAATTTGGTTGTGTGGGTTTGTTTGGGTATGTTTGAGCGGGTCTGTTAAATCTTACAATTTGGTTGGCTTTCTTAGTCAGTTGTCACCCTAAAAAATAAAAGAGCATCACTACAAAGTCTGCATTTGCTTGCAAGGAAGGATAGACTAAAAGATATTCTTTCTTGTCAAAGAGGAGTCCTTTTATAACCTATGTAAATGTCAGTGCTGGCATTTTGTAGAAGTACACTGGTGTTGAAGTGTGTTCTTATCCCTATTTTGACTTCTTGGTTTTGTATTTCTTTAAATTCAAAATTGTTTTCCATGTAAAATTGCAAATAGGACAAAATTTTCTCTCTTTTATATAATAGTGATTAGTAACCTTTCAATCAGTATTTGTTTTGCTCTTTATATGTTTTTACTTTTTAGATTCAATGTAAGGAAAGCATGAACATAAACCAGTGATATGACCGGAGTGGTTCACGTCAGTGGGAACCATCATGATCATGATAATCACTTGAAATTCTTTGTTCCGGAATTGTATAATGTAGATTCTTAGAGTTCTAGAATTGCAGATTTGTATTGTTGTGTCTTTACAAGTGATCCATAGAAATTTCCAGACATATACTTCATTACCTTGTTGTGTAATGGAGGAGAAGGTGACTAATTTAGATTGTTTCTTGTTAATCAGGTGAAAAAGATGCTCAGGATAAGAGGAAGCTGACCAGCAAATGGAGGCCAACGACTAAAGGCACACTGAAGAGAACCCATCGAGTTCGATCAACAGATGAAGGAAGGCGGATCCTGAAAGAGATTGCTTCAGTTCTGTCCCAAGATGATCATTTTGTGGATGCTTCATCTCACAAGGTAAAATAGTCTCAGTACAGAGCACGTGCTCTCATCTGCACTTTTATACATCATTTTGGAATACAGACTCACCTGTCAAAAGAGAGGTGTTGGCATGTTTCTTTTGTGCCTGTTTTGTTGCTCTTGAGTTGATGCTCTAACTGTTTATATTACCAACCAGGGTTGTCAAATAAGGAGGGAAAGTGCTCATGGTGAGAGTGTGTGCTGCTACAACGTGAGAGCTTTGTTCGATGAGCTTCCCACTCCTCACCTGGTTTTGGAGATTACACCATTTCCTGCTGGACATCTTACTGATAATGACTACCGCAAGGCTGAGAGGCTTGAGATGGTGTTAAGGTTGAGCGCTTCCATTTAAACTAAGGGCCTGATTTTCCATTTCCCCTAATACTTTCTTTGCCCAAGTTGTAAATTGTTTACCATTGGGCCTGTAAATTGATGCGGTTGGCTAAGAACTACTTGTAAAACCCTGACTGAGTTCTGCTCAGCTTTTCTATTAATTTGAGCTCAAGAACGCATTCTATATTTGGTAGTCTCCTTTTGCTAAGTAACAGTATATGCAAGCAATCGTGTGCTGTATCAAGATTGTCTAGATTCAGTCCTAATATTTTGTACCACATGCTCGAGATTACCTTTTCTATGTAAAATACTGGAAAAAAAAACGATAACAGCCAGGGCAGATGAGTACTAGAAATCAGAACTTGCAAATTGCCTAGCAGACACAAAAGGCAACATCCTGCTGAACAAGTTTCGAGGTCTACACCTCTCAACCCAAGACGATGTATGGATTTCATCTCCAGAAACGAACTCATAACCGCAGTTCTTTTAGCCACGGCAAGCTTAGGACTTGCATAAATGTATTGGCGTTTGGTTATTCTGAGACTCTACATGTCCATTACATATTCATGATTCCAAAAGCCAAGGATGAGTTGCCCGCCCATAGGCAGGGTGCTGGCGATGCCCACCACACTTCTCTTCATCTAACCAGCTTTGCGCTGCCGCTGCCTCCACCTTGTTCGCTGAAGTTCAAGGCGGGGCGGAAGCCAACTGAGGGAAAGCAGGTTCGGTCCTGGTTGGCCCTTGAAGCACTTGCAGTGTCGGAAGAAGCAAGTGTTGGAGGTGTGGGGGTGGGGTCACTCTGGGAGCTCATGTTGTTACCAATGACCTTTGAGCTGTTCGAATCACCTGATGCCTGATGCTGCTGGTTCTGCTCCTCGAGCTGCTTTGTGTTGAGGAACCGCCCTCCTGATCCACGAGCTCGCTTCATGGCGTGGCGGTGCCGAGACTCATGAAGGTATGGCTGAGAAGAAAAGAATTCTTGTAATGTGTATTTGCCAGGTAAACTACAGAGCTGTAAGTATCAGATCTATTGGCTGTACAAATGAAAATGCAAAAGGACTGATTCATGCAACTCTCAAACCATAAAGGAACAGGCTAAAAGGCATGCAGAAGCCTAAGAAATGCTTCACGTTAGCTAGTTTGGGAAAAAAATAGTACGCATCTATCTGACTCTTACAAAGATGTTTGGTGACACAAATCCTAAAAAACAATTTACTTCAAAACGTTAAGCAAACGGAAAACCTAGTCCAATCAAAGCTATGCATGCAGCAAATGCTGAAGAACAATCAAAACTCAAAAGCGATCGCGTGCCTGCCTTCTGACAAAATTACTGGGTATTACCTTCCGACCTTTCACCAGCTTATTCTGGGCCTCCATTTTAGCACGTGTCTGTCTCCTCCTGAGGATTGCATGGTATTGCTTTGCATTAACATATATTGGCTCTTCTGCTGCAGGTTCAACAGGCAAAACAACCGGAGCATCTGCTGCATGATTTTGCTGGGGATGGACCTAGATGCATTGTACATAAATGACAATATTAAAGAAAGGTCATTAGTTTTGACAATAAAACAGTTTCTTGATTGGAGCCTATGCCAATTTGTTCTCAAGAATGACAGCTAGCATACCCTAGCCAAAGATGTGGCAGGTTGCATGGTTTTACTTTTGCATTCCTTCAGGTCCTTTTATCATAAATAACTTCCATCAAGTTCCATGCAACTTGAATTACAACAATCACTGTTCCAAAAATGCCACAGCAATTGTTTGTGCATTCCTGAGCTTTATGTAAAAGCACTTTATTTTGCCATTTCTATTGCTTTGGAATAATAAATGAATTAAGCAATAAGGAAACAGAAAGAATGTCTTCAGCAAGTCTTTGTGACTACTAACATGCAAGGATGAACGAGTTCTCTCTCTCTCTCTCTCTCTCTCTCTCTGAAACTAAAAAAAAACTGCAAACGAATCATAGAGAAATTATTATATGATCTTATTAACCACTAACTGTATAGTATTTATTTACAGAATGTGGTCATAAACTGAAAAGTAAGAGTGGGCTTACAATGGCATGTGGAGGATATCCTGTCATGACCCCACCATAATAAGCACCAGCAGTGTAAGGAATACAGGCCTGGAAAATGATGTAGGAAGTTTAACTCAAACCAGTGCACAGAATTTAACAAAGCAGCAATTATCATGTCATAAGGAACTTACAAAAGATGAATTGCAGTCTAGTTTTGGGGGCGAAAAGGCAGATCCTTGCTTCCCCATGGACAATACTGAGTTCACTGTGTCCTGATTATGCTTCCCATGACCTTCATCATTGTCTGAAGACAAAAATAAACTAACTGTCATGACGATTTAGTGTATTTATGAGGTTTGGGCATGGGAATATTGTCTCGGAGACAGGTCAGTAACAGAGCGATAGATCGATCAAAACTAAGATTTCAAGATATTACTCAAAGCATGAGTTTGTTTGGGCAAAGCTGGTAACAGAAGCAAAGGAAAATTTAAAAAACACACAGGAACATCTACCACAGAAGTGGCTAAATTTTGATACAGCCAATTCTAATTTGAGTCCCTATACAGATTATCTCACAAGAACTCAAGGAGCACTTACAAGAGTCTGAAAATGACTGTGCAGCACTGCATGAACTCTTAATAAAACTTATGACTCCCATGAGATACTGGAACTATAGCATAACTGAACATGTAAAATCTAATACTCATCAATGCATACTCCATAACATCTCATGTGAAACACATTTCGAAACAAGCTATAATCCAATGGTGTACACAAAGATGCAAAAAGAATGATAACTGACGATGTGGTAAGAATTACCAGATTGAGTTGAGGTGTGTTCATTTAGACTGCTCTCACTCACTGCCGATGCTTCTTGGTGAGACTGAACAGACTCTGATGATGAGTCCACGCCATGGATTTTATTACCTAAATCCTTCATATCATTGCCATTTCCTGACAAGAAGCCCTGCACATGTAGTCTAGCTGATAAGCTTATTATCCATGGTATGACAAGCAGGCAACACCCCGGGTTTCCAACACAAAAACTTACATGGTTGGACTTAGACATCGGATGAACTGGATGATCCTCTGCTCCCCGCAAAAGCACAGGCATTACAAGATGGTATCACTTAGCACCATGCTTCAGAGAAATTTGATGAATGACACCTGAATTAGTATTCAGGGCAAGTTGCTATCATATTGACAATAACATGCTAAATACATGGGTAATAAACGGCAACTTCCTCTTACTTAGATTGGTAATGATTCAGTGAAATTTGTTTATGCATAATGACTACAAGTGCTATAGATGATAGATACAACAAAAAACAATCAGACAAGCATATCAGTAAATAATAGAGAATAACAGAACAATAGGGAATAGAAAGAGAACCATCCCCCCAAAAAAGAAACAGCATCTGCCACAAGGTAGTAAGATCATAATTCTGATACTAACTGCTCCAGGGAACAAGATGAAATGTGCAGTATAGCTATAAATAGGAACATATGCCAAACTGTTATCTACCCCTTTCAATGCCTAAGAAGCATCCCCCTAGGGCTAGTACTCTATGCAATATGTTCAACTGGCAACTACTACAGCACCCCGTTTTCAATAAAATTAATGAAGAGCTGATTGGAGGTGGCATGCCTGTTGTATACAGCAATATGTCTCATCAAGCAAGGCAATGTGCCCCCTAGCCAGCCTCCTTTAACTTGCTTCATGCTAACTCTTGATTCCTGAGATATTCAACCTTGAACTAAGTCTACCCTTTCCCCCCGAGAGTTGGGCTATGCACCCTCTCCTATTCCTATATCAATCTCAGATTTACATCCCACTGTAGTCAAGGCTCCAGGTGGTATCTGCTTTCAGTGGACTATCATGAACCAGTCTTTTTTTTCATCCCATACGTTTCAACCCTGAAGAATTCTCTCTGCAACCTTTGTTTTACAACGGAAGGATCAGTTGTTTATCATCAATTTTGTGCTGGTCAGGTTTGATTGGGTCTTTATAGGAAAGATACTACAGGAAGCATTTAGCTTCTACCAACAAGTTCAGACATTGACAAACCTGATTCATCACTCCCCTCAAGTTCTAACATGCATTTCGTACCTTAGGCCGATTCTATCGAACGACTAATTCAATCGGAATCCCCAGAAATCGCCACAATTCGGGAAAAAAAATATATCTTCAAGCCACATATATCCTACAAAAGGATTGCAGATTTCCATCTACCCCGCAGCCCAAAACACCAACACGCCACCCCACGCAATCCGCAATACAGAGGTCAGCCCATAGAAGATGTGCTCAGATTCTAGCAGGAACGCATCGCGTAATGCGGGCCAAACTAAAACTAAAGCTTATCCCAAGCAAGCACTGTGAAGAACAAAAATATTCGACGCCTGCCAAAAATCCTAACTTCACGAATTTCCAAGACGCAAACCAAGCAAACTAAAGGGGAAAACATTAGGGGTGACAAGATTGAAGGAAAAATGAATCAAATCAACCGCAGAGCAAGACTGAGGCATAGCAACACAGCAGAGCACGATGCCACTCCGCGAACGGAGAGCAGAGCAGCCATCCAATCCGTAGCAACAGTGAACTCAAGAACAGAATTAACCAATTGAGGATTCCTTAGAGGGATCAGGAAGACAGTACCTCTCTCTACTCGTCTCCCCTTCGCGTTTCTCTCTCTACCTCTCCTCCGGTCCCTTGAGCCGTAGAGAGAGAAATACGTCGAAGCAACTGAGAATACGGGGCACGACGAGGCCGCTCCTGCTGCCAAATATATGCGCCTACGGTGCAGCCCCTTTCTGTCTTTTTCTGGGTTTGTTATTCTTTCGGCGCAATAAACAAAAGGAAAATGTTTCGTCTCCTCTACACTGCTCGGTGCTCACACGTCACCCGCCTTGAATATTGGTAGGTGCACCAAGAATTGGGTACATGATAATGGTCATTGCTCTGTATTTCCTATGTATTTGCATCGGTTCTTACCCTGTTTTATATTCCTACTAGTGTAGTTCAATGAAATAATTTGATCTAAATTTGGAGAAGTACAATTATTCCACAAATCTAGAACATTTGTGGAGCTTCTTCTTTTGAGTGTTCATGCAAATCAATGGTGGATTTGGATATAATATCAGAGGAGTTCAAGCTAAGAGCCACATCCATAAACCCACATAGATTATTATATTTATAAGCAAATAAGAAGTTGATTTCCTAAAATCTTTCGCTCCAAGGGGCCCATGACCATCTTTGGCTACACTGGAATTCTGCCTCCGCTACAGACGGTACCTAGATATTTCTCTTTTTTCACGATGAAGGTGCAAAGTATGTATTAAGAGTTACTATATGAAATATCATGTTTCAGTTATCATACAAAATAATTATGTGTTATTAAATCCTAACTATTTTTGTATTGTATGATTAGAAAAGGCTATGAAAAGATCTTTTCTGGAAATTATATTGTATCTTAACCACAAGTAGCAGAAACGAAAAAATACTAGCTAAAATTAAAGCGCCATTATTCATATTAGAATATGCAATTTATATTATGTTGAGTATTTTGCACTAAATTTGTATATTTAATATTTTTTATTTTTATGTTACCTTTTAACCTATCGATGCATTGAAAATCAATAAAGATTTTATTACTATTGGAAGTAATGGTTCTATTGAATATATTTTGTGCGAGTAACATTTCTTGAATATTTTTAATAAAAACCGACAATAAAATGGATGTAAGCTACTAGTGATGGATTACCCATAATATAGCATTGCTATTAAAACTATGAAAGATCGGCTTATAAAAAGTGCTCGATTGAGACTTCTCTTTTTCACATGAAGGTGCAAATAATGTATTTAGAGTTACTATATGAAATATACCGTTTTAATTATCATACAAAATAATTACACATTAATTAATTATGTAAAGTATTTTTAGAAAAGGTGATGCTAAAAAAAATTTCTTGGAAATTGTACTGTATCTTACACCACAAGTAGTAAGATGAAAAAAATACTAGCTAAAATTGACATTATTCGTATTAGAACATGCAACTTATATTATGATGAGTATTGTGCACTAAATTTGTATATTAAATATTTTTTATTATTTTTGTGTGACCTTATAAACTATTGACACATTGAAAATAGAAGATTTTACTATTATTAGAAATAATAGTTTTATTGTATATATTTTGGGCAAGTAATATTTCTTGACTATTTTTACAAAAAAGTGACAATAAAATAGATATTAGCTACTAATGATGGACTCCTCAACATGTAGCACTATTATTAAAACTATGAGGGGTCAACTTATAATAAATGGTAAACTGCTCATATATGGGTAGTTTTGCATGACGAGATAAAGTGCTCCAGTTAGGAGCATGTGTGTGCCTCTGTCAGTGCTGCATTTGTGTTAGTCTAGAATAACTCATCGTCTTTGAAAGTTGAAACCAACTCCTTTGTCATGGCTATTGCCAGCTTCGATGTCTTATGCCACAACTACATCAATAGTTGGACCAATGAGCGTGAGTTATGGGTGACGATTGACATGTACAAGATGGGCTTTGCAGCCTACGTGCGATTGGACTGATTGCACTAGTCAACAACTTTAGCTGAGCGACAACAATGTTAGGTCTAGGTGACGCCATTCATCGGTTTCTTTGTGCGTGTTGACCGACAGTCATGACTCTCACGTGTATGATGGAGATAGACACCGAATCGCTTCACGCCAAGTGCTAATTAGGTTCATTCAACGTGAGTGGAGGAGCTTTGTAAAAACAACACAAAGACCGTAAAATCATTCCTGAGAAATAGCACGATGTCAACAAGAAACATAAACACCAGTGAGGGAGTTAGCAAAAAAGAGCCCGCTAAAGAGATCTTGATAGCACAAATGTGAAATGTTTTCTTTTTCCAACACTCAAGGTCATATGTGAAGTTAATAGTATTTTTGAATAATTATGTGTTACTAAATCCTAACTAATTTTATATTGTATGAATAGAAAAGGCTATGAAAAGATCTTTGGTGGAAACTATATTGTATCTTAAACCACAAATACCATAGACGGAAAAATACTAGCTAAAACTAAAGCGCCATTATTCAAAACATGCAATTTATATTATGTTGAGTATTTTGCACTAAATTTGCATATTCAATATTTTTATGCTAACTTTTAACCTATTGATGCATTGACAGTGAAAGATTTTATTATTATTGGAAGTAACGGTTTTATTGAATATATTTTGGGCGAGTAACATTTCTTGACTATTTTTAATAAAAACTGACAATAAAATGGATGTAAGTACTTGTGATGGATTCCCCATAAGATAGCACTACTACTAAAACTATGAAAGGTTGGCTTATAATAAATGCTCAATTGCTCATATGTGTAGTTTTGCATGACGAAATAAAGCGCTCTATTTAGAAGTACATGTGCGTGCCTCTCTCAGCACTACGATCCTGTTAGTCTAGAATAACTCGTCATCTTTAAAAGTTGAAACCAACTCCGTTGTCGGGACTATCGTCAGGTTCGATGTCTTATGCCACAGCTACATCAATAGTTGGACCAATGAGCATGAGTTATGGGTGACGAGGACAAGGTGAGCTCCACAAACTGCATACGATTGGACTGATTGTGTTGGTCAACAAATTTTGCTGAGCAACAACAATGTTAGGTCTAGGTGACGCCATTCGTCGGTTTCTTTGTGCGTGTTGACCTCCCTATCAACAGCAGTCATGACTCTCATGCGTATGGTGGAGATAGACTCCATATCGCTTCACGCCAAGTGCTATTTAGGTGCATTCAATCTAAGTGGAGAAACTTTTGAAGACAACATAAAGACCGTAAAATCATTCCTTGGGCTATAGTGAGCTATAGGATTTTGAATGCGAAATGTTTTGCTTTTCTAACACTCAAGGTCATATGTGAAACGGCTAGTATTTTGAATAGTGAGCTATAGGATTTTGCATCAACCTTCTTTTTTCTAACATGCAGAGCCATTGTTGCCTTATACAATCCTCTTTCTTCAAAGGAGTTGAAATTACATTGACATTGAGAAAATACATTTACATTTTACATAAAATACTTGAAAAATTAAAGAAATTACAATGTAACTAGGTTGTCTTTCAACTTTGACTTCATTCATCATCATGCACAGGAGCAACAATTTAGGATATATTTTGGAGCTCAGATATAGAGAGTAACAAAGCATCTCAAACAGGAAAATATATTGGGCTTTGCACTCTTCCAGGTAGGATGGTGTGTGGACCTAGGAATTTTATGGGCTATCTGAGACAGTGGACTTTAGAACTAAATATTTTGTTGATTAATATCCATGCGGTTCGGTTTGTATCATGCTGCCATCACCTCGATGTGCTGGGAGGCCAGATGTCAAGGTGGCGGTGATGAGTCACTTGCCGTTCTTTCTCTGATCGCCATGTATATACGTTGCTTATATAGATCACGTATATCTCCATATAGTAGCGCTTGTGTCATGCGGCAGATACAGGCATACAGCGCATATGCAATTGCCGAAAGAGAGTTGTTCGGTGCAAAATTACGAGCACGTCTCTTACCCCAAAAAAGTACAAAGTATAGCCAGCGCAGGCGTATATTTGCCTGTATGTGTGCCAGCTTAGAAATGACTCATTTATGACGAGCGTCATCAAGCCGTTGGTCAGTATAGTCTGGTGCATAGTGTTCCGGCTGTATGACACGAGGTATCCGTCTTCATGTCAAACAAAAAAAAAAGTATCCGTCTTGCTGCCTCGTCGAGCACTGCATGGGCGCATGGCAATGGACAAGCGGTCCTCCTACTCGGTTTAAATATTGTGTGATGCCTCCATTTTTGCAAACACTTTTCTAACTACCACTGGTTACGCCAAAAGAAGTCTTAACATAGTACTAGTGGTATAGTGCCAATGAAAAGGTAGATCGTAAGTACGTACAGTACTACTATATTCTACGTAGTGTACTTGGTTAACGATCTCATTCTCATCGGCCGTTGCTAATTGCTTCGTAGGCCGGTCAATATACTAGTAAATGCCTATGGCAGGTGGGCCCTACTGACCTGCGCCAACTGGCGCTCGAACCAGACCAACCAGACCACCCCCAGCCTGCCATCAGGCCGGACCCGAACCCGGGCCCAGTGACGCGCCTCCCTCACGGCCCGCGCCGTCGCGCTCCACCAGTCGCCACCACCGGAGAGGAGGCGCCTGTTCCCCCGGCGGCGAAGCGACGGCGGCGGCGGCGGCGGGAGAAGGGGGAGATATGGCGGGGTGGCTGAAGGCCAGCGCCTACGGCGCGGGGGGCGTAGCGGTGGCCGGCCTGGCGGCGCTGGTGGCGCTGCAGGAGCGCCTCGTCTACGTGCCCGTGCTCCCGGGCCTGCCGCGCGCGTACCCCATCACGCCCGAGCGCCTCCGCCTCTCCTACGAGGACGTCTGGCTCCGCGCCGTCGACGGCGTGCGGCTCCACTCCTGGTTCATCCGCCACTCCCCCACCTGCCGAGGTGAGCCCGAGCCTCCTAGTCCCCAATCCCCCCTCCCTCTCTCTTTGCTTGCCTTTTCCTTCCTTCCCCCGCAGGCTGTGGCTGCCGCTGGGCAAGTTTGGTAGACTGTATCTGATTGGCTGAGGGGCGTTGGCTGGTGGATCTCTTCGTGGTTCGGTTTGAGGACTCCATTTTGATCCGAATGCCCGGATAGATGTAGTGCCGTCACAGTAGCTTCAGCTCGTAGATTCCTTGATAGGATTTTGGGCTCGTCTATTTTGGTAGTGTTTGGATTATTCACCAAGGACGCTAGAATATTTGCCAGCGATTTTAGCTACTTTTGTGGATCTGTTGCTGATCGATCTCTAGGGTTTCTAGGGTATGACGTACAATTTTCCGTAGTGGAGCATTTGTATTTTTCATTGTAGTGTACGGGGATAGTTGCTTCTAGTGTTTGGGACATGTAGGGTGATCTCATAGAAGTTACTTGGTGGTGTATGTGGTTCTCTGATTTGCTATTAGTTGAATGCCATGTAAAGTGCACTTAGTATGGAAGGTTTTTTCATGCTTAGATTTGGTGTATTATTTTTTTTCTTGACTCTGTATGGTTATTGACAGATCAAACTGCATTATGCCACAAGTTTTTTGTTGTTGGTTCCATATGGGTTGCTTTAGAAATTATAACCAGTAGGCTTTTCGGCCATGTTTTCATATGCACATGCTTGATTACTGAAAGAATTCATGTTAACAGAGAGGGTTGGAAGGAGGCAGAGGCATTATATATTTAGTTTGCATTAGTGTTTTTTTCATTGGCAAAAGTGGCCAGCTGCACTTATAATTCCATAATACATTTACTGGTCAACATCCTTGCTTTTGTTCCATGAAAAGTGGGCCACTACTGAACTTAGCTCCTCCTGCTCAACTCAGTTGTTCACTCCTTGGCCCCTTACCATCTAGCGGGCAGTCTGGACAACTAGCTGCAAGTTAAAGCATGGACGCATAACTGATATGCAATGATTCAAGCGAGAATGGTCATTGTAATAAAGTGTGCAAAGGGCCATAGAACCTGGCTATTTAGTTGCACGCTTGTCATCTTGCTAGTCGTATATACTAAATGATTTTGTATATAAGTGTCCACCATGAACTGATTTTGTCCATATACTAAATGAGTTGCATGACTCTTGTATGCCTTTTGAATGAATGCATCATTGCATCGTCTGCTAATTTTTGAGATACCACATTAGGTTAGCATGATCTAGCAAAAGGAGTTACAATTTTGATAGTATTTGTAATTAGGTATTCGTGATGCTTAATTATATCAGAAAGAAGGGTTTTAGGAGAGAATTTGATGATGGCCTGCTCTAGTGTTTCGTGATCCTACCCATTTCCTAAGTCACTATGACATGATCATGAGCTTAGCCACTTTTTGTTCCATCTTCTTCACTCCTTATATGTCTATTTTGCTAATTCTTTCATGGCATGTTTTTCTGATGCAGGTCCAACCATCCTGTTCTTCCAAGAAAATGCTGGCAGTATCCTTTTCTTTTTGTTCTTATGGAAATAGAAAGCATACCTCATATGATGGCTAAAATTTTAATTATTTTGTCGTTATCTTATTTCGTTAAAATCCTTTACTATGTATAGACATTGCTCACCGTTTGGAATTTGTTCGTCTAATGATGCAGCGGCTGCAGTGCAATGTCTTTATGCTTTCTTATAGAGGGTATGGTTATAATTCTGTTAGATTTGTACCATTTTTCAAACTCATAGGTCAAGATTTTGTGGATTCAAACATTACCAATTTCTTCATTCTTTGTCATCTAAAGTTGAATATGTTTGTAGGTATGGTGAGAGTGATGGTTATCCTTCTCAAAAAGGGATCACATATGATGCACAGGTTTGCCGGTTCCTTATGTTTTACATCACTGGCTCTATCTTTTCTCAATTTTTACCGAGATCTTATGTACTAGGCTGCACTTGATCATCTAGCTCAGAGGAAGGACATTGACACATCCAGAATAGTTATCTTTGGAAGATCTTTAGGAGGCGCTGTGGGCGCAGTTCTTGCAAAAAACAATTCTGACAAGGTAATATCAAAATATGTAATTCATATCGCTGCAGGAAAGTGAGAAATAGGCTCTGTTCTCTATGCTATTAGATTAGCGACATTAGTATCCCCACCTGCACTTTATTGTAATCTTAGTAAATTTTGTGAAGCAACACGAAAATGTCCACATATTAAGCTTGCATGCTTCCTGCAATCATGATGTGGAAGATCCTTTCTAAGATTATCCTACCGAATGTCAAAGTAAAATATAGACAAGTTCGCATCTGTTTGATGATTAATGGAGTTGGAGCATGGAGCAAACTGATCCCCACTCCCACCACAGGAACAAACCCACACACCACAGGAACAAACCCACAAAGGGGCAAGAGCACTTGAATGTTGAAACCACAGGCGGGGTATTGAAGCCTGCTTGAAATAGGTAGCCTTTGGAGAGTGTTGATGTTTTGGGTGTGGCAGCCTGGATGGCCACAATTAGTTAGATGGATTATCCCTAAGGATTAGATAAGTTTGTTAGGAGAATATAAACATAGGAATGGCAGATATTTGTAATCAAGCAATGAAGAAAGAAGAAATTAATCCCAAGTCCCCCAATAGTCTAGTCTCCCTCTAAGCTGTCTCGACCCGGCTATCCTGGCGGTGTTTACCCTTAATGAACTACGGTTCATAAACAGTTGAGCCTTTTTTTTGTAGAGAGATGAAGTATTCTGGAAAATCAATCCTTTTGTAAGCTCATGGCATATCTGAAATCAAACATAACTTAAGGTTTGGTGTGAGTGTAGAGCATTGGGGGTAAAGAAATCACCAAATTGGACATAGATTATTTTCCCCTTCCATCTGCATTGGCTGCTATCATGTAACTTTGGTCCATCTTTCACCTATCTGTTAATAGTATATTCCTGAACTAAGTCATGATTACTTTGTCAAGAATCCATATTATAGTGCAACATTTGCTTATATTTTCAGTTATGCTTCAAAATCATGCAAACACATTATATGAATTGTTCCATGCTGCAGGTGGCTGCTCTAATACTGGAAAATACATTTACATCTATATTGGATATGGCTGGTATCATGCTTCCCTTCTTAAGATGGTTCATAGGTGGTAGCTCATCTAAAGGTCCAAAACTTCTGAATTATGTTGTTCGCTCTCCATGGAGTACACTCGATGTTGTTGGAGAGGTGAGCTTTTGATGGTTTAAATTGACTTCCTGATCTATGTTCTGTGCTTCGGTTACCAGTTTATCACTTTCTTAATGTTTTAATTTCATGACTTTGGACACCATGTTTTAATGTGTAGTTTTCATACTGAAAGGACCTTGATGTCAAGGGGGGGGGGGGGGGGGGGGTGAATAGGTGAATCTGCAAATTACAAACTTTTTCACACAGTTAGTACAGAAACCGGTCATACCGGTTTCTAAAACCGGTCAGACCGCTTTCTTGAAAGCGGTCAGACCGCTTTGCCAAAGCGGTCAGACCGGTTTTCCACAGAGAAAACCAACTATGTAAATTCACCCCCTCTACAAGTTCTAGCACAAACCAAACTTGGTGATGGGCTCCTGTAGATGATAACTAGCAGGTTCACTTGGTCCCTGCACACAAGTAGAGCACAACCAAGTAGAACGATGCGGAAGCGAATATAAATGCTAGAATTGAGCTTGTGAAGTAAAACAAGAGACAAGGATTTGTTTTCCCGAAGTTCGGAGTTCACCGCTGCCACCAAGGCTGTCACAAAGACACGATGAATCCTAGTCTCCGTTGAGGGCCTACGAAAGGCGGGCTTATCTACTCCAAGCCACTTTCCTCGGGTTCCACTAACTTTTGACCCTTTTCCACGAAGGAGGCAAGGCCAGCCCTTACAACCAATCCGTGGCTTATCACACTCACGGTAGCTCACCGGCGACACCTAGCCGTCTAGGAGGATCACCTCCAAGAGTAACAAATGTTTCAATTGGTTGCTAGATTCCACCGGAAGTGCTCAAGGCTATGGATATGCTCTCACTGTTGCAATTAGCTCTCTCTTGCTATTTAGCTCATACACAAAGCATCCCTCAACCCAAATCCAAAGATATGAACTAAATCAATCAACTCTCACAAAGAGAGGTTTGGGGAGAGCTTGGGAAAGCTTGGGACGTGCCACAAAGGCAATGGAACCAGCCGCCCTCAAAGGAGAGGGCCAAGGGGTATAAATACCCCAATCCCAAAAACTAGCCGTTATAGCCGTTGGAAACCGGTCAGACCGGTTTTCAAACCAAAGTAGCCGTTACACCTGTCAGAGCCCCAAACCGGTCAGACCGGTTTCCCAAACCGGTCGGTTTGGGTCGACTCAGCACACTTGAGTCCCAAAGACTCCACTCTCAAGGCTATCTCACATGGGTTGATCTATGAGCACTTTTGGTGTTGTCAAACAACTAATGTTGCATCTCTCTTGATAGTACGACATTCCTAAACTCAAGATTAAAACAATAAAAGAAATCTTCCACTTGAGCTTTTATGTCTTGATTGTTGCCATACTTGGTCATTCTCAACTTTGAGGGATTCAATATCTTTTTATTGCTGAACAAATCCAACTTGAGCCAATGGCTTAGAATTTTCGAGTATATCCAATTCATAAGCCATTTCAATATATGATCAATAGAGAATTAGATGCATTGCATAGCTTCACTCGGTAAGGCTTGATTAGTGCATAGAGATCAAACTATGATGCTAGTCTTCACCCTAGCAAAGTCCCTCGGCAACAAGACCAACTTGCCCTTCTCTTTGCTTGGTACCTGGACACGACCATCTAGTTTAATCCCTTTCACCATATCTAGCCGCATTGAGATCCACTTTGTATTGCATCATCATGAATACCACATTGAAATCCATGTCTTCTATTACCTTGAAATATCTTCGATATTTTCCATGATCATCTTGTATGTAGACTTTGGTGAATTCTTGTCCACAATCTTCTATGTTGTCTTTGGAAAATAACTTGTTCATAAGCTTCCATGCACTTGAGACCATATAATATCGATATAATCATGTCCCAATTTGAATATACCCATAGCTATGGACCAAGCTCAAATAAATCCTAATTTCTTCAAATAATTTATCCCAAAACCTTTGACAAGTATCTTATCAATGAGACCAACCAATTTGCATAAGACCATGTCTCATTTATCATTTCCGATCACTTGTCATTGTATTGCTTAGTTGCATGGGATCACACTCACTTGTTTGCTCTCATGTCATTTATACCAATAATGAGCTTATATTCTTCAACAACCATATTACATGAATATCCGAAGAATAAAACACTGCTCATATGCTTAAGCAAACAAGTTAAATACAAATCATGTTGTCATCCAAAATCACCAAAACATATAAGTGCCTAGATGCACTTTCACATACTTTTACATGACTTTGGACACCAATTTATTTTTTTCTCCATTTGCCTATGTGTTTGAAATTTATAATAAGATCCAACTTAGATTTGGTTGCTACACAATTTCAGCATTCTATGCCTCATCTACAGAAACAACCACAAACTACTAAAAAGATATGGTCCCAAATCTTTGCATATGCTCGTCTCCATTTTTTTTGTTTATTTAATTTAAGCTACTGTTGATATGTGATTTCCCTTGCCTGAGTTCATATGTTCATTGCAGATCAAACAACCCATTCTCTTCCTTTCTGGATTGCAAGATGAACTTGTCCCCCCTGCGCACATGAGGATGCTATATGACAAAGCTTTTGAACATAACAGAAATTGCAGATTTATTGATTTTCCTAGTGGCATGCATATGGATACCTGGATGTCTGGAGGGGACCGCTACTGGAGGGCAATCCAATTGTTTTTGGACCAATATGCCCCGGAAGTACATAGTCGTGATGCCAGCTTCAAAAGTGAAATTTCTGAGGATGGTAATTTACCGCCTTATCTGTTTGAAACTTTAGTTGGAGTTTATCCTGTTCTCATCTTTGCTTTTGAGATGGGGCTAGTTTATTTTTGAAGTACATTGCTTAATGCAGTCGACTTTCCTGGATAGATTCAGTAATAATTGATATGGATGCGAGAGTCGGTTTCCATGTTATGTTTGTGTTCCCATTGTTTTGAGTACCTTTTGCAGTTTTACTAATTTTAGTGCTGTTCACTACTGTTAAATTTTCAAACCACATGCTGTTCATGATGCTGATTGCAAATGTCAATGCTATGTTGGTTTGTTTCTGATGGATCTCTATCTCTCTCTAGATGAAGCTGCTGGTTGACTGGAACATCTGGATCAGACTTCTTTTTTCCAAGCTCATGTTTTCTGATGTTGCTGCAATTTCTATCACCAATGAACTGATGCTCTCTGCAACAATTAATTCAGGCAATTGTTCTGCTCCATTCTACCTGAATCAGCCAAAGCTGTGAATAGTTTTCGAAGATATCTGCCGCTACATTTGCCCCTGGATCTTCAAATATCTGAGTCAATTTGTCCACGAACCAAATTCATCCTCTTGATTGAATGTATGAATCGCATAGTTTTTCTTAACTAGACCTAGTACCAGAACATTCCTGAAAATGTATGTGGCCCTGGATTTACTTGTAAGCTTGTTGGCTCAACCGTGCGGTTGTGATTTTGATTGTTTGCTACCAATGTGGTTTCCTGTTTATTTCTTTTTCTTTTTAATTGTACACTGAATGTTCTAGCAAGAAATGAGTTGGGAACCCGTTGTTTAAACGTGGGTTTGATTGATCGAGATGGTGGGTAGCCCCTTTTCATTTGCTAAGTGACCTTGTGAGCTGTGACTGTATGGTATTTTCGAATAGAATTTGCCCCCCTTTTTTTCGTATTATGTGACCATCAGTGCCTCAGCGGGGAGCTAAATCTACTAAAATTGCTGCAAAATCTACGCTAAATTTCTGGATACCTCTCTCGCTCTAAACTGGATGTATATATTTGGAGGTTGTGGTTAACCCAGCACAAATTGTGATCCCCAACCCCAAAACCCTGCACGCCTGTAGCGGATCATTTTTATTTTTTTTCATGTTTGCCAATGACGTTCCGCGCCTCTCCGCGTCACTTGACTCCTCGTCAGCTTGACCATTTCTATCGGCCATGGTGGGCGCCCGCCCTTCACTAACCATGGTAGTTGCTCGTCCTGGCAGTTGACCCTGCCCTCTCATCTTCGCCACCGGGGCTAGCGGTGCCCCCTACTGCTTTCCCTCACCACTCGCTAGCTGTTACCCACCACCACTCCACCGCCAGGCCAACCACTACCAACCCTTGGCCGCGTGAGGTGGAAGAAACAGTCAGACCCAACACGTGGCACAAGGATGTCCTGTCCATTCCTTTTTTTTTTAGAAAACCGGGTTGATATTTCATTGATAATGTGGTGATTACAGTTACAAACTTACAAAGATATCCCTCAAAGAAAATAAAATTACATTCCATTCCCTGTGAGAGCATCTCCCGGTGTTCCTCGCCGCCGGCAGCCGGAGACCTTCCATTCCTGAAATTTCTTCCGGATCCGGAACTCCAAAAGCCGGCCCAACCGAAACCTACAGCTACAGGCCCATTAGCATTGTAGTAAAAACACTAGTACAAGGCAAAACAAAGGGCAAATTGGTGGACAAAGCATGTGTTCGCGGGCCATGGGGCCCACTAGCACGGACACGTTCGAGTCTCTCCAATCCACCACTTCCCACGCCTCGCGTCCGCTCCGCTCCCGTCCCCCCTTCCTTCTCTTTCTCTCTCCTCTTTTAAACCCTCCTCCACTCGAAGACACCACAGACAGAAATACGTCGGAACAAAACGGCAGCAAATCTTCACCGGCAGCGGCCCGAATCCGGCAGCCCGCCGCCCCGAATGGACCCAGGCTACAACCCCCGGACGGTGGAGGAGGTGTTCCGCGACTACAAGGGCCGCCGCGCGGGGATAATCCGCGCGCTCACCACCGGTAGGCCACAGATTCGTCAACAGATCGATTTCCGTTTTCCCCGGCTGACGATAGGAAGTTCACGGATGGAGTTTCAGTCTCCCTGCCATCCGTGCGGGGGTGTCTCGTGTGGTGCCGTGACTTGTTTTAGCTTGTTGTTGCTGCAGATGTGGAGGATTTCTTCCAGCAATGCGACCCGGGTGAGTGAATTCTTGCTTCTAGTTGCGGCGTAGTGCAATTTTCGATTGCTTGTTCCTCAGGTGTTGTTGTTCCGTGCTCCAGAATTTTTTTGTGGCCTGTACTGCATTTTTTAAGCCGGGATGAGTGCTCTGTCATAATTCTGGAGATCATTTTTTCGGTTTTACCTCTACTAGGTATACGGTTAATTGAGTGTCACTGTAGAAATACTGGTCTTATACACTTAATTTTGAATAAAAAAATAAAGAACGAAAGTGTACTTGTGAACCCCATGTGGGAGCAGCAGTTAGCAATAGTGTGAGCGTTACATGACGCCCTCAGAATTTCGAACTTTGAAGTATATAGGGCCTTAATTGTAGGATTAAATAGGAAGTGTCCCATTGGTCCTCTGTTTGAGTTTGGGTTGTTGGGTTCAACATCAGTGGGTCCTGCTTGGTTGGTGCAGTGTGATTCTTCTGGCCTAACAATAATTCATATAGCTCCTTTGACTAGGAGGGGTTGGTTACATGCCTGCAATGATAGGAGCTCTGTCTCCATCTTTCCTGCTTGGCGAATGTAACTGAAGGCTGCTGGCAGTTGAGTTCTGACCCATGTGGTTGCTGAACGCGGTGGCTACCCTTTGGGTACAGTTTACTATAGCACAGGCGGCAGTGATGCTGGGCTCTGCTAGATATGATGGTGTGGTTTGTTGGTTTGATCACAAGTTGACTTGGTGATAAAGAATAGCTAAATTCCACCTAAATTCAAAACATTGTGTTGCTGCATGGGGTCTCTTCTCGGCCTCTCTCTTTCTCTCTTCTTTGATGACATTATTGCCCTCTGCACAGTATAGTGCATGCCATTGCTTCATATTGATGCCTGCAAGGCTTACAAATGGCCTGGACACTTTTCCTGGTACTGGCACAGCATTGAATGTGAGGGAGAGCACTGTCATGATGGTCCTTGCTCGTTCTCAATTATCATGAAAATTCTCAGATTGTTTCAGTTCCCAAGCTGTCTGTGAGTAGATTAGATATTTGCTTGGTGAATTGAATTAAATCACAGGTGTTCCCCTAATGGATAATGTTCATGTCCATGATCAGGACTGGAAGCATGTACACTGGGATTTTTGTTTAGTAATTATAATCTCGTGACAGATGTCCTTATCCCCTAGAAACAATAAGAGGTGGGATGTGCTGTATATTTCAGATAATTGACATAACAAATCCAAAAGCCATTGGGATAAAAGGTGAGTGTTTAAACGTAAGTGATGTCCCAAATTACTGATAAAAGGTGAAGTCACCATTTCCATTCCTCCCTAGTGGGCTGTGGACTGATTGTTCAGCAATTTGGGCATTGCCAATGTGGTATCCTGTTATTCCTATGCTATGCTATAACCCTTGTTTACATACTAGTTTGATATGTTGATTTTTCATGTAGTTAATATTATGCTGTGATCTAAGTTTAATAGTCTGTTCGTTGCTTCTGTATCTTGCTTTCAGTTGAAGCCTTACTTAAATTATTGTTTGAATATAGTACATTTCGTTACAGAGATGATGATATTGATTTGATGTTCATTCAAATGTGTTTGGTTTGCCCTTGTTTGAATGTACATGTGAAGTGATCATATTACACAACTGAATCGATTCATTCCAAGTTCTGAGAACTTTTTTCCTTGTCAGTGAAATGTCTACTGATCATGTTGTTGATCATTACAGCAGATATGTTTGTGGCATGACCATGTTTTTTCTTCTGCAGAAAAGGAAAACTTGTGCCTGTATGGGTTTCCCAATGAGAATTGGGAAGTAAATTTGCCTGCAGAAGAGGTGCCACCTGAGCTCCCTGAGCCAGCATTGGGCATCAACTTTGCACGAGATGGAATGCAAGAGAAGGATTGGTTGTCCATGGTCGCTGTACACAGTGACGCTTGGTTACTTTCTGTTGCATTTTACTTTGGTGCTCGATTCGGTTTCGATAAAAATGACAGGTTACTTTCCCTTCTATCTTTCTGGAATCTGTACTGCATTTTCATTATCCCTTTTTACTATCTGAGTTTCTCTTTTATCCATGATGTTCCCCAGTTCATTCATAGCTTTCCTACAGAATGCTTAGTCTGCAAATTGTTTGGTGAATGGTAATAAACCTTCAGTGTGTCATCTGCTGGGAATTATTTCGTTCACTAAAAGAACATGGTGAAATTGCATGGATTTAAACTGGAGCTGATGGTACAGACTCAAAAGTTGTTAGGCATGTTTGCTAGGGCAGGGTTATCAAGAGGAGACAACTGATCTGCTAAGGGCAGGATTATTGAAAAAAAAATGTTTGTCAGTAAACTTTCATAGCACCTTCGATAGCAGTATTCTTGGGCGGAGTTGTCGTGGTATTAAGAAAATCCTGAGCTTGATTTTATTATTGATGTTAACAGCATATCTTCACCAAAACAATTATGTCTTGGAATTTTTCTCAGTTGCTACCACTATTTGGTGCAATTGCGTCGCTAACACTTACCTTTTGCTGTTATGCAGGAAGCGCCTGTTTGGTATGATCAATGAGCTTCCCCCGACTTTTGAAGTTGTTAGTGGGAAGAGTAAAATCAAGGCACCACCAACCAATAATAACAATAGCAATAGCAAACCCAAGTCCAATAACAAAACGGTACTGCTCATTCTCTAGATATGCACATACCATGTTCTGTATTTGAGTTCAACTAATCTTGAAACCCTTTTGCTATTTTTTTATACTTGTTCCGTATTTACTCGTAAGCACAACAATATGGCATTTTTAAATGTCTGTTACAATCCATTTATCCATTATTTCTTGCATCTACTCAATCAATTTGATATCTGTCTGCTCTTGAGAAGTGTTGCCACTATATAACTTTTAGTTCCTCTTGTGTGTAAAATGTATTATACTCCGTATTTTTGAAAAATTACATGGTTTATGACACTTGGTTTGTAAAGCTATTCTCTATAATCGCCTTGTCAGTGTTACTTGTATTATCATCTTGCTGTTATTTTGCTCATGTTAGCAATCAAGATTCTTCATCTTGCAGCCAAAGCACATTCCATCCTGCATAAAGATGTAGTTGACCCTCTTCCTCTGAAAAATGCAGAAATCATCAGAGCCTAAGGTGAAGCAGCCAAAGCCACCGCCGCCCCAGGTGAAGGCAGAAGACCCTGCTCCTGCAGAGGAAGGCCCAGCTGCCGAAGAGGAAGATGGTGGCGGTGGTGGTGCTAGCGAGGGCGAGCACGAGCACGGGGAGACACTTTGCGGGGCGTGCGGGGAGAGCTATGGCCCCGACGAGTTCTGGATCTGCTGCGACGTCTGCGAGAAGTGGTTCCATGGCAAGTGCGTCAAGATCACGGCGGCCAAGGCCGAGCACATCAAGCGGTACAAGTGCCCGTCCTGCACCGGCGGCGGCGGCGGTGGCAACAGCAGCAACAAGCGAGGTCGCCCGTAGGCTGCGGACAGGTGGGACATAGTCGCAATAGCTGTGACTTGTAATGGTGTAAACTTGTTTAAGTAGTGCGGTTGTGCCATTTGTTCTGAAATAGGCTTCATGTTTAGCTGGATTTGGTATTTTCTTTACGCATTACTTACTGTCCTCTGATTTGCAGAGTTCTGCAGGTTTGCGAGAACTTAGGATTATGTTATTCTGATTTAATTGCGTCGTTTAGGATTATGTTATTCTGATTTAATTGTTTGCCTCGAAGTAAAAATGTGTAATCAAGCAAAAGATAAAAATAGATCATTATTCAATCGAAAATGCTTACACATGTAACTCAAATTATAACAAGCATATGATTATACATATCGCGTCGAGGTATAGATACATTAAGCAAGAAAATGCCTGCCAAGCATAGATGCATACATTAAACATCCCAGTATCAGGTTAAGGCCCTGATTGGATAAACCAAAGCCATGCCACGGTATTTTAAAATTACAGGTTTCCTCAGTTTTACATAAACCATGTGTTTAGCTTGGTATTTTTACTGCAGTATTTCAAGTGGTCGTTGGAATATTCGTGCAGCAAACCGGCCATAGCTGCAGTCCTGTACGTACACACGAATCTTGGAATTACTATGGACAAATATACGGACTGTTGAGTTCTGAGCTAACGTATTCTATAGATGAAAGAGCTTATTATGCTCGGCTCGTGCCTTGAAACAGAGAGCTCTGACTAGAATAAAGAGGGTATAGTAATACAACAGTTTCCAAAAACACAATGTCCGGTATATCGAAACACCTCAGCCTGTAATACCTAAGTATCTTGTATATAGAAACGCTGCAAGCGACTTCTCCAGTCCACGGGGAGTACACACCAGACACAAAAGTTTTGGCTGATAATGCCAGATTAAAGATGCAGTGAACAAATAAAATGACAATCATTGAAACAACAATGGGATATATGCGAAGGATAGCTTAATGCATTCAATGGTAGTAATACACAAAATACAGATATCCTCCATGGGATCAATTTTGCAGGACCGCTCGGAAACAATGCACAAAAATAAGCATGCTGCCGATACAAAAATCCTGCGCCAACCAGATGTAGCACATATGATACAAACCATAACCAAAGTCAGATGCATTCCATCAAGGCATATAGACAAAACCTAAATCATTCCTTCCTCTAAAGTATGGTTGGACTATGATGGAACTATATCAGAAAAATGAGCATATAGACAACCTAAATCATTCCTCTAAAGTATGGTTGGACTATGATGGAACAATATAAGAAAAATGATTGTTGAGGAAACCACAAGACATAGGATAACTCAACTGCCCATTTTTCTCAAATTGGTCTAGCAGGAAACAAGTTCAGGTGGCAAACAACACAATGACGAGTTGTATGCTATTTAGACAAGTCCTGCCCATCAGCAAACATGGCGTTCAAACTACAAACATTTGCATACATACCAGAAACACAACTCCAAAATGCATGCAGTAGCCAACATGCAGGCAGGCTAGCAATAACAAGATTCAGAATTTGGGGTTTAGAGAACATACATCTCAGGTCACATGAGAGGAAAATGATTGTTGGAGAAAACAGAATACAAGCTTAACCCAACTGCCCACTTTCCTTCAATCAATATAGCAGAAAACACTTTCGGCAAAAAATGCATGGAAGAAAGCATAAAGCCGATACACACTATTCTGCAGAAAAACTAGTTATTAAGAAAACTTGTGCAAATAAAAAACGCCAATGCATGTAGAAGCAATTCTGACAGCTATAGATACTAGATTGAACCGAACCATGCAGCCAAGCAAAAGATATAGGCATCTCAGGCCACATGAGAGGAAAATGATTGTTGGAGAAAGCAGAATCTAAGCTTAACCCAACTGCCCACTTTCCTTCATCAATATGGCAGGAAACACTTTCGGCAAAAAATGCATAGAAGAGAGCATGAAGCCGATACACACTATCCTGCTGTGATTAAGAAAACTTGGCACAAGAAAAGAAAAGAAAAGCAAATGCATGTAGAAGCAATTCTGACAGCTACAGATACTAGTGTAAAAACAGAAACATGCAGAGCTATACCAAAACAATGAAGACAGTTATTTTAACATCACTGAAACAGCTTCACATAAATATGGCATTGAGTAAATGAGAGGAAAATGATTGTTGGAGAAAGCAGATAAGCTTAACCCAACTGCCCACTTTCCTCAGATTGTTATAGCAGGAAACACTTTCGGCAAAAGACGCATCAAAGTAGCGTAAAGCCGATACACACTATCCTGCAAGCATATTAGACCTAACAATCCTGACCATAAATGTTGCTAAGAAATGAGTACATGTCAACTACAATCTTACATACAAAAGAATACACTGGAAAATATAAAGAGCAATGACAACTAAGATAGGCTTACTTATAGTCACCTAAAAACATGTGATGAGTTACCTAATAAATATGTGTCGAGTTAGGGCCTGTTTGGCATAGCTCCAGCTCCAAACTTCAGTCCAGATTTACACTTTCTATGCTAAATTAATATATTTTAAATATTAGTATTTAATATAAGCTATAAATAAAATGATTCATCTAAATATTCTCTATGTAATCCCAGCTCCAACTCCAGGATTTTTTGGAGCACCTCATACCCAGCTCCAAGAACTCCACTAATTTTCTGGAGTTGGAGCTGAGCCAAACACGGCCTTAATCACCATACACCACCAAGATTTAATACCATAGTGACAAAAGAAGCAGAAAGAATATATTGATCACTACTGTTTGCAACTTTAAAAAGTAAAGCTCTTTTTACTTGCGACAACGTTAATAACGAACATTACATCAACGCAAAATTGGGTCACAACCATAGGTTCACTAAACATTTTTTACTTCAAGCAACTGGGATTTCTGGTGCAAGGGGCCTCATAAGCTCATCCTCTTCCTTAGGGGGGTGAATTGTAACAAGATCAGGTAAAGGCATGGTTGGCCCTTGCTTGCCCTTTGGATCCCAGTCAAGCATAATCTTTACCTTGATACCAAGCACACCCTGAAAGCAAATAAACTAGACATTAGTGCCAGGAAAAATCTTATTATTATAGTTCCACAGAATAGCACCAAGTAAGAAGCATCAAACCTGTCTTAGGAGAACATGCCTCACAGCCGAGTCAATATATAGGTTGACAGGATGGCCAGAAGAAATCATGTAACCATCCTTGAACTTCATGGACTTAGCTCGCTGGGCCCTGAGCTTGCCACTAACAATAACCTGGGGAATCCAAAAGGCTTGTCAATATTAAAATTCTAACAACAAGAATCATCTCTAATATAAACTACTCTGATTTTGCTTAACAGGATTCCATACCTCACAGCCCTTGGCACCACTCTCCATGACAAACCTTAGAACACCATAGCATGCCCTGGCAAACGAACAAACTTTTTTACTCTGCTGAAAAGTCTATATAAAAAAAGGGAAATCAAACAAATAAAAGTAATGTGGCCAACCAGAAACATATGAGAAGCTTATCAACAAAGTTTCTCTTCTCAGAAGAGAAGTTCTAGTTGGCACAGGTGATATAGTCATCTTCCGACACAAAGTTGGTACAGAGTAACCTATTTGCTTTATAGATGACATTAAACATAACTTAAACAACCAATATCCACAAAGTTACTGGCTCACAGGTGTAATATACATATCCTTCCAACACTCGAGCAATGGAACAGAAAATCCTTCCACTGCTTATAAAAAAGCCATGGAGGGTGATGGTCAATTTCGTCACCTTCGAACACAGGTCTGGCACAGCAATAAGCCGAGCCTGCTGTGATAGTGACTGCAAACGCATACACAGAAATGTCAATCCTATATCACTATGTAAAGGTAAGAGCATCACCTTCTGACGGCGAGACCGCCGAGGAGCTTGTAGCGGAGCGACTCGGCCTGGGCGATGGCGCACAGGCCGCGGTTGTTCACCTTCTCGGCGTAGAGCTCGACGCCACCCTCCGGAAAGTTGAAACGCTTCTGCACCACGGACGTCAGCTCACGGATCCTGCGGCCCTTCTCGCCTAAAAGCATCGAAGCACCAGATTCAGCAACAATGGAAACCCATCAATTTTTCACTGCTGGGATCGGAATAGGGTTGCAGAAGCGCACGTACCAAGGACATTCTGGGTGCGGGTGGCGCGGATGATGATCTCGGTGCGCATGGGGGTGACGCGTACCTCGACGCCGGAGTAGCCGTCTTCCGCGAGCTCGCGAGTGAGCATCTCGTTAAGCTCCGCGAAGAACACGCCATCCGCCACGAACTGCGTGTCAAGGAGCGAGCAAACCATAGATTAGACATCAAATCCATGGGCCAAGCAAGCCGAGCTAGGGATCCATATGATGGAGGATTCGGGGCCGTACCTTTCGCTTCTTGCTAATGGCGTGAGTCGCCATTGGGACAGGAGAGAGGCCGGCGGGGCGGGGCGGCGGCGGCGGCAGGAGAGGAAGATAAAAACCCTAGATTCCGATGGGAAATGTCCCCGGAAGGAGAGCGAATATATAGAGGGTAACACGATCGGACGGCTAGGGTTTGTTTCAATGTTTTGCACAATAGTACCTGGCTTCCTTCAATTTTTGTTTTGGATGGGCTCAAGGATTGAGTTGAGACTATGGTAACTATTTTTCCTAAGAACATATTGTGAGAAGAAAAAAATATACAACGATTCCGAAAGTCCTTACTAACCATCTAGAGAGAATTAATCAAATAATTACAAGAAAACAATTTGCAACTTGACATAACTAAAGAAACACGACTAACATGTAGCAAGCAGCTATCAATCGTAAATGAACCATCCGAAGAAAACCTAGCAGTGACAACCTTCAAGCACCTTTGATCTGTAATGAGAAACAAAGCCACCTTCTCGGCATCGTAATACTTACTAGCAAAACAAGCAACCTTACCCTAGACACGACCGTATCTTCAAACACAACTCACTGTAATTCTTGTTTAACAACATGATCCTCTTAATAGGCTTGATGTTTTTCATACGCCATGCATCGCCAGTGTTGATCATGTGCATCTTCAGCGCAAACTTATTGCCATAAAAGGGTTGACATAGGCAATCAAGTTTTGTTTGAATAACGCTAGGTTTTGAACTAATTTCTCTGCCGTTCTTTTTAATATAGATGGATTGAAGAATATTATATCTATTCAACCTAAAGGTTTTGTCACCACAATAGTCAACCTAAATATAATACAATTATATTGTCAGAATAGTCGACCTAAATAAAATACAATTATCATTTGCATGATCAATTTAGCACAAAATTCAACGAGTACTCACAGCGTACATGGACACTGGACAGCATTGATGGGGCATTCCACATACTTGTGAGAGTGTTGTTATATATACGATACAGTGAAGAGAGATGAGAAATAAATCCTTAGAAACATTATTCTCGTTGAAGGAGAGAGCGACGACATCAAAAAGCCTTAGTGATAACTCAAATGGTGGCAGCACTGTGCCGCGGTTAATCCAGCTGCCACGCTCAGATGGTACAGCAACATTCAACATCCAATTCCACCAAATAAACACTAAACAAACTACGGAGGCACTCAAGGGCTCATTTATGGGTGCTCATCCTAAACCAATCAAACCAGAGGGCAACATCAACCATATACGAAGCAAAACTGGAGCCGAGTATTTTTTTTCCGTCATCCAGTTTGGACCGATTTGGCCAGTTCATGGTTTTGAACACCCCTAATTTCATTTCCTGCAAACTTAACTGATAAGTGATAACTCTTGCCCAGAAAAGGAACATCACAGGATCTCTACTATGATAGCACAAATCTCAGCAGAGCGCAAATCAAAACGCTCAACTATACAAAGGTGCGTAAGTTTGCACATGGATAAGGGTCAGGAACTCAGGATACAACATTGCCCAATGACACACATCAGTTTGAACTAACAGTACCAGCTTATTAACTACTAAACCCAGTACTAGATAAGCTACTGAGCCTTGGCAACTGGTTCAAGAGCTTCGATCATGACAACACTGTTCCCCCTGATAACCTGCAGATGATGTTATTTATCAGTACTATATCATACCATCAGAACAAATTGGCACTGGTATTTTCAAATTGAAGGTGCTATGTGGAGAGCACTTGATTAGAGAGAAAAAGAAGACGATAACTCACCACCATCCCGATGTCATTCTTGTCATTTCCATTGACCTCCACTGTGTTGTCCACGACCAGATTCATGAACTGATCAAATCCACGAAGCGTGCCAATGACAACACGGTTTGCATTCAGCTTGACTGTCCAAAATTGAGGATAGTTAGCCAGTGTTGCTCATGGAGGCACATCGAAGGAAAATATACTACATTGGCAGGGCAATAAATAAGCAGCAACCAGACAAAATCGGATACAATTTCACCCAGTTAGTTATACATGGAGTTAATATAAAAGGCGGAACCAAGTGCCTCTTAATGATAAATACATTGTATGGCAAGACTCCTGCTATCGTCCATATTCTTAGGTACCTTAGTCTAAACATGCAAAACACGAGATATTAATACTGCAGCATTATCAAGCACCATGTCCACGACTAATACAAGAATTACAAGATGACAATCCTACCAGCAGTCAGTACTTCCATAGATACACAACTATCTCAAGTTGTCATACCAAAATAAAAAATGATTCCAACTAGTGCAACAGTAAGACCACAAAGATCAATTAGCTCCAAAAGCTTCACTACAAAACAAAAGGAGGAACAACCGAACAAGTACAAACATGAATCTTAAAGCTTGGCCTTCACGCATGTTCAGATCAGATAAGTGATTCCAAGGGTCCAAAGTTGCTTCATTACTTTCTCAAATATAATATTTTGTCCTTAGACTCGGTGGATTACAACTGTTTCGCCTCCACAATGAGTTACAGAACTGGGAACTATGTCTCTCCAATCATCAAGCTGCCCTATCAGAGTAACTATGAAAAAATAGCTGCACTTGGAACTAAATCCATAGCTTTTCAAATAATTTCATCATTTAGAGCAGCCTGCCATTATTGATAATAAAGGAGAAAACAAGAGATAAACGGAAAATAACATAAGAGTCCACTATACAGAGGAAAAAACCAATGGCCATATAAAAACGGACCCAGAACAGGACAACAAAGCAAAGACACAAGAGACAGCACATGATACAAAGTACACAGCCGTCAGTATATGTGGACTATGAAGGAGAGGTTTTATTCAAAAAAAATGAAGGAGAAGAAAACAGTATAAATGCCCTATCAGAGTAACTATGACATATAAGCATCATTTGGACAATAAATCCATAGCTTTGATAAAGATATCATCATTTAGGACATTCACATAAAAACATAAACATTTTTTTTCCAAAGCTGAACAATGGAATACAGTTGCGTTCAACTAATATCTGCACATTTCAATCGATCCAGCTGTACTACAAAATCAGAAATAGCTAAAGGATCTCGACCGAGCTATCACAGGCAAGTCTGGCAGAACTCTATTGCGCTAAGCTGCTAGCCTGCTAACAACTAGAGACAAATGGAAGACAGTGAAGGCCATTGCAAACAGCATCAACATCCTATATTTCTCTGAACGTCCAGAAACAATCCCATATACTACGAGTTAGGAAAGAGAAACGATGCAAACCAACTTATTATGCCCACAGCCTATATTATCATCCAAACTTCAGTTTTTTGTAACACGCAGCGACGACCAAGTAATATCGGGGCAATAACAACCACAGGAGCTATAATACTACCAAAAGTTGAAGGATCTACAAATACTTACTTTGGAGCTTCTTGTCCATGTACCTATAATTCATCGAAACCAAAAAAAAAGAAGAGCGGATTAAAATCCCATCAAAATACATGAACATCAACAGAACAAATCGAGCTCGAGATGAAAAGAAGTGGCGAGATTATTACTTCTTCAGATCCGGAGGCTGCCCTGACCGACTCATGGCGACTCCCAAACGAAGGATCTACAAAACTCTCCACCAAACCAAACCCTAATCCTTGCGAAGAGACGGAAAGAGTGCCGCCGCCGCCTCAACCTCGAGAACCCAGAACCCTAAATAATCCCGGGGCCGACGACTACTGTCTACTGCAAGACGTTAATCCGAAACTGGCATGCGGGACCCCGTGAATAAGGTTTGAACTTGAAATAATATTAAAAGTAGGGTTTTTTACAAAAAATACCACATAGCGGCCCGGCCCAGCCCACCGCACGCCTGCGAAGTGCGAACTACGAGCTCCCCTCAGAGAACTCTATCGCGTGCGGGAGTCCACAAGGCGGGGAGAGATGCGAGCAGGCGTCCCCGCCGGCGATGCGGGCCCCAGCTCACGCGGCGGTGGAGCCGCCGGGGGTGGTGCGCCCACGAGGCCGCGGAGGTTCCCTGGGGCGGCGCAGCCGGAGATCATGCGGGCGGCGGAGAAGGACGACAGCTACGCAGCCCACGTCACCGAGGCCTGCCGCGACGCGTTTAGGCACCTCTTCGGTACTCGAGAACTCTCCCGCTTCCCAAATATAGCTTTGTATTGTGCAATTGATGGTGTTTTGAGGTGTTTTGGTCTGTGATGATGATGATATAGGTACCAGGGTTGCTGTTGCTTACCAGAATGAGGTGAGAGCTCGTTGGCTCTGTTGGCATGTTCTTTTACTTAAAACTAGTGATTGGCGCGCGCGCAGTGCGCGCGCGTGTCGATGTATACTTATAAAGACGTATTTTAGAGCATAACAGAAATAAAATGGATATTATATATGAAGTAATAGATATGAACAGATACTTTGCAATAGTAAACATGGATACATAGTTCACAACACCATTAACTAAGAGGTAGGCTACAGGCTAATTATTGAAACATTAGTACTGACAACGGGGAGGAGATTGCCAGAATGGTATTGGCAGGAGAGCTGCTATTATCTTAGGCTAGGAATACAAGCGCTGCATAAGAAGTTAGAAAATGGATGTAAGCTGGTTTCCTCCACTCGAAAATGGCTTTCTGTAAAGAGGACAAGCATCAGTACGTGGTGAGTGGCCACAATATGGTATATCACTTCTGAACATTAATTAAAAAGAATTGCAGAAAAATAAAGAACCACAAAATCTATAAGGAGCATACCTCAGGATGCCACTGCGTGCAAGTGATTGGATATTTATTTGCTTGTACAGTTCAGACATAGACCTGATTCGACAAATGGAAGAATGTTAATTTATGCAATGTAAGAATTGATGAGCTTTGATCAACATCATATATCTGAGCTATATTTGCAGAGTTCATCAAAGTTGTTCTATTTAGGCCATTTGAACATTCAAGAGAGATTAGCATGTAGGAGGAGGAGGCAGAAGTGTGATATTTATACCTTGCCATTTTCATCAGGTGATATAGACAAGATTCTGAAGAAACTTGACAATTCATCATTCTCTCGCAAATGCTTTGGTGATATACCATACTATGACCAAAGCAAGAAATTAAACTGTGTTAGAACTAACTCCAGTTGTTCAGTATAAAGATACTATCATAATCACCAGCCTGCTGCATGAAAGTTGACAATGCTGAAGTAGAAAAAAAAGGAAAAAAATTAAGCAGAACCAGTGTGGCACTTACTCTGTGATTTTGCATGACAAGACAGCTGGTGCTGACTTTCTTGATGAGGTCAGGGGAAATCTGTGAACAATTACCTCTCAGTAGTTAGCACAGGAAGAACTCACAAAGTGCACATGTAGAAAATAGAAGACCATGAACACCGAATCTTGGAATGTACAAGCCATGGCACAATTTCTCTACACTCATCACCTTGCAATATAAGATAGCACCGAAAAGAACCTTTTGTCTTTCTAAGAGTCCCCAGCAAGCAGTAACATATAAAAGACTTGCTTGAGCATGATTGCATGAAGCAGATACCTTTGAAACACTGTACCCTCCAAAGAATAGCTGGGAAACTGAAGAGTAGATGCTTGATTCAGGGCATCAAAGGTCTCCAGGATATTATTGTCCTACCACCACAGAAAAAGAACAATTAGTGCCACTACCCAGTTTTGGCGAACTGAACCGGAACCTTGGTGTCTTCATGGAACAGAAGACTGGACCACTATGCTCCAGTGCCTTACACCAGACAAGCAAATGTAATATTCTAACTTCAAATTAAGCATTACTGTTACTGCTCAGGCTATGAGTTTACCGATTTCGCAACAGAAATAATTAATAAGGTAGTAGATTATCTTTAATATTTTAATTATTAGACTTGTAAGTTGAAAATTTTGTGAAAAGTTAAATTACCTTGCTGACAATCATGCTTACAAGCTCAAAGCCTAGACATTGAGCAAACAAAGGAAATGGTTCACCTGCATTGTTCCTGTTCAAAACATACTGACAGGGGAAACGGGAATTGTTAGAGTAAATTGTGAGAAATTGGTTGAATATTGTTCAGGCCAATGAGCAGTGCCTCAAGTTTGCACATACTTGATCAAATTTCACCCAATCATCACAATTTACTCTAACAATATTGTAGCACGGCCTCAAATTTCACCCAATGAGCAGTGACCAGATGACCGACAAAAAAAAGTGATTAATGGACCTTCAGTTTTTTTGCCAATAGTACATGAAGATCACCGGACCAATGCATATATATACTTAATGCATGGTTCGTATGTAAGCATGCTTTAATGGTAATCTAGGTGCAATAATAGCCAGCATTGTTTAAGCAGATCATTAATATCTCAGTAGGAAGATAAAAAAAAGGAAACATGTAATGTCTTCTAAGCACAACAATGCACCTACTGATAGTCAAGTTAGTGAATACAAAAAAGGGTAGGAGGTGGAAAACAGGATACCAGGTTTGTATAGCAGGATCACTCACAGTGGACAGCGGCTCCGAAAACCACCTGATTAGTGTAGGACTGCAAGAAACGTTAGAAAAGGTAAACTGATTATAAAGAAGAGGTGGCATACAATAACAAGCAAGATGGATGATGGTTGTTGTTTTTACACTGACTGGCTGATGATGATTGAAATCTTCTTCCAGGTGTCTTATGCCTGAGTACCACCTATGGATAAAATTGGATGTAATTAGAATCTAACAATGCACAAAGTGAGGTTAAACAAAGCATTGGGCAACCATGGTAGCAACATAATTAGAACAAGAGAAAACAACCATTCATTCTACTTGCAAACTTTTTAGAATTTCAGATACCAGCAATCTTGGTTTAGCATAACTGCTCAGGAGCTCGTGGTCGGCATTCAGCAAAGAATAAATTTGTTGTCTTACTATAGAATAGAAAAAGGAATAGTTTTTAGAACATGTTTTAGCCCATCCACTCTCTGGTCCAATATAGCAGGTTTTGCTATGTACACCTGAACGATATATGGAAAGATCTATCTTGAGAAATCTCACATAGTAACATCCACGAAGAGTTAATCCTTCACTATGATGTATTGATGTGTGTTTAACAGAGCATGGCAGAGGTGATCTATGGCTATAACATATAAAGAGATATATCCTTGTTACATTTCAATGCAATGCTCATTAGTAAAGTTGACATTTTTATTTTTTCTAAAATAACATGTAAGTCCACAGATGATTCAGAATGCCAGATCATTGTGTCTAACTAAACAGCAATGATGGCGTGGGGTGGTTCACATGCATCAAAATGTGTCAATTGGCACCAAACATTATTGCAACTAAAATATAATCTCAAAGGTGGCTTGTGTTAGATTCACATTTCATCAAACACATGAGCTGCATGAAGACAAATGGAAGAGTCCACTGCACCTTGGCAATTTAGTCGTTGGAGCTTTCTTGTATTGTCATCTACTCATCCTGATCACTACATGCTATGAACTAATTAGTGCCTCAACAATCACAGCGCTGGAAAGGCCAATCTAATAGGCACATCATTTCACAAACCACGGTAAGCAGATAACCAGACGCAAGGCAATCACCTGGAGAGAAGAGAGAACAGGAAAACAAGGAGGGAAGAACGGATTTAAGCCTGACAAAATTGATCCCAAGACGCATAGGACATAAAAATTGTGTAAGCAAACCAAAGGTCAGCAGAGGCATAAAAATACCTGCACAAACAGGAGCAAAACAGCATAATTAGTTGGTCACATGAAGGATGTCGATCTAATGTCAGAAGGTACAAATAAGATTCCAAATCAAGAGTTATCCTATTTCTAATAAAAAACAAAAAACACCGAGAAATCTCCCCTTCCTCAACATCCACCCGAAAGCAACAGCAGGGAGGAGCTGAAGGGTGTCGTGCGAAGGGCACCCTGTATGCACTTTTTCTTTCTTTCAGATGGATATGCAGTAAATTAAACTGAGAAAAGGAGAAGCGTACATGTGATGCTGCAATGTAATTTCATCCCCAAACGGAAATCCCTGCACAGAAATAAAAGGGAATCAACCAAGATAGGATCTCCAAATCAAAAGTGGGCAACCCGAAGATTCATCTTTGACATTGTGTTGTAGACCAAAATCGATAGGGAGCAAAGAGAGCCCCATCGTGGTGGCTGTTCGTGTGGTGGCTGTTCGTGTGCACCTGGGGTTTGCGGATCTTTTCGCCATGATTCTTCAATGAGGTCGCCGGAGATGGAGCTCGCCTCGTGGTGGGGAAGACGAGGAGATGTGAACCTCGGAGCCCTGGGCCGCGATGGCCGTCCGCCCGTGAGGGACGCGCCCGCGGGGGCCGTGCCATCGCCACTCACGCGCCTACGACCGTCCATGCGACAGGAGGAGCAGCGGCGCTGCGAACAGAGAGAAGGAGAGGGCTGATAAATAATAGGAACAAGAAAGAGAAAGAAGGTCAGGACCAACAACATCTCTCTGGCTCCATGCTCTCCCGTACAGCCGTCATTCGCATCCCGCCGGCGCCTCACCCCGCACGGCCGTACATGCGCCGCCGTCACCGCGCGGGCACAACCGCTGCCGCCGCCGCTGCGGCCGCGACCGCCGTCGTCGCCTGCCCCGAGGCCGCCACGCCGCGCCTCCGGGCTAGCACCGCCGCCGCGGGAAGCCGATATGGGCCGGCGCAGGCTCGCGCACGAGGACGGCGAGGAGGCCGCGAAGGACATGGCGGCGATGTGGTGCTCATCTCCTCGGCTCCATGCGGAGGAGAGAAGCGTGGAGGGGGCGCCGGGGAAGGGGCCGCCCGGCGCGCCGCTAGCCACCGCCACCGCGGCCGCCCGCCCCAGCCGCCGCGCCGCCGCCGATGAGAGATACGGAGGGGAGGGGCGCGGCGCCGGGGGAAGGGGAGGGAGCGGCGCCGGGGGAGAGGGGCGGCGTGGGACAGAGGAGAGGGGCGGCGGGTGGAGGCGGCGAGGTGGCAGCAGGGGGAGGCGAGTCGGAGCGGCGGCATTTTTTTTTTGTATCGGGGGGCGCTGGTGGAGGCCTGGAGGGTGAAGGGAGATTTTTTTACACGATGGTGCGTTTCGCGAGGCTTCCAACGTACCCAGCAGCGACACGTAGGTACAGCGAAGACGAGGGGCCGCGGTGAAAACCAAACCGTAGGATAAAAATCGAAGCGCTGTAAATTTTCTGGCTGACGTGTCACACCTGGTAATCCGCCGGAGCCTCCCACTTTCATAAGGTTTATCAGTGGCAATTGGTTCAGTTACTGCGACCTACTTCAGGATTCAGGCTTATGTTGTTTTCTTTTGGTCTGCTAAATATGTTGAAGCCTTTTGGGCCTGGTTTCCAGTGGAAGATTGTGAATGGTTAATGTCATTTCCATAGGATGAAATGAATGCTCGAGAGTATAAGGAGCCTATCAGTTTTGTATGCTGGGTTAGGTGGTTATATACTTATATCATTCTGTTCTTGGATTGGCTGTGATGCTGGGTGTTGTGAGATTTCAATACTTTATACTTTGATCTAGGAATCACTAGCTGAAAGTTTGTTGAAAACCTAGTTAATTCGTTTGCTAGGAGTAAATAGCATGCTTTCAACACCTGCAATTTGCTTTGGCCTTGTTGTAGTGGGGGTACCTAGATACAGTAAACATATAAATATCTTGGAAAGAGGTGTTCTAGCTCATACAGCTAGTCTGCATTGCGTTGCAATCAACTAAAGTTCTTGAGGCAGTAGGACTTAAGCTTATAGTATTATGTCTAATACTTCATGCTTAATGTTGCAGATTGGTTGTTGATCGAATAATCTGTAAATGGCATTTGAAGTATATGTCATCTCAGTAGAGTAGGGTTGTTGTTGCATTTCATAAAACAGCTAAAACTGCAAGGCCCTTTTTGTTGATTCGAATGACATGGTTTTATTCCATAGAGCTGCCTTATTATTTATGTAATTTGAGTATTAAATTATCTGCCCTAGTACTTGCTATATTGTTCGGTGGAGAGTATACTGTTCTGTGTAAGTTATTAAATGGGGCAGTAACTTACATTCATTTTGATCTTTCACAGATAAAATTACTTGGTCAGTCCCTTTATTACCTGCTAACAACTGGTTCAGGCCAGCAAACGCTAGGAGAAGAATATTGTGATATATCTCAGGTAATAGAGCCTTTTCTTCTTTAGCGTTGTTTTTTGTAATACAAAAAGAGCGAAGGCAATTTGAACCCCCTAAAATCCCCCCCCCCCCTCCTGGTAGTATGGTTTTAGGGGCAGCTTTTCCTGCATGGACAGGTGTGGCTCAATTTTCTTTCTCCTAGCAGACATCCACCTTCCACCAGCTAGTGAAATGATCAAATTTATTTGTCCCGTCTTGTAGAAATTTGGGGACCACAAAAGAGTTACGTGCAATGATGCAATACCACTATGCTGATGTTGTCCATGTTGTCATCGAACTGTTCAGGTTGCAACCTTGCATGGACTTCCACCAACACCTGCTAGGCGGATCCTTTTCATTCTGTACCAAACTACTGTGCCCTATCTTGCTGAACGGATCAGGTTTGAAACCAATAGTTTGCCACAGTCCTTCAATGATTATTCTCTTGCAGAAAAGGGCTCATCCGATTTTTTTCTCCATCCATAATGTTCTTAACAGCTCCAGAATTGTTTCCCGTAGTATTGCCCTGAGTGAATCTCAGTTTGATGATCATCCTGAAGGTGATAATTCTAGTAGTGGCATTGCACAGTCCACCACAAATAGTGATATTCCTTCAAGAAGCTTGAGTGTTTCTGCTTTGTCAAGGTTAAAAGGCCGAGTTCAAGCCTTGTGGCAATGGGTTCTTCAGAAATGGCCTTCGGTAAGAATTTTTTCTAGTTGCTTTGTCAGCAGATAACCTCTGTAGATTCATTCATAGAGGTATTAGAACAACAAAACGCTTTTCTTGCCTAATACATCTATGCTGTCAATCTGTTTTTAGATGCTGCCATTTGCTCAAGATTTTATACAGTTGGCTATCCGAACAAACCTTATGTTCTTCTATTTTGAAGGTATGTCATGTGAAATAGCCCGTAACATCCTCTTCTCGTTTATTTATGTGATTGGGGGCCAGTGGATTGTGGAACTAATTGTGAGCTAGTAGGGAAATGAAAATACATAGATTGGGTTGTGAAATCTGGTTAGTCATAACCTACTAACATATATCATGTAGAAAGAATTATGCGATGCGCTTTCAAGATCTGCTGCATATTCAAACATGGGCTGCAACATCTTGGTAATAGTGTAGCAGCTTAACAAGTGTGGTGACATGGATAGGAACTGATCATATTTTCTTATTTATCACCTTGTTTATATATATTTATTACTATGTGCTATTTTATTTTATATGCTCCCTTTGGTGTAGGATTGTATTATCATTTACCAAAGCGAGCAGCTGGCATTCGTTATGTATTCATTGGCAAGCCAATGAATCAGAGGCCTAGGTAATTTTCTTATCTATTTGCTCATCTACTTTGTAAAATAGAACAGACTTGCATAGAAAACGAACAAATTAGACGGATACCAATGCCATGAAGTTACATGTCAAAAATGAATTTGCATATCTCAGTTACTTAATTCATATTTACGTAAACTATTTCCTTTATGAAAGATTCAAATTCTCCGGCAGATAAAAGTTAGCTAACAATATTTTGCAGGTATCAGATATTGGGTATTTTTCTGTTGATTCAGTTGTGTATTCTTGGTGCTGAAAGACTCCGAAGAAGTAATATATCGTCAATAGCTAGTTCCATTAACCAAATATCGCCTGGAAGCTATCCATCGTCTACAGGTGCACTATCTTCTTGGTACTTATGCTGAACCTTGGAGTTTACTTGCTTACTGAGAAACCTATTGAAGTGTTGGTTTCTTTTGTCTTTGTAAATGGTTGACCAGGTCGAGGCATCCCTGTTTTAAATGAAGATGGAAACATCATCAGTGATATCCGCAGTGGTAAAGCTGCAGATATGACTTCACATTCAGAGGTATTTGCTTTGTCATATAAACGTTGAGTATTCTGTTTTTGTAGTACAAGACCTTTAGAGAATTGTATGTTACTCCATTAACTAAGGCAGATATTTACAGAAGCCAACATGTTTATACTATCATGTTATATATTGTGTACAATCGAGCAGTTAATGCTCAAATGCTATTTTTTTTCTTTTTTCTCAAACACATTACAAAATTTAAAGATTATGGATTGTGCTACATACGCTTTCAATCAGTTCTGTTTGACTATACTTTTTTTTGTTTTACTGTACTGTATTCATGGATTTGTGTAATGCTTACACTGTACTTTATGTCTAATGTTCAGGCCTCCACTGGCAAGAGCAAATGCACCCTCTGTCTAAGCACCCGGCAAAATCCTACTGCCACAACCTGTGGACATGTCTTCTGCTGGTAAAAACTTGTTTCACATGATCATGTCTCGAGACTTGACAAATATAACTGATAATCCATATCACCCTATATATGGTTTGACAATTCATCACATACCATGCAGGAATTGCATAATGGAGTGGTGCAATGAGAAACCTGAGTGCCCACTATGCAGAACTCCAATTACTCATTCGAGTTTGATCTGTATATATCATTCAGATTTCTAGCAAATCATTTGTCACAGTAGCACGGTCATACTGTTCTTCGCTGGCATCCAAATGATGATTCTATACCATAGTTCAGCTGGAAATTATACTGAAAGAGAAAGAAGAGCCCGGTATCATTTCAAGAGGTTGAGGATCAGCCAAAGTAGCATACGGTAATAATGTTGTAGAGTTGAAATTTCAAAGAGCACTAGGGAGCACACAGAAGAAATTATTTATTTGTAGCACAGATAGATATCTTGTAATATGCACGTTCTGGACACACCGATGTGAATTTTGTAGAGTACAACAATGACTGGCTCAAATCATAGAGCTATTAACAATGACACAATGTGGTCTTGCTGCAACTTTTTTTATACACTTAACCCCATATTTGATGGGGTGACTGGGCAAATTCAGACTGCCTTTGATCTCTTGTGAGCTTCGTCTCATCGGCTTGGTTTTCTTGTTCCAAATCAGTCCGTAGACTGCATCTGCATTCGCTATAAAAGGTGCCGGTTTGTGCAGGTCGTCTTAGCATTCTGCACACGGTTGTTGGGCCATTGACCAGCACCTACTCTGAAGTCTGCACTAGCGAACTGCCTGGGTGATGTGTCAAACGAACAGTGGTGGTTATGTAGAAATTCTTCACCGCTAAGAGTTCAAGTCTGCAAAGCTGAAGACATTCGTGCTGTGAAAAACGTCGAAATTCTTGATAAAATCCGAGCCTCCCCACATGATCAGATCTGATCTAACGGGTCCTGGAGAAAGGCACGATGCTCGTTCACCCCTGAATTTTCGAGCTTAACGCAATGGATGATGCATGTCAGTCGCTCGTGCACACAGCCAACACTGGCCGCAGCGAACCAGCCGCCGGCGGCCGCCGCCGTGTGCCAAGCGAGCTCACCATTATAAAACCGCCTCTCACCTTCGTCAGGTCACTGTCTCAAAACCACCGGCGCGGCTCTGCATCTTTAACCCTCCCCCTCTCACTAACCCAACCATGATTTGCCTCAAAGCCTTCTCATCCCCTCTCCACCTCCCGACCCTCCGCCGCCTCGCCCCTTCCTCCTCCGCCCTCCGCTCCCGCGCCGCCGCCGCCATGTCCTCCTCCTCCTCCGCGGTCGACGCCCCGATCGAGCACATCGTGCTCCTCAAGGCCCGCCCGGAGTCCGTGGCCTCGGGCGCCGACGCCGCGATGGTTTCCTCGCTGCAGGCGCTCGCGACGCTCGTCCCGGGCCTGGCCTACATCCACGCGGGCCCGGTCCTCCGCCTCCGCTCCCCGGCCGCGGAGGCGCTGGGCCCCACGCACCTCCTCCACTCCCGCTACGCCACCAAGCAGGACCTGGCGTCCTACGCCGCGCACCCGGCGCACGTCGCCGCCGTGCAGGGCCACGTGCTCCCCAACGCGCTCGACACCACCGCCATCGACTGGGTCAACGCCGCGCCGCTCCCGTCCCCCGTGAGCCCCGGCAGCGCCGTGCGGCTCACGCTCGCCAAGGCGAAGGAGGGGGTGGAGGTCGCGCAGCTCGTGGAGAAGGTGGGCGCGGCGACCAAGGCCGCCGGGGAGGCCAAGGGCGCCAAGGTGAGCTTCGGGGAGAACTTCTCCCCCGCGCGGGCTAAGGGGTACCAGTTCGGGATGGTGGCGGTGTTCGACAGCGTGGAGGAGCTAGATGCGGTGGAAGGGGACGGTAAGGTCGAGGAGGCCAAGGCCGCCGTCAGGCCGCTGCTCGACGAGGTTCTGGTCCTGGACTTCGTCGTCACGCCTGCTGCCGGTGCCGGAGAGGCCCCAACGCCGGCGAGCCTCTGAGAGGTTACAGGTGTGATCTCAGTTTCGAGTGTGTGTTGATTTGGGAATAATGGACTCCTTGTGGTTGTCATCTTATGAAATTGGGAATGGCAGTGCGATGAATAAGAACTGTTTCCCTTGATTAAGGATCAAAGTAGTACTTCATATTTTACCAATTACCATGGCCATGCCTATAGCAAATACACTAATGCCTAATGCGGCAAATTAATAAATCGATGATATGCATTGCCTACATTCGTCCCTCTTTATTGTGAAATATTTACTAGTATAAGTAGACTCTGCTCATTCTATTCTATTACAAGTGACTCCTACCATGTCATTTCATTTGAGTGGCTATATATGGTAATATGAAAAGAAAATCACTATTTGAAATCCTTGAAAGTTGAATCCTTCACAATAATAAATTTCCAATCCTAGGGTGCGGGTGATGGTAGAGAAGAACCTGTGTGATCAGTGTATCTTTCTGTCATGTAATTTTAAACTTAAGTTCTTTGAGAGGGAGGTTTACGAGTAATTCAGTAGGATTCTTCCTTTTGGAAATTCATGGACATGTAAAGCTGGTGACCCTAACATGATACATTACACTATATGCTTTCTATAAAGCAGGACCGGATGGCCTTCGGTCTAAAAAAAACTTGACAATCCTCTCGTGCTATAGGAACAATGGGTAATGAGATGATCATATCACATTTTTATTGATTCTTTGAGAGAAATCCAGTATAGGGCCGAAAGTAAACTGACTGAGACAATGGCACTGCTGAAAATCCGTAACTCTACACATAATTTCTAGTACAAGTAGAGATTGCCCATTCAAATATAAATGGTGCTCCACCATGGCTTTAATTTGAGTGTCTACTGTATATGGTTTCATGGAAAGTGAATCACCATTTGAAAACTGAGAAACTCTGTTACAGTTGCACCTACCAGCCCTCCATGGACAATGGATATCATGGGACAATATGAAATATCAAAATTTTGTCATCTTGTGTACTTGGTATGACAGTGCGATGAATAAGAATTGCTTCCCTTGAATATGGATAATGGAACAAAGTAGAATGTACCTGCAACAATACTGACTTTGTGCTTCAAATATAGCTGTGCCCATGTGTCTAGTGATTGCCACTGCTTCATAACACAATGAATTATGGAATCAGAAATATACATTGCACATTTGTCACTCTTTCACATGAAAATGCTTAGTAGTATATACACATCACTTGCTGAATTATAAATGGTGTTCCACCATGTTATTTCACTTGAGTGTTGTACATATGGTTATATGAAAAGTAAATCGCCATTTGGAAACAACATCAAAGTCTTTGCAATCACACCTGCCGTCCTCACGTGCTACAGGAACTGGGTAATGGGATGATCATATCACAATTTTCTTAATTCTTTGGGAGAAATCCAGTATATTATGTTAAAATAACCTAGACGATGGGAGTATGGGACTGCTGAAAATCCATGACTTGTACACATAATGTACGGAGTAAAAGTACATTCTGCTGATTCAATTATAATAGTGTTTAACCATGTCATCGACCTGTTCGCTTGGCTTATCAGCAGCCAACCAACAATATTTTTCTCTCAGCACAAATCAGCACCAACCAGCCAGCCAACAGTATTTTTCTCTCAGCACAAATCAACACCAGCCACCAGCCAACCGAACAGGTCACATACCTTTTGAGTGTCTACCATATACATGTGGTGGTGGACTTCGTTGTTGGACCACCTGTTGGGGAGGGTCTAGCAGCAAGCGTCCGAGATATTTCAGTTTCATTCTCAGTTCCGAACGTTTGGTTCATTGGGACTTGTGGGTCAACTTCTGAAACTGGGGATGACAGTGGGATGATACAAATTGCTTCTCTTGATTAATTATGAAGGATTTAATTAGGACATTCCTGAAGGGATTGTGCATGTGTGATTCATATTTAGGATTCATATTTTACCCTGCCATTGCGTCTTGCCTAACACAATGAGTTTAGAAATCAGTGATACTGATATGCACTGCACATTCTTGGGAAGAACTTATTCGAGCAACAGTGCAAGTACACTCTGCTTGTTTGATTATAAATGTTCTGCCATGTCATTTCATTTGAGTATCTAATATATATGATTCCATGAAAAGTATAACATCTTTTTGAAACTTTGAAGCTTCATTAGAATTGCTGGTGCCAGTCCCATCCAGGAACAATGGATAAATGTAAAATATGAATAATATCACAGTTTCCTTAATTTTGTTGGAATGTGATGTGAATTTAAATGAAGAAAAATACTAGTAATACTAGATATTAAAGGAACCAATGGGACCAAATTAACCAAGAGTGGTGACTGGGTATAGTTGTTTGATGATTGATGATGATAATGATGCTTATTGTTGCTGGTTGTCAGATATCTGTAGGGTACAGATAGAAATTAGAAAGAAGCCACCCTGTTGTTCATAAAGCATAGCTCAAAAAACAAGTGAAAATCAAAATCAAAGTACTATAGGAGTCTAGTGGCATCAATCTTTTTATTTGAAGAAGGCTACTTTGCATCTACAAACAGTGTACTTCCTGTTATATTTCTGTGGTAAGAGAGGGTACTCATTTAGATAGATAGATAAAAAGGATGTTTCTGATGAATTTATAAGCACTCACTTGCCCATGATGGACTGTCACAATATATTGTTTGAAAGAGCCACTGTACTCTGTTTGGAACAACATGGGTTTTATAAAAACTGTACAAGGATTTGAGTTCTCTAGTCTACATGAAACTTATCAAAAGAAGGAAACCAATTTGGTTTAACCAAACAGACCCAACAGGTCCACAAGAGCCAGCTCAGGACACAGCAAACCAGTATTGCTATTGTTATCTTTTTCCAGTGCACCTTTTCCTTCTACTGTTTTTTCTTTTTCGAGGCCAGCTCCTGCCGTCCTGCTTGACTGTTTCATTGCTCTTTTGGCACTACCGGCTGTTCTTCTTCCTCCTCAGCTTCCCATCATTACAATTATTAGCTTCAACATCATTCTTTTGCGCCCCATCCCTGCCCTTGTCATTGTCCACACTTTAGTTTTCATCCTCCTCGGTTCATCAATTCCATGTGTTCCTGCACATAGCCTGCTGTTGGGAGGGTATAGGCACATACTTAGGCCTTGTTTAGTTCCAAAAAGTAACTCCTAAATTCACTATGCAAAAACCCCATCACATCAAAATGTCATAACATGTATGAAGTACTAAATATAGATGAAATCAAAAACTAATTACACAGTTTTGTTGTACTCCGCGAGACGAACATTTTGAGCCTAATTAATCAATTTTTGGACAATTTTTCGCATATACAAACGAAATGCTACATTGACACAATGATTACGAAGTGACATATTTCTCCCAAGATTGGCCTCCCAAATTTGCATCTAAACAAGGCCTTATCGGGTAAGGCTGCTGCCAGTTGCCTACTTGCTTAGGAGTAGGTAATTAATCGAGACGTTGGCGGCTGCATGTAGAGATGAAAACAAAAACGGTAATTTTTTATTATCGTTTTTGAGATTTTATAAAAAATTGGAGCTAAACGAAAACAATATCAATTATCGAAAATATGAAAACGAAAATGATTTAAATCTCTTTCAACCGTTTTTGAAAAATACTGGATTTCAACCGGTAATTACCATCGATAATTACTGAGTTAAGTATGACTCTCGGGCTCCGGAGTCGCACAGCCCACCACGGCCCATCGATAAAACTATAGGTGGCCATCCGGGCCGCCCGGCCCGGCCCTGGCCCGGGCCCGGGCTGGCCCGGCAGTCACCGTGCCGGGCCAAGCCCGGCCCTAAGACACTGCGGGCCGGGTCGGGCTAACCCACGGGCTGCGGTGTCGGCCCAAGCCCGGGCCCGCGGGCCGATTCCAGGCCGGGCCAGCCCGGTAAAGCACGGCCCTAATGGCGTGTTCGGGCGGCCCGTGGCCCGCAAGTTCAGAAACACTTCAAAATGCACCAGAAAAAAGCAAGCAAATCAAACATTCACCAAAGTAACATAAATGCTAACAGAATTATAGGGCTGTTTTAACACCTGATCTATGTGACCAAGTGTGGCTGCCTCATTAAAAACCTTCCTAGGTAAAAACTCACCCTTGTGAGAAAACCCTAGGAAGGAAAAAAGAGTACAGCCCAGCTTCTATAACTCTTAAGTCTAATTGTTCACTATTACATCACATGAGTTCAGACTTCAGACACTCCAAGATACAAGACACTGAGACAGACACAAGACACAGGCACACAGCACAACACTACAGCACTACAGCAGCATCAGGGCCTGGGCCTTCACAACTTCAGGTTCAGGAAGAAGCATCAGTCCATCACCACTTCATCAATTGCCACTGGAAATGGAAGGGGCAGGGCTAACAAGGTAACAACAGAGAGACAGACAGTGAGCATGAGCATGAGCAAAATTGGAAGTACAAACATTACTTGAACTTGAGTTTTAGTACTTACTCGTTTTCATTAGAGTGCCCATCCCCATGATGCTTGATGTAGAATTTGGCCTCCAGCTCTACAATATCCTTCTCAACATCATGTTGTGCCCTTGCATCAGCAGCCTCCCAATCCTTGACGCATGTCAAAATCTCCACATGCTTAGGTGTCAGCCGTCTTCGCCGCTCCTCGATCACCCTGCCGGTAAGACTAAAACAAGACTCCGAAGAGACAGTAGAAACTGGAACAGACATAATATCTTTAGCTAGAATAGATAGAATAGGATATGTGCGTTTGTGCTCATGCCACCAACTGATGATATTGAAATCATCATCAAAACAATTGGTGTTGTCACTATCCAAGTAGGAAGACAACTCAGAAACAACAGGCAGAGGACCACAAGTAGATGTAGATGGAACAGATAAACAAGAACCAGCAACACTTGAACTCACAGGAGCACCATAGATCTTACCCCATGCATTTTTTTTCTTACCTGAAGATGTTGTTGATGTTGGTGGCCTCTGAAACCTAACTGCACCAAACTTATTTTCATACTTGTTATACAATTTAAACAGTTCATGTCTTACCTCAGTGAAATAAGCAGAATAATCAACACCAACAGTTTGAGAAAGAAGCTGAAGAACATTATGAAAACCTCTCATCTTAGCTCTAGGATCCAAAACAAAAGCAAATGAATACAAAAGAGGGATGTTTTGCCAATACTTGGAAAACTTGAGTTTCATAGGATTCACAACAGACATGAGCATAGCATCATTCTCTGTGCCATACAAGTGACTAGCAATATCAAGTATATGATGCAGCATCAGAGGACTGGTTGGATAGTAAACACCAGATAAAGCAACAGTTGAATCATAAAAGGTTCCAAGAAACTCCATAATTTTTGAAGCAACAGCCCAATGACCTTCAGTGAGTAGTGGCTCACCATTAACCAAACCATAATTAGCAGAAATAAAGGTCGAGAAAGTTTGATTGTATGGTAAAAGATGCTTGAGCATGAGATAAGTGGAATTCCATCTCACATCCATATCCAAACCAAACTTACGAGGGCGTACCCCCTTAACAATGCAAAAGTTTTGAAATTCAGCAATACGTTGGTTAGAAGAGTTCAAATAAGAAATAGCAGTCCTAAAAGCCTCAATTTGGGTCTTGATCCTCTTCAAACCAGACTTAACAATCAAGTTTATAATGTGACAAGCACAACGCTGGTGCAAGAGACCACGCAAAGCATTAGCATTGTTAAGTGGTTGGGGATCTGGACCAAGGTAACCAACAAACTTAGGAATGAGCATAGACATGGCCCTGGTATTGGAAGAAGCATTGTCAAGAGTAACAGAAAAAACTTTATCTGTCAAACCAAACTCTTGAACAACAGATTCTATACGCTCAGCAATGTTAGCACCAGAATGTTGGCAATCAATCTGCCTAAGAGCAAGAACCCTCTTCTCCAACTCCCAATCAACAGAAACAAAATGAGCAACAACACTAAGATAGTCTTCCTTAGCGTTGCCGGACCAAATATCAGAAGTAATGCAAACAGATGAAACAGAAACCAAGCCATCAATCAAAGTTTTACGACGGTCCAGGAAGTATTTTTCTAAGTCTCTAGTAGTGCTTTGTCTAGAGACCCTAGAAAAACGAGGATTGTGAGCACGTGTAATGTACTCTTCGAATGCTTCCTCATAACCAATACCAAGAGGCAAATCAAGTCTAGCAATTAAACGAGCCTAACTCCTTACGAGCAACATCAGGTTTGTACTCCCAAGTATAGACAGTACCATCACTATTAAACTGAAGACGAGATTGAACTAAAGCCACATGCTTAGCTTTAGCCACACAAACCTTTTGGTGGCGTAGCAGGTGACCAGTACCAGAAGATGAACGACCAGTAAGAATACTAGAGCAATGTTTGCATTTAGCTGCAACCCGTATCTTCTTGCCGCTGGGCAAGGTCTCAAAGACCTCGTCGAAGTCGTTCCAGGCAGGAGACCGGACACGCTTCAACGAGTTCTTGTCAGTAGAGATGGACGGCGTAGAGGAAGGGGACGGCGTCGAACCTGGCGTCTGGATTCTCGACGCGGCGACACCAGCTTCGGCATCGACGGTGATCGGAGCAGCAGCGCTACCGAACAACGCCTCAGCACCAGCAGCATGGTCATCTTCGTCATCGCCGGGCAAACCACAAGCTCTCAGGTCGTCGTTGATGGTGTACTCCTCAATGCTCTCCGCCATCCCGACGCCTTTGCGTCCGCCTCCGCGGCTCCGCCTCCGTTCCTCAACGGTGCGCGGCCCCACGAGACGGCGAGACCTGCAACAAGACGGAAATGATAGAAATCACTCAAATCAGAGAGAGATCTAGAGGAAAACCCAAGAACAACACCAACATCGAACAGATCTAGGGTTAGGGTTAGGGATTATGCCTGCGCAGCCGGAGCCCGGAGTAGAGTCGGAGAGAACGAGACGGCGACGGCGAGACAACGACAGCGAGGACCTCGAGCACGAGAGCGAGATAGAGAGGACAGAGGAGGCAGCAGGATGCGCCGCCGCGAGTCCGCGACAGCGACCGGCGACCGCGTCGAGGGATAAGGTGACGACCGCGAGAGCAAGAGGGAGGAGGTGCTGGCGATGGCAAGGCGGCGACCACGGCGAGGCGAGAGACTCAGAGAGGGGAGGCGCCGGCGAGTCTCGGGAGTGAGACTGCGACGAGACGAGCTGCGAGAGAGAGAGGAGCGGCGATGGCGAGTTGGCGACGGGAGCGAGGCAGCGCCGCAGCGAGCGAGTCAGCGAGACGTGTTAGGGTTGGGGGGGAGGCGGGCGTCGGCCGTCGGGGGAGGGTTTTTATATGGGGCGGGGCCGCGGGGGTGGCTTGGTGGGCCGCGGGGGTGGCTGGCTTGGTGGGCCGCTCGGCCTCGGGCCTTTGCCGGGCCGGGGGTTAATCTCTGTGCCGGGCCGGGCCGCCCAGCGTGCTGGGGTGGCGGCCCACGCCCGGGCACGCTGGCCGGGCCGGGCCAGCACGGTCCCGGAGAAGGCCGGGCCGGGCCGGGCTTGGGCCGGGCCAAAAAAACGGGCTTTCGGGCAGCCTGTCGGGCCCCGGGCTTTCTGGACATTTATAGATAAAACATAAAACATGTCATGACACAATCACATCCAAACAACGAGGCAGTAGAGCAGCACAACACTACAACAACGCATGGGAAGACAGGAGAACCAGCATGTCGGTCTTGGTAGGTAGGTTTTTTCCTTTGTTTTGATTTTAAAATACTAAATTAATTTTGTTACCTTTTATAGTTTTGTAATCACTCTTTTTAAGGCAATTTAATTTGTACTTTGTTTTTTTTGTAAGAAAATTATAGTCTGGTACTTGCTTATGTTACATGTGAATATAAGATGCGTAAGTTATATTACTAATATAGTACTCCACATTAAGGTATTTATTGTTTTTAAAATATCATTTTGTTGGAGTTTCGATTGTTTTAAAAATGTCGAAATACCGACGTCATTCCTGTTTTCGATAATATCATATCGTTTTCGTTTTTGATAAAAAAATGTGAAACTAAAAGTGGCCGAGGCTTTTTCCGATCGTTTTCAACCCTAGCTGCATGGCTGCAGAAAGCAGAAGTTGTAAAGTTATTACCATGACAAACAAACACTATGTTAAACTTATGGTAATTGAGCTAAACAAGTATAGCAGATTTTGATAAAGGTTTAACTTATACAACTCAGCTCACAACAGATATAGGTAGTTCAATAGTTCATCACCTTTATCCAAATTTGCTATACCTTTTTTTAGCTCAATTACCATCATTTTAACAGTGTGTGTTTGTCGTGGACTCGTGGTCGCTGCACAACGTTGGCTACTTGGCTTTCAGCAGCTGTGCAGCAACGGTCTTGCCCTGTGGCGTAACAAATAACATGGTCAAGGTCAGCGACCTCAAAATAAATTAAAGTCGACCTTCATGGATAATCCTTAGGTCAGTCTCAGTGCATAGTTTTACTATGCAATTACCTAAACAAAAACTAGATAACTGAGCCAAAAGAGTTTCATGGTGATGAAACTCCTTACCATGAAACTCTTCCTTCTCTCTCATATACCACATCAATGTATTTAATGCCATGAGACTCCTATGAAATCTCTCCACACTGACGTCTCATTGGCAGCTATAGATGCCGGCACTAGTATCTTCGTGAATAGAATGGAATAGGAACATGGAGACCTTATACATAAATCTAATATTGTTTCATCTGAATATTGAGGTTTTTGTAAAAGCTTCAACTCTTGCTAGCCCTTGGAGCCTGGTTGAACGCTAAGGACTGTAATGAAACAATATTAGAATGGAATAGGAACATGGAGTCCGGAATGCTTATAATCAGAAATGCTCGATTCAAGTACCTCTAATCTAGCACGTTCCAGAAAAAAAGTTTATGATTATGTAAAAACATCGAAAAATGTATGGCAAAAAGACGACGACTGACGAGTCAACACTACATGCATGGAGTACTGGTCGTCTGTGTCATCCTGTCCCAACCTGTAGCAAGTTTTGCTCTGTCTGCCGTTCACCATGTGCAAATAATGCAACTCATATGTGACGGCCACCCTAATCATCGATACAAACAAAAAGACTGCTGTTACTACCGTGCACACTCGCGCGAGTCTCGGTCCACCTGTCGCTATGTGCATAGCTACATCCTAATTATTCCAAGAGAGTTTTGGCGCGGATGGAGAGGATGGAAGGTTTCATTGTGTCGGTCGTAAAGATGGCCTGTGCAAAATAATGCAGCGTAACCACTTGGCGGGCCCTATAGGCTATAATTCATTACTTCAGATTCTGATGGATGGCGTGCAGAGTCGATACAGCAAGCTATTAGTGTAGACAGCTGCGAAGTCCATGGGCTTGTGGAAAGGAAAGTGCAATAATTCAATAATGTAATTTTGAGAACTTTTCGCTATTTTTCTGTAACTGTATGTATAACGCAGATGGAGCGAGAAAGATCCTATGCATTTTTGAAGATGGAAGTATTGGTGATCAAACTTGTTAAACAACGGAGACACTGACTAGAGAAGCTTGTGAGGCCTTGATAGATATAGGAGTATTACAATATCTGCGCTGGTTTCAGATCAGTTCTCTCTCTGAGACGTACTGACGCTGCCTTTTTTCCGTAAAGCATGCATTATTATTATCGCTTTGGTTCAGGGTTTTCTTTTTCTGTGTCTCCGGTGCGTGTGTTACCACCTCAACAACCAAGCCTTTCAATCAAACACCAATAATCGCTCTGGAGTGGCCCATGAATATTTGGCGCATGTCCGAAACCGACCATCGAGGCTTTGTCCGTGTGCAATTGGAAGGTTAATCCAGCCCCCTGTCATGTGGTCAGAAAATGGCTACGGTTATTTGACGTCACTTTTTTTCCTCATGATTGAAAGTAGTATATAACGATCGAGCTCCCACAGAGGCAGACTCAAAGTTCCAAGTCCCTTTATTATTAGCTTGTTGTGTTATCCAGGCAAGCAAGAGCTAGCATGCATCACACAACCTTGTTCCACCAAAGCTAAGAGCCTAAGACGACATGGCGTTTTATCAAGGGAGACACTTCGATCCACTACTGCACCAGCTTGTCAAGACGCGGTATGGCAGTGATGCCGCCCATTACTGCGACATCTGCCTAACCAAACTCGCCGGCCATGTCGGTCACCGCTGCGGCGCCTGCAACATCGACCTCCATGGTGCGTGCGCCGAGTACTTCAAGCAGACCATCTCCTTCTTTGCGCACCCATGGCACGCCCTCAAGCTAAGCCGCATCCCCAGTGGCGCGGTGGGATGGAGGTGCGACCTCTGCATGGAGGAGTGTCCCTCGGGAAGCTTTGTGTACCGATGCATCCAGTGCCTGTTTGATGTGCACCCTCTCTGCACAATGCTCCCTCAAACTGTTCGTAGCCCTCTCCACCCGGAGCATGACCTCCGCATGGTTCCTTCATGCGGAAACTGCACGGCGTGCAAACAACGCTTGCCCGTGTGGCACTACGTCTGCCCTTGTTTGGTGCGGCTGCACATCGACTGTGTCTCCGGGGCGCGGACGGGCCATGACGATGCGCCTGCTGTCTCCACCCAGACTAGCAGCAGCAGGCCCAGACGCAGTACTAAGATCGCCAAGTTTCTCCTCAAGACGAGCTTCCGTGTCGCGGTCTTCTCTTAGCCGCATGGGATCGCCGGTGCTCGAGGTCTTGGCCGCGGTCTTCTCTTAGCCGCAGCTGCGTGGTTTATGCCCTGCATCTATCACACGTTGTCCTGCGATATTCCATCCATGATCAGCCAACTACGTACGTGGTGATACTCTGGAGTACGTGTGCGTTCTGCCGGTGCGTGCTTAGGTATTGCCTTCTCCTTCTACATCCATTTTAATTTGTTCGTCCTGATCTATGCGTGTCGTACCTGTGTGTGCTGTAATATATGCTCCTCGCTCCATCAATACGGCCACAGACTGCTCAATGGACGGCCTGTATCCTGTGCTCGTGGGGGCACCCTCTTGTGTTTCTTTTCTTTTCTTTTCTTGTGTTTTATATATACTAGTTGGTATGGTATGCACGTGCCTGTACGTGTTTTAAAAAGGGTATGAAAAAAATTTGAATTCAACAAAAAGTTGATTGTAATTTAAACAAAATATTCAATTTGCAAGACACACGGTACAAGTTCTACAAACTTTATGCAAAACACTCGCTGTTCTCTTTTTGCAAATTCACAAATTGAAATCACAAACTCAAACATTCGGTTGGAGCTCACCTTTCGTTCAGTGGCTCACTCATCAACTGATTCGGCACTACCTCAAATCAGGGAAACCGAAAAGAGATAATAATGGACAAAATATCAAACTGAAGTCTATACTAATATATATATATATATAACTATAGAAATATATGCCTTATTAACTATTTGAGATAAGCACATATAGCATAGAAATTTCTCAGGATGTCTCACAGCCACCATTCAACTTAGCTTCTTTGAAAAATTGCCTTGCATACGCTGAAGCCCACCCTGCTAGATCTTGCTCGAATGGGTACGTCGCGCGGGTATGGCGAGCGCATGGTGATAAAAACATTAAACAATGGTCTGTTATGATAGAAAATATACACCCACACTGCAATTCATGATCCACATGTACATTTAAATTAGTATATATATGTAGCTTCATCCTGTGCCCAGTCCGACGCATTAAGGTGCTCCAAAATCTAGTGGCCAAACTGGGACGGTGTGTGCTAACATAGCTGATCTAAAACTTAGTGATGTAGACTAGGGTTCCCGATCTTCCGAAAGGTCCTGATAACTATCGATTTGGGTGGAGACGAAACACAAATCGATCCGGCTTCCGAACAACACGTTCCGAACCCCGCAATCGCAGCACCACGTCTCCTCAGGTTATCAACCAGCATTGCACGGTTGACCTCGCCAAGAAGGCTAATCCTTACCTGCGAATCGAAGAACACAAACAAGAACGAGGAAGAATGCAACATAATTGCAGTATGACTGATTAAGCTCACAAGTTGGGGTCTCACAAACCGACGAAGCGGCGAAACTGTTCTTGACAGAATAATCTAAGCAAAACCCAAACCCTAATGGTAAGCGGCGGCTAGCTAATATAGACACAAGAGTCACGGAAAGACCCCTGGTCGCGCCCCTAATGGGCTTCCACACGATACATGGCCCAAAGGCCAAAAGACGATGACGCAGCACCGGGACAGATTCTGGATGTCAACTTGTTTTGCCGATTCCCGTTGACTCCGGACGAATTTTGACATGAGACCAGTGCCATTGGAAAGGTTATCTTCTTAGATTTCCAAGCATATAAAGAACGTCCAAATCCGAGCCCGTATGCGACCTGGACGTCTGATTTAGCGCTGACTGCTCCCGGACTCCGAGGTGGACTCGAAGTCGACTTGATTTGGGCCTCCATTTTGCCTTGCACGCCCTTGCTGGTCCTTTCCCTCTTGTAGGCTTTCTCCAACTATCCTCTGATCCTCTCCATGGTTCCTAATTACAATATATTCATTAGGTAGCAATCTATTCTCATAATCACGTAAATACATACTTAGGAACGAGCTCACCTCTAAATTCAATTGTCGTGCGCGAACTCTAGTGATTGGACCTTGAAAGATCAAAGGAGGATTGTTGTGTGTATCCAAAGTTGTGATGTCCTCATCATCCTCCCCCTCTTGAATTGGAGTCGTCCTCGACTCAAGCTCATCTTCTTCTCCCAAGTATGGTCGCAAATATGAAATGTTAAAGGTGGGACTAACCCCAAACTCGGAAGGCAACTCAAGTTTATATGCATTATCATTAATCTTTTCAAGTATTTTAAATGGACCATCAGCTCTTGGCATTAACTTAGACTTTCTCAAATCTGAAAATCTATCCTTCCTTAAGTGCAACCACACTAAATCACCCGGTTCAAGCTTAACTTCCTTTCTACCTTTACTACCAGCAATTCTATACTTTTCGTTCATCTTTTCAATGTTGTGTTTAGTTGTTTCATGCATTTGCAAAATAAATTCAGCACGTTCCTTTGCATCACTATGAATCCTTTCACTAGTAGGCAATGGCAAAATATCAATAGGAGCACGGGGGTTGAAACCATACACTACCTGAAAAGGACTTACCTTAGTGGTAGAATGTGTTGCTCGATTATATGCAAACTCGACATGAGGCAAATATTCTTCCCACGTCCTCAAAATTTTCTTCAAAATAGCTCTCAACATAGTACCCAAAGTACGGTTTACTACCTCCGTGTGTCCATCGGTTTGTGGATGACAAGTAGTTGAAAACAACAATTTTGTACCCAACTTGTTCCACAGAGTCCGCCAAAAAGGACTCAAGAATTTAGCATCACAATCTGAAACAATAGTAGACAGCATACCATGCAAACGAACAATCTCTTGGAAAAAGAGGTCAGCAATATGTATAGCATCATTAGTCTTATGACATGGTATAAAGTGTGCCATCTTTGAAAAACGATCCACCACAACAAATATGCTATTCCCTCCCCCTCTTAGTCCTAGGCAATCCCAAAACAAAATCCATAGAAATATCTGCCCAAGGAACAGAAGGAACTGGAAGAGGCGTGTATAAACCATGTGGATTCAAGCGAGACTTAGCTTTTTGACATGTGGTGCAGCGAGCAACAAACCTCTCAACATCTCTCCTCATCTTAGGCCAAAAGAAGTGCGAGGCCAAAACATCTGCGGTCTTCTTAGCACCAAAGTGTCCCATCAATCCTCCTCCATGCGCTTCATGTAACAACAATAGACGAACGGAACCAACTGGAATGCATAGGCGGTTAGCTCTAAACAAGAATCCATCATTAACCACAAATTTGTTCCAAGCACGTCCTCTAAAATTCAGCAACACATCTTTAAAATCAGGATCAAGCGCATATTGTCCTTTTATCGATTCAAGTCCAAAAATCCGACAATCAAGTTGGGACAGCAAAGTATATCGTCTAGACAAAGCATCAGCAATCACATTATCCTTCCCCTTCTTGTGTTTGAAAACATAAGGAAAAGTTTCAATAAATTCAACCCACTTAGCATGCCTACGATTCAAATTATTTTGAGAGCGAAGATACTTCAACGATTCATGATCGGAATGAACAACAAATTCTCTAGGCCTCAAATAATGACGCCACGTTTCTAAAGAACGTACAAGGGTATACAATTCCTTATCATACTTAGAATAATTCAGAACAGGGCCATGCAATTTCTCACTAAAATATGCAACGGGCTTACCATCTTGCATCAAAACACCTCCAATGCCAACTCCACTAGCATCACATTCCAGTTCAAAAGTCTTACCAAAGTTTGGAAGTTGCAGCAATGGCGCGTGTGTAAGCTTGTCCTTCAATGTGACAAAGGACTCCTCATGTGACTTGCCCCAATGGAACACCACACCTTTCTTCGTCAACTCATGCAATGGTGCAGCAATTGTGCTGAAATCTTTGACGAAGCGGCGATAAAAACCTGCAAGACCAAGAAAACTCCGCACCTGTGTGGTGGTTTGGGGTACCGGCCAACTCTTAATGGCTTCAATCTTCGTCTCATCCACCTCAATTCCCTGTGGAGTAACAACATAGCCAAGAAAAGAAACTCGATCCGTGCAAAATGTGCACTTCTCAAGGTTGCCAAACAAACGTGCATCACGTAGAGCATTAAAAACAGCACGTAAATGATCCATATGTTCATCCAAAGACTTACTGTAAATCAATATATCATCAAAGTAAACCACCACAAAACGACCAATAAAAGCTCTTAAAACCTCATTCATCAAACGCATGAAAGTGCTAGGTGCATTAGTCAAACCAAAATGCATCACTAACCACTCATACAATCCAAATTTAGTTTTGAAAGCAGTTTTCCATTCATCTCCAAGTTTCATCCTAATTTGGTGGTAGCCACTACGCAAGTCAATCTTTGTGAAAATTATAGAACCACATAACTCATCAAGCATGTCGTCCAACCTAGGAATAGGATGACAATATCGAATAGTAATATTATTGATGGCTCTACAATCAACACACATACGCCAAGTACCATCTTTCTTGGGAACCAAAAGTACAGGAACGGCACAAGGACTAAGGCTTTCACGTACATACCCACGGTCCAAAAGGTCTTGGACTTGTCGCTGAATTTCCTTAGTCTCCTCGGGGTTGGTCCGATAGGCAGCACGGTTTGGCAAAGTCGCGCCCGGAATCAAATCAATTTGATGCTCGATCCCTCTCATAGGTGGCAATCCCGGGGGTAACTCAGCTGGAAAAACATCCTCATACTCCTGCAAAAGGTTAGTGACAGCAGGAGGCAACGAGCTAACAATATCATCATCCATAGAAAACAAAGCTCGTGTGCATATCAAAACATAGCACGTATCATCATCAGAAATTTCAGCAAGATCACGTTTAGTTGCAAGCATAACACCACCCTTCAATTTGATCCCGTCGGTCTCAGAAATAGGTGTAGTCTTATCCGTTTTAGGTGGGAAAATCGAATTAGCAACTTGCTGATTTTCAGATTCAACATCATTCGAACTAGCAGCAACGTGTTCCTTTTCAGCTTGTATAATTTCAGCAGGGGTCAAAGGTAGCAAAGTAATTTTCTGTCCTTTATACATGAAGGTGTATTTGTTACTTCTACTATGGTGTGTAGCATCATTATCAAATTCCCAAGGTCGACCCAACAAAAGTGAACAAGCATGCATAGGAACCACATCACAATCAACATAATCCGCATAAGTACCAATGGAAAACGAAACTCTGCAAGTTTTTGTTACCTTAGTTGTACCCGAATCATTTAACCACTGAATTTGATATGGATGTGGATGGGGACGTGTGGACAAACCAAGTTTCTTTACCAGATCAGAACTCACCAAATTATTGCAGCTACCTCCATCAATAATTACACGAGCGCGACGATTGTTGATGACGAAAAACGTGTAGAACAAATTATGTCGTTGAAGCTTCTCAGGGTGTTGTACTTGTGTACTGAGCACTCGATGTACAATAATGTTCTTGTAAAGCGCCGTGTCGTCGCCACCAAAAGCTGGTCCACCCACATTGTCGCCGTCGTCAACACGGTCGTCGTCCTCATCTTCTTCAACATAGGAGGTGCTGATGTAACCATCTTCCGTAGCAATATATGTTCGTTGGCTAGGGAAATCCCTCTGCACGTGTCCCACCCCATGACAGCGGTGGCACTGAATGTTGGAAGTGCGTGATGGTGTCGAAGCGGTACTCTTGCTGCTGCCCTCCTGCAAAGGAATTTTACCTGAATCCGAAGAACGTGCGGAAGGTGCGGCAGCGGTCGAAGGTGTCGATCGTTTGCTTGCTGGCGGGGGTGCTCGAAAAGAGGTTGGCTTGGGTAGCCCCGAAGATGGCGTAGTACGTGGCGTGTATGAGGTGCTTCCCTTGTTCTTGCCCTGCTGCTCACGCCCCTGAATCTCCTTTTCTGCAAACATAGCATATCGAAACAACTGGTCTATAGTGTTAAATTCCTTATAATCAACTATGTCCTGAATATCACGCCTCAAGCCTGTATAAAAGCGACAAATAGAATCCTCAGGCCCTTCTACAATACCACAACGCATTAAACCCTTTTGCAATGCCCCATAATAATCCTGAACAGAAGTCTCTCCTTGTTCTAAGCGCTGCAATTTCTTACGCAAATCTCTATGATATGAAAGAGGAACAAAACGATCGCGCATAGCAACCTTAAGCGCAGCCCAAGTCATAGGTGTTGTACCATCCCCAACTAGACCGGTCCACCGAATAATGGCAAAGTCCTTAAACTCACTAGTGGCTTGTCTAACTTGATGTTGTTCTGGAACTAGGTGGGAAGCAAATTTCTGTTCTACTGTCATCTCCCAATCAAGGTAACCCTCAGCATCATAATGACCTGAAAAAGATGGAATGGTAAATTTAACCTTAGCATAAGGGTCGTCACGAGGATTGTTACCTTGTGGAGCGCCACCACCCATACCTACCCTGTTCTGTTGAAGACGGCGTTGTAAACGTGCGTTTCTGGTAGCTGTCTCATCATAATTACCATTGTCATCAAACACCGCGTCATCTGGAAACAGTGGAGGTGCTGGTTGTGGCTGTGGCTGTGGACGCATCTCAAGCACAGCAACCCTTTCGGTCAGCGTGGACACCCGACGGTCCACCCTCTCTAACATGGTGCCAAGCTTCATGGCGATGAGCGCTTCACTGACAGCCTTGTTGATTGTTTCTTCCATCTTTTCACGAGTAGCTTCTGCCATCTTTTCTAGCTCTTCTCGACTAACGCATTCACTTAAATCTGCGGGAACCTTCGGTGCTGTACCATCTTCTGCCATTGGAAAGCACCAAAACAAAACAAACACAGTGAAGGTTATCCCTAATAATCCGACTACGTACTCTCAACGCCGCAAAAGGAAGCGTCTTACCAAGCTCTTGCAAAGTTCTTACGAATAAGCAAGGCAAAGGATACCTGTAAGGTGTAGTCCACGATTACAAGGGTCACAAACCTGTGCTGTCCAGAAGTAGTATGTGGAGCTCGGAGGGCCAAATATGTAGCAAGGAATAGCAAATAACGAATGCAGAATAGCCAAGTTCAATAAGGATCCAAAGTACAAGTCACAATTGCTGGCTCAGAGGTGTCCTAGGCGTAGCACAACAAGTTGGAACAAGAAACAATGGATAAAGCTCACAGAGGTAGCAAAACAGCACTCTATGCAATTGTTTTTAATCTTTTCAGCAACTTCCAGCAATTTCCTCCACACTAGTAGGAATCATGATTTTTTATTTTTTTTCAACTATTTTTTTATATTTTTCTCTGAACAAGGATATCAAAAGCTCCAACCACACAAAATTTCAACTTTTTTGGAGCTAGGATGCGGCCTACAGAAAATCAGGGAAGTTTCCTGAAAATCTGAATTCAACTTGATCAATTTTTTTTAATTATCTTCCCGATTTTTTTTGATTTTTTTGACGGGGGCAAACAGGGCATACGTATTCGTGGTAATCGCCCAAGGGGGAGTGTTGTAAAACAAGGACTCTTGAAGAGTCCTGACCGGACCTACCAACCATAGAAGGCAAGGGAGATAAAGGACTCCTAGTCCTAGTCCGGTTATGTTGTGGGCTCTTACCAAACTCTACCCTTACTACGGAGTATATATACACAGGAGCACCCCTATTGTAAGATATCGATTTGAGGAATAAAGAGAAGCTCCACCTGTATCGTGTCTTGTCTACTTTGTACTTGTGTTCTTGTGCTTATCGTGAGAGGCGTGAGAGGAAAAGATCCAACCGTTGACGACGTGTTTCACAACAGTTTTCATCTTCTCAAGCGCACAAATTGCGACGAGATCAATGGTTGTAACTTTGCAGGTCGCCTGTAGTTTTAGTGAGTTTTTGGGCACATATACCACAGATTTTCGTTTGGCTAGCCAACTGCTGTCAGAACTAAGCACCAAGAAATTAGCTGACTTCCGTCGTTTTGAATGAATCTCTTTCACAATCGCTGGGTTCTTCAGTGATCAAAGCAGAAAGAACTAGAATGGATTTGACTTCCTCCAATGCACTGATCGACAAACAACTCGGTGGTTTGAGCAAAACGCCACTTGCCCGACGGAGCATTGAGTACTACTCCCTGCTTTGGCCACTTGCCCAACTAGAAATTGCATCTTCAGTAGTAAGTATGAAATTTGAGAAAATGCAAGATCATACTACCCATAGTTTAATTGAAATCAGACTACTATTTCTTCAACTCACTAGTTTCCTGTTTAGACTATTTTGATTTTCTCCATTTGAAATGTTTTTTTTCTAGAATAATGCTGTCGGGGACTGATATTTTTCCACGTGCCTGAGCAATCTTGTGTATTACCCTAAACTAGTAGAGTGCACGTGCGTCACGCACATGTATAAAATTAGAGACCGCGTTATCGCGTGACGGGTCACGCGTTAGGAAAGCACGCGACCTGCCGCTTCGAGCCCCCGCCGCCACCCACTGCCGCCTCCACGCTAACCCCTCCTACGCCGCCTCCTCCGTCCTGGCTCCGGCGGCGCCGCGGCGCCGACCACCGCCCATCGAGCGTCCCCCACCACCCCGGCCGACGGCGCCATCACCGCCCGGCCCTTTGCCCGTCGCCCGCTACCACCGCCGGGCCGGCCGCCGTCCCGACCACCTTTTCTAGGGCCGCCGCTGAGCTCCGATCTTGACAACCTCGGGCCCCTAATCCCGGGCCGCTAACCTGGCCGGTAGCGGCGCGCGTGGTTCGCGCGCTCCGTGATAAGCGCGACGGGTTGTGGCTTAGAGTTAACGAAAATTAGACACACATCAACACATATATGTTTATTTAAGGTAAATTCAAAACAATATCATAATTAATAAGACGTTACCTATATGTAGGTCTCGTAGCTTGCTGTCCTGCCCCAGGGCCGATGCTGCATACACGTGGATAGAACTCGAGATACCTATTACCACTGAAGTTTCGCCGTTATGTAGTACTCTGCTTTCCATGGATCGATGGTGCAAGGGATCGCCCGCAACACCTCCTTGTTCCTCGTATTGGTTCACCATCATCCATACCTCAGTGGAGTTTCCACAGCGTTCCTAAATAATGAACCACACAACATTGGAACGTCGCAGCTCGCGGTGGGGGTACTCCAAGTGCATGCGAGGGACGCCATGGTGGTAGGCCGGGGACGCCCAGATCGATCTCCTCGCAATCCACCATGCCGTCCTTCACCCACGTTGTCGCCGGCGACGGCGCCGCGCCACCGGCTAACGCCACTGTCAAGCTCCCGGTCCAAGTGTTCACCGTGAACGTGAAGCGCCCCCGTGCGCACGATCCTGCCGGGGCCTCCGCAGCAGCAGGGCATGTAGAAGCTGACAAACCTCATAGCGTCTCCAGTGGCGGTGCTCAGGATCCGGCCACCGCTGCGGGCAGCCACGCTTGCCGCGGGCCAGACGTGGTCAGGAGCACCACCGGCAGCGGCGCGTACCAGAGCGCGGCGTCCTCCATGTCGTCCATGCCAGCCGTGTCCCACAGGAGGATCCCGCGGAGGTAAGCCCGCGAAGCACAGGAACCGGTCACCGACCAGGATTGTCGTGTCCGTCCGCCACTGTCGCATCTGCTTCACCAGGCCGTCACTTTTATCGTCGTCGATCGTCGGATCGCCGCTGTGGACGACGATCGGTACCTCCTGCATGAGCTCCCACCCGTCATCGCGACCGAGTCGGAGCACGCCGAGCTCGGTGCTGATCCTAGCTGGCTTGCCCGACGCATCGGCCTCGGAGTCGCTCGGCGCCTCCGTCACGTCGCTGGACACATGGAGGTCGAGCTCGGCCATCAAGACCTCACCGCCGGCGCGGCGCAGGTGGATGGTGTCCTTCCCGTGCAGCACGCGTGGTGATTGGCCATCGTCTTGCAATCCCCATTCGTCGGCGGCAGGCTGAGTCTTGAAGCTCGTACTGCCTGCAGAGGACATAGCAGCCGGGGAGCAGCGACATCGCCGCCGCCGCCGCCGGAGTCCCTGCCGCCTCGTATAAGAATAGTCGAAAGCATAGGTCGAGCCGTTTGCTGCGGCTAACAAGCCGACGGGTGGGTCTTTCGGCGGAAGAATCGAAGTCTCCATGTTAAGCTAGCGCAGATCGACCATGCTGTATACCTGCATGTATGTACATGCATGCATTATTATTCATGCACGGAGAATTGTAGATGGACACGGCTTGCATGCAGGTTGGGTAAAACAATCTTTATTGCGGGTGGACGACGCGAGTAGTAGTAATTGTTTGCCTAGCAATTATTAACCATATAGGCCGGGCATGACCATGATTGATGAGTCGATGGACTCGTATAAAGAGACCAAGCGTCTTACGCTGGTTATTTTAGGGCTATTTGATTGGTGGGTACATGGGGTGGGTAAAAGAATTCTATGATGAAAAAAGTAATGCTTAAAACGGCAAAAACTCGCTAGAAACATCGTTTTTTAAAAACTTTCCACGTTGTTTCCATCGTTGGACCTGACATGAGGGTCCTCCGTGAGGGGTGGGTAGGATTTTTTTGAGTGAGAAGTGTTTTTAATTCTACTGGATCCTTATAGTATAGATTAGCTGAGTGCACGCGCGACACGCGCGTGTATTAGAAAAATACAGTAAACAAGAATTTCATGTCACCGTCGTGTCGCCGCCGCTGGTGCCATTGCAGAGCTCCAACTGCCGGAGGAGGCAATAGGTCACCCAATTAAACGTTTAATCACGGAACCGCCACTGTCAACCAGTGGGTAGAGGTTTTTTAATCTATTTTCTTTTCTCTTCGGACACCGGACCAAAGCACTTATCTTTCTTTTTCTAGTAAGAATGCACGTGCGACATACACTTGTAATAGAATATATAGAGACCGTGTTGGTTACAAACTCGACGATTGTATTGGAGGGTTTTTGTAAAATTACAAGGCGTACACAAGTTATCGCATTTATAGCTTGCAAATTCTCCTTTTTTGGCAATCTCCAGCTGCTTCTTCAATCACCTATCTAGCTTTATTTTCTTTATTTCTCTTGCACAGCTCCAATCACATGTCTATCTTCCATTCTTCTTCCCATTGAGATGCAACACCAGCAAGCCTTTCTCATCCTATATCACGCCGAGCAGCACAAGCAACAACCCAGATCTCCATGGGGCAGAGAAAATTTCTCTACTTAATCCCAAGTGTATGATTGACAACAGCATATTCAGTGGAGAGATATATCTAACGTATATAACAGAAACTGGAGTTCAGAGCAAGCAACACGATCAGACAGACTCACGCCGAAACACTGAAATATTTGGATCCATTTTCCATTTAAAAAAGTAGATCTACACACATCAGTGGAGTATTTGACGAAAGACAGCAAATCAATTAATAACTTGACAAAACATCGATCTCCAGAGGAATTATTTTTATTTCTAGACTGCATAACTTGACAAAACAAGGTAGCTAGAGAAATAAACTGCACAACTTAACGAAAGACAGCACCTATTGTTTTCAGCAAACACGCAAGTTTAGATGGATTATTCACGGATATGAGATCACGTACTAAGCTTGATGTACGTACGTCGCTGGACGCCTGGTCGGTGGCCGTGCGTGGCTTGCCTCCGGATGCAGATGCAGCAGCGCGCCTGTGGCACAGAAACATTAATGGCGCGCCCGATATGGATGGATCGGAGACACATGTATAGTCAGCAATGCATGCGATTATATGGGAGATTGGAGAGGGTGATCGGTAATGGAATTCAAACTGACACGGACAGATGAACTCGACGTGGTTCCATGGCTAGCTCCTGGCGGCAGCGGCCTTTCGCGAACTGCCTTCTGTCGATGAGGGCGCCCGTACGTCCCGGCATGATTTCGTTCCGTCGTTGTCGGGTGTAGGCCGTAGGGGCAGCCGCGCACGGCGTACGAATTGCACAGAAAACTGCCGATGAAGCCACGGGATTCGAGATGCGAGATAGGGTTTTGGAGGGGGAGGCGCGCGTCTAGGCCGCGATGGCGCCGATTACACGAAGCGCGGGCCTGCGGACGTCGCCTACCCGGTTTTATTAAGATGAGATTTGGTGGGTGGGTACGTGGAGTGGGTAAACAAATTTTATGGTGAGAAAAGTAATGTCTAAAACGGCCAAAACTCTCTAGAAACATCGTTTTTTAAAAATTTCCACGTTGTTTCCACCGTTGGACCTGACAGGTGGGTCCTCTGTGAGGGGTGGGTAGGATTTTTTTGGGTGAAAAGTGTTTTCAATTCTACTGGATCCTTATAGTATAGATAGATAGATACTAGCAGACGTGTCCGTGTGTGTTGCTACGGATGAAAATCATATGGATATATTATGACACTAATAATCATGTTTGTATGTTCCTAATTAGGATTGTGTAAAGTAAGATCATGTCAACAAACTTTTGATACACAATATCTGCTTGACACCCCGCACGTTACTCGTGACACTTTAGAATTTGAATTTACATTTACTGAAATGTGGGTTCGTCTCATTCAGTGATCAAAATGAGCAAGCAATATGTTTGGAGTTTGACCATGAATCAATACAAGAAATCAAGCAGTACTGCTCCTTTTTCATCTGCTACTCTGTTAATCTAGCGCTTAGTCCTTGAAAATTGCTATATTACTAATAAACAACTATGATATGTGATATGCCAACACAATAGAAGTCATAGCAACCTACATGAACATATATAATAAATTTCGTGTATTGCTTAAGATATGTGATATGCTGATGTCTGCGTATATGTACCTGATGGCTCACTTACCAGAGAAAATAATTATATGTACCATGCAAACATGACAACGAAATTTTGGTATAATCATAAAAATATAGGCGGGACACATCGCCTCTTGTCCAACATTATCTCTCTTGTGTATTGCTTCATAAAAAGGACAATGGAACCCGCTGACCAACATCACAGAACAGTCTCTTGCATGTATTTTGTCAACCCTAAAGAAACAATGAAACACATCATATTCAATTCAGGCTTGATCCTGATTAATTAGTCCGGACGCATGCAATATACATTATTTATACATATACACACATCAGGCGATGAGTCTGAGCTAAACCTGCTAGGGACCATGTAAATGCCATGAGAATAGGCTAGTTACAACAGATAAACTCTAACCATATCTTAATCTAAAAATAACTCTAACCAGATCGATTTTCTGCAAGGCCGGTCTGCTTGACGCATTCTGTCCACCATAACTCGTTTGCCCATTGGCCACGCCACCGTACGTCTGTCTTATACGGCTGCTCCACCATCCCCTAGGGAGTCAGATCACAGATGCTGGATCGGTTCTACCAGACGGCATCGTCAGGTACTCAGGTGGATGCTGTGGTGTACTGTGTTCTTTGAGAGGCTGCCGGAGAGATACCTACGATGATATCTTAAGGGCAGAACGTCTAACCAAGGGTTCCGAGCCTTATAGGAACATGCGTCCGCATGAATCGGTGGCACGCACGCCAAGAGACACAGCAGGGTAAGCCGGCCGGACTCGGAGACGGAACGGACTGGGAGAGGGTGCTGGTACGGATTGGTTTTCAGGAGGTCTTAAGATGGTAGATTAATTCATAAAAATATTAGGGGGTTTTATGTAAAGTTATGACATACCGCTGAATTAATACTTGCTTTATAATTACTAGCAGGAGTGCACGTGCATTGCCACGGTGCTTCTAAATCATTATTATCCGCTCTCTTTCTCAGTTTCCTTGTTTCACTTCCTAGAATTCTTTAGGACGCTTCAGTATTTTAGTATATTTCTCCGACAATAATAAATGGGTACTTAAATCTTTGTTTTTTAAGTGGTACGTCTAACTGGTGGAATCTACATTTTTCATGCAAAACTAATTTTAGCTTACATGAATTTGCAAGCTACTGCGGAGGTAAAAAAATTGTTCACAAAATTTTCCGCCTTGAAAAAGAAAAAAAGAAACTGAGAGGCAAAAAAGTGCCTAGCCTTTGATTAGAATATGCTCCCGTACAAAATCAGAACTTTCTCGCAAATTAATCTAGCTATCACCCAACCAGGATGAGCAATTGAGCATACAAGATAGTAGCATTTCTCATCTGTTCATGTTGCAAAGTAGCGGCCTGTCAGGCTAGCAGCCAAGCTCTCAATGAAGCACCAAAAGCATCAGGTGGACCGTGGACGCCAGGAACTCACGGCAATCAACCAGAAAATGGTCGTGTAACCAGACTAAACTTGCACAAAAAATAAAATGCCAGGAAACTAAGCCAAGTGGCACATCATCGCACACCTTCTCCATGGCAAGCCAATCTGAGATCTGTTCACAGTTTCACATGAGCTTTTCATCAAACAAGCAGTGATCAGAAAAACTGTGTCAAGGTAAGGGAAATAATAATCATGGTGCCATGAATCCGCAGATCACAATAACAGCAACGAATGTGCCAGCACAAAATAACAAATTAAGTGGATATTTTTGGATAAATATGGAAGCAATCGAATCGACATGCTGATGAAGGCTGCCATGCATCCTGTGATAAGAACGTCCTCCACGGCTCCACCTCGGCATTTAGGTGATCGAAGAACTTGGAGTCCAGCGGTAGCAGAAGGTTGGGTGTGTGGCCATGGCCGTGGAGGGCTGCAGTGTCGTGGACCCGTTTGTGCAAGCAACGTGGGTGGTGGACTGGTGGTGCCGGCCGTGACGAGCGAGAAGGCGGAATCGCTAGCATTGAGGCGCATGCAGGATCGACGCGGATGCACCGCAGGGAGGTGGTGCAGCTCTCACACCAAGCAGCCGACCTCTCGATTCGCCACAAGGGGCGTATGCAGGTAGACGACGGTGGATCACCATGACCGCCTGATCCGATGCTTGACGCGTGATCGAGGCAGCGCGGTGCCTCTCGGTCATGGCATGCACTCGTTCTACGATGATCGACATCCTTTGTCTCGGAATCAAAACGAGGGTAGAACCGTAGAAAGAATTCACTGATTCGATATCGAGGCCATGTGAGGGTGCACATAACATCTTTCGACAACGATGAAGACATGGCGATACGGCCGCACGCTGCTGGGCTCCGGGGGTTCTTGTGCTCGGCTGTTGCGTGTATTTGTAGATCATTGATGTTGGTAACTGAAGCGGAATCGACTTCAGTGTCAGTGCGTCACGGAGGGAACTTTGCCGTGCACGGCTCGATACCGGGCTTGTGGAAGCAACGGACGCCAGGAACGGATCGGATCATAGACGAACACAAGGTGGATCAGGCAGCTGACGGACGAAAACTATTACGGGCAGAACGCACGAAAATTAGTTTCGTGCTTTATAATTAGGATAGGATGAATAGAATAGATAGATACGGCGAGAGTCACGCCCGCATGCAGGTAGAACTCGATCGGAGATTGTAGCGCGCACGTTGAGCAGCGTTGTTGCGGCCGATAGTAGAGGGGAGCAGCGGAACCGATCCGATTTGGGGCAGGCAGATGTGAACTTTGGTTGATTTGTATATTATAAAAATTTTAGGGTCTTTTTTGTAAAATTATGACGTACCGCAGAATCAACGTACCGTGTAATCAATCCTTACTTTATAATTAGGTAGAGATAAATAATAGATAGATAGAAAAACAAGCTTGCGTACCATTTTGGATTGTGCAACATGTATAGACCAATTCTCTCGAAGTAGATCGTGCGTTGTTGGGCCTTCAGGCCCATTTTGTCCAACCGCAGCCGGCCGCCGGAATGCAGCCCACTCAAGGACCTGAGGCCCACGTCCCCACACCCTAACCCCGCCGGCGTATTCTCTTGCCTTGCCGGCCGCCGACGCCCGACGCCCACCCGTCTGCTCTGTTCCCCGTCGCCGCGCGCCGCGCCGCGCCTGCCCGCTCACCGCGGCTACGCAGCAGCGCCTGCGCGCGCTTCCTGGTTCACTCGCCTTCCCAGCACCCATCCCACGCCTCTCGCCGCCGACGCCACCCTCTGCCCAGTGCCCCCGCCTGTCCCTTGGGCCTCGTTCCTCACCAATGGCTTTCCGAGGTCGCGGAAGAGGGGGGCGCGGGAGAGGGGGAGGGTTCGGGTTCGACCACGCCGCCAAGCACGTGCCGCACGAGAATTTCCCGGTGAGTCTCCGCTCCGCTCCACTCCCCACCCTCCGCCCGCTCCTTTCGTTTCGTGGTGTAGAATAGAATCGATGGGCTGGCTGTTCCCGAAATGTTTTTTTTTGTTTCCCGTGGCTCGTTTGGCTGGCTGATTACGGCGTATGAGCAGGACATCACCCTGCCGTTGATCACATGCGTCAAGGCCAGCAACGAGGAGAAGGCTCTGCTACTGTCCACATTGAAACTCGAGGAGTTCTGGAAGACCTCTTGCTACCACCTAGAGGAGGATGCTCCCAAGAAAAGTATTATGCCTGAACTTGTCACGGTTTCCCTTTCTGTTGTACTATAATTATTGGTTCCCTTTTTGTGATCTATGGCTTTGCTGCTTACTTGCTTGCTCGAAGGCAAGATTTTCTAAACTGTTGGGTAGGTGATCGGCCCTGTAAAGTATTTGGGGGCTGCATGTGTTTCTTTCAAGTAATTGGTTGAAGAATTGGGTTGAAGCCCCAACTGAATTGTCCTGAAGCTGTCAAACTTGGTCTAGCTATGTACCATAGGCAACAATTCTCAAATAATGCTCATAGATTAGTTGGTTCAGTATTTGGCAGAAGCACATTATGTTTTGTTCGAGTAAATGATCTGATAATGGCTAGAGACTGTGTTGGATGGAAGGTAGTTTTGTACTTTTTGTTAGTTTATTAAAAATGAGCACTTATATTACTGAGCTATGTATCACTGATATGAGATACTGGTATGGCAATATGCGACTTTGAAAAACAACACAGTGGTATTATACAGACTCAGAGTACTTAATTATAGGATACACAAGCATAGGATACGGGTACAACTGGATTAGTGAAGTATAAGTGATGCATAGTTACTGAGCGCCCTTCTATTTGTACAAAGTATGTAATAATGGATCCCATGATCTTTGTTTTTATGGCATTGAGACACTTGAACTTTTCTTGGCTGTTTCAGTAAACAGTTGGTTTGTGGCAAAAATTTTCATGTGCATTGCAGGATTTGTTATCTTCTTGTACTAGCTGCAACTCACAATTCAGCATCTTAAGGAATCATTTGATCTTTCATTACTAATATCTTTTTACCATGTTTTATTAATTAATTTTCACTCTATCATCTTTAAGCATTCTTTATTTTCATCCTATTATTTGCATTGGTCTTTTTCTACCTTTGACTTTGTTATTTTTTGTTTTAGTTTAATTACTTATGATTTGATTTGTCGTCAGAGAATGAAGACAAAGAGATTGAAAGATTCTCTGATAAGAGACGTAAGACACAGACCAAACGTGAAGCTCTCGCATCATATCTCATATTAACCCCTTCGAATTTCCCTGCTGAACTGGTACAAGGTATTGTTGACTTTTGAACATTTTTCTGTACAGTGAAATTACTGTCAGTTCTATGTTTCCAGCACAGTAACCGTGTATTCTGTTCCTTTCAGGTTCTAGAAGTGGGCAAGTAAGTAACAAGAAACTCCGGTGGGATAAAGATTCAGGTTGGATAGCTACCACAGAACTAAGGGATATCTTTTTTTACTTCATGAAAACTGAAGGAATTGCTTGCTACTGCTAGATATTTACTCAGCTACACTTAATTTATTTTTAACCTGGATCTTACCTTTGTGTCTGATAGATGAGCATGCATTTGAAATGTTTGAGAAGCTTGAAGAGAAGCACAAGGTAAGAGCATCATTATTGTCTCTAGTTTTTTAAATTCTTGTTTACCCTGTATATAATGTTCATTTGGTGAGCATGTTTGAATTTTGTACTTGTCATTACTGGTTTAATGTTTGAGCTCTGTTTCTCACCATACTAGTGGGGCTTTCGCCATCATGAGAAGCATTTACCTTTGTTTGTTCTGCTATTTTCTTAGTCCTTCATCTTCTTGGTGGTTGTAGGATGGAAGCAAGGTGGAAAAGGAAGGTGATGATGAGGATGAACAGGAAGAGGAAGAAGTACCAGAGGAGGAAGAAAATTCAGATGATGACTACAATCAGGTGAGTACCACTGAATTTGTTTGCTAGTGTTTCTGTATTGTGACACACCGGGGATCTTGGTTTGTAGCTTCAGAAATATGCGTAACTATATATCACCCTTTTCACAAAACATCTTTTATATATATCTTTGATACCTTGAACTTATCCTGTAGAATATTGAGTTTGATGACGATGACGATGATTGGAACCAAGAGGAGGAAACACGTAAGTTCCCATTTGAACTTCTACTCTTATTACTGCTAACAGTTTCTTTTTTTTCTGAATCAAACTCCTGTCCATTTGGAAAGACTCTAACGAAACAATTATTTTGTGTAAACAGATGAAGACTGCTACGATTAAGTATGGATGGCCAGATTTTGCTTTCTTTTCTTTTCAGTGTAACTCATCCAGCGAATTTGTTGGGAGTAGTACCTAGCAAGGTTATTGGAGAGCAATATTTGCTCTGTACTTTCTTGTGAAAATGGTCGAACTCAGGACTATCAGAATAGTGAAATACACCGTTTACTAACTTTTCTGTTGCATTCTGCCTCTGCAGACAGTGACTAACTGGTACGCAATGGAGTGTAGTTCGTTTGCCAGGTTTCTGTCAACCTCGAAGAATATAATTTGATACACCATTGATGTTAGAATTCTATCCACCGTTGCTTCATTTCTGACGTGCTCGATCTACATTCCACACCAGCAGGCAGCAGCCTATGCGCATTGCGCTGTTGTCCCATGCATGTAAATGTTTTCCCATGAAGACCGGGGTTTTGGTCCTAAAACTCTAAAAATAAATGGTTTTTAGTTGCTTGCGAGGTTACGAGAAGTGCGCAAAGGGAATTCCCAGAAAGAAAAATATAATACTGTAACGGGCTCAATAGCGAACAATTAGATTAAGGGAAGCAAAGCAGCGCACAAACAAAGTTTTTTTTGATGTGCAAGAGAAAATCGTGAGGTGGTGACGCTTTCTGACTTATCTGTGCCTCTGTCGAAAAAGAAAAACACTAGTGCGCCCCTGCCTGCTTACCTGGACTCTGCAGGCTCCCATGTTCTGCTTCTTCAGTTTGGGAGCGTGCGTTGCGTGGCATACGCCGCGTGCAGGCGGATAAAGTCCTCGTCGCCGCCGCTGCAGCCCGCGGCGTCCGGGCGCGTCTTCCCCTCGCTAGGTGCCAGTACGCCGCCGTTTCGTTTCGGGGGAACACAAGCATGTTCGCGGCACGGTGCTGCCTCACCCATGGCGCTCTCGCCGGCGGAGAACAGGCTCCATAGCCGGTCAGGGATGGGAACACAGCGCGTCGCGGTTCGACGGAGCACGCGTGAGGCCCCAGGTATGGTGCACAAGAGTGGAGGAGACAGGGAATAGCCGGAACGCGGCGGCGCTCTGGCGGCGCCGCGGGCCCGCGGCCATGGGGGTGGTCGGTAAATGAAATACCGTCCACGCCTTGGGTGCCTCGCTGCCGTAGGATCGGACTTGAGCGGACAAGATTGGCGTGGGGGATCACCAAGGGACTGTTTTCTTCTTCCTCGCTCGACCCCCTCCCCGAGCTCCGGCGGATGGAACGTCGACGTATGAGAGGTGATGCAGATCGTCGGCGAGACCACATGGAATCGGACAGCGGCGTCAAGATCTCGACGAATCTACGAGGCAAAACCTGCCGCCGCCGCGAAGGTCGACGAGCTTGGCGTCGATGTGCATGCCACTCCGGGTGCTCGAGGAACAGGTTGTCAGGTTCTCCTCGCAGAGCTTTCAGCTCGGCGCGGCGCCGCTGTGGCTGATATGCAGTAAGGAGCAGAGGTTCCCGTACGGCAGGAATCTTACCTCCTGCTCCCCATGGAACACAAGCATGTGGCGGCGCAGTGCTGTTGCCTCTGCTTTGTCCGGCGACGGCGCTCTCGCCGATTGCGGCCGAGAAAAAGGCTCCACAGCTGGTCGAGGATGAGAACACCGCACACAGCGGTTCACCGGCGCACGCACGAGGCCCCAGGTAAGGTGCACAAGAGGGAGAAGGCAGGGAACGGCCGGAACGCGGCGGCGCTCGGGCGGCGTCGCGGACCTAGGGGTGGTCGGTAAATGAAATACCGTCCACCCCTGGATGTCTCGTTGCCGTAGGATCAGATTCGAGCGGACAGGATTGGCGTGAGGGGATCGCGATTCACGAAGGGAGTCTGTTTTCTTCTTCCTTGCTCAAATCCCGCCCCGAGCTCCGGCGGGCCGTGGATCCGCCGGACTCATTTGTCACCGTCCCGAGTGTGTTCCTCCCAGCTGACCCCCTCGCGCGTCAACATCTCCACGAGGCAGAGCCTGCAGCCGCCGCCTTCAAGGTGGACGAGCCTGGCGTCTATGTGGGTGATCGAGGAACAGCTAGCTTCTCCTCGCCAAGCTTCCAGCCCGGCGCCGCGCGCGACGCCCCTGCGGTGGCCGAGATACTGGACGTCGCAGGAGCGAAGGTGCCGTCCGCCCTGTATCTTCCGGCGTCCCTGTGGAGGCCGACCCATGGGCGCAGTCATAGTCGTAGGGTGTCTCGACACGAAGAAGGCGCGTCCACGCGTGTGCAGCGCGTGAGCCCTGATGCCGGGGCCGAACAAGGGAAGCATTTGATTGCGACGGCGACGGCGGCGGCGGTCGCTCCAGCTCCACCGTACCGCTCCTTCTATGTGGTTGCCGTAGAATCCGAATACCATATGCCGACGATGTGATGTGGCTGCACAGGACGGCCAAGTAATTCACTGACGAGTAATCTAGGACTCTAGGTGCACCAACGCAGGCTCCGGTAGATTGACGACGTCGTCCAAGACGAGGAACAGATGATTCTTCTGCCAGTTCCGGCCTTGCGGCGGCCCGCGGGACTGCCCTTGCTGGCGGCGTGCAGAGCCGACGAGGAGCGCGCCATGACCGCCTCAGGGAGTGCCGAGGCCAAGGCAGCTTGACTATAGCCTCCCATCATATTATATCATCTCGTCAGCCTCCAGTATTTTTGAAGTTTTTTTTATCATAGGTTATATATACTATCTCGACATGGATGAGACATTTTCCTTTTAACAAGCAATGAAGCAGTACGAGACAATATTGGTGTGATTTTGAATTGGAGCGCTAGCTAATCTGCTACGTCCCTTTCGCATGGTGATTTTGCACAGTTGCATCATCCACTTGTCACAACAGATTAACATATGCAGCAAATTTCACAAAACTGTGGACTATTTTTTTCGTAATACTTAAAGATGTTACAGTTAACTTGGCATGGGACGTCGCAGGAGCAGAACGGGCGATGGGGAAATCTAGTGAGCCAACGTTTTGTGGCGGCCTGGGGGATTGATAGGCCGGTGTTGTTGCCCATGTGAAAGGGCTCGGCCAGATTGAACAATAAACACAGTTGTAAATGGTTAATATGCAATGGAATGTACTCCATTTGCCAAGTTTTAATCAATTTCCAGGACGGAATATACACAGATCATTTGAATTTACTGTTACAATAGACGTACTCCCTCCGGTTTGGTAAAAGAAGTCGTTTTGGACAAGGTTTGAGTCAAACATTGAGAATATAAATCATGAATAACATTTAAGTCCTTGAGTTTGAAAATGTAAAAATTATAGGGTTATTTTGATTCGTACCATTACAATTTCCGAGTTTTTGAGATCTACCATTACTATTCAAGTTATAGGAACCATACCATTATAATTTGCTCACTTTCTGAAATATGCCATTATGTACGCCCGCTGCGACGATGGGCCCACTCGCAGGCGTACACAGCTCCGTATTGCCCATATTGCCCCTGTTACGAATGGATAAGGCCCATCAGGCACCTCCCGTCACCATCTCTCATCCATTTCTTGTCTTCCGCCATCTCCCACCGCCGCGTCTCCTCTGTTCTGGATCCCCCGCCGCCACGTCTCATCCTCTCTTGCTGCTGCTTGGTCGCCCCCTCTCTGTGGTCATGAGCAAGGGGAGCATGCTTGGGAGCGGCAAGTCACTCTCCAGCGCGGGTGCCAGCTCAAGTCAACAGGAGGGACTGCCTCGAATCTTTTGTCCAAAATGCAAGATTCAGGTGGTTAGAATCACGAGCAAAAAGAAGGAGAGTTATGGTCAAGTTTTTTACAAGTGCCCAATGAACTTCCCCGTTAGTGGATTTCAATTTCCATTGCATTTAGATGATTTTGGGATTTTGATGACTTTGAGTTCCATTGCATTCCGATGATTTTGGGGATTTTGATGTTCTTGTTCCAGGACGACAAGCATTGTGGTTATATCTGGGGGGAGAAGGAGTATGAGGCTTATCTGCGTTTGAATCACCTGGAGCACGCAGTGGCTGAGCATACCAATGTAGAGACCAAGCTTCAAGAAGCTGAGGCGCAAGTGCTTCTGAGTGATGTCAAGGTGCAGATGAATGAGATGCAGATGCAGATGAATGAGATGAAGATGCAAATGAATGAAATCAAGGCCCATATGAATGTGCTTAATCAAGGGAATGGGAAGGGCAAGAAAGGGTTAGCATTTGACAGTGTTGTAGTGGCTGTAATTTTTCTGTTTGTTGGCATCTTAGTGTCCAAAATGTTCAACTGAATGTAATGCCATAGATCTGTAATGCAATGTTCAACTGAATGTAATGCCATGGATCTGTAATGCAATGTTCAACTGAATGTAATGCCATGGCAACTGAATGTTCAACAGAACTTTTGAGGAAGCAAAAGAACTTTTGAGCAAGCAACAGAATATTTGTTCATAGACAAGTTCATAACAACATGATATCACATATAACTTGTTCAGTTCACAAACAGTTCACAGAAACGACCAAATATCACAAATTACATAGTTCACAGACTTGACATGATAAAAGTTGGTTCAGACAACATGATAGAGGTTCACATAATACAAGTTCTCATACACATGTTCTGCCAACACTGCCTAGTTCATGTTCTGATTGAGCCAATCCATCAAGCTTCTAACAACTTGAGGTGGTGGAGCACTTGTGGCCTTTTTTTGCTTCTTTTTGGCCGGTGTCTTCTTCTTCTTTGGTGTCTTCTTATTCTTCGGTGTCTTCTTCTTCTGTGGTGCCTTCTTCTGCTTCTTCTTCTGTGGTGCGTGATTGGTGCCATCTTCTTCTTGTCTTGGCCTAGGGCAGTCACATACAAACATTGGTTAGAAAACAACACAGCCAAGATTATTGTCCAAGTAACAGAAAAGACAACACTCACCTTTTATTTGGGGTTACAGGCTGGCCATCTTCACCTGCTTCTGCCAGCTTGCATGTCTTTGCAAAGTGACCAAATCCTCCACACCTCTTGCACCTCACTTTCTTTCTGGTAGCCCTCTTCTCTAGAAATCCTCTGATTCTCTGTGTCTTAGGTCTACCTGCAGCTCTTTTCTGCCTAGGTGGAAATACCTTGAAACCAAGGTCCACAACAGGCCAATCAGCCCTATCTGGCATTGGTTCCACCCTGCCTTCATATGCTGCTCTGAACTTGGCAACAGAATAATACTCATGCACAAAGTTAGAGATATGCAAACCTCTATTGGACAAGATCCATGCTAAGGCATGTTTGCATGGTTTCCCAGTGACTTGCCACTCTCTGCAAGAACATTTGTGCTGTTGCAAATCAACAGTTTGTCTTTTAGCATTGTTCCACTCATCAAGAAGTGTTACCTCTGCAAACTCATCATCACTGCTGACAATTTTAACAACTTTGAGGTTCTGGCTTATAAGATTCAAGTCCTTCTTGACATTTGGCAAGATTCCATCCTCCATTTCTCTTCCTATCTTCCTTCTGAGATACCTCTTCTCCATGATCAGCTCCCTTAACCCATCAACCAACTCATGAACTAGTAGCCCCTTCATTTCCCTAATTTGGCTGTTGAAACTCTCTGAAACATTGTTTGTCAGATAGTCACATTTACTCAACTCAGAGAACCCACATCTATACCAGATTCTGCTGTGATACTCTGAAAGATACTGGATTGCATCTGGAAATAATTCATTTATTTTCTGCATGTGCCACTTGAACAAGCCTTTAGTGTAACTCCTTGCAGCTGGATACAAGTGTTCACTGAAAACATCACCTTGGTAATGCTTCATGAAGTTTCCATATAAGTGTCTCATGCATTCCCTATTCTCAGCATCAGGAAAACAGCACCAACTGCAGTTTCCAGGCCCTTGCAAGCATCTGTGCATATAACAAGTCCTTGAGGGGATCCAATAGCTCTCTGTAACTGCTGCATAAACCACACCCAATTGTCTTGTCTCTGAATCAAAAATACCATATGCTAAATGGTATAACCAGTTGTGTCCATCTACTCCAGTAGCTGAGGCCAACTGCCCAGTGTATTTGCCAGTCAACTTTGAAGCATCAATCCCAACAAATGGTCTGCAGCCAGCAAGAAATCCATCAATACATGGCTTCAGAGCTACAAATATCCTCTTGAAGCACATCTTCTTGCCTATCTTCTGGGTCTCAATCTCCACAATACTACCTGGTGAAGTAATCTCCATCTGTGCTTTCCAATTGAATAACATTTGGAAGCTGTCCTCATATTTACCATGAATTTGTTGAAGGGCCAAATTCATGCCTGACCATGCTTTGGAATATTTGAGCTGGATGCCATAGTCTGTCTCCACCTTTTCCTTTGCATCCTTTGGTTTCTTCTTTGGGTGCTGCTTCAACCAGTCAGCCAACCTATCAGCAACCCACCCTTGAGTAGCCATCTTCCCCACTCTTAACTTTGTAGTTGGACAGTTGTGGTCTGCAGGTAGGACCTTTATCTACACGTGGAAAAATACCAATGTTAGTAATGAGCAACACAATTGAACGAAGTGCAATAACTCAAGGAAGAAACAACACATTCCATACCTGAATTGTTCTTTTGTCATGTATCCTGGAAGCATGAATACGCCATGGACATCCCTTGTGTGCACACTTTGCAATAAATCTTGTTTTATTTGTCTGAAGCCCGGCAAATTCAAATCCTTTCAATATTGCATAGTGCCTCACTGCTTTCCTGAAGGTTATGCTGTCAGGATATAGTGCACCCACCTCTATTTTGGGGTTCTCAGGATCATGGATGACATTAATTTCCTCTGGATCTGCATCATCAACTTCCACATCAGGTGGCACATGCTCAGAGTCAAATGCAGGAGAATTAGGTTGCTCAAAGTCAGATGGTGGGATTGGTTGTGCAGGTGGAACCAGCATGTATATGTGTTCATCATCCACACCGACATACTCTTCTTCATTATCAAACATGTCAGGCTCTAAAGCATCTGCCTCATTAGCTGCTGCCTTTGATGCAGATACCCCTTCACCTGTCTTTGGGTCAGGCTGTGTAGCTGTGTTTGTTATAGGTGGGCTATCTGGTGGCACCACACAAATAGGCTCTAAGTGATCATAATCATGTTGAGCACGTAATGAATTGTCCAACACTGCCACAACCACAAGGCAATGCATCTCTGACTTGTACATTTCAAACAGGTCAATCATCTGAATTTCATCTACAAGTCTAACATCCTCACCCAACCTCTTGTCAAAGAACCATACTGTAATAGATTGGTTAGTGCATGTTTGAATCTCCTTGCACAGGCTTTCCATCAACAGGTCTAGTGATAGGGATCCTATCTCCACGTCCCACTTAATAACCTTGCCTTCTGTGTACGTTCTACTGCCATCAGTGGCAGTAGTCACAAAGCCTTCAACTTTGATCTCTGGATCAAACATGTCGACCCTAGAAACAACCAAAGTCATGTTAAACTACACAGACAACAACATATCCTATCGCATTCGACATCGAACTCAATCCAAATCGACGAAATCCAAGCCATCCTATCGCATTCGACATCGAACTCAACCCAAATCGACAAAATCCAACCAATCCTATCGCATTCGACATCGAACTCAACCCAAATCGACGAAATCCAAGTCATCCCATCACATCCGACAACGAAATACATCCAAATCGACGATCCTACCGCAGGTCACCTCAAGGGGAAGAGGGGGCATACCTGTTCGAGCCGTCTTCCATCTCGACCGCCGCTATTACATGCCAGGGATGAGCGCCTCTTGCCGCCGCCTTGAGTTGCTAGGGAGACCACCTCTCACCGCCGCCTCAAAATCGCCGGCGATGTCTTGCTAGGGTTTCTGCTGCTGGGACGAGCGGAGAATGGGGGATGCCGGGCTGAATCGAGTCGGGATAGTGGTATAGCCATCGGCGGGGGCAATATGGGCAGTACAGAAATATCAATGGGCAATACGGAGCTGTGTACGCCTGCGAGTGGGCCCATCGTCGCAGCGGGCGTACATAATGGCATATTTCAGAAAGCGAGCAAATTATAATGGTATGGTTCCTATAACTTGAATAGTAATGGTAGATCTCAAAAACTCAGAAATTGTAATAGTACGAATCAAATTAACCCAAAATTATATAAATAGATTGGTCTTGAAAATTACTTTCATAAAAGTATACATATATAACTTTTCAAGAAATATTTTTATAGAAAAGAGAAGTCAAAGTTTGGTTTTGGTGACCGTGTCGCTGTCCTAAACGACTTCTTTTACCAAACCGGAGGGAGTACATACCAGACGCAACACACCATCCATATGAATTTGAGAAAGGAAAATCAAAACATGTGAAATTGCAAGCACACACACTCGTTGTGAATTCTCAAACTATCTGGTGATGAAACAAACACACCTTTTTTTATATACTTGAAACAAACACACCTTGTTCTTGTCGTGAAGCTGACGTGCTCAAACCTCCCCTGGTGCGGAAGTATAAAGGGAAATCAGAAGTAGAGGTGGGCAAACTTCCGGCCTGCATTCTTCATGGCCGCAAAGGCCATCGCACTCTCTACTTCCATCCTGGCGCGAAGAACCTCACTGTAGTCGTCACGCGGGACACCGTTCTCGGCGCCCGGGCCATGCCCATTCCCCCCGCGGCGAGCTCCACCGGCGCCCTCCTCACCGGCGCCGGCGGCGGCGCACGAGACGTGGAGGTCGAGGTCGCCGCACACCGTGCAGCGGTAGTACCACGCGCGGCCCCCGCGGTGGCACGCGGCGCAGCGGCCCTCGCCGGCGGCCAGCGCGAGGTCGTGCGCCGGGTGCCGCGCGCTGCGGACGGCGAGGGGCAGCCGCGCGCAGCGAGGGTGCATGTCGAACCCGCACGGCGGGCAGCGGTAGAGGAAGCACCCGGGGGCGCAGCGGCCGGCGGCGCAGACGTCGCAGACGTGCGCGACGTCGCGGCGGGTCTGGACGAGCACGAGCCGGTGCGGGTGGTGCGCCGGGGAGTCGAGCGTCGGAGTGTGGCCGGCGCAGGCGTCGTGGATGGCGAGGTCGCAGCCGGCGCGGCAGCCGTAGGCGACGCCGGAGAGGTCATCCCAGCACATGTCGCAGCGGAAGGGCTCCGTGTAGTGGCGCTTGACCAGCTCGTGCCCTGGATGCGAGAAGTGGGTAATGGTGTCCTCGGCCATCATATCTCTCTCCCTCTCTCTTCGCCGATCCCCCTTCCCCCTGTGTGTTTTGGATCGACACTGGAACTGCATGAGAATTTATACTTCTCCAGAGGATGCAAATTGTAGCTAAGGTAAAGGACGATGCCAACATTTTGAATAGTCGATAATCGTGGATACAACTTAGTCTGCTCCATTTTTTTTTAGAAAGAGTCTGCTCCATTATCGTTTGTGCCTCAGTTGGACCGGTCCTTGACAACTATAGTGCCAACCGTTTAAATCATTTTGGGAATGTACATCTGGGGTATATCAAGAAATGTCTTTGTGCATTTTTCGGTCATGATCGATGACGAAGAGACAAAGGCACATAACTGCAGTCTTACACCATCATGTTGTAGCTAGTATGAAATTGCAAAAATACACCATTATGGTTCAAAATTTCGATGAAATTTGTTGTCTTTGCCAGGACCATAACAATAAAAACAAATTTTGTTTATTTTCTTGGTCTTTGTGCTTGTGTTACAAGCATATCCTATACTCACTTTTTCTTTTTAGCGTACCTCATGACTTCCTACTCATTCCATGGATAATCATGCTAAGAATATAAAAAACTCGTTAGTAAACTGTAGAAATCTATTGGAATTTTCTGGCGAATTTCACCAAATAATTTTGTTTTGAAAAAAAGAGAGTAGGAGCAATGCTATGTCATTTATTTAAGCAGGAGAAGAAGCCATGCTATGTCATTTATGCAGCGCGGGTGCATGTCGAACCCGCACGGCGGGCAGCGGTAGAGGAAGCGCCCGGGGGCGCAGCGGCCGGCGCAGACGCCGCAGCCGTGCGCGACGTCGCGGCGGGTCTTGAGGAGAACGAGCGGGTGCGGGTGGGCCGGCCCGGGTGAAGAAGGTGGTCTGAGGGTGGCCGCCGCAGGCGTCGTGGATGGCGAAGTCGCAGCCGGCGCGGCAGCCGTAGGCGACGCCGGAGAGGTCTTCCAAGCACATGTCGCAGCGGAAGGGCCCCGGCCCGTGTAGTGGCGCTTCACTAGCTCGTGCCCTGGGTGGGAGAAGTGGGTGATGGTGTCCTTGGCCATCTCGATCTCGCACGTTATTTCGCTCTGTGTGCGTCTTCTGAATCGGACATGGGGATGAATAGACTGCTTGGGTATTTATACATACTCGATCTAGCATCTAGGATGCAAGTGCAAGATGTAGGGAAGTGGTCCTTAACCAACAGACGCCAACGTATACAGTAGTTGTTTAAGACGCGCGTACGTACATTGTCAATTGCCAATAATGAAGCACCAACATACAGCGGTCTTGCATGTACTCTACGTCACATCTTTAGGCATAACAAAAACAGTGCTACATGCACATGCTGATCGATCGGATGTCGAAACGTGCTGTTGTTGAGCCTTAATTTGAATTGGTCCACTGCTCCTTTTATGTAAGTGCGTGTTGTTTCTACGAAACTTAATTTATATAGGATGTTTTCTGAAACGAACTTAATTTTATAAGATTGGCTTCAGATCAGAAAAATGCAATTCAACTTTAGACAGCTCAATCTTGCCGGGAGCATCATACAAGCAAGTGTGGTTCTTAACAGACAAGCAGACACGATAATTCCTGCAGTTATACCATACATACTACGGAGTAATGCGCAACGTTTCTTTAACAGACTAACATTTTTTTTTGAACAGAATAATGCACAGTGGTGCTTGTAGAGCCATTCATCTAGGACAATATATGTAGTGTGAGTATTTGTTCCCAGCCGAAGATCACGGCAGCCAGTAGTGTACGACCAATCGACAAATAAAGTAGCGGATTTGATAATAAATATAAACTCACTCACCGATGCACTTGCCGAAGCTCTCGTTGGGGACTTGGCTGTATATAAACCATCAGACAGTATTCTTCTCTCGTAACGAATCAGCTTAAGTCAAGCGAACAGGCTCATAGATTCCTTTGCTCATCGCCATCCCGCTCCTCTACCTCCGCCGTTCCACACGCGTACATGGCAGCGCACGGCGGCTGCCCCCGTCGCCGTGGGCGCTACCGGCCACATCCAACAACTCGCCGGCGGCGCGCTCCCGCACCGCGCCATGCGCAACCTCGCGCGTCGCCGTCGGCCGAGGAGGCTGGCCTTCGCGACGCGGCCCATCAGCCGGACGGGCAGGATCCGACCTGCTGGGCGTGGGCCGACTGGCACCGTCAATCGAAGGGGAACAGTTGGGCCGCGTGTATGTGGCACGTCATCCCCGGCCCAACACATGACATGACGGCCGCATGCGCCGCGCGCTAGTGCTGGTGAGATCTGTCGGCTTGCCCAACAAAATCAGGAAACCGCCAGCGCCATTACACAGCTACAGCACGTCACGGCACAGCTTTCTGCTACAGCCTTTGATCAAAGCTAGAGTTACAAGATCAGAAACATAACACAGCTTTCGGCTACAAAGTTGCATCTTTTCTCCTCGATCTCTTTTGGAGCGATTAGATCGATAGACAAAAGTTATCTTAGCTTGTGGTGTTGGATAAGCAAGCAACCAAGCGGTGCGATCTGGTAGGTTGTATAAACGCGTATGCGTGACTGTTGGTTGATGTGTAAAGCAGCGTATTAATAAGGCAGGGCAGTTTGTGTAGTCTCGGATGGAAAGTAGTATATCTTTAGGACACAACCAAGGTGCTCTGCACACCGGTTCTCAGAAACAACAATCCGACGTGGATATGAAACGATTACACGAAGATCCTCAACAACTGTACAAGTGGCGCAAACTATAGCCATGTTTGTTTCCATTATTCGTGCAATACTGCTATATCAATGAAACTAAAATGGATAAAATTTAGTACTTGACTAAAATGATTGGGTTCATCACATAATTTAGCCACTCACAATTGACTAAGCATGCAAAAAAATGGACAAAAGGACACTTGAAAAGGAATTACTAAGAAGTGTAAGTAATTAGTTTTTGTTGCGGGATTGCGCCTGTTAATGATTATAGCACCACTATAGTTTATTGCAAAAGTACTATATGACAGTTAGCACCGCAAAATACGCACCCGGAAATTATCAACACGCAAACTTTGTTGATAACGACACACATACACACGTCATGTGGTGGTGGCATACATATCTTGTTGCTGGCCTCTGGCTATAAATAGTGAAGCCCCAATTGTTCCCCTTCGTGAATGGCTCTTGTATGTATAGGTATCAATCACAAAACATCGATACCACAATGCTCCCAAGTGAAGGTCGGCATGCCGCTCTTTAGCCTCTCTCATGTATGTCCTATCTCCCGAGCACCATACTCACTTGGTTTCATTACGACTACAGTTAAAATCTCTTGCTTTCAGTTAAACTGTTGTTTCTTTTGTGCTTTATATATAAAGCTGGTTAAGGCCATTGGTGAAAATCTCTTGCTCTCAATAACAAGCTCCAAGCTTCTTGTTGTTTAATCCTGCTCTAGTCTTTTATTCCTCCTTAGGTCATGTCCTTGAAGTTTATCCATTGCTGCATCTATTTTGAATCAAATTATACTAAATCTATCTTTATTTTCCAATATTTGCCATATATGTTGATTTTTTACTATTATGTTCCACCATAGGCACAAATTATGCTTATGGCATGGATAGATACTCTTTATTTGACCTTTTGTATATATGGCTTAAGATCAATAGCAATGTGTATTATATTTATGGTTAATTACTCTAGCAGTGAATCATTTATCTAAAATCATGATAATTTGCATGTGGATTGAATATTCTAATATTAGTTATGCTATGTTTTAGATGTAGGTTGCTTTATAATTGCTGTCATATAAGTGAAAATGTGATTTTTTTTATAAATAAAGAATAACCAAAGTAAACATAGGGATCTAATCTAAGAGGAAAAAATATCAATTGTAACATATATACCTGCTTCTTTTTTCTTGTTTACTTGTACGTTTATATGGATATACATAAATATATTGTTACTGTATATATTTCACTATAATAGAAAGAATTTGTTGCTTTTCTAGATATTTATTGTAAACAAAGTACTCACCTCAACAAGGAAGTAGAAAAAACAACAAACTTTACCCATTTATGTGAAAGTTTCATTTTGATCTACTTTTTTTACATGTCAGAATAATGTGGTGACTTCATCAATCTCAAGATTTACTGGCCTAGATTTTCAGAGCTTGCTGGTACGGGTAAGACGTGTGTGCCTTTTGTTTTGTGAGTCTAAAGAATAGAGATTTTGTGTACTCAAACAAATCGCTTGTCATATGCACATCACACACACGTTACACACTTATCGCGGTAACAGAAAGTAAAACCATAGGTCTCACCAAGTCACCATTGCAAGAAACCATATAAGAACAACATCAACATGAGCAAATAAGCCAAGTAGATAGCCGAAAACACCATGACCCTGATCTCTATTCCTCCAACTAACTTAATCCAGTGATCATAGTAGTGTTCTGTACGTCTAGATAGTGTGTTAGCACAAGGAATTCTTGATGGACATGTCCTCCTCCGTGGCTACCGACAGGCTCCGACGGTGGACGACGTCGAGTGGTGGCGCGCGCCCGAGCAACCCCACGACATTATGCATGGGCGAGCCATCTTCAACGGTGCTGTAGGCGTCCATGCCGGACGCCTTCTGGGTCTACGTGTACAAGGTGCACCGGTGCCCGGAGCTGAGCAGCCACGGCTGGACGACGTGCCCGTACAAGCACAGGAGAAGGGCATCAGCCACATCGACGCGGCAGCACCACCACCAGGCCCGGACGGGCGCACGGCAAGCAGTACCGGTACGCGCACGGCGTGTTCGAGATGTGGCTGCACCCGGCCAAGTTCCGCACCGTCATGTGCGAGGGCGGGACAGGGTGCCGGCGGCGGGTGTGCTTCTTCGTGCACTACCCTGGCGAGCTCAAGGGAGAGGACGACCCCGTCGGGTTGACCTCTCCATGTAGGCCATGCCGGGCAAGGTCCGCCTGTACGGCGGCGCTTTAATTGTCCACCGTCGTCGTCGCCATCCCTGCCGCTGTCGTCGCCATGGCGGCGCCGACGCCAGTGCCCGGAAAGACGAGGATCCCACCGGAGAGATGAACAACCGCAGCCTCTCCGCCTCCAAGGACGGACGGTTCTGTGGCCAGCGACTACCTGCATTTCCAGCTAGGTAATAAAAAAAATGGGACTGCTTCGGCTTGTTTTGGCTCGCGAGCCAGCTCCACTACCGAGCCGAGTCGAGCGAGCAAACGAGCGACGAGTTTTTTATCCAGCCCTAGCCGGGATGGATCGGCGACGCGGCAGCAGGATGCTGGATCGATCCTCTCAAGCTCGCAAGATGCATGGGAACGCCAGCAGCAGTGACCACTTGTGCCCGATATACATGTCACTATGCGATAGAGATCCCTCTGTCTCTATAACTATGTGTGGGTGTGTATGTGCTTGACAAATGGATAAATTGTCAACTAACTTCCTATCTAAATGAAAAAAAAAATCGGATTGTCAACTTCCTATCTCTGCAGCTATATATGCATGTTGCCTGGTAGCGTGGGTATGTATATGTACTTAATAAATGGATAAATTGTCAACTAGTAACTTCATATGACTCTACGTTTTGTTGTACATACTTGTATATTGGATGGGCTCTTAAGCAGGCCACAGTGCCACACAGACGGATTGGTTGTAGGTAAAGTTGGTAAAGTTTTTTGAGGTGGAACCGGCGGCGCAATTCGTTCAGCGGTAGAGTGAGGGCCACTGAATCATAAATTAAAAAAAATAGTGGGATCATCATCATCAAATCATAAAGGAAAAAAATTGGCGGTGATTTGCTAGGCGCTTATGTCATGCGCCGTCAAGAAATGCGGGTGTGTTGCTCAAACATAGTGTGCGTGCCGCACACGCGGTCAGACCACAGCAGCGAGTCGCTCAGCGTGTGCTGGGTACGGTGTGCCCACGAGACACGTCATGGCTCGGCCTGGCCCCGTTTTGAAGGTGTGCACGTCAGCAAAGACCTCCGATCGATGCGGGACAAACAAGATTAGCTTCGCGCGGCCCGGCCCGTTTGGTTCAAGGTCTAAGCCTCTGGTTATTTGAACCGGACCGGTAATCGAACCGCTCAATCGCTCGGTTCGATGGTTTATTGGTTCAAATCGGTTAGACCGTCGGTTCAACACGGTTCAATTAGAATGGTTCAATTAGAATATATGTTTCGTATTATTCACCACCACATGCAATGTCGGCTGGTAGCCCAGCTAGGTGGGGAACCCGCGCGGCGTGGGTTCGAACCCTTCCCACTCCACGGTCCTCGTCGCCTCCTCCGCCGCAGCGGCGCGCGAGATCATGCGGGCCAACGACCTCGCCTTCGCGACGCGGCCCATCAGCCCGACGGGATCATCCTGTTCGATCGGTGAGGGAAGCTTACGGCGGCATCGTCTTCGCGCCCTACGGCGACGGGTGGTGGCAGCTCCGCCGGATCTGCGCCACACGGAGATCTTCAGCGCGCGCCGGGTCCGGTCGTTCAGGGCCGTACGGGAGGAAGGAGGTCCGCCGGCTCCTCCGGCGATGCGTAAGGCGCAGGACGAGGTCCGGCTGGCGTGTCCCAGGCAGGAGATCGTCACGTACGGAGGATAACCTCAGGGCCGACGATGATTTTCTAGACGTGGCTGTACTATATATGCAAGGGGGCATTCGCCAATCAACTAGGCTGTGTACCTCCAAACAAGGTCACACGGCGGCAAGCCCGTTCCGCGACCCCCTCCGGGTTGCAGTGGGGGCGACCGAACGCGTCCCGGTCCCGGCCCCGGTCGCCCAGAAGGCTCGGTTCGCTGCCTTCCGCGCGCGCGGCCGTCGATCGCCTCCCGCGTTTCGCGCTTCAGTTCGCTGCAGCATTTCATTGCCAGATCCTGATGCCGTTTCTCCTATCGATCGAGAGCTAGGCACGCGCCGATCAGCTGGGACTTTGCTTATGCAGGAACCAGCAAACCTGACGCTGGCGTCGCCGTTTTGCGAGTTTGTTGTCCACGAAAATGACATGTCTGCTTCTCACACTGATGAACTCTGAGGTTGGGCTAGCTGATTCAGAAAAGTTGATCTGAGAGTACTACAAGGTAAAAGCTCCTGCTCGTGGCAAAAGGTTTAAAATGGGAAGAATATGATGTTAAGCGCCAAAGCAGTTTGTTGGAGGCCCTCAAATCCTAGACCAAACTGTAACCACAGAAAATAGCTAGATAGTGAGGCTGTGAGCCATAGCAACAAAACAGGGTGATGTACTGTAGTGGCCAGAACGGCAAGACAGAAAAGGCCATCTGACAGGAGAGAACTGACCTGGTACACGCCTGCCCTACGTCTGAACTCAGAATGCTGTTTCAGTACACTCATCTGTAAGTTCTAGGTTCCTTTTCCCTACGCTTGTTCACTGTCTCTTAAACACAGAAGTAACACATTATTGCGAAGTATAGTTTGTGGGGAATGAAATAGACAAATATACATCAACCGTTCCAATGTTCAGATTTTAGTGGAGCGAATGGACAGATCACAATATGTATCTACAACCATTCCCCTCAGCTCGCTGATGTCCTAATAAAAACCAATACTGTTCAAAGACGATAGTCCATTTTAGAATGAAGCGCAATGGGATTTTCAGGAGGCATATTCTAATATTCCTATGCTGCTAGGTCATCATACGTGTCTCTAGTTAATAGTTTAATCCCTTGATTAGTTAGTAATGTAGGTTAGGCTGACTTATTACATGTCAGAGCTCGATCACACATTACTATAATGATGCCTCACATGAGAATACAACCCAGATGATTCTGTATGACACGTCATGTTTGGAATGAACTTGTGCAAGAGGAATGATGTGCAATCCTATCTGCTCACTGTGCAACAGAGCAGCAGAAACTGCAGTGCATCTAATCCTGCAATGCCCATATGCAAGAGAAGTCTGGTCCAAGGTCAATGCCACAAACCCAATTATTCAGATTCCTGATCAAGCTTTGGAAATTGAGGAATGGTGGAACTCAGCACTTAGTTGCGTATCGAAGAATGACAGAAGATTAAAGGCAGCTCTGTTAATGTATATGGCCTGGAATATGTGGAAGGAAACAAATAGAAGAGCGTTTGATGCAAACTGCAAGGCGGCAGAGGTTGGGCAAAAGATCAGAGCAGAAATAAGGAGGCTTGTGGAAGCCCAGAGTTTATTTAGTTATCATGTTAATCTATTTTTTCAGTAACTTAGTGAGTTTAAGAGTCTCAAGCTTTAATCATGTAATTTCACTTGTTTGAACTGCTTGCTGCTTCCCAGTGCTCCTGCAAAATTTTCAAAAAAAAAATTGTACAATTTGGGATCCAGAAATTTACATGGGTTTTCAGGAAATCTATTTATAAATAAACGGTCGGAATATCGTAACAGTAAGGAATTTGGAATCGTTATTGAGTTCGACTGTTGATTCCGAGCCAAGTTTTGTCCCTGGAAATGATAGATGTATGATAAAATGAGGAACACAGGTAGTGCCTTGACCACCCAGCTTAAGCACCAACCGTCCAAACGGAGATAGCACTGCGACCTTTCCTGTGTTCAGTTTAGCTGCAGTTTACTTCTTTCCTTGCGTGTTCCAATTGGCTATGCACTAGGGCGGAGTTCGATAGGCACCTTGCCAAGTTGAAGTAATTGAATAAGAGAAGCCGCTGAAGGTTCCGGAAGATTGAAGTTCATGAAATTACTATGTTTATCTAGGAACCGATGATGGGTAGTAACACTGTACTTATTTGTTAAACGGCATGGATTGCACTCGACAAGGACAGCTCGATGTCAGTAAGCCAATCCATCGATTACTACAGCTTCAAAACTGTCTTTCAGTAACAGGTGTGTCATTGGAATTTGTCTCGAGCAGTAGTATCTAGTGTTTCAGTGTGTAGGATAGGAAGTTGCTGGATTGCAGTGACATATTTCAAGTGCACACAGCACAAAGCAATACAAATGACACACTGCCAATCTGCCATTCAAACAGTCTGCTCATGGATAAGCATTTTACAGTCGCTATCTCCTGTATGCTCAGCACAAACCTGATTAAACTGTGGAACTGCTGAAGAAAGCAACTTCTGTCTTGCCGTTGTAACTGTGCTGCCTGCTTTAATTCTAACAAAGTAACCCCAAACAACTATGACTTAAGGCCACAAGTTTCTATTTTTTTATATATGACTAGTTGATCGAATGATCCTCTTCTTGATGTGGAATAATCCTTTTTGTAAACTGCAAAGCTTTTGTTGCTACCGATCCAGGCTCAAACATCATTATTCCCTTGATGTGCATGTCTTTGGTTGTATTACACGTACCATCTACCTGGATACAATGGAAGATTAGCTAAAAAATGTAATTGATTTTCGGACCTGAATAATTGTCGAGCCCTTACAGGTTCAGAATCTAGCCTAACTGCCTAAGCTACCGGCACAAGAAATTATTTAGAGAAAAAAAATCTTGTTAATTTGTTGATGACAGCAATGTCACTGTGCAAGCCTAGTCTCCCATAACGCCCGCGTCATGGGCTTCGCAAGGTGTCATTTGGGTAGCAACCATCTAATCATGTGAGCCTTCGTAGCACTGTGGCTCCAAGGAACTGGTGAGACGGACATATAACTAGAAGCATTCCTTGTCATTCTCCAATCATCGGCATATGATGGTGGTAGTATAAAAATGCTGGGAGCGCCGCACTTCTGAATTACACTGACACTGATAGGATGTGTACTTCTTCATCTTAGCCGTTGAAGTACACTGTACACATATGCTAAGATCGCCAATCCCTTGGAATTGGAAACTTGAGAGGTGAGAGATCTTCACCCACCATGAGCAATGAGCGAGGAGGCCAAGAACCCGGTGCCGCCACAAGCAGCAGCGCATCGGATTGGCTCGATGAGTCCATCGCCTTCCTCGCCGCGGACCTTGACCTCGGCCTCGATGCTTATGGCTGGTTGCAGGCATCAGCAGAGGAGCAACAGCAGGGCATCAACAACATGATAGCGGAGACACCGCCACCTCCGGCCACCACCGTGCCGCAGTCAGGCCTGGGACATGTCGCCGTCGCATCGTCGCCGGCGGCGTCGCCGCAGGAGTTTGGTCAGCCCAGGAAACGCAAGTCTCCAGAGCACAGCGGCCAGCGTTGTCCGGATGGAGGTGGCTCCCAGATTGACAAGGGAGGAACAAGCTGCAGCCGGAAGCCGAGCAAGAAGGGCGGTGGCAAGGGCGGCGCGGCGAGCTTGGGCAGGGACGCGAGGTGGGCGGAGCAGCTGCTGAACCCGTGCGCGGCGGCCATCGAGGCGGGCAACCTGCCGCGCGCGCAGCACCTTCTGTACGTGCTCGGCGAGCTCGCCTCCTTCTCCGGCGAACCCAACCACCGCCTGGCCGCGCACGGGCTGCGCGCCCTCGCGCAACGCCTCCCGCACGCCGTGGGTCCGGCGGCCGCGGCGGCCGTGAAGGTGCCGTCCTGCGAGTGCCCGACGCCGGCGTTCTCCGGCGTCGTCGAATCGCGCCTCTTCCGCGCGTCGCTCATCAGGTTCAGCGAGGTCAGCCCGTGGTTCGCCGTCCCGAACGCGCTCGCCAACGCCGCGATCGCGCGGGCCGCGTCGACGGCGAGGGCCGCGGCGGCGGTGACGACGACGGCCGAGCCCCGCCGGATCCACGTCGTGGACGTGGGCGTCTCGCACGGCGTGCAGTGGCCGACGCTGCTCGAGGCGCTCACACGCGTGCCACGGGGCTCCACGCCGCCCACCGTCCGGCTCACCGTCGCCGGACCCGAGGCCACCCCGCCGGTGCCCTTCTCCGCTTCACCTCCGGGATATGACTGCTCACCGCAGCTGCTCCGGTACGCCAAGTCCATCGACCTGGACCTCGCCATTGGCCAAGCTCCAAGTTTGGACGCCCTGCACGGTGTTCTCGCCCCCGGCGAGAACCTCGTCGTCTGCCTCCAGTTCCGGCTCGGCCACGCCACCGCCGACGAGCAAGTAGCCGTGCTACGGGACATCAGGAGCCTCAACCCGGAGCTACTGGTTCTCGCCGAGCTGGACTGCGGTGGCCGAGGCGGCGGCGGCGCGGCGAGCGAGTTCGCGGCGGGGCTGGAGCATCTCTGGATGTTCCTGGACTCGACGGCGGCGGCGTTCAAGGGCCGGGACGCCGACGAGAGGCGGGTGATGGAGGCGGAGGCCGGGACGGCACTGGCGGCCACGGCGCGGCGGGGAGCGGCCGTGGGCGGAGGAAGGGAGGCGTGGCGTGCGCGTCTGGCCGCGGCGGGGTTCGAGGAGGCGGCGTTCGGGGGCGAGGCCGTGGAGACGGCGAAGGCGCTGCTGAGGAAGTACGACGGCGGGTGGGGGCTCGTGCCGCCGTCGGCGTCCGCCGCCGCGGTGGGGCTCCGGTGGAAGGGGATGCCCGTGTCGTTCTGCTCCCTGTGGCAGCCGGTGCAGGACGGGCCGGAGCTGATGCGGCGTGGCGCGTAACTGCGTAACATGCGGGCTAGTGCGATAACAGTTGGGATGTACAAAGGTCAAGCTTTTGAGTTTTGAGGTGTTTTAATGTACCTGGCTCCATGCTGATTAAAAAGACCAGTATATAAATGTTAAAAATAATTATATATTATTATAATATTAAGCGGTGGTATAGATAGTATAGAGTGAATAGTATCTATTACGGAAGGAGTCTCTTTCTTATTTCCCTGCAGCTCCGAGGGGCGGTGGCGGCCGGCCTCGGGCAGACATGGCGTCGGCGGCACTTTGCCTAGGCGTGGTCCTGTTCGGGGCGGCTTCAAAACGGCCAATGTCATCAGAACGGAGGACGTGGCTCTGACGGCCAATGGACGCAAGCAAATCCAGAGGGACTCACCCATTGATATATGGGCCCACGACTCGTTGATAGGTCGTGTCGGTGTATCCCAGCGGGAATCCTATATAACTTCCACAAGTTTTTTGGGCCACCTAGCTTTCAATGTTTGAGATTCGTGCTGCCATCCCAAGCCGTCTGATCTTCTTCTTTAGCTCTTCTTCCTCCTCATGACCGACGGTGCGCCGGCACGGAAAGGACGCGAGCCGGCCGGCGGAGGGGCGGGAGGTGGGCGGGGGCGGACGGCGGCGATGCCATCCGCGGGCGGTGGCGGAGGGCGGAGGTTAGGGTTCGGGCGTTGCCGGCGGTCGAGCTTAGGATGTGATCCAATGGCCTCCTGCCATAGAAAAGAAGGGGGTGGGGGAGAGGAATCGACCGGCGGTGGTGGCGGTGCGGCCGGCGGCGAGGCGGCGTAGGAGCGTCGCCAGCCGGGCGGGGATGGACGGGCGGGGGCGACGACGCTCATCGGGTTAGGAAGGTTGGGGAGGTAGGACGGCGGTGGGCGGACGGCGCAGCGGTGCGGCAGCCGCCGGCCGGGGTGGCGGCGGAAATGACGGGGGTGGTGGCAGGCGCGAGGAAGAAGATGATGGTGGCGTTGATGGGCCGGCCATGGGCCCTAAGCTAGCTGCGTTAAAAAAGTGAAGGGAAGCCATATAGGCTCCCCTGTATCCGAGTCCCCCACCACTCCTCTGTTCGTCTCCTGTCTGCAAAGTCCAGACTTCAGCTCGAGCTCCTCCTCCATCTCTCGATCCCGCCCAATGGAGGCGGATAGTCTGACGAGTCCGTAGCTTCAGTGATTTTGTCGACCTCAATGGCGTTCGATTCTTCCATCGGTTGAAATCCTTTATCTAGTTCCTGAGCATTTTTATTTTTCCTTTTTCTGTATTTTCAGGGTGATTTTCCTGTGTATTTTTTGTTTGTCGGATTTCAGAGCAATTTGAGGCAACTTTCTTGAGGAGAATATGTGCTATAACATATGTGACCATGCTATGGTGATTGCCTAAGGCCAGTCTCAGTGGAGTTTCATTGGGTGTTTCATGGCATTAAATGTGCTGATGTGGCATATGAGAGAAGGTAGAGTTTCATGGTACGTGAGAGGAGTTTCATCACCATGAAACTCCTTTGGCACAGTTACCTAGTAATGAGGACATCACCGGTTTAGATACGACCATATTAATGGCTATTAAACAAAAGGTGAATCAATCATATATCATAATTATTATTGCTACAGTCGATGAATTGATGTTGCGCCATGACGTGTGTTCATTGTCGTTTTCAGAAATACATACATGGATTAAAAAGAGTGCTAGATGCACATGGAAGGCATGTAGGACCAAAGAAGTTGATTGGAGACCAATTCTAAGTATTCCCATGTTTTCCACCAGGCTACCACGTCACATTGGCCCAAAGAAGAAAAGAGACCAAATACAACACGGTTTGGAAAGTCTGGATTCGGACTGCAGGAAAGTGCTGAATTGCGACGGCTGCCACGATTTCATCCGGACTCTATTTTGGGCGTTTAAATACTTGATGGAAAGCTTGTCAAGTCTACTTTCAGATGGATCCGGACTCACCTTCATATCTGTTCGGATGCGGCCACAATCGTCGATTTACTACAGAGACATTTTCTACCCGCGGTGTTGTGTCACCTTATTTTGGGCCAATGGGCCATGTATCAAGTTGGGTCCATTAGGGACGTGTTCTAGGGTTGGAGCACGACCCCCAACAGGTCCTAGTCGTCCTCCACCCTCTCATATATCCCCATAGCCGCCACAAACAGATTGGATTTTATTTAGATCAAGTTTAGCCATTGCTACTTGCTTGTAAGCGCGCGTGCTGGTCCAGCCGCCCGTCTTAGAGTCTTCGGAACCCCACTTCGTTGGTGATTGAGTTTGAGATTGAGACACTTCATTCCCATCTAGTATATTTAGTACTTGTATCATACTTGTTCTTGCTAGTTCTTCGATTGCTTGCATGACAGGTCGGGTGACGCGCTCCCACAAGATCGCGGCATCCATGGGAGGTGGTGTATCGGTTGCTAAGGCGCAGCGTCCATTGGAAGGCTGTAGTCGGGCCGTGAACGTCGTCTCTTCCAATCGAGTTATCCCCACGCCTCTCATCAAAAGATCGATCGAGCACAAACTCTAGCAGGTTCACATCACCTAGTTTCTGATCTAGATAACCGTGTAGTGAAACTCTGCACTGAGACTAGCCAGTGGGGGTTTTATGAGAGTTTCGTGACATTAAATGTGCTGATGTGACAGATGAGAGAGTGAAGAGTTTCGTGAGATGTGAGAGGAGTTTCATCATCTGATACAGTTACCTAGTTTCTGGTCTAGGTAACCGTGTGATGAAATCATGCACTGAGACTAGCCTAACAAATCCCCACTCAATTCTTACGATTTCGATGTTCTCAAATCCCCACTCTTCTTACTATTTCGATGTTTTCTAAACTTGTTCCTCCGGGTGTTTTGAGTTGCTCTCGGTGAAAGCCTGTGCGGCCTGGTCTCTTCAGCTCCTGCTGTGTCATCGATGTAGCAGTGTTTTTGGTTCTGTTCCTTGGTTCTGTTATGCATGTTTGTTTGTTTTCAGTCACCTTGGTTTTGCCTAGGCCTTGTTCGTCTGGTAGAATGAATAGTGCTCAGCTGATAAAATGAATAGTATTATGTGAGAGGAGGTAAGCCAAAATAAGTCAGCCGAGTACCGTTCATCAGACCAGCCGAACAGGGCCAGTTGTGGCCTTGCTGCAGCTTGTATTGTTCTTCCTGGTCTGCAGCGTCCGCCTGTAGCTTTGTTTTGCTTATCTCTAAGTTTTAAGAGACAACAACAGCAGATCATTCCTGTTCCTCTAAGTTGCAGGTCCAGCTATATTATGCAGCAACAATTTTGTTGATAGGTGAAATAACATTAACATGCTGCTTTCACGGTACAGTATTTCAGTCTATCTCTGACTCTCTGTAGTTCTTGTGTTTTTCTTTTTAATAATCAGTAGCAGTAGCATGATAGGTTTAGTTTATCTTTGCCATGGTTACTTCAAATGTTCAGTTATTCAATCTTTGCTATTTCTTTGCATGGTACTCCTAATAGTTTAGCCTTTGCATACAGATTGTTTCAGAGTGCTAGTTCAGTGAAAAATTCGCTAGTTTGGTTGAAAGATCTGTCCGCAGAAGCCGAGCAGGCCGCCGTCCCGTGCACGCCGCAACGCGTGCGCTCGGTGATATCATCTCAACGGAACATGTTCCAAAGATATAAAACAATACAGAAAAAAAATTGAAAAATCCGAAACAAGAAAAAAAACCATTGTTGGATGGATGCGTCAGATCTCCAAGGTGAAAAAGATTGTGACATCAAAGAAATGCCTCAGATGCAAATTACCCATTAAACTTGTGATTCATCATATGCATCCAACCAAACTCCAAATTTCAAGGTGTGTATTTATTGTTATTATTTCAATGTTTGTTAGTCATTGTCATAATTCACAAAGTTGATATATGGATGCAAATAGTAGTTTAAAAATAACAAAATTAATTTGAAAAATGAGGCGGAGGCGTGAGAGATGATCAGATAGAGCTAATACAGTTTGAGCCATCATTGCGGCCAATCAAACCAATAGGGAAACAATTTCGTCATCATATCATCTCCTCTAAACACTAAACAGGACAGAAACAAAAAAAAAGAAATCGAACGGGAGTTATTATCAATTGCTCAAATGATTGGATCGAAGCGGAGGATGCATCAGATCTCCAAGGTGAAAAAGGGTGTGACATCACAGAGATGCCTCAGATGCAAATTACCCATAAACTTGCGACTCCTCATCTGCATCCGCCCAGAAACCCACCGAGCAGCAAAGAAAGAACGAAGAAACAAGAATAGCAAAACAAGAACGAAGAAACAAGAACAGAATAAAAGAAGGAAGATCAGAGTATTTTCAACACTAGCGAGAAACATCAGCATCGTCGAAGAGCAAGCGGCGGCGGCGGCGAGCATACGAGGCAAACGGCAAAACAATTTCTGAACCCTAACCTATAGAAACTCGAATCTAGATCTCGACCTGATGATAGACGGAGCAGCCGACGTGATAAGAAACGGGGCTCCCGGAGCGTATATAAAGCGGGCGAAGCCAAAGAGAAGGCGGCGGCGGTGGTCTAGGGTTTTTGGAGGTTTTTCGATTTTCCCTGCGCGCTCACGAATTGGGCCGCCGGCAGCAAAACGCAGCACAGCAGCGAGAGCGCACCAGGGGTGGCGCTGGGTGGCACGCGCGCGACGGTCGTCGCCGCATCACCTGAAGCGCGCGGCCAAGGAAACTCGGCCCACGACGAAACACCTCGGCCCGCCATAGCTTCTTCCTCCTCCTTCCTCGCCGCTCGCCCCCCCTCCCCCCCCCCCCCCCCCCCGCCTTCCTCATCTCCGGCGGCCGCCGCCGCCGGATCCGCCTCCGCCACCCGCCGCCGCACTAACCCGATGGGGTCTTGGCTTCTTCCTCGCCGCTCGCCCCCGCCGCCGCCGCCTTCCTCGTCTCCGGCGGCTGCCGCCGCCGAATCCGCCCCCGCCGACCGCCGCCGCACTAACCAATCTCGCCTCGCCGTCCCAGTAGAGCTCGCCGACGCCCCCGCCGCCGACCCCGCCCATCCGGTTGTCATCCCGCCGCCCCCGGCCGGCGGCTCCCGCCGCCGTCCTCCGCCGTCTCGCCCGCCACCACCGCCGGGCCTCCGACCACCCCGACCTCCTTCTTCTAAGCCCGGCGAACATCGGAGAAGCTCACCCCGACAACCCCCGAACCCTAACCGGCGGCGGCGGCGCGGTGGCGCGCGACGGCGAGGAAGAAGACACGGGTGGGGCCCACCTGTCGGCGTGTGGCTCGCGCGCGTGGGCGACAGATGGTTCCGCATCGCGCGCGCGATGGATAGCCGTCCCGGCGCACCAGCGAGCAGGGCGCGTGGGCGCGTACACAAGCGCGCGAGACCGCGTATGCCTCTGGGCCGCGTTCAGCGTAAGCGAGAATAGGCCGCGCGGTTTCACGGGCCGTTGGGCCGAGCGGACGATGGGCTGAGAGTGCGTGCGGGAGTGCTGCCGCGCGCTGGGCCAAGCAGTGTGCTGCGCTGGGTTGGGCCGCGCGCACGCAAGAGGAAGGGGCCGCTGGCCCGAGTTATGGGCCAAAATTGAAAAGAAACTGCATAGTAGCAAATTTGAATTATTTTGACTGTTTTTTCAGTTGAATTTGCATAGAATTGCGTATAGTTTTGAATATTTTACCTCTGTTTAAATTTGAACCAACGGGATAATTTTTCAGAGAGTAAATAAGAGAATTTTTGCTAATGTTAATGTGCATAAAGTAAAGTAATTTCCACTGCAAAGTAAAAGTTTTATCCTCTAATTAAATTGGAACCGACGGAAAATTTTAATTAGAGGAGTAGAAAGATATTTGTTTAAAAATAATTATGGTATTGTTATTTTCTGACCAACGTTGATGATAACAGTATTATAATTTCAGCGCACGCGATGCAAGCGCTCGGCACGCGCGACACCACCATAGGCCAACATGTGCCCCGATTTTGGCGGGAATCAACGTGGCCAGGACAAAGGGGAGCTTGTTTTAATCAATTTTGATTTGATGAGATCGAACTGCTCCAGTGGGTTAGGAGTCATCATAGAAATGGTCTAGGCCCAGCCCGATTGCAATGGTCTGAATTTGCTATTTGGGCCCAGTCGGTTTGGTGCTAAATGGGCCTAAGTGTCCTGTAATTCGGTCCGGTTTGGTTTTTTCTCAACAGCAAGTTAGTTTAGTTTGGTTCACTGAATCTGCACCGCCGGCGCCGCCACCGGTAGCATGGAGCTCATTGTTGCGCATCTCTTGCGAGACGCCAGAACCACTGTTGGCGGCGCCGCATCCGAATGCGTTGGAACCGTGGATCCAATGAGGTTTTGGTTGGAGCATGATGGTGGTTGGATTGGGTCGGTTGTGTAGACATGCAGATCAGTTCGGTGAGGTTTTATCGACGAACATAAATATTATTGGCTTGGTTCGGATTTGGTCCAGACTTCGCACCATTTCCAGGATGAGTTAGGTGGTTTTGTTGGATAGAATTGGGAGGGGTTTTGGATGGAAAGTCAAGGGATGAAGGTTGGCCCTGCTACGGTGGGAAGGACGACAAGGCGGTAAAGGTGACACCAACTGAGGCGGTGAAGAATAAACGGTTGGTTAGCATGGTGATAATCATTTACTTTCAAAAAAAAAGCATGGTGATAATCACTGGAGATAGTAGGAGGGGAGCGGTGAAGGAGCAGTGGAGAAGAAGGTTCAAGTAGGTGAGGAATGAGGAAGAAGATCCAACCTCGGAATTTCAGGTGTTGGCGAAGGGGTAAAATGTCAACTGTAACATATTTTATTTTATTTGTTTCCCCATTTTGCTATAAGTAGAAAGAGAAGGGTGGCGAATTGAACTGCTCATTGGTTTTCCAGGTCATATATAGACAAACCTGGAAAAGTGAGCGGAGTATTTCAAGTTTCCTTCTGTTGCAATGTATGCTTAATAGTTTTCAAATTCTGGACATGAAACAATTTTACTTTTTTTTCTGAAAAGCAAAACTGCAATTTACTTGCTGTCAAGCTGTATCTCACTATTTCAGTATCTCAGAGTATCATCTGCTCGGCCACCAATACGGAGTGTATACAGAAACTTGATCGCATCACAGCACCGAGATAAGAGAACGCATACATTCAGATGGGGAATCACATAAGTTTTCCCATTTCATCGATCTTGGAAGTAATATTTGTCAAACAAAGGAGTACACTAATTTAGGTAAAATGCGATGAACTCTCCGGTGATCCTTGGACCTGAACAATCATTCCCATCGCATCACAAAGAGGACTTTGGAGCTGGAAGCAAGAAGTTCAGGATTGCCTCGTTGAACCGCTTTGGGTCCTCCTCCTGAGGCATGTGGCCGGTGTCCTTGAGGACCTCCAGCCTAGCATTTGCTCCAAGTTTTCTGCGTTCACATTGATCTTTCGTTAGTAAAAATGAAACATGTGAAGTCATACTGCGGCTAGTAATCCCTCAAACAAAATGAAATGTGCATATAAGTTTGTTTTTTTCTATATTTTCGTTCCTGTTAGTAATCCTGTAATAAAGCTCTTTCATTGTATGATAATAGAAATTGACACGGTCTCAAGCCCATTATTAGATAAAATCAAACTAGTATAATTTTAAAAGTGAGATTAGCCTGTACTAACCTTGCCACTTCAAATGCCTTCTCTATAGGGAATATCCGGTCATGCTCTCCCCATAACACAAGAACCTCCTGAAAGATTGTACAGATCGGAAAGTATAGAAATTTGGTGAGGACAGTCGGACAGACACGGAATGGTAATGCATTGCTGCAGCTATCTGTTGGCAAACGGAAGTACCTGGGGGAGAGGAGTGAGCTGGAACTTGTCTTTATTTCCGAGTGTTATCCCCTTGATTAGCTCCTTCTTTTCTTCTACTTTATCACTGTATAGATACTGCACAAAAGTCTAACTTGTTACTGTTACTCGAATCTAGAGATTTTATATGCATGCTGATCTCATAAATATACTACTCCGTACTAATACTAGTAGTGTCAAGTAACAGAGTACTGAATTCTTTTTCATTGTCTAGAACCATGTAACTTTTATATAATCAGGCAGACAAAGATTGTTTTCAGTACTTGTTGACAGTGAAAGGCGATCCACTAACGTTCAAGAAGAATATCACCTTGCAAAACAGTGCTACTGTTTGGAATAACCTAGACCTCATAAACAGAATTTCCTTCTGCAGATCATCGATTTCTGAACCATTAACATCTCGCCCTGGACAAAAGATCCAGATTGCTTTGCAAATTGCGGCTGTTTGGAATGGGGGTACTATTCTTTGTCGAAATGCCATCCTTTGATCCAAGCAGCTGCTGGCTAGCTTTTGTCAACATGAGCAGTGGATGTATGTACACGGATGCTAAAATTTCTAAAATTCTCTCTCCAAACTTCACTATTTATCTATCACATCAAATCTCTCTCCTCATGTATGGAGCATTAAATGTAGGTAAATAAAAAAACTAAGTACATGATTTTGATGTACACGACGAGACGAATCTTTTGAGCCTAATTAGGTCATGGTACGACAACGATTACCACAAACAAACGAAAAGTGCTACATTGCGCTACAGTGTTCGATGTGACATTTTCACCAAACTTTCTCTTCCTCTTTTTGGAACTAAACACACCCTATGATGGCTGGTTGACTACTTGACTGTGGCATCAATGGCAGGCCTAAGAGTCTCCTGTTCCAGCTGAATCCAGTACCTGCTGCTGTACATTGTGCACTGGTTGTTCTTGGCTTCTTGCAAAGAAATCAATTTATACGGCCACAATTGTACAGTAGTAGCTGAGATGCACACTAGCACGCCAACGCCACTACTGGCAGCCAAAAAAATGGTTTTGTCTCGCCAGCACGAGATGGTGTGTCGGCATCAACCAAACTAGGCCTACTGAAAGGATGTCTCGAAGCACTGAGGTTGGGCACAAAGATGTCCTCGAGGCCTGTTGTTTGTTGGAATGCAGGTGGGTAGAGGCATGCGCCGACGCGCATGCACCGGTCGTCGGTGGCCTGTACTCTGCTGGTTCTAGAAGGTTTGGACGGCTGGACTGGGCGTTCGGGGGTTGATTGGAAGAGCGGCACGGCCGGAGAAACGGCTGGGAGATGCGAGGGGAGTCAGCAAAGCAAGGAATGGGCCACTGCCGTTGGGAGTTGATGGTGACCCAGCAGCGCGCCGATTTGGTGGGAAACCTGCGCGAGGCGAGGAGCTTCGCTTCAGAAACAAGATTCCCATCCAGGCCACGTCATTGCCAGCTGACGTGGCAGGGTCTTGGAGTGACGTGGACACCAGGCCATGCATTTTTTTTTTAGAATTACCAGGCCATGCATGAACGCGACCGCCCGATGCGATGCAACCGAGCGGTAAAGCCCAGATGGCCCAAGAACGACCTCAACGCAACACGACGAGCACGCGAATGATCCTAGGCACGATTGCATCTACTAGTTATAGTCCTTTTGTGAGCTGGTAAGAAACTAAGAATTGCGCCTGAGAATAGCCGAATAGGCACTGTGTTTGATCGAGGAAGCTGCAGAGGAAAACGATCCGGCGGTTGTTATGTGTTACCTGGAGGAGATCGTGGAGCACGAACCCCGGCGTGTACGGGCGTGGGCGGTGGTAGGCGAGCTGCACCAGGCGGCGCATCTGCTCGGGGGAGCGCGGCAGCATGACGTCCTCGACGCGCTCGGCGCCGCCGCGGCGGAGCAGGGCGCGGTCGTCGGCGTCGGCCTTGAGCAGGTCCGAGCTGGCGATCACCACCCGCGCCACCGCGCCGGGGCCCAGCAGCCTCGCCACGTGGTACGCCACGAACCCGCCGTAGCTCGTGCCGGCCACCGACACGCGCCCCGCCCCGGGCGGCGCCACGGCCGCCACGAGCTTCGCCACCGCCTCCGCCTGGTGCGCCTCGGTGACGCGCGCGGCCGCCGTCGTGGACGAGCCGCCGAAGAAGAGGAGGTCCGGGACGATGAGGCGGAACCGGCGGGAGAGCGGGCCCACCTGGCGCCGCCACTGCCACGTCGCCGGCGGCCCGAAGCCGTGGAGGAGCACGAGGACGGGGCGCGCGTCGACCTCGCCGCCGTCGGCGCCCTGCGGGAAGCGCCAGCAGTGGACCGTGGTGGCGCCGCCGTCCAGCGGCACGGAGGCCTCCACGAGGCCCGCCGCGGCGAAACGGCGGCGGAAGTAGGCGTCGAGCAGCGGCGCGATACCCAGCGACGGCATTGCGGCGGCGCGCCTTCCGGTTGGGACTGGGAGTGACGTCGTGGAATTCAGGAGGCGCGGGGGTGGTGCGTTAATTATGTGCGGGAGCCCTGGACGATGGAGGCAGATATATAGATGGATGGAGATTGAGCATTAGTCCAAAAAAAAAAACAGAGAGGTCGAGCATTCGCGGACTGTTTTCTTTCTAGAAGAGGTTGTGCCGTTCCATTTGTTTGTGACTTTGTGCGTACTGTATCTTTTTTTTTCTCCCCTCAAGAGTCCGCATTCCTCACAAGATTACTGTAACAAGTAGGACTTTTTCTGCGGTATCTATATATATATGCACATTTCGTTGAAAAACCTTGACTGATGCATTGGACATGGTGGCCTCGCGTGTAATCTCTTCTGTTTACATGAGTAATAACAATTTTGGTCCAGGGGTAGGAAACGGGCCTCCTCCGAAATCTGGGGGAAGGCAATGGGATCACCTCGAAACATCATGACCACTGATGAGAATCATGAGAGATACGGCATGCTGAATGTATACTAGGTAAATGATAAGCGAACAATGGTTACACACGCAAAAAAAACAATGGTTAAGACATACAAAAAATCCATAATTTTACACATATGCATGCAGCAATAAAAAAATCCAATCAGCCCATGATCAACCGTTGATGTCTAGCTTTCACCTCCTGCGTCTCACGGCTGCAGCGGCCATGGCATTGAGCTAGGTCTGCTTATTTCTAGTGCTACCACTGTTGTGTTGGAATTAGGATCAGAACCTTCCTCGTCATCCTGGATTTGCTCAACCTGATCAAGGGACGGCATAACCGAACGAAAAAGTAGGCAATTTGAGCTCGGCATTATGTCCTCCAGGAGTACTAGTCGTCTAGTTGTGCAGAGCGACCGTTTTCCTGCTGCGCGCCAGGTCAAAGATAAACTGTCCGAAGTGGAAAAGTTCGTCAGGTTACGAGAAAAACTACCAATCTATCATTCAACTGTGAGGTTAACCCCAAAGATGGGTTCTTTTCAAAAGCGGATCCTAAAAAAATTGTTTAAAGATCATTAGGTGAACAAAGCAGTGTGGAATTTTTTTGAGCCTTTCTAGAAGCAGGGGAAACGACGAGTACAATTCAGCCATGCACTGTCGGCGTCCATACTTTTCAGCTTGGGGTCCATGGGGATTCAAAGACAAGGCAGATTTTCTCTTTTCTGATAGCTACGTAGCAGGTAGCAGTGTAGCACTACTGAAAATTTGGTTGGTGCTGTGCTTCTGGATGTCTGATGTCACCGACAAGGTGCACAAACACCAATTGCCACTCGATTTGAGATCCTAATCTGCAGTATCGATCAACAAGATCCCAAATTCTATGTGATTACGCCGATCAGTAACAATTCGTTCGATTTTTACACAAACGCGCCGGATCCAGACCCGATCGAAGAGAAAGCGTAGGCATGATCGAGCAACCAGCAGAATGCAGATTCCTCCAAGTTAAGGAACGGCGTATCGGGATTCGGGATTGGTCACTGTTTGGGGCTACCTCGCGGCGCGGCTGGCCGGGGGAGAACGCTGACTTGGCCCGGTTCGCCTCGAGCGACGACGCCCTTCCGGCGTGGTCTCGGCGTAGGCCCTGGCCTCGCTGTCGCTGAGCACGTCGCCCTCGTAGCGGCGGCGGGCGAGCACCACGAATCGGTCCACCACCCGCGACCGCGAGTCGTACTCGCACTCCCTGAGACCCACGGAGCTCAGGATCCTCCGCACCATGCGTGCGTCTTCCCGTGCCTCCGCCGAGGAAGGAGCCTACGGCGGCGTCCATTAGGGCAGAGTACGGGAAGCTGGGAAATGGCGGCGATTCGCGGGAGAGGCCACGCGTTCAAGTATTCAGATAATCAGATTGCTGTATGCTATTATTTATAAATAGAGTTGTTTCCTACAGCATTCAACAACGACGCTTTGGCCGAGTGGTTAAGGCGTGTGCCTGCTAAGTACATGGGGTTTCCCCGCGAGAGTTCGAATCTCTCAGGCGTCGTCATATTTTTGCATTTCCCCCTTCTTTTTCTTTCTCTTTGACATTACTATATTTTTTGCATTTTTTTTCTCTTTTCCTTCTTTTTACATTTTTTTGGGTAAATTATTTTTACATGTTATTAATAATGCCTTTTCTTTCTCTTTGGCATTACTATATTTTTTGCATTTTTTCTCTTTTCCTTCTTTTTACATGTTTTTTTTGGGTAAATTATTTTTACATGTTATTAATATTGTTCCTTTTGTTTCCAGCGATTACCTCAAGGTTGAAAACGATAAGGTGTTTGGCATAATCTCCTGAGTTTTTTTTTCCAACAAGTCCTATTGACTTCACAGAATTGAGGGTCGAAAACAGTACAGTGTTTAGCACAATCTCCTGGGAGAAGTTTTCTAAGAACAAATCCTATTCTGACTTCACAGAATCTATACAAATGTTACACCTACCATTTGCCGGAGTTAAAATTCCAGTATGTCTGACGTATTTACAGGCTACAAAAGTATACAAGTTACACATATCTGTGAGCTTTTTTTCCTTTTTCTTTTTTCTTTTTGTAGTGAGATTTTTGTTGTTGTCTCTTCTCGTATCTATGTTGTTAGGACCAGGGAAGCTAAACTTCAGATGATTTACATGGGGTGTCACGTCATGTATTTACAAGGAATGGTAATCTACGGCTGTCAGGACTGAGAAACAGCGAGACGGTGATCAATCATTTGGTGGAACTCCCTCCTATAACCTCCAGATTTGCATGGAGTTGAAGGAATCAGTTCAAGAACATCGCCCATTTTTAGCTCTTGGTTCCAGTTGTGAACGGCTTGGCAGTTCAGCCTCAGCCTCAATGGCGTGCCGTGGTTAGAAGACCTCTTAAGCAGGTCCAATATCGTTGAATTTTGAGGGAATTCTTGCACTGACATCTGAAAACACGAAAATATTTTTAGCTTTCCTCCTCAAGGATGAAGTCACCAAGACACTATTGCATAGTAGCACAGTTTTGCATAGTCATACCCATTTGTTTTGGTGCAGCTGATATAGTCTTTGAACTTCCCTGGGATTCGAGGCCACAAGTGATGAACAAGCTCTAATGCAGCAAAACAATCAGATATGTTCTCAACTATAACACGCATCCCATGTATGTCATAAATTTCATCCATGGCTAGTTTCTTCCTGTAATCAAGTGCAAAAAGATCAGCATATTTAATGATTTCAGCCAACAACTTTCGTTCAAGATGTTATGCTGGAGTTAGTGCAGGACTCAGTTTTAAAAAAGAATGATTTGTACATTTTTCGCTCTCTAGTCTCTAGTAACACCTACAAAAGGAAAGGCATGAGACTCCAGATTACCTTGCCATCTGCCCATCTTGCTGTGGATACTGTAAATGCTCTTGTGCCTCCCATACACCGCATAGTAGGATAATCCTCTCATCGCAAGGGCTTGTTCCAGTCGCCTTTTTGCAGCTGCAATCATATCTCTGTTGTAGAATTCAAGAAGGTTGGTTGACAGTTCATCAAATTTATCTGTGTAAAGAAACTTGAAGCACAGATTTTCAAGCTGTTCCTTCCAGTTCAAGATGCCCAACTGATTCGCCAAGGGAGCAAATATCTTCAGTGTTTCCTTTGCAAAGCACTGTTGTTTGATCTTGGGCAAAGAATCCAACGTCCTCATGTTGTGTAGCCTGTCAGCAAGTTTTACCAGCACAGCTCTTGCATCTTCCATTGCAAGGAAGACTATACATAATCTGTCAGCTTCATCCATTCTATTGGCTGTATCGTTTCTACGAGCCAGTTTGCTGAAATGACTTAGATTCGAAACCTATAAAGAAGGCAATGAAACTATTGGTTAGTCACTTGAGACACAATGACGTTATCGAAAATAAACCAAGATGTCACAAGCAACAGTTTCCTCAAGATATATTAGGCATTAATATTGACTTTAGACAACCAATAACACATAGCATTCATTAGCACAACATACAACAGAATCTTCCAAATTCCAAATAAATTGCTGTAACATCATAAACAGAACATCTTATCGATAGCATTCATTAGCAGAACAAACAACAGAATCTTCCTAATTCCAAATAAATTGTTGTAACACCATTTTTTAATTGTTGTAACATCATAAACAAATCATCTTACCGACAAAGAAAACAAAAGGGAGAGAATGGAAAACAAAAGGATTGGATCTGCGGACTGATTTAACATTACTGAAAGATACATCACTCCTAGATTCAGAAAGCGCCTACTATAATATAGAGGTGATGGTAACGTGATACCAAACTTAGATAGGCACACAAAAAAATCTATTCTAGAAGCCCCATGAACAAAGTAACGATCAATAAGTTCTGTCAGTCACAATCAGATATCTAGCACCACCCAGTTCCTGGTCATGAAAACGACTAGGCCAAGAAATATCAGAATTAAAAAAGAGGGGTCCATGAGAAAGTCTCTTTGTAGAATTGCAACCGCCTGTGGTTTAATCTTGCACTCCAGCACGCTTAAATGTTCAAGTGTAGGAGTAGGACATGAACGGCAGGCTCTGATTTTGTTATGCTGTTGATATGGTCAAAATGTGGGCTAATGGGTACTACTTGCAAGAAGGGGTCTTTACTATAGTATTTGCAGCGATACTAAATTCAACGATGTTACTGTGGGATGTAGTTATCAACAATGAATTATTTCCCTAAAAAACAAGAAATTATTAGCACGCGTGTTGTTTGATCATATCCAAAGGGATCGAAGTGATTACTTACCCCCTTGACAAGGTCGGCTACACCAGCGCCGAACTGCTCGGAGATGAAACCGTAGTCGAGGCCCGCGTCGTCGACCGTGTCGTGCAGCAGCCCGGCAGCGACGATGGCAGGACCGGCGCCGAGGTCCGCGAGCAGCGCCGCCGTCTCCACGCAGTGTTCCAGGTAGGGATCGCCGCTCGCGCGCACCTGGAGTAACCAATCGAACAGCCAAGCAGACGCAGCTCAGCCACTTCAGCAGCTCGCAGGCCACACCAAACAAATGCAAAATGCGAGCAAGCGCGACAGCCGACAGGGACACGGTCGAGCACCTGGCCGCGGTGGGCCGCCTCGGCGGCGGCGAAGGCTCTCCGCACGAGATCGTCGCGGAATATAGCGTACCGCGACAGCGCGCCGGCGGGCACAGGAGCGGGAGCGCCGCCGTCGCCTTCATCTCCCCCAGCCGCCACGGTGGCGCGGGCCCGCCTGGCGGACGGGGAGCCGCGGCACGGCGCCCGGAGCTCCGCGGGGTCGGCGGAGCGCGAGAGGGACAGGGACGGCGGGCTCCGGCACCGCGTCGACGCCGCCCGCAGCTCGCGAGAGGGACAGGGACGGCGGGCTCCTTTGTATAGATACGGAGTATTTTTCTTCAACTGTATTCCTTCAGCAGGAGTAGGTCCCACATCACTTTCCTATCCTCGCGCATCCTCCGCCCCTCCGCGCGTCCGCCGTCCCCTCCGCCGCCGGCGCTCGCCGTTCTCCTCCGCCACCGCCGCCGCAAATCGTTGCTGTACCACCTGCAGCTCCGCCTCGACCGTCGCGTCCGCCGCCGCAGCCGCTTCCACCGTCGTCGCCGTCCCCTTCACGCGGTCTCCGTCTACTGCCGCAGTTCCCTCCACCGTTTTCCCCGTGCCGGATCCGCGATCTCGTTTCGCTTTCACACATCTTTCTCACTCCTAGAGCCCGTCAGCACCGCCTCGGACCGTCGTTGCCGCTTCCCGCCGCCGCCGCCAACCTATAAAGCGGAAACCTCCTGCACTAGCCTGCACCGTCACCCCCCACCCCACCTACCCCCATCTTCCTCGTGCTCCACGTGATGGAGTCCCTCCTCGCCTCGCGATCCATCAGGTCTCCCCACGCCGCCGCCGCTGGTACCAGGGCCTGTATACCCCGGCCCTCACGCGTCGCCGCCCTCGCCGGCGGCCACGCCCGCGCCCGCCCGCTCCGCGCTGCCCCCAAGGTACGTCCTGCTGCCCGAGGGTTTGTTTGGTCTCCCGCTCTGTTCTGGTGGTTTCATGTTTTTCTTGGTATACTATTTCGTATTCCTTTCCTCATTTCCTAAGCACGAACTTTTGTTTCTCGCCGTGCTTCCGTTTGGGCCTGAATTGCTACCAGTAATCACAAACACAATACGACAATACAACCCCCATTTCGCCTACCCCTTCTTGAATGCCGATCTGTTTATCTGTTAGCAAAATCTTGCGTATAAAGACTTCGATAATATGCTGATCTTCTTTTAGGTGCGTTCCTCCTGTTTGTGACATTTTTTTCTGGCTTATTTAGGACTCAATTCTTGAGGTGCTGGCACAGGACGATATGTTGAACGCAACGGAGCTGGTCCAATGGGAGAACGGCAAGTCGGTCAATGACATTGCAGCCAGCCAGGGGATCCGCATCCGCAGGCACTGCCGTCCCACTGCCTCCTTGAAGGAGATAGAGGAGGAGCTGGGGGCGCCTCACAACATCCTAGAGAAGATCGTTTGGGACAAGGAGATTGAGGTAGCTGAGGTATGCAGTTGTAACTTGCTGGTAATAAATATATATTAGCAGAAAGGCAATCAAGTGCACTGTTTACAATCATTCACTCCCCCTGCCTGGGATGGAAGCTGTTTGATATGCTGGATGCTGGGATCAATTGCAGCCTAGAAATTTAGATGCATCATAGTTTTTTCATCGCACATCTGAATCTTTGTTTTCTGCATTGATCGCATATTAGTTGTCCTATTTCAGAAAACATACAGATAAGATGGCCTCTTAAAGTGCCATGTACTATGCTTGCACCATTTCTTTTAATGGCAAGGGCTATTATGTAATAGGTGTGATTCAACTCAAAGGTGATTGGTGCTATGTAGTGTTAAGTGCTCCGTTTCTGTACAAAACCCCCTGTCCCTAAACATAGGTTGCATTGATAATGCCCACATTCAGCAATCTAAATCTTGGCCATTTTTTATAATAAATGTACCACCAGGAATTAGAAATATGCATTATTAAAGTTATTTCATGCTATTTTCTACATGGTTGTCCTACGTACTCTTACTATATGCAACTCACTATTTCGCAAGCTTGCCACATTGATCTAAATGATGGTTAACAGATGGTACTGGTCTTGTGCAGGGGCATGCTAAGAAGCCTCTGAATGAGGTGATTGAGGCTGCAGCGAAGGCCCCTCCTTCAAGAGATTTCTATGGCGCTTTAGAAGCTGCCTATAAGCGTAATGGGGTGCCTGCATTGATTGCTGAGGTCAAGAAAGCATCCCCGAGCAGGGGTGTGCTCAGGGAGAACTTTAATCCTGTATGTTCTGGGCTTTGTTGCTGTCAAATCTTGGGCCAATTTCTATGGCTGGTTATGTAAATAATATTTATTTATTTTTGGTAGGTTGAAATTGCCAAAGCTTATGAAAAGAACGGAGCTGCATGTCTTAGCATCTTGACCGATGAGAAGTACTTTCAGGTATATTCCAATTGATTTTTTTTGTCTATGGGGATCCTAGAAGCTGTGTCTATGTACGGGAGTCACTCAAATTTTTTTTCCGTTGTACAGGGAAGCTTTGAGAATCTTGAGAAAGTGCGCACCTCAGGAGTGAAGGTACTGATACATTGAAGTCTTTAACTCTGAGGATGATTTTGAGTTACCAATTGTTCTCACGATGCACATATTTCTGTTGTGAATACAGTGCCCTCTTCTCTGCAAAGAGTTTGTCATTGATAAGTGGCAAATCTATAATGCTCGATCAAAGGGCGCTGATGCAATTCTGCTAATTGCTGCTGTCCTACCAGATCTTGACATAAAGTACTTTCTTCAGATTTGCAAAGAGTTGGGAATGACAGCTCTTATTGAGGTTTGACATATTAAGCAGTCATTTTGTCGTACCTGCACATTAATTAGAAACTAGTTTCGATGAAACAAAGTTTATCATTCTCCTTTTCAGTGGAAAGTCATAATTCACTTTTTGCATTATAGAACAATAGTTTTTTCTTATGCTTCTATATTGACTTGACTATATAGGGATCATCATTCTGTCTGTATTTTCATTCAAAATACGCAACAAGTAATTTGTCAAAAATGTTAATGGAATTTTGTCATGTGCATCTTCATTAGGAAATATTGTGGAGCTCTTTGCGTAAGGAAAAATTGTGGAGCTCTTCGCAATTTCCAGCTGGATTGTTTCTGTGCTTATATTATGTTTCGATTTTCATGTATCCATTGTTAAGTTTTAAGTGTATGTCCAAACAGAAAACATTAGTGTGATTGATTCAGATAGTCTGCAAAAAGCCAAGCTTAATTTCAATATCCTGGTGGGTTTTATACTTTAGGTTCATGATGAAAGAGAGATGGAGCGTGTACTGAAGATAAATGGAGTTAAGCTTATTGGCATCAATAATCGCAGCCTTGGTATGATGTTCTTCTGGTCGTTGTTTTTTTTTCTGTATTCCTTTTGTCATTTTAAGTTTAACCTTTTTTAATCCGCAGAATACTAAAGCTTTCCATTTGTGTTTTCTTTAAACCATTTTACTGATTAATATTTATATATATTTCTTTTCTTGAAAATCATTTACACTGCAGAGACATTTGTTGTTGATACTTCAAACACCAAGATGTTGCTCGAGAAGCATGGGGATAGCATCAGGGAGAAGGGAGTTTTGGTAATATCTTTGATCATGGGTGGATGATTTGCTGAACATCTTTCATGCTATTCCTGTCTTACATCTTTCATGCTATTCCTGTCTTACATCTTTCATGCCATTACTGTCTTAACATACATGAAAATAAGTTTCTTTACAGCAAAATGAAAACAGAACAGATTATGAAACCGAAACCGACACAAGTTATCGTGAAATAAATATGTTAACTTATGTTCATTATTACTGTTGTAGTGATATATATTGCATATCAATAGGTCATTTTTCTAGCTCCCACTATATTTCTTTATTTGTAGAGTAAGGCTGTTAGTTATTTCCAATATCAACCTTGCTAATTGTTTCCCTATTTCTTTTTTTTTACTTTTTCAGGTTGTTGGTGAATCTGGGCTGTTTACACCAGATGATGTTGCTTATGTGCAGAATGTTGGCGTTTCTGCTGTACGTTCCACTGATTCCTTCTGAATTTAGAATTTTTCTCTGCATGACGTTATAAGGATGTCTTTTGAAGCACAATACTTAATATTATTTTGCCTTATTTTTCTATATCTGTACCATCCACACATTTGTCAGTTTACCTTCAAGTCACTTCAGTTTTGTCTACTCCCTTCGTCTCAAATTACAATTTGTTATCACTTTTCAAGATACATAATTTTTAATATATATAGACATAGCGTATACCATGCATAGCAAAAGCTATGTACTTGGAAAAGCCAAAACGAAATGTAATTTGGGATGGAGGGAGCACCACTGAAATATGGCAGCCTGCACGAACTCGCTTATGCTATAAAAGTATAAAATAATAAATTTAAGTTAGGCTGATATTCCTTGCTGGTGATATTCTCAGTTTGCTAGTTCCAATGTGTACTTGAACTGAAATTAATTGGAGCACGCTTGCTGATGCTAGGTTTTGGTGGGAGAATCCTTGGTGAAGCAAGAGGATCCTGGACGAGCCATCGCTGGGCTGTTTGGCAAAGAACTGCTGCATTGAAACGACAAAGATTGGAGTAGTACTTGCTTTGGTAGTGCGAGAGGTCTTAGTAGCTGTTAGCCATAGCCTGCATTGAAATAATATGTGAACATTAGTTGTATTAATAAATTCGTGTATGTTGCCATATGCAAAATAAAAATAATGTTCACTTGTAAGTTTCATTTAATGCTGTATTTTTCGGGATGAGCGATAAAAAAAATGGTGATTTGCTCATACGGAAAGCCCATTGGGAAGATGAAATTGGATTGAGAAGATGAAATTGGATGTCGTTACTTTGAGTATGCTATGTTTTGAAATCATATGCTATGTTTCATAGATAACTCAGTTTTTTAAATCGTCAGAAAGTAACACCTCGAAAAAAGATATTACAGTATACCATATATACCCAAGCTACGGGAAGAGTCAAAGGACAATATAATTTGAAGCTGAAGCACATGATGAGAAATTAAGATTCACACCATAAGCACATGAAGCAATGAACTCATCGTACTTGTCAGAAGCCCCTCATTTGTTACCTTCTTGGACCGTGATGTGGAAAATACTTATCAGAGTTGTTTTTTACACTGCAGTTTGGTATGTACCCATGAATCGTACTTTGAAGAAATTTGTATGCTAATTTGTGTATATTGTTTTTTCACAAATTATATTCTAATTCATCACATGAACCTGTCAATGCAGTGCAGAGGAAAGAGATAGAAGATAGTAGAAAATTTCATGCAGTGCAGAACCTGTCAAAGTTCTTCACTGCTCGCTTGTCATAAGAGAAAATAAAGGTATGATCCGTCACTAATAATTGTGCCCATTACGAAGGGTTCTCTCCGCAGGAGTATGACGGGGTGCTCTCTGCAAAAAGAATCCGATAAGAACAGCACGAGGAGGTTACTGAATACGGAACGGATGAGGACGACGGGGAGAAAGGATGGCCACCTTCATCCACAGGCTTGACGCGCGCCCAAACGAAACGAGCCTATCTCTCCCTGACACGTGGGGCTAAAAAGCGCGGGGCCCGCGTGCCACGCACCGCGCGGCGGTCGTCTCGGCGAAGGACACGGTTTCGGCGCCGATTACTTCCTTGTGCGCGCCGACGGCGGAGGAGAGCCGGGTTTGCCTGCCGGTTCGGCAACGGCAAGAGCGGTAGCATTGCAGAGACGGCCGCCTGTGTATTTTAGATAAATGATACAAATCCGTCTCTATACCCATGAGTAGATATAAACAACCAAAAGTTACAAAAAGTGTTTAAACTCTAAATCAGTACAAAGACTCGAACTCACCACAAGTAAGAATAAAGACAACAAAAAAAACAGAAATCCTAGATTTCAAACTCGTTCAGTTGATCTGTCCTTACTTCTTCATCCAACAAATCCACCACCACCATCCCTTCCAAGCCAGCCCTGGTATTGTCATCTCAAGATTCCAAAGCGACGCCTCAAGAGGAAAGTGATGCCAAGACGCCGCCGTCGCCTCACCCAATGGTTACACGGTTTTCACCTGGAAATGTGTCTTGGAAATACGAAGGTCCTCTGGACAACGCCGCCTGTGTATGTGTTCGGAGGAAGAGGCGTGGGACGAAATGGTTTGGGAGGTTCGGCTCCTCGGTTTCGCGCGTGGTCGAGCGGTTATGAATAGTGAAGTTGATTGCTTATTTGCAGCTTAGGCCTCGTGTTGGTATAGCTATTTCTATCTGGACCTTAGAAATTTTCAGCGACCGTGCCTTAGCACGTATTTTATTAAGAAGAAAGCAGTTTAAAGATAGTACTTGTCCCAGGCCAAACATGGGTTGACCTACACAAGCGCACAAAGAACTAAAAACAGAGAAAAAACTGAAAAACGGCCAGGAAAACAAACGGCCAGCAGAACAACTAGAAGAGAGCGACCAAGGCTCCAGCACACCCAAACCCAACCTAGAGACGACCACACTCCTGAACCTGCAAACAGATAGCCTCACCATGGGCGCTAAAGGTCACACCGGTGGCAAAGCATCCACCTAGCAGCACGAACACGGTGACAAAGCATCCGCGAACTGATGATGAAGCATAGCAGGGGTGGCAAAGCATCCACCCAATCTGAAGCGACAACCGCGGCAAAGCATCCGCCTGAACCCACCAGGGCAACCACGGCGGCAAAGCATCGAATCTCTCCTCATACATGGAGCACTAAATGCTGGTAAATAAAAAAACGAAGTACATGATTTGATGTACACGATGAGACAAATCTTTTGAGCCTAGTTAGGTCATAATAGGACAATGTTTACCACAAACAAACGAAAAGTGCTACAGTGCGCTACAGTGTCCGATGTGACATTTTCACCAAACTTTCTTTGTTCTTTTTGGAACTAAACACACCTGTGGCTCAAACTTAAGCGAAGAGGAAGTGGAGATTCGTGCTTGCTCCATCTAATGCAGTGGAAAAGATGAGGGACCTGATCAGCAAAGTTTGGAAAGCAGGTAGGCACATTTGAACCCAGTTGCACTTCTGAGTTTCTCTTTTTATTATATGGATCAAATAGTATTTTGATTGAAGCATAACGCAGTCAATAAGGTGATCTGGGGCTTGGAACTGACGCCTCGTTTGCTCTTGTATGTTCTCGGCAGCTTCTGAGCATTGACATTGATCTCTGGCTCTGGTCGTGCGGCGTGCAGAACATGGCGCTGTCACATCACCGCACCGCATCTGGCTCTGGTCGATTTACTACTGAGGCAAGCGGCAAGCAGGCACCAGGCAGGCATCCAGCCGCAACATCGTGCTTCTGCCGTGGTCCGCGTATTAAGCTCAGCTGGCCGAGCGTTGTCTTGGCTTGTTCGTCTTAACTGTAACTGCTTACTGCCCTCAAAAAAAAAAACTGTAACTGCTTACTGCTATGGGTGTCGAAAGATGGCAAAGGGTGAAGCAGGAGTTGTCACTGGATCTTATCATGTTACTCAAGTTAGCCTGTGTTTGTCAACCAATACATAGTTCACGATGTCACATTTGGGAGTTGGCAAATCTTCAAAAAGGCTCTTTCATTTTAGATCGAAAATCTTTGATAATTTTTACTAACTAGTTGCTCCCGTTATTTATTATAATTTATCTATGCCTACAAACTAAAGAAAACATAATTTTAGGGGGAGTGTTAAATGTCTTATATTTTTCCAATATAAAGCGACTAACTATTAAGATTAAACTAGATTATAGAGTTTTTTTATAATTTTCTAAGAAAAAGATATTTGCAAAACATTTGCAAAACGTCCTTTTTATAATTTTTCAAAAGGACCATTTTAACTGTATACCAAGTCTAATTTACCTCCTCCGAAACCATCATCAAAACCAGAGGATGAAAAATAACTGATTTTCAGAATTGAGAGACCACAAATATTCAGTTTTGGAGACGAGGGTCTGAATCAGACTTTAGCAATAGTTGAGGGACGCCGAAAGGACTTTTTTCCAAGCAAATTAACCTGGTTTGGGCTGGGCCATTGAAAATCAGATAGTTGTGCATGAATATCTGATGCTTAAACCTATATGATCATCGCTGTTTGGTCTTTTCTTAGGTGTACTTTCTAGAACCTCTGCACAATCAGACCTTGATACTCATTTTGCTCATACTGGCTGGAGTGGAACTGTAGATCATCACCTACTAGGCCAAATGCGCCTGATTCAGTTCTTTTGGTTTTATTCTTATTTGAAAAGAAATCTCAATGCATTGAACTCTTTGATTCCACGCTACCTAAACATCGTACTGAACATGGCATTATTTACCATATTTGAACCTATAGCTCTTTGCTGAAGACAGACAGGTTCACTGTCAGGTCAGATCATAAACAGCTGTCTACGGTCCACCATTCAACCAGTTGCCGTGTATAATCAGGATGGGTTTTGGTTTTATCCCTGAATTGGTTTGGCCAACTTTGGAGTACTTCTGATTCTATCTCTTTGATAGTTGAATGTAAAGGGCGTGATTGGTTCCGCGTAGGAGGGCGTCCAAAGGACCATCCCGCACCGCGTCGTGCACTTGGGTCTAGTTTGGTTGACCTCCCCGTATGCTTTCCCCGCAGTTCCCCATTCATTTGCTCCCCTCCGTCCCGCACCGCGTCGTCCGCCCGAAATCCCCTTCCCTCGCGAGCCGGGACGGCGCGACGCTTGGCGGGAGTTTTTCGGCGCTTGGCGGGAGATGGCGCCATCCCGTCCATAAAGGCGCGCGACGCTAGGGTTACCGCCCCATCTGCGCGCCACATCCTCCTTCTCCATTTCCCTGGTGCGCTCTCTCCTTTCCCTCTCCGCTCGAGGTCGATCCATCGACCAAATCGAGGACCTCCGGCGGCCAGCTGTTGGTTCTCCGGTGGTGCGACGATACATCTCACCTTCTATTATTGGTGCCCTCTTTCTCGTGTGGTGATTTGTTGATTCTTTTTTCGATTTAGCTTGGCCATGATGAACCCTAGGTTTTGGGTTCTTAGATCTGTGTGCTGCTTATGTATGTTGGGGTGATTCATGCATCTGAGATATGGATTCGCGATGAAAAATCCTAGGTTTGTGGTTATCAGATCTGTGCGATGTTCATGTATGTTGGTCTGATTTTTTGCATATGAGATTTGCTTTCATGATGAGGAATGCTATGTCTTTGGCACTGACGGTAACAAACTAGTTCGATTCGATCTATGTTTTTGCATATTGAGCAAAGTGTATAGGTCGATGATGCATCCTAGCCACCGGAGGAGCACCCTCGGGTGTAGCAGCCGTGGCTTGGATTTTGATTTACTTCTGAATGTTTGCTTGCTTGTCTATTACCATGACCCCAAGTGCAGTAATTATGAACCTAATAAAGAGTGCATTATTGGTAGACATGGATTTCCAAGCTAGGCGTCGTGCAGCCGCTGCCATGGTTGCTGCAGTTGCTGCATGGTTTCTTCTCTTCTTTAGGAGGCGATGTCAGGATGCACGTTCAGTGACTTATGGCCCTATGTCAGAGAGACCAAGAACGGATCTACAATCTCAGGTTCATTTATGAATCTGATGATGTGAAGTGTGTTAACCTGCTAAGGATGAAGAAAGCACCTTTTTTCCAATTGTGTGACTTGTTTCGCAGTCGAGAGCTGGTTATTGACAGCATCTATGCATCTGTGGAAGAACAAGTTGCCATGTTCTTACATGTTGTTGGTCATAACCAAAGGTTTAGGGTGATTGACCTAACATTTAGGAGGTCAGGAGAGACTATACATAGGTTCTTTCACCAGGTTCTATATGCAGTTGGTGAGTTGAGAAATGAGTTGATTGTTCCACCCTCTACTAGTGTCCATCCTAGGATTCATGGCAGCAGAAGATGGTACCCATATTTCAAGGTTGGTTGCCATTTCAAATCACTAATGTCTTAGTAACCAATGTCTTAGTAAACTATAAATTATATATGTGTTTCACTTATTATAGGACTGCATAGGAGCTATTGACGGGACACATGTGTTAGCTAGAGTTCCTGTGAAGATGCAAGCAGCCTTTAGGGGCAGGAAGCACACCACTACGCAAAATGTCCTGGCAGCTGTGGACTTTGATCTAAGGTTCACATATGTGCTTGCGGGTTGGGAGGGATCTGCACATGATGCTCTAATTTTGGCTGATGCTCTAGAGAGAGTTGATGGTCTTAGAGTTCCACAAGGTACCAGACATGACACAACCAACCTGTGCCCTTTCAATTTGCACCACTAAATTGATAACCCATATCCATTTGTTTCCTTGTATAGGAAAATTCTACCTTGTGGATGCTGGATATGCAGCAAGGCCTGGGTTTCTGCCTCCCTTTCGTGGTGCCAGATACCACTTGAGGGAGTTTGAATCCAACCGGCCACAAAACCCGAGGGAACTTTTTAACCTGAGGCACTCTTCTCTTAGAGTCACAGTAGAAAGGGCATTTGGTGCTTTGAAGAATAGGTTCAGGATCCTTGACAACAAACCATTCCACCATTACAAAACCCAAGTAAAATTGGTCCTTGCTTGTTGTATTCTGCACAATTGGATCCTTAGGCACGGCCAAGATGAACATGTGCCTAGTGAAGATGCATGGACTCCAAATATCAATGACAATGCCTCACATCCAGATCATGTTCCTGACAATGCAGCCTGGATACAACAGAGGGATGCATGGGCTGCACAGATGTGGCAAAGTAGGGGTTCTTCTAGAGTTTAAAATAAGACCATTGCAGCACTTGGGGTTTATGTAATGATAAGTAGCATTGAAGGAACTTGTAATATTGTCTGAGACCTAAGACACTTTGCTATGATGTTTTTTAGAATTTTATGGATCTCTATTCTGTTTGTGATGTTTTGTAATGTGACTTTTGATTTTTATTGTGGTGCTATAATATTTACCTCTTTCTAATGCTTGGTACTTTAATATGAGCCTAATTTTTATTGTGGTGCTATAATATTTACCTCTTTCTAATGCTTGGTACTTTAATGTGATCCTGATTTTTATTGTGGTGCTATAATATTTACCTCTTTCTAATGCTTGATACTTTAATGTGAGCCTGATTTTTATGGTGGTGAACATGGTATTCTGCTTGTGGTTAGGACATGGCTGACATGGGTGAGGAAGTTGGGGCCAATGTGGGTGATGGTGTCCATGTTGTGGAAAATGCCATTCCACCAGCTCCTGGTGCCCAGCGTGGAGGCCCAATGCAGTGGACTAGTGTGCAGTCTGCCTTCATGCTTAGGAGGTTTCATGATCTTGTAGGACAGGGGGTCAAAACTAACAAAGGTTTCAAGGAGGTTCATGTTAGGCAAGTTGCTAGGATGGTTTCAGAGTTTGCTCAGGTCAATGTAACTACTAACCAGATTTACAACCACCTGCGCAAATGGCGCCAGAGGTGGGTCAAGATTGTTAGGCTCAAGGACCTTAGTGGTGCTTTGTGGAACGAGGAAAACCACATGATATGCCTTGATGATGAGCATCTGGTTGGCCACACCAAAGTTAGGACATTAATCCATGCAATAGTCATATCACTTTCCTATAAATCTATATGTTCCTGTAGCTGATGCTTGTATCTGTTTGCCTCCTTTAGGATCATCCTGCTGATGCTAAGTTCCTAAACACCCCAATTGAGAACTATGTTCAGATGGAGGCTATTTTTGGCTCCAGCCAGGCTACAGGCAGGTTTGCCATGGGATCCAATGAGCCCCTAGGTGTGCCTAGTGACATTGGCAACCTTGATGGAGGTGTTAGGTCAGAAACCATTAACCTAGAAGGCAATGAGGCTGATTCTGGCAAACCAAGTGGAGGGTCCAATGGGCTGGGCAGCACCAAGGAATCTAATGACAAAGAGGAGGGAAAGGGTACCAAGAGGAGGAGGATGAGTGAGGAAGAACTCCAACTCTTCACTGGTATGACTGATGTTGTTAACTCAATGGCTGCTGCCTTGAAGGCTCCTCAGCATAATGAGGTCCATGAGGACCTGTATGGCTGTGTCATGTCTTGCCCTGGGTACACACAAGAGGCACTTATGTTTGCCCTTATCTATCTGCTTAAGAACAAAGCAGAAGGCTTATGCTTTGTGCAGATGACTGAAGCCCATAGGATCCTGTGGCTTAGGACCTACCTGAGCAACACCTTCAACTAGATCCCTTGGTCTCTTCTCTTTTGCAAATAGCCATGCTAATTGTCTATGCTATGTTGACTTTTGGGGTTAGCACTAACCACTAGAGGTGATGGCAGGGACACCATTTGATGCCTGAACAAGGCTCCAGATATTTTTGTATAGCATAGGAGACATGGTGATGATGCGAGGCTATGAGCCTGTGATGTTGTGAGGTGAAAACCTGAACACCTGAACCTCTGCATGTGATGGAACCTAGTTTTTCATCTTTACTTGCCTATTTTTTGTTTGCTGAAATGTTATCTGATGCTCCAGGCTACAGGTAAGGGTGACCAATGATAACATGTTTTTATTTGTTCTGATGGATTTGTTTACTTGCCAATTTGTTCTGGTTGATGATCTTATTTGCCTATGATGATAAAATATTTGTCCTATGATCTGATTACAAAGGTGAAATGACCTTGGGCTTGTGAGGTACTGAGACATGTTGGTGATCATGTTGCCCTGTCTTGTTGTTCTTGCTGTTGTTTGTTGTCATGTGTTGTTGATCATTCTGATGTTTCTGGTTTCTACTCGTTTTTTTGTTCTCTGATGCTCCAAGCTCAAGGTCAAAGGGACAATGGCAGTTATCTGAGGCTAACATTCAATCTCCAACATTTATTTGTTCTGATGACCTATTTTTATTTGTTCTGATGGATTTGGTTATGTGAGGAAAATGGGATTTTGTTGCCTGTCACGCTTCTTATTTCTGTCATGTATCTCTGGAATTTTTTATTGACTGTTGCACTAACTTATCTGTTACATCAGCATCATTTTTTATTTGGATCTTATTCGGCTATAATATCCCTATTATGCTCCATGATCAAATCCATATGATGACATCAAAATAATCTGAGGTCAATTTTAGCATTATTTGTATTTTGTTAAATCGATTGTAATTATTATGCTAATTGTAATAATCTTATCATTATTTAGCAAGTCTATTCTCTGCTACAAGTGCCTTGCTGTTGTTTCTGTATGATATGTGTAATGGGTGGTAACTTTACCAATTTGATTCAGTGGTGATCTCACCCTATCCAATTCTAGCAGCCAAACATGAGGACTAGTACCCGGCCATTCAACTTTTTCATCCCATTCCATCGACCAAACAAAGACGATATGAGCCTGGATGCTTGCCTTTAGAGCAACCAAACATGACAGGTTGTATGGCTGGAGCAGGGCTGGAATGATCCTGGACCGCCCCACCATTCTGGCTCGCTGGCTCCTCGGCAACCAATCACGCCCAAATTGTACTGCCCTGTTCGGCATCTCCCTCCCGGAGCTGGCGCCACGTGATGACCTGACGGGCTCAGCCCTCCAGTGGAGACGGCTGCAACCGGCGGCAATTAGCGCTCGGCGCGGGAGCCGGCCTTGGGCACAGGCGCATGACTGTCTGTCATTGACGCAACCGGCTGCCCCGGTCCTCACCATCGATTGGCCATGCATGCATCTTTCAATTCTCGGGTCAGTAAAAATGGATATAGTCATATAATCTGGAACTGAAAGATGCAAGGCCAATTGTACCAATATATTTTTTACATGTACAATGATCTCTTACTAGAATCTGAAATTGATGCACAGGTCTGCAAGTCCTAGAAAAGGTTTAGGTGCGAAGGATCACAGAAGAGCTTTTTTACGGTGTGCCATACTAGCCTTAAAAAGGACTAGTATGTAAAGATCGTTGGACTAGTATGTAAAGATCGGAGAACTCAGTAGTATAGGTAGTATAAGTGTACTATGGGAAAAAAATAAAATGACAGATATGTAATTTTGACATATAAGTTTGGAATGGCATATATGTAATTATGACATATCTTTTTTGGATCCGGCAGCTCGGACGGGCGAGACGGGTGCGCACACGGGCAAGACAGCACGGGACCGGCCGCCTGGAAATTTTTTTATGGGAGATTTTTTTATGTTACTATAATACCCCTGTCAGTATCTAGTTTATACTACCATACTAGTAGGTGCTAGTATGGCACACCGTAAAAGAGCTCTCACAGAATTAAGAGCTAGCAGCCTCTGAATTTGGGAAGAATCAAGCCGTTTCAGTGTATTGGTGATATTAGTTGATGGAATTCAACCGAATTCAACACCCACTGATCCCTTAATAGGTTTTGTAAATGGTAAATCCGTAAATATATGAAAAACAACACAAGTAGCAGACTTGTACAATAGTTTTCCCCCTTTTTTTGACTGAACAACATCTACCTTATTGGTACAATTTTATCAACATCTAGCCTTTACCTTCTGCTTTTGTTCCAAAGAACTAGATCACCAGGGAGCACTACGGCAATCGTCAAGAAGCCTAGTGCATGCAGAGCTCTTTTACGGTACCTTATACCACTCATTAAAAGAACTAGTATATAAAGATCTGACGGTTGAAAATAATTGTATATTAGTGTTACCTTGAGCAGTGGTATAGGTGGTATGCCATGAGTAGTATAAGGTATTATCGGAAAAAATTTGAGTGGCAAAATCTGATTTAGACATCTTTATTTCTATTATCGTTCCCCTAGAAATGCTACTGTATTTTATTCTTTTAGATGCTAATATATTTTGCTTAATAAAGTTACAGTGGCACATTTTATTTCCCCCGCGGATCGGCCGGTTCACCTCTAATCTAGCATACTGGCGGCGGGCGGCGGCCTTGCCGACGACCGGAGCACGGGCAGGACGGCGAGTGGCGGCATCCGGGAGCGCAGAGGGCGGGCGAACAGCGGCGACGGCAGTGCACGGGCCAATGCAAGCGGCAGTGACCTGCGGGGGAGGCGGCGAGCGACGGGTGCGCGGATTGGCGTGCGCTGCACCCCGATCTCCCCACACCGTCGTCGCCCTCCTCTGCGTTTTGGGCACGATGAATTGGATATATGACGGTGGGGGATGTACTACACGTCGCCGCTGCTGAGGTCTCCAACTGATTGCATCCGCCTCTTCCATCAAACACGGTCCCCTCTCATGCACTGTCAGCTTACCCATGCATAAACCTGAAGTGATAGATTGTGCTTGAGTTCTATGGATGAAGACCACGCTCTCAGAATGATTAATGATGATTGTGTGAGTTGACAATGGAAGCCGGAGAGGACCTCACAGGCTACAGCATACCAGGTGCAGAACAGGATGCTACAGTTGATGGAAGATCAATCAGCCATGGTTATTCAGAATGAAATTTTAATCTTGTGTATTTATGCTTCACAATTGCATCAGTGCAAAATGTGGGGGGTAGGCGATTGGTAATTTCGAGCTTGTGCTACGAGCTGCCATATTAATGTCGTCCTATTTTTGAAAGAAAGTACAAATGTATAACTGTTGTCATCCCTGGAGCAATCTGTCTGTCTGTATCATATAACTGTGCTGAGCTACTGATTTTGTGTTCTATGTCATGAGTTTCACTCCCTGGAGCAAATGGCGTCATCTGCATCCTACACGGCACCGGCGTTTTTATGAGAAGCGAGTTGTTCTAGGCTGGACCGATCCCTACCCGTTTTGATCTGACAGCGGACGAACAGAGAAACGTGGCACGTGCTGATCAAGCTGCCTCGACGCAGTGCGAAGCCAACAGCTTGGAATTCCATGGTAGAAATCCAGGCAAATGGCGTGCCTTCTCGCTGCACTGATTCTCCTAGCCTCTCTGCTTCAATTGGCATGGTCTCCCTGTCGTGGTGGCCGTGTCACTGTGGAAGCCTTGCTGACAGCGATGGCCGCGAAGGGCAACGGTGACTGCGCCGGCGCCAAGCAAGGCACACGTGACGAAGCAGGCAAGCAGCGCCAGCCCTCCGTGGCTCCCGCCGAGCCCGTGCGCCCTCCCACTCCGCAGAGCACGCCGCCAGCTCCCTAGTACGCGGTGTGATTGTTGACAACTCGACGAAATGGCAAGCTGCTTATTGAACTAACGCTGGGCCTAGACATCCTCGGCCCTATAACAAGATACTCACGCTTGATGAAGATTATAGCTGCTGCAAGTCGTCTTCTCCGTAGGTAGTCTGTCATTTGATGAATCTTGCCTTCTGTTTTTATTCTGCCTAAAATCTGATATGCAGATGCATGTAACCTGTTCATATGTGCAGATGTTGTGTTGTGTGGGCACGCGTGATGAAGATACTGGCTATGTACTGATCATGGTGTCCGAAAATGCCTTCTAGCGTACCGTCGCGGCGCGTTTCTTATCACAGCCGTTGAGGAACGCTCATCACCACCGTTGATGTTTCCCTCCCCATCTGTATTCACTTTGTATAAAAATTTTCCTTCCTATGTATTTCTTCAGCAGGTACGACGGCATCTTTCTCCGCCGCCGCCCCCTTCGCCGCGCGCCGTCCTCCGCCGCCGCCCCCTCCGCCGCGCGCGGCGTCCTCCGCCGTCGTCCCCTTCGCCGCAGCGTTCGTCCTCCGCCGTCGTCCCCTTCGCCGCGGCGTTCGCCGTCCTCCACCGCCGTCCCTTCGCCGCGGCGCTTGCCGTCCTCCACCGACAGCCCCTCCGCCGGGTGGCTCGTCCTCCTCCACCGCATTTGAGTTCCAGTTTTCAGAACTTGGATTAGGTGACTGACAGGAAACAAGTTGAAGTCTGAACAAATTGCAACTAGGAGAGCTCTTGCATCTTGGCCTATTAGGTACACGTCCGTAATGTTTGTGTTGTACATGCCAAATATGATTACTCCAATTATCTTGTATAAGTTTATAGTTGTCGCATCAAGATTTTCATGACATCTATTTCTTTATACTTGTCATGACTTTGTACATTGGTTCATCATGTATAATATACTATTCTTTCAATCAAACTGGTAAAAAAATGATCTCAAATGCTAGTAACATCAAACTTATAGGGTCCACTACTCGTGAAATACATGCTTGCACTTGTAATTTTCCATTTGCTTAGCTATCTTCATCCCCTTTTTTTTTCTTGATGCTCTGCTTACCTATAGATCTATATTCAGTTTAGTGTTGACCTTGATGCTTAGAGGTAATTCGGTGATGTGACTTCTCTGTAGCTGTATGATATTAAGATCATTTCAATTATACTCAATATTTCTACAGGAAGAAACAAAGGAAGAGAAATATTGATCTGGGCAGCAAGAGTCAAAATGGCAATAATGAGAAGAAGAACAAGAGGATCTGTTGTAGCAACTAGCAAGTGCTAGATTTTTTGGCAAAATGCACAACATTGCAAGAAGCATGTTATTTTGACAGCAGATTAAATGATTGTTACTTGGAGTTTGTTTATTGTCCCCCTAATCAGATGGTCTAGTTTCTTTGATCAAGTACTATGTAGCTGCAGATTATTGTCTGTATACATACATTTTAATTTATAGATGGAAGTATGTAACTGGCACCATTATTTAGACTGAATCTTGTTTTGTGTATTAATATTTTAATCCTATATGGACTATAGTTCTGATGGTTTAGGAAGTTGGATAACGACTTCTATTATGATGGAATATTATGCATTTTTTATCGAGATGTTCTGATGGCTTAGCATTCTGTAACGAACAATACACGCACCTGGAAAAAAAAGAGTAATTTTGGCATTCTGCAACGAACAATTAAAGTGGTAACTTGGTAATTTTGGCTAGGAGCTTGATACACGAGTGAGGAGTGACTAGTGTAGTATATGGAAAATAATAGTAAGGAAAAAAGAAGATACTGATGGACTAGTGCGGCAGACACGCCACAGATGGGAGGTGTCCCCTTTATTTTTACAGTATGAATTCAAAGAAATGGTTACCAGTTTAATTAAGGTAATGGAAACAGAACTTTCATATTGGATGTGCAAATTGCAATAAATAAATATGCAGAAGCATAATTACAATAAAACCATCCATAAAATCGGCAGGAGTAATTGTTTGATGCATTACTGAATCACCATAAAGGAGAAAATTCCTAAAAAATAGGACAAGATGCTATTGAATAAAAAGAATGCGCAAAAAAATACAACGGACAAGAATCTGAATGAAGCAAATCTGGGAACAATCCATACATCCATGGTAAGTAAAGGGACAAAAAAAAATACATAACACATTCAACTAGCAGATGGACAAATCACAGATAGACTTACAAGATTTGAAGAACAGATCTAGCAGAGGGTGAGAGAGGCAGAGAGCGGCACAGGTACAAATGACAGACGAGAGATGGGACATAAGCGAGCAGAGGATACAGACGGCGAGAAGAAGGGCGGTGGCGGCGTGGAGAACGTCGAGGGCAGTGGTGTGAAAGGTAGCGGCGGCAGCGGCATGGAGAATGCCGATGGCGGCGAGGAGAAGGATGGGGCAGCGACGGCGTGGAGAATGCCGAGGGCGGCGAGAAGGAGGGTGGGGCAGCAGCGGCGAGGAGAATGGCGACGGCGGCGAGGAGAAGGGTGGGGCAGCAGCGACGAGGAGAATGGCGACGGCGGCGAGGAAAAAGCCAGCGGCGGCGAGTGGAGAGAGAACGGAGGAAAGGGTAGAATTGGAGAGAGAACGGAGGTAAAGTAGGAGAGATGATTGTATTCAGCATTGTATAAATACAATATACGTATATACGTAAAGGTATATGACTATTTAAATCTGTAGCATAGCAGCGCACGGTAAAAGGAGGCGATGTGACGGCGATCGGATGGACGGTTCGGATAAGGAACGCGGAGCGTTCCTCCGCCAAAAAACTGGACTGCATGGTGTCTGGGTACAGGCGTACAGCTCTCACCTGGAAGCACCATGTATTGCCCGTCCTAGCCCTATGTGCTTTCGGATGAAACTAAATGGGAATCCTTCTCATACCGCCTCATTTTTTCCCTTTTCAAAAATCAGTGTCATACGCCATGACAGGCAGTCCTCCATACCTTAGATCGCCAAAAAATGGAAACATTCATGTCCCCATTCATTCTGAACTCATGGGAAATAAGCTGAGATGCACTTGCATGGTGACCATAAAGTCTACCGTTGCTGCTAAATCACACATGACTCGTGGAAGGGCCCGGCCAGCAAACGGGATCATCAAGCCAGCTCAAGGATTCCGTTTGTTAAGCTTACAAGAAGAAAACACAGTACTAACGCAGAGGACCGAGAGAAAAAGAAGCAAGCAAATCGAAATCAGAAGACGAGCAAGCAAGAAGGAGAGAGAGCAAGCCATACTCATGCACGTGCACGTATTTGCTTAGGATCTCGACAATACTAAATTGGATCGATGCATCAACAACGCTCGACCATGAGCTCGACCATCACGGCTTCCAGGCGCTCGCCCACACGAGAGGCTGGTCCTTCCAGGCCAGGAAGACGCCTGCTCCAGCATCCCGCATCGACCAGCCCTCCCGGTACCGGCGGAGCAGTGACTTCACGTCGTCGGCAACATCCTCGCTGAATGCCAGCGGAGAGAACCCGGCCAACCGCATGCGGCGCGCCCATGACGCCGCCGTCTCGCGCCGCTCCATCGACTCCGACGCCGGGCACGAGACCAAGTCCACGATGGCACGCTTGGCTCCCCTCTCCAATGCAAACCTGTCGCTGCTAGTCTTCGGGAAACTCTCCTCGAGGGAGTCCATGTAGTACGAGAAGAACCTCAAGCTCTCGCCGAACACCTTCAAGAAGGCTGCCTCCGTGTCGCCGCCTTCCTCGGACGACGCATCAAGGTCGGAGGCCACGAGATCAGCCTCCTCCTCGACGACGGTGACGACCCGCGGGTCGAGACGGCGGAGGGACGAGGCGAACGCATCCCTCCGGCGGGCGCCGCGCAGCGAGCTGACGCAGTTGATGGCGAGCGCGGTGGCGGCGCCGCCGTCGCGGAGGCCGAGCGCGTCGAGGTCGAGCAACGCGAGGTCCCCGGCGTGGTGGACGGCGCGGAAGCTGAAGGGCACGCCCATCAGCCGCGCGAACTTCTCCATCCTCTTCCCGATCTCCCGCATCACGCACTGCACGGCGGCCGTCGGCGCGCACGGCGCGGCGGAGATCACGGTTGTGATCGCCAGGTGCGGCGTGTCGCCGGTGGAATGCGTGGCGAGCGCCTCCAGCAGCGTCGGCCACTGCGTGCAGAACGTGTTGCTCAGGTCCAGGATGTGGAGGCGCGGCGGCTCCGACGCCGATGCCGCCGCCGCTGCCGCCGCCGCGGCCTCCAGGAAGGAGGCCAGGATGGCGCCGTTCGCGGCCACGTGCCCGAACGTGCACCACGGGCTGAGCTCCTGGAACCGCAGCGCCGAGCGCCGGGTGGAGTCGAAGGAGGGGTGTTCCGGTCCGACGCCGCCGCGAGCGTGCGCAGCGTCCGGGGGCCGGACGCCGTGAGCCGCGCGAAGAGGCCCTGGAGGAAGTAGGACGCCAGCTTCTGCTCCGCGTCCCCGTACGGCGACGCGAGCTCGTTGAGCATGCTCATGAGCTGCTGGACGCGCTGGCTGTCCCGCGCCGCCACGGCCTGGGCGCACTCCAGCAGGAGTGGGCTCGCCCACCTCCCCGCGCCGCCACCGCCGACCGCCGCCGACGACGCGGCGCCGCCGCCGGACGAGGACGCCGGGAAGGAGAGGTCGGCGGCCTGGAACAGCGCCCCCGCGGCCGTAGAGGAAGAGGAGAAGTCTTCATCCATGTAGTGTTCTTGCTGGTACGGCTCCAGGTAGTACTGCTGGTGCTGCTGGCCGTAGCCGTAGGTGCTGCTGCTGCTCGGAGGCTTGGAGGTTAACGCTAAACAGATCCATGTAATAAGCTGCTACTGCGGTGCTCAAGATCGCCGGCAGGGGGTTTTAATGGCAGCGCGGTGAGAACTAAGAACCGGGGAGAAGAAGGGGTAGCAAGCAGGAGGAGGATGAGGAGGTGGAGGAGTCTAACCACAGCTACAGCTAAAATGTCAAGCTATGAGGCAGCGATCCAATTTGCCGGTTGGGAAGTCGAGTAGGTAGGTGGGTACTATGTTCTTTGTATTTGTCAGCTTCTACTTGTCAGCAAGGAAGTATGACCCCTGTCAACGTCTGAACTCTGTTCAACCCGGAGCTACTGGCCCCGTGAAGGAGGACCACAACGGCACCTGGGTGTCGCTGATGTTGGCTCAAGTGTGCTCGACAATGCTGATCGATGCTCGCATGATCGTGTTTGTCAGGTACGAGGACGTGAACCATTACGAGGAGAAGGTGGCCCACCTGCACGTCGTTGGCAACTGATGCTACGTGCAAGAAGTCTTGTTTGGGCGTGTCAGTTTGCAACAGGTTCATGCAGCGGATGATCGCAAGCAGTGCCTGGCACGCACTGAGACACAGATTTCGGGCATGGAATTTAGAAGGGTTAAAGATTAGCATTCTCAATGTTGTGGTTAAATTTGCGGGACTACTGGAACATGGAAGAGTTGGTGAGTGAATATTTTGGAGTGGTAAGAAAGATGGAACGGAAAGGTTGGACATGACTTATGCGCGCGGAGCATTTGTTTAGAATTTGTCAGATTTTCAAATCCTCCTTTCAAACACTTTGGTATTGCTCCTAGATGGATCATAAGACAAATAGTCATGGAGTTTCAGAGGAGGGATGCCGAATGGGAGTAGATAGCGAGTGGTTGGGTGCAGTCCAGCACGTTCGCCTCTGTCTCTTTCTCCATCCCGTTCAGCTGCAGTTTTAGTTCGTGTCATGGGTAATGTGGTAATGCTTACTTACCGTGCAGGGTACCTGGCCCGCGGCTGGTCGATTCAGGACATGAGAATGGTAGCTCAGTTCGAGACTGTTCGAGGAGTTTCCGTTCAAAAAAAGTGTAGTGACATATCACCCAAACAAATCTATCGGAGTGCTGAAAGCAGGCCACATCTTCATTAATCTTCACACATGTTCTTCCTCTCAAGCAACAATTAACAAGGTTGAGTACACACTTATGAGACTACCTTAGGAAATCCCAAACAAAGGAACCCCATGTATAGGAGTCTATGGTGTGCCTTTTTCAAAGTAGAGGGCGTTCGTATATAAGGGAGAAAAACTATCCACCTCCGTGTCCATCAGTAATATGGGATTAATAAGTGGTTTAACCCTTTTTAATTATAATGGGCTTAAGAGAATACAATAGTACTAATGGGTTTAAAATTTGGCCCAATAAAATAGTGGGATGGATTTGAGCTAAAATCGGGTTGAATGTGGGCCAAGGCTGGTCTGGCAGGCTTCATCCGGGAATCCTATATGGTTTCCAGAAGTTTTTTTCCCCACCTAGCTTCCACACTCCCAACCGTCCGATCTCTTCCACCGATCGTCGGATTTCATATCTTCTTCTTCTTCCACCGACCGATGCTCGCGGCTCCAATGGCACGACGAGGGCGGCGAGGTTGGAGGTGGGCGGCACGGGTGGGAGGCGGGCGGGGCCGGACGACGGCGAGGGCGCCGCCGGCCGCGGCGGCGGGATTAGGGTTAGGGTTTCTGGGGTTGCCGGCGGCGAGCTTGGAGGTGCTCCAATGGCCTCCGACCATAGAAAAGAAGGAGGTGGGGGCGGAGAGAAGGTCCTGCAGTGGTGGCGGTGCGGCCGGCGGCGGAGGCGAGGCGGCGCGAAAGCGCCGCCGACGGGGCGGGGCCGAACGGCCGATGGGCGGGGCCCGGCGGCGGGGGCAACGACGGCCACTGGGTTAGAAAGGGCGGGGGCGGTGCGGCGGGGGCGGATGGCGGGCGGCGAGGAAGAAGACGGCGGAGGCGGGGTCGGCGTAGCTGGGACGGATGGTGGGCGGGAGGCGCGGCGGCGGGTGCCGCCGACCTGGGCGGCGGGGGCGGTGGGCGGAGGTAGAAGAAGGCGATGGGCGGAGGAAGAAGATGGAGGAGATGGGTCTTAGAGCAACTCCAACAGATTGAGAAAATCAATTCCCTTTCCCTATATTTCTGATTAAAAGGGATTGAATGATAAAACTCAAGCTTCAACAGATCCCTTTTCACAATCCCCTTTCCCTATATTTTTTCTCAATTCCCTTTATCTCCCCCCAACTCCCCTTTCTTTTCTCAACCATCCCACCTTTTTCTTCTCTCAAGGGAAAATTTCAAACGTGCCATTGCAATTTTCAAAATTTTGAAATATGCCACTGTCAGTGACTGTGGTGGCCCCATGTGTCAGTGACACACCGATGACATATTTCCGAAATTGAAAATTGTAATGGTACGAATCTCAATCCCCTTTCACTCTTTCTCTTCTCTCTCCACTTCCTTTCCTGCCCAGCTCGCCACCGACCACCCGCGCACCGTCGAGCCAGGCCTGGCTGCGCGCCGCCGCGCTGCGCCCGGCCACGAGCCGCGTCGTCGACCGGCCCGGCGCCGGTGAGCCCGTCGAGCGCCACCACCTCGCCGCACAGCCTCCCATCGAGCGCCGCCGCCGCGTGGCCGGTCCCATCGAGCGCTGCCATCGCGTGGCCGGCCCTGCTCCGCCGCCCCTCCATCATGCGACCGGCCGAGCACCTCCCCCGGCGAGTCGAGCACGGGCACAATCGGCCAGAGCGTCGCCGCCCCCGGCGGAGCCGAGCACGGGGCAGGGCCGGTGGCCTGCTGCCTTCTCTTCCCTTCCTCCTGGCTGTCGGCGAGCCACTCACTGCACGCCGCCGGCCGCCCTGCGCCCCTCCCCACACGCACACCGGTGGGCCGCGCGCACGCCGGCTACCTCGCCCCCAGCAGCCCCGCGTCACCGGCCATCCCACGCCGTGGGCCGCCCGCACGCCGGCGGGCCCCACCTCGCCTCACCTCCGACAGCCCGCTGCACGCCGCCCCGTGCTCCGCACCATCTTGCTGCCGCCCGGCAGGCCGCCCACGTCCCACGCATCTGCCGCAACCAAGCACCGCCGCTGCACGATGCTGGGTTCAGAGGAAAGGGAGAAAGGTAGAAGAAGAGAGGAAAATAGTCTAGTCTATGACGAGTAGGTCCCACCTGTAAGAGAGATAGAAAGGGGAGAGGAGAAAGGGGGTATGCAGGAGCACCTCTTCCCAATATTTTGAAATGTTGTTTTCTCAATCCCTTTTAATATATATAGGAAAATAGGTTTTTCTCAGTATGTTAGAGTTGCTTTTTATTGGGCCCTAAGCTAGATTGGTTAAAAAGTGAATGGAAGGCGCGTAGTACCCACGGCTTCATCCCCAGGGCTTGACGCGCGCTCAAACGAGCCTATCTCTCCCTGGCACGTGGGGCCAAAAGCTGCGGAGCCCGTACCGATGCGCGGCGGCCGTCTCGGACTCTCGACGTCAACGGAAGCACACGGCTTAAGCGCCCATTACTCCCTTGCGCGTGCAGTGCGGAGGGGGAGGGTTTTTTTGGACTAGCCAAATGCCCTTGCGTTGCCACAGAAACTGAAAAAAGTTAAATGCAACAAGAGAAATTTGAACATTTTGAAGGCATACTGAGATGCATAAGCATTAAGTTTACACAAGCATCACAGTGAACATGAACAGTCTGTCACATTTGATTTTGCTCTATTATTCGTAAAGTCAAAGACATATATTATTCTCTAGGCAACTAATCACTTTTTAGACTACAAAATCAAAAGAAACCAGTCCAATCGAGCAATATAATTTAGAATCATTCAGATTCAGCCGACATCACTGATAAGTCCAAGTCAAATTTCATCACTTTTTTCTTTTTATAAGGGATCATATCCCCATTTTCAGTGAAAGTATTTCCCTGATGAAACATCGTCTCCCCATTTGAAAATACTGTCAGTCAAGCTGATGGAAGAAACTTCACATGCTGCAACAGAGGCAATTAGCATACCTTCTTAAATGTGCCAAATATCTGAATAAGCAAATGCTGCAACACGCCTAATGAAACAAAAAAAAACTCTATATCTGCGAGACCACGAGCAATCATGAACACACAATATGCACTTTATATAATGTACCTTTGCAGCAAAATCCAGCAGCCTCTTGTTCACCATTATCATGTTCCTTCATTCACCACGGAGTGATCGAACCACTTTTTGCACATCTGCCTGCCATGCCAAAGCATCCATTATAAACTCGAGGTTGAAGTAGATTGAGCTGACTTTTAATTACCAATAAATCTACGAGAAAGAGACTTGTTATCTTCATGCCTCAAGAAAGTACAGACACAAATCACTCCATTCAGTACAATTCAGCACAAACATAATACAATAATAGCGAAATAAGTTCAGAACAAACTTAGGAAAATTAAAGAGGCAATGGCATATCCCACTGTATGCTTATCCTCTAGCCTTGAGTGTAGCCTGCAAGTCAGAAATCATGACACATACATGTTAGAGGACTCCACCCCTCAAGTCTAGCCGAAACCATTTGTCTTTTGGAAAGATAATATCCCCACTGCAATTGCGAAGTATAGTTTCACTCTTGCAAAACAGAATTAAAAAAAACAGAGCTATATCCTCAGTATCCCCCATTTCACTTTCAATGGAATGGCCTGACAAATGTCCCGTGTTTGTTCCAGCTATTCCGGGTCAGAAAGACAACAAAGAATAACTTAATAAAATCCGAACATTTTTTTATAAAAGGGGTATCACATTGTAATTGAGCATGCTCTCGCCTGATGCACAAGCCTGGACCATGAATGTAGATGGACAGGATTTAACCGACCATATCCTTTATCAGCTGCAGGACTTGCCGTGGAGGTAATGTGGCTTTGATCAGGCACATAAACAATATGCAAGAAGAGTGAGCATGCAAATAAACAACAGCAAAAAACCGGAAGTTCACAGTTTACCCTGAATGTGTTCAAAGCACCAGAAATAACATTGAAGTATGGCAATTTGATCAACGAACAGAAAAACAATTGTATCAAATGTATGCAAATTTATTCGATTGTAAAATTAGTTAAGCCATCTATTTTCTTGTTTGCTCAATTCAGTAAACATCCAAAATCTGAAGGAAATACAATATTGATCTTAAATATGAATCATTATTCAAAATACAACTGCTTGAGGAATTTTTATTATCAATTATTAAAGGGATAAAAGGATTGAAAAAAAATGAGAGAAGAGGAAACCTTCAATTTCTTATACCACTTTATATGATCATCCATTATTACATACCTAGGTATATACATCACCACGCAAATGAAACCAAATAAGCCAGTCTAGTTCATAATTCACTCACGAAAAGCACAAGCCTAGCACAGCCTGTGCACAGGCATTCATAACAATACATTGATTAACTGGAGTGATTGCTGGTTTAAGTAATTCAAAACATGTGGGGGTCAGGCAATCTACTGCTACGCACCCTGTTCTTAGTTCTTACCCGCAGGTGCATCGTAGCTTGTACTACTTGATTGCTCGGTGGTGTCTCTCGACTCTCTATTTCTGACGATCAATGCAAGCTCATGTCGCTGGCAAGAGACACATGATGGAGCTGGACGTCCACTTCTATCTAGTTCAGCGCACTACGCTGCCGGCCTGCCGCATGCAGCCATGCATCCCGAACCATGGCGCTACGTTGCTCTGTGATGAGATGGCACAAAACCTAATTAACTAATGTATACTCGTCTAGTCGTCTTCAATTTGGCATAAAATAAAAGAGATATGAAGTCGTACTTGGAGGAACGTCACTGCAATTGTCAATGAACTGGGTAGAGGAGCAGGACGAACTGTGATGTGACGACGGACATGCTAGCTTTGAGCCATCTGCATGTACGTCCTCTTCAACGTTGCCGAGGACAGAGCGGCCCTGGTGAGATGGAGCTTGAGGAATAATGGAAGGGTCTTGGCGACGTGGTCCAATAGAAAGACACCGTGCATCTTGCGGACAGCAGATTGCGATCGCGCGTGACGTACGGCGGCCTGGTCGTCGTGGGTTCCTGCAGGCGGGCGGCCAGATCACCAACGCGCGTGACCTCGTGCTGGCTGCACAGGCAGGCACCCGGCGAGCCGCATCCTCTCTCGCCCGGGTGTCGGTTTCCATGCTGCCGGGGACCTCAGGGAACTGGCGCTGTGTTCTGGTGCGGCGACGAGAGATCGCAAGGATAGCGGTTTGATTGGAAGCAACAGCGTACGTTGCGACGTGAAAGGAACACCGGTGATGCAGCCGACCAATGCCGCATCGGCAGTTTTGACGGGCTTCACGAATTTAGACGTTGAATTTGGGAGAATGAATTTAGAAGTACGATCACTTCGTAATCATTGCGTCACTGTAGCATTTGGTTTGTATTTGTGAAAAATTGTCCAAAAATTGATTAATTAGGCTCAAAATGTTCGTCTCGCAGAGCACAACAAAATTGTGCAATCAGTTTTTGATTTCATCTACATTTAATATTCTATGCATGTTATGACATTTTGATGTGACGGAGAATCTTCTTTTTGCATAGTAAATTTGGGAGTAGAATTTTGGAACTGAAACGGGGCCTTAGGGTTTAGGCCCGTTTAGATCCAAAAAGCAACTCCCAAATACACTATACAAAAAGAAGATTCCCGTCACATCAAAATATCATAACATGCATGGAGTACTAAATGTAGATGAAATCAAAAACTAATTGCACAGTTTTATTGTACGAGACGAACATTTTGAGCCTAATTAATTAATTTTTGGATAATTTTTCACAAATACAAACGAAATGCTATAGTAGCACAATGATTACGAAGTGACATCTTATTCCCAAATTCAACCTCACAATTCTAACATCTAAGCAACACCGAAAAAAATTTCTCCCAACTGCGGGCTGAGGGAGGGGGAGGAAGAGACCCATGGATTATGACGTCAATGGGATCGGCGGTTCGCGTAAGCGGACACAGGCACAGCCGCACAGGGCGTCAGGAAACACTGGCACACTGCCGGCGGTCGACAAGCAGGGAGTTCAGCCCTGGACTCCTGCGCGACAGCCGCGCGGGCAAAGCAACGCCAATGATTGAGGTGATGGTTCCACTCGTCCAGAAAGTACCATCAGTCACAATTCAGCTACATTGGCCAGCGTTCTGCATGCTTGTGCCGAGAGTTTCCGGTATTCATTTCCAAAGCTATCAAATCTACTCCGTAATAAGTTTTGCACAGTTAATTGTTGTAAAGAGCGTAAGACATGAGAAGAGCATTGGATAATTATACCCTTCACCAGCAGGGTTTGATACTCATTTCAAGCTTCAGAGTACCAGGGAGCTAAATCTAAAATGAGATTACCCATTCACAACCTGCTTGATTCAACAACGGAAATGTTTAGAGTCCTCATTCAGTTAACGAACCGCAACAAGCAACAAACTATATCATTCAAATCCACTGGATCAGAAAAGTACTTCTTGTAGCCTGAACATTTGCTGAAAACTGTCGCAGTTAAAAACATGCTACAGAATGCCACTGGTATACCGAACATAATTATCACAATCGTGTTTTTCGTAGCACCCAACATTTGTTGAAAACCAAATGCCGCGGTTGAAACATGCTACAGACTATCACCAGTATGGTTAACAACAAACATACTAAGGGCTCCTTTGGAATGCAGGATAGATACAACATGGGAATAGGAAAAATGTAGGAATTGAAGTGCTATGTTTCTCCAATCCTACAGGAAATGAAAATGCAGGAATAGAGGAGGAAATGCCTTTGGTAAGCAACAGTCCAATAGAAGTCATCGCAACAAATAGGAATTGGACATACAAATAGAACCTGCTCTTGTTGCTGGCCTCCCTGTTTTTTTTTTCGTTAGTCGTCTTCCTTCTCTTACCCATTCCAGAATATTTTAGTAACTACTATCAATGATGCCTTGCTGCTTGTTTGGATGAGTGTATGCACAGTGATGCATGATGCGGTTAAGGACTGTACAGCTAGACCAAAAGCTGCGCAAGCAGTGAAGCCCCGTACAGACAAACAGAGCTAGCGACGCACCAACGCGCGCAGCCCCGTACAGACAAACAGAGCTAGCGACGCACCAACGCGCGCTTTCTCTTCGCGCCAGGAATGTTCTGAGCTCTTGGTTATTTTCCTGTGAAATGGAGCCATAGGACAGGATTTCTATGGGATTTTTCCTTTCCTCTTCCTATGGTCCAAAGGGGTGCATAGGAAATAATCCTTAGGAAACTGAATCCTCCAAAAATCCTTTGCCAATCCTCCATTCCAGAGGACCCCAAGTTGAAAACAATAGTCCCACGCAAAACCTTCAACTCAAAGATATATAACCAAACACCTTTCACAATTCACACCTTAAGGTCAAGATCAGAACAACATACATAGCCAGCACAAGAGTCATATGAGAAAAAGGGCAGGCAGATTAGTAAAGTAAGGTCAATTGATCAAAAAAACATGTTTTGAATAGGGTCACATGAAATTATTTCATATGAAAACTAGCCATGGCATAAACTAAATGCAGCATCAAAGAAGCACAACCATGAAGTACATACAATAAACAGGGCATCAAGTATTCAAGACCATACAGGTATACTGAACATACTAATATCTTTCATCCAACTAGGAAAAACAATCTACAGACTCGGCATTGCATCAGACAATCTGCATGCTATAATAGACAAATATTTTGAACAGTTCTACAATAGCAGCTGTAGATTGTTCATACACCCCCCATCCATAATAAGAAAGAAACAACAATTAGCAATAAACAGTAAACCTTACCAACAAAACTAGGAAGCTATAGCATTATCAAAACAAGAGACTTTGTAATTGCATCAGGAACAATGCTATGCTACAATGTAAACATTTACTGGACATGAAACAGTTGACAACCAATAAAAGTAATCAAGGCACACTACACATTTACTAAAGGCTACCAGGTTCAAGTTTGTCTGCCTTATCACTACACTAGAAAAAACAATTCACAAAACCAAGGCTTCATAACCTTTTGTACCAAGAGCACATGCTAGAATCAGAAGCTCATCTACAACAAAACCCGCTTTTCACAACGTACCTAACAGAAGATTTTGTATTGCCAGCACAGTTGCAAATTAAACTACATCATAGATCACAGATACTGCATCATCAAGCGATTACACAAATGAAATTATCACAACTGGTAGCAAAAGATAAGCATTGATATATCTGAGATATTTGATATGAACTGACATCACTAAGTGCAAAAATCCTCATACGCACTGTTCCACCAGGCAGGAGCCACAGCAATTTAAAATCTAGCAAGTCTTCTTAACACAAATAGCTGAGACAGGAAAGCACTACTAGTTCAGATACAGATCTCAAAGCCAAGATGCGGACAAGGACGGAAACCTAGGCGGTAAGCACGACGGCGCCGCCGGCGGCCTTGATCTTCTTCTCGGCGACCTTGGAGATGAGCTTGGCCTTGACGACGATGGGCTTGGGCGGCAGCATCCCCTTCCCGAGCACCTTGAAGTAGCCGAACTGCGTGACGTCGATCTGCGGGGCCTTGTCGGCGCCGGCCTCCGCCGCCTTGTCGGCGGGCACCATCGACCAGAGGCGCTCGACGTTGACCGCCGGGCAGTAGAACTTGTTGCGGAGCTTGTGGAAGTAGCGCATACCGACCTTGCCGAAGTATCCTGGATGGTACTTGTCGAAGAGGATGCGGTGGTGGTGCATGCCACCGGCGTTACCGCGACCTCCAGGGTGCTTGCGGTGCTTGCCGATACGGCCGTGCCCGGCGGACACGTGACCGCGCTTCTTGCGGTTCTTCTTGAAGCGGGTCGTCATCGCCGCCGCCGCTCGCCGCCGACTTACCTGGGCAGCGCCTGGGAGGGGAGTAGTGGAGGCGGGGGAGGGAGTGGAGGAGGAAACCCTAGGAGCTGGGAATGGTGTGCTCTTATAAGGCAGGCGCGTGCTGCGGCCGCCGTTGGATGTCTGGACGGGGGAGCTGGGGCCGTTGATGAGGCTCTCTAGGGTTTTGTGGTGTGTTGGAAGGGGCTATTGGGCTGGGCCTGGATTTTGTGGGGATGGCTTTTCCTCCTGGGTGGATCGAGCGAGATATTGGCCTGGGCTTTGACTTGTTTCCAAGCTGGATGACTTTTGGTAATCTCAATCTGCATTTCGGCCCAACTTGCACTGAAATCGTGTCCAGCTGTTTCTCCCTGTCGTGATGCAACAAAAGGCAACGTTCATGTGGAGTGACGCGGCGATTTTTTGTCACTCCGATCACCAAGGAAGAGGGTCACGCGACACGTTCACCGTGAGCCCCTCGCCTCTGGCAATTTGGCAATTTGATGTACTAGTCCTGAGTCCTACCCATACGATTTTTTTATAACCTTTTTGTGTCCAACAAGCACTCTCAAAATTGTTTGTTTGGTCTGATGAGAGTAAAAAATCAAATTGGTGAGAGTACGTAGTGCAATAACTTCTTCATAAAAAAACACGCAATACTGAAGGAGTAGAAGTAAGAGCAATTCATCTTCCATGTTATTCAGTGGAATTTTTCTTTTACCGTGTCTTATTTATCTACCATTTATATGCATTTAATGTAAATATATCTTTCTAAATATATATGCATATGAAGACAATTCTATTTTAGAAACACTTACCTCTTCATCTAATATACTATAGCTCACGTTGCAGAACTACGTAATAAATCTAATGTACTGTTAAATCAAAATTAACTTTACAAAAACACCTAAGCATTATAATTTCAGTCAGCTTAAGACAGTTTCGATACCATAAATTAAAACTTCTATATAAACATACAGACGTGGACATACAAATATATTTTAGTTGTATCAGTCTTTAGCGCCAAATAGTAATTGCTTCATGCACACTCGTAAAATCAGCCATTTCCAACTCAAGCACTTGCTTCTATCCCAGTGTATGTGAGAGAAATACCATCCTTTCTCCTCTAACGAAATAGATCATATTAGGATTATGGGTGACCGTTAATTTTAGGTGAGATGACATATAATTTAGCAACTAAGTAACTGAGATTTTTAGGCTGGCGCCTTTTGCCCAATGGTAAAACAAAAACCCTAAAAACCCCGAAGCGAAAAAAAACCTAAACCCAAAACAAAAACAAAAAAACAAGCAGCAAAACCGCCCATCCCAAGCAAGGAGCACGGCGGAGCAAACCCTCGTATATTAACCCCACCTGCGCCTCCTTTCTTCTCTCTTTCCCCGCCTCCGCCTCCCTCCCCCCTCCGCCTCCCAGATTCCTCCGCACCGCCATGGACGACCTCGAGCAGGCCATCCTGCTGGCCTCCGACTCCCCCGTCGCCGCCGCGGCGTCCCCTTCCGTCCGCGCGGAGGCGCTCGCCTTCTGCGCCCGCGCCCGCGACGAGTCCCCGCCGTCGTCGCTCCTCCGCCTCTGCCTCTCCGGCCTCGCCTCCTCCCCGCACGCGCAGGTCCACTTCTGGTGCCTCCAGTCCCTTCACGACGCGCTCCTCCGCCGCCGCCTCGTGCTCCCCGACGACCTCGCGCTGCTCCGCTCCTCGCTCCTCTCACTAGCGGTTTCCTCACACGCCGCCTCGCCGCCGTTTCTCCGCAACAAGCTCGCCCAACTCGTTGCGCTCCTCATCCGCCTCGATTACCCCCATGTCTACCCCTCCTACTTCATCGACCTCCTCCCGCCCGCGCCGCCGCAGCCGGGCCTGACGGACATGTTCGCGCGGGTCCTCATCTCCCTCGACGACGACCTGCTCTCCCAGGACTACCCCCGCAGTGGCGACGAGGCCACCGACGCCATGCGGGTGAAGGATTCCATGCGCGCGCAGTGTGTGCCCCAGATCGCCCGTCACTGGCACGCAGCCGCCGTGACACTCCGTACAGCTGACCCTGCGGCCGCGGCGGTAGCTCTCGACGCGGCACGCAGGTGCATCTCGTGGATCGATGTCGGACTGGTGGCGAACGAAGTGTTTGTTCCTCTACTCTTTGACATTGCTATGTCACCTGGAAGTGCGGCTCCGCTTGCTGCCGCCGCTGTGGGGTGCCTCTCTGCTGTAGCAGCGAAGAGGATGGAATCAAGGGCGAAGGTGGGATTGCTGAGATCCCTCCTGGCTGCGCAGCAGGGGCTCAGTAGCGCAGAAAGTGGGTTAAAGATGGCACCCTTGGTTGTTACATATGCTACAGAGGCTCTCGAATGTCATCGGAGGCTTGGCCCTAGTGATGCTGATGGAGCTGCGGCTTTGGAGATGCTGGAAGAGGTGCTTCCGGCTGTATTTGCAGCTGCAGAGAGCTCTGACGATGAAGAGGTGGATTCTGGCTCTGTGCTTGAATTCCTATCTGGCTATGTGAGCATGATGAAGGCACCATCTGAGAAGCAGTTGGTGCACTTGGGACGGATCTTGGAGGTGGTGCGGGTGCAGATGTCATATGATCCAGTATATAGGGGGCATCTTGATGTGCTCGACAAGATAGGGAAGGAGGAGGAGGACCTCATGGCAGAGCAACGGAAAGATTTGATTGTATTGTTCCGGAGCATTTGTCGTGTAGCGCCAGCTGCTGCTCAGCTCTTCATAAGAGGGTTGCTTGTGACAACTCTCTCGTCAGCAGAAGCTAGTGTAGAGGACGTTGAGGTTACTCTTACCCTGTTCTACCGGCTTGGAGAAGCAGTGGGTGAGGAAGAGATCCGGACTGGGACAGGGTTGCTTGGGGAGCTTGTGCCCATGCTCCTTGCTGCGAGATTCTCGTGTCACACACACCGCTTAGTTGCATTAGTGTATCTGGAGACAGTTACCCGCTACATGAAGTTCATGCAGGAGCATGTGCAGTATGTGCCACACCTGCTTGGTGTGTTCTTGGATAACCGTGGCATACACCATCAGAATGCCCACGTGAGCCGGCGTGCAGGATACTTATTCATGAGGGCAGTTAAGTTATTGAAGGCAAAGCTAGTGCCTTACCTGGATACCATTTTGCAGGTCTTTCCTTATCTCTGTTGGTGGATAGAGACTTAACTTTATGTTATTCTGTAACTGAAACTGTGTCTGTGCGTTAACAGAGCCTGCAAGATGTACTAAGCCAATTCACTTCTATGGACTGGGCAAACAAAGATGTGAAGTCTCCCAGCTCGGAGGACGGCAGCCAAATTTTTGAGGTGCACTGTTCATTTATCTCAACCCAACTTACATGTGCCTACTTATGTTTTGTGCAGTGGAAATACTAACTTGGGCCAGTGACACGAATTTCAGGCTGTTGGACTATTGATCAGCATTGAAGAGGTCTCACCAGAGAAGCAGGCTCAGTGCTTAACTGCTCTGCTAAATCCTCTTTGTCATCAGGTGATAAAATTTTCTTTCACTTAATATTATGGCATTAGGTTCTTCAGGACATGAGAAACTTACTGATGCTTGTAATGTTTTTCTAGATTGAATCACTTGTTATGGATGCCAAAGCGCAAGGGCTTGAAGAATCATCACCAAGAGCCATTAGTCTTCAACAGATTATTGTTGCATTGAATATGGTCAGCAAGGTAATTATCATCCAACAAAACATTCTCTAATTTGTGGTTTACCATTATAGGCCATCTCTGGTACTTTATGCTGGTACCGGTCCTCCAATTATTAAAGTTTTGATTTATTCCCATGTAATAATTCTTCTGTGCACTGAAGTCATTTACTGACCTGGGCATTGCCCCTTTTTAGGGCTTTAATGAGCGCCTTGTGATGGGAAATAGGCCAGCTATCGGGGTCATGTTCAAGAAAGTAAGTCCTGTGTACTTGCCTATATCGACCAGTATTGTATGTTTTTGGGCTTGTCATCATGTACCATATGGTATATGCAATTAGGCATTAGCCAGACAAGGAAATAGTTGTTAGCCCTCAATTACTCCCTGCATCAGGATGGTCTTCGCTTTGCCTTTTCTTCTGATATAAAAATACTTATCATCTTCTCCCCAGACCCTTGATGTTGTTTTGCAAGTCCTTGTCTCATTTCCTAACGTGAGACCTCTGCGGTCTAAGGTAAATCACCTGTTCCTTAATCATCTTCTTTATTTTCCTGCTTTGATGACATGATTAACCATTTCCTAATTTGTGCAATGTTGAAATGCAGATCATATCCTTTCTGCATCGGATGATTGAGATATTAGGTATCCCAGTGCTTCCATATATTCCAATTGCACTGAGACAATTGGTTCTTGATAATGAGGTATTTCAATTACAAAATCCTCTGCTTTCTTGGTTTTCTTCTTTGCAAGATTCCTTTCCAAGAACAAAGTTTCTTCAAGGGAATAGGGTCCTGCTGTCTAAATATTAGTACTAGTACTAAAAATCTACAGCCTTTAAAATGAAAAGGAAATTGTTTATTACAAGGCATCTTATTTATAGCCAAATAACAATGGAAACCACAGACATGGTTAGGCCATAGGTATGGATTAACAATTCCTTAAATACCCTCTTTCTACCTTGTCAACTGCATATTACCATTTTATGCATTATCTGAGTAACACCGCAACCTTTCCTTTCTGAGGTGAACTTTAATGTGCTCCTAGAAACATTCTTATACTTTTACCCTAAAGCAGTTACAGTAACTAGAAGATAGATTATGTTTTTTTTCCCTGGGGGCAAAACAAATTCTCTGAACCTATATGACTTTACCTCCATGTTGTGTATCCACTGCCTTCCTGGTTTGTGTGATTCCGCCATAATCTATCTGTTCTCTTCTCATAGGTTTCATCACTCGCTGCCTGACAGACTCTCTTGTTCCAGCACTTGTTTCATTTGTCTTTTGCAATATATGGGGAGCACACATTGAACTACAAGTCTACAATAAAAGCACTATTCCTACACAAATTGAGTGCAGGCAAAGTCTTCAATAAAAGCATCATTCCTGCACAAATTGAGTGCAGGCAAAGTTATTCAGGGATTGTCTTAGACAAAAAGTGTGATCACCAGGGCAGGGCATTTTGGCGTAGCTATTGTGCTTAAATCATTTCTCGAGTTCTTTTTATATGTCACCAAAGTATACTCCTTAAATTCAATATAACTAAAAACGTAAAATCCATTAATTCTGGCGTCTTATTAGCTTTGAATTCTTCAAGTTTGCCTCGATTCTTTTTCTTTTTCTATTATCTTACAGTTAATTCTATCCTGCATCATTTTCGGTTCTCAGATCATTCTTATTTTTCATACAGGCTAAAGATATGGTGGAGTTTCTTGTATTGGTAAACCAAATAATCTGCAAGTTCAAATCGTCAGCTAGCGCCGTATTGGCAGAAGTCTTTCCTACTATTGCAAGTCGTTTATCTGTGATACTATCACAAGATGCATTTTCAGTTGGTCCTGCAAGCAATACTGAGGTAATGTTTATTGCGTTTGTAAACAAGCCGCATTTGATAATACGAGTACTGTATTTTGAAGTTGCTTGATGTATCTACTCGTCTATATTTCAAAATGCTAGTACTTTGGAATGTGCTAGCCTTGAGGATATACTGCATGACTTGCTACTATTTTCTGTTTTCTGACTTATGATAGCGCAACTCTAGCTGTAACATGTGCCTAATACAGTTCAACAAAGACAAATAGTTCCCGCACAATATCTCAATACTCACTAAATTAACAAATATGACACAATGCCATACTCCACTGTATGCTGTATGGTTAGTGTGACATGTTGTTGCTCCCATTTAAATTCTAATCTAATGTACTTATTTTAGTTAGCATCAATTCACTAGCTTAAGTGGATTGGCTTGTACAAATATGTTTTCCCTGTGTAATGTATTATCATCTCACCACTACAGGAAATACGTGAGCTGCAAGAGCTGCAGAGGACATTATACACATTCTTGCATGCTATGGCAACACATGATCTTTCTACAGTTCTCCTTACTCCCGGCTGTATGCAGTATCTGGATACTATAATGCAGTTGCTTTTATTTACTTCTTGTAGACATAAAGATATACTACTCCGCAAGGTGAGGACCATCTGCATTCTCAGCCTTCACTGTAAGTTAAGCTGTGGACACTATTTACTCACACCGTGGCCATGGTTTTTTTAGGCATGTGTACAGATTTTTGTGAATCTTGTAAAAGACTGGTGCACTAACTCTGAAGATAAGGTAATCTTGTCATGTCATGAATTTTGAGCTATTCGGTACTTGACATTCAATTCTGTTGCTCACATAGTTCTTGTTTTGTTACTCTCTTTTACTCAGGTTACTGGCTTCCGAGAATTTGTGATCGAGAAGTTTGCTACTGATTGCTGTTTGTACAGTGTCCTTGATAAATCATTTGATTTACGGGATGCGAATTCGGTAAGACATGCTTGCTACTATTTGATGTGGCAATCCTTATATTTTCTATGTTGAAAGTATACCTTAGCGTGGTCAAATGATGTTTTGTCTTTTGCACTGTTCAAATGTTAGTAACTTCAGTAATGGTGGAGTGCTAGTCTCACAAAATGGTGAAATATGTCTGACCACTGCCTAACTCAAGTTAACTAGGGTTAAATGGCTATTCAAATTTGAATTGACATAAATTGCTGAGCTTGTTTATGTAACCTGTAGGGTGCATCTGATTTCTAAGCAGTGTTAGAACTTCAACTTACAGATAAATAAATTATTGTGTTATTGGGATATTTTCAGTAACTCAACCATATTTATTAACTCATGTAATGCAATTGTTAGGTTATCTTTTTTTGTCGTCATTCTAAAGTTCTGAGTTGTAGTTAAGCTCAAGGCTTCATGCCGGTTAAATGCCCTTATTAATATTGATTTTTTCTAGCCCCTAATTAAGTTGATTCAAAACGCAGCTGAGTTGTATTTAGGTTCATGGCTTCATGCCGGTTAAATACCCTTTTCAATATTGATTCTTTCCAGTCCTCATTAAATTAATTCAAAAGGTGAGTTACACATTGTTTCTTGCTGGCCAAGCAGAAACCGTTATATGTATATTTGTTTGTTCAATTTTAGGACACTACCACGACTGTATAACTATCTGGCTTCCTTTCATGTGTCAAAGTCAAATGTTTAGTTTCTGCCAATGTGCTACATCCCAGTTCTTCATTGCTCTCTTTGGATAATCAAAGGGCTTGGTGTCCTAACTATGCGTGTCACATGTCAGGATAGTGGTCTGGGCCTTCTTCCATGTTGGCCATTTAGGGTTTAGAGTCAAGTAGGCACATACTTTTGTCTTGGACATATTTGTTTGATTCAGAATATCCTGTGTTGTCAGTTTTCAGTATTACTAGTGAATACTTTTGGTGCATGGATTGATTCTTCTTCTAAAACAGCTTATTCATTTGACTTGTTTCTTTCTGAAGCTTGTTTTATTTGGTGAAATTGTGGTGGCCCAAAAGATTATGTATGAAAGATTTGGGGATGTCTTCATTAAGAAATTTGTAGAGACAGCTCTTACAAAAGTTTGCTGCCCACCAGACCTAGCTGAACAGTACTGCCAGAAGTTACAGGTATTGTTAACGTCTCTTCGTTTGAATTTTATCATTCATGTGATGCTGGACTTACCAAGTGGAAATCTTGTAAGTCTAATCATTTTCCTTAAATCAGTAAACTCATATGTGAGTAAACTATGCTTCTGTGCTGCTGATAGCTGGACACTTGTCAGCATAGCAATTGGGAAGCAACTCTGTACCATATAAATGGTGGCTTGCACAGTGAGCACTTAACAAATAACTTGAGTTCAACGTTCATTGGATGAATAAGTAGCCATCTTCTGTCCTATATTATAAGGCGATATCACTGTTAGGTGGAATTGTGACAATATGCTAACTGTTTTGATATTCATGATCTCATATCTTGCTTTTAAATAGACCATTTATTTTGGATTGTTTGAATAGACTGTTTCTTGTTGTAATAATGAACTTAGCTTTCTGTTTCAACAGGGAAATGATATCAAGGCATTCAGGTCATTTTATCAATCGCTTATTGAAAAATTAAGACCGCAAGGGAATGGGAGTCTTGTATTCAGATAGCATCATTCATTCATTTTCAATATATTTACCAGCAGAAGACTTAGCTGTGTTATTCAATTATAGGTAGTCATCTTTTGTTTCTATTTGTTTACTGTATTTCTTTCCTTTCTGTATATTTTTTTTCTAAATTCTTTATGATTTGCAGGGTAGCTGTGGCATCAATGTATATAGAGCTACCATTTCTGAGACTAGAAGGTAATCTCTTGCCTCTAATGTGATTCAAGCTATCTATCAGTTTTTTTCATGTTTCTTTTTTCTGTAACTCCCCCACAATGTCTTATGTTATTTGTGTGCATCTTTTCTTGTTCTTGAACCATCCGTTTAATATTTTCATTTTTGTATGGAGTGATTCGAAACAAGATGCATTTGCCTTCCAGTAGCATACTAGCCGAGTAGCAGTATGAGTGTATGAGCAACATGCTTGTCTGGTTTTACATTTATGGATGGATTGGTGATCCTAATGCCTACTTTAGCTGTCTGGAACCACAATTGGTTAAATTTGTTATCTGCTTTTACACCCCCATTTAAAAAAAACTTAAACGCAGTTTGACTCCTGTTTCTCACTTTAATTTGTCTGAGTTAACCTTTTATGCTTTGCAGATGTATACTGCGGCAATATCTTTACCAAATCTGGCTACCCTGGTGGAGTTCCTTATTGTTTTCAAGTGAGATGTGGGGAGCTCATCCCTCAATAGTTTCTGCTGAGAAAGAAAATGCAGTGTTCCATTTGCTTAATTTGATCTTTCTCCCCAAATCATAGTTATTCGTCTATCTGGGCCTGAAATTTTGCAAGGTAGTTCCAGTGAATTGTCGCACCGCTTGTTGTGTTGTGTATTGTGCCGGCGTGTTATACCAAATTTTGCGAAACCGAATGGTTTGCACCCCCACCGTTAGCCATCTGGGGTGCTGTACTGTACATATTCTTTGATGGTTATGCCGTTCGCTTTTGTAAATTATTTTATCGCCTGCTTTATTAGTCTTGTTCTGCAGTAGCAACCGTGATGATTGTACTATGCGTTCTCCTGTTTCGCATTGAAGCCTGCAAAGGATTCCATGAGTCATGTTGCTGCTCTGTTTCCACAGCTGAAAGACTTGTTTCCCTTTTAAGTCCATCCTTTTAGGCTACGTAAATAAAAAAAAATTATTGCCACGAGGGCCCATCCTAGGGCTTAACATTTGAAGAACTTGCTCCTACAGAAGTTCAAGTGGGGAGCGAAAAAAGTAGGGTGTTTATCTAAAGAACTAGGTGAAGTATATTTGGCGCTAAATAAGTTGAGCTACTGACCCTAGAGTGTTTGGCCATGTTTTCGTAGCTAATGCAAAAATCTAGCCAGAAGCCCAGAAGGGATAATGTGACTGTGAAATCGATCGATCCATATACTTTGCTAGCGATGTGTTTATCGACATATGGGATATTGGGATTGGAATTGTGTGTTTATCGACATATGGGATATTGGGATTGGAATTGCGGCAAGCAAAATTGCAGGAGGGCGACAACTGTTTGGCAGCATGTATATTGCTGTGCAGTGCCCGCGTGAGGTTAGTCATGACTCATGATGATATCCTTCGCTCCGGCTTGTTCTTTTGACCCAAGAACTTAACGCTACGGCTGACATACCTAATCTTTGCGCATATCACGGATTAGTCCAACGATTTTCGGTGTACTTCGGACTGTAGATCTTTATGATACATCTGGTCACTGCTATATTCTAAACAGAAGGGGTCCATGTTTGCGTTCTACTTCATCTCATCAAGTTTATTAGTATGCAAGAAATCGTCCATCTTTCATGGTGTGGCTCGAGTCTGCCAAGCTCAACTCATCTATGCCGGGCCATTCCTTTGCATGAGCCTCTTGTGTCAACGCGGCTCATGTTCGTGCCGCACAACACAGCTGGAAAGGGGCCCTGTGCACAAGAAATATCAAACAAACCTGGGACCATCTCCTCACAAAATCCCATCAAACTATGGGACAAGGCACACAAACAAATGCCAGAGAGTTGAAAAACCGTGGATCATGTACAGAGGGGACAAGATAAGCCAAAGAATCCAAATGGAAGTCGTGCATCATAGAGAAGCGACGACAGAAACATTGCTAGGCTGAACTGTCACCTTTTCTGTTTTTCAGTCCACCACAAGCTTGTCGGAAAACTCTTTTTTTTAAAAAAAAAAAATCTTGTCAAAAAACTCGGCTCGTCAAGTCAACGAACAAAAATATCTACGGTTTGGCTCGTCAGTTCTGGGAGTCAAGCTAAAGTTTTTTTTTCTTCTTCCTTTCTTGTGTATATGTTTATTTTTCTTTTCCAAAAGGGGGGGAAGGGGGTGTAACTTGGATACTACTCCGTAGAATTGTTTGTCACAAAGGAGTGCTAACAACCACTTATCCGTGTTAATGAATTTGTATTTGGTTGCTCATTGTCTTGCCTATGCCTTGAAATCAACGCACCTACCATGACCTCCATGAGGTTGTTGACATGTAGCAGTGTTTGGGACATTGGGAGCAGATGCTGCTCATCCGATCGATGTCGTGAAAAGATATCAAGACACAAAAGCATGCGTTGACATGAAAGGTTTACACTAGCAATTAATTATGACTACATGCCGAAGGATGTTGGTGCTATTGGTGTTAGGTTGATTAAATGCTATATTTAAAATGTAAAGCCTATGCTTTTGACAAAAAGAAGATCAATTATGATTCATTCACCAGGATAAAATATTGGTGTAGAACTAGTCTCAGAGAAATTTGCACATAGGAGCGAGACGTGTATTGTTCTTGGGTTCAGAATTCAAATGTCAAGTAACCTGTCTATTGAAGAAGCGAGCACCCCCTTTCAAAAATCGAAAGAAATAGTCGGTATTCAGTGCATATGCCGGTTGACCAAATCAAGCTAAAGATAGTGCCTAATTTTTAAAAGGTAATCAGGTTAGCTAGCTATTGCAGAACCTTGTTTTCTAGTAGCCGACAGATTGAAATGCTACTATGCAGACCAACTAATTAAGAGATGCCTGCACCAACTAATCACCGGCATTGTAACACGTATGCCAATTAAGATTGATGTATCAACCCAACAGAGCTGCATATCTACATGGATATCATATAATCATCACTAAACTTATTCAATTCACATTTCTCAACATAAAGAATCCTGATGAGGAATATGTGCTCACGTCGGGAGACACGAATGATCCATATTAAATCACGAGTATTTTCAACAAAATCAAGAGCCCTGGCTACATATTCTTTATGGGGTCGGGCCTGTGTCTCTTCTCAAAGCAGTAGCCTGTAGCCATTCATCTAGAATGTTTAGCTGAAAATGACAGATGCTATAAGGGTCTAAATCGTATCTTATAACCCCTGTGGTTGTACCTGCCAAAGCGTTCGTCCTCAAATCAACACAAAAAAACTAATCTTGAAGCGAGAAGAGTGCATAGGAAGCCCGATCGGCTGGGCCATATGTTACACACGCATATATCATATATGTAACTATAGCAGTTGGTAACGTGTCGTCGTGTGTGACACTTGATCGAGCTCTTCATGGAAAAAGATGGCGAACCTACCCCGTATCGTCCCGTCACGAGAGGTACCCTGTGTCGCTCACCCGCAGATGACTGTCATTAGCACACATACAAGAAGTGTTCTTTACATGTGATCATATACTTTTTAAGAGTTTCTAGAACGTGTCAATTCGGGAGCTTGGCTACTGGGTCACAACTCCATCAGGAGAGGGATTCAATAATTATTGTCGGGGTTTGAGTTAAAGCTGACGTACTCTTCTTCTCGTCGAAGAATCAATCCATTTGATTGCTCTATCGATGACGTGGCAGATCGATGTTATGTTATCGGTAGTAGTAGTCTGACCTTGTTGTTCTTGATGATGCGTTAAGATATGGAACTACTACTAAATACAGGTTGACGTCATGCATGGATCCAATGGAACAGGACCTTGATTATGTTGAAGATCAGCAGGGTTTCTTGGAGGTGAAACAAGGAAATTTTCTTCTCCGTGGGGATATGATGAGTTCACTGAGCAGCTTATTACGGCACTGCGCAGTCAAACCAAACGTAATCAGTGAACCCTAACAGGTCGGTAGTTCATCTCGATGATGAAGCTCAATCGATCACGTGAGTGATGTACGATGACTTGGGGTTAGATTATAACTTTTCCAATCGTCGCAACTAACCGCAGGCTCCATCTGTACACACTGCAGAAGTCAAAAGGGATCCATATATGCGAGGATTATTTCTCCGAAGGCGTGTGCATGAACAAGGCTTGACTAGCTCTCACCTGCACTACGCCCCCGGCCACTTGCTCCGATCCAACCCCACCACCTGCCGTAGAAAAAACCAAGTCCGCCGCCGCCTTGCTGTTGCAGGTGAAGCGACGACCATCCAGCGACGTGCCATGCGCGCGGGGGAGGAGAAAAGAACAATACTGTATAAATATCCACTCTCTTTTACATGGTCCTAATAATCAAATTCTACTGTATAAATATCCACTCTCTTTTACATGGTCCTAATAATCAAATTCCTGAAAGTTTCCACGGCGCAAGACGCAATCCGCTTGGAAAAACAACCCTGTACGTAGCCGTCGTCGTCTCAGGGTTTTATAACCCCCAAACCTAACCCCGATAACGTCTGCACGTACACATCGCGTCTGACGAAGACTGCACCAAACATAATTGGATTGATCATCGATCGAGCTACGTACAAGATAACATTTCGGTTCACCTGTTAGCACGCACGCAGCATGCTTTTGCACGGGCAGCATTGGGCCAGATATATGAGATCCCAGGTAGTAGGTAGGCAGCCAAGTAGCGATACCATGACCAGTTCGTGGCGACCGACCCACCAAGAAGGCCAGATCGAACTACTGCTCTAGTGTACTACCGGAAACGGCCTGAACTTTGCCTGGCAATTGCAATGTTTCCCTGATCGCGGTACAGAAGCCGCGTAGTGCACCGTTACTGCTGGTACCAGACATCCCTCTCCTCCCGTACGTGTCCGTTCACTCCCATGCATCACCCGACAGACATGGCGCATATGCATGGCGGTGTGCCGGCCGTGTGCTTGCATCGCCACGGCACCGCACCGCTAGGCTAATCCATTCGATGGGGGGGGATGAACGAAGCTTTCTGTCCCTTTCCCTCTAGAAGAAAAGGAAGTTTGGTTCGTCTCGATCACTCCGGCGGCATATGCACCGCGCGCGCAGACCACGTCTCCGCACCGAACCCCCCCAATCCCGCGACGCTGACACCGCCCGCCTCTGTCGCCCGCAAGCCAGGAAATGTCCAAACCGACGGGAATTTCTCGGCCGGGCCACCCCCCGGACGCGGACGCGGACCACCGGGGCACCGGATGCCGATGCTCCCCACCTCTCCCGCCGCTCCGTTCCGACCGGCGCGATCAGCTGAGGCTGCGATGCCTCCGTGCCGGCGCATCGCAGAAAGGAGAGATCGAGAGCTCACAGTGAGAACCCGTGGACTGTGGAGTCGTTCGAGCTCGGTCAGGCTGTCAGGGCTACGGGCCGGCCTGATGGTGACCCATTTCTCCAATTCCCTCGGTTAGCGCCGAGCGGCGATGGGTGGAAGCATTGTGCATTGGCCATGCCCATTGGGTGGATGGCAGAGCACGGTTGATGCATGGGATCGAGAGCAAAGAGCATCCCCAGGGCCGGGCGCCTTCTCGGCGGCGGCGGCGCGGCGCATTCGTCAAAAGCGCTTTGCGCAAGTTGAGAGCCTCTTTTTGGCCGGGGTGCTCTCGGGAATATTTAACTTTTTACCCTCGTACCGTATAACCACTTCTCAAATACCATTCTTACGGTTGCTAATACAATTTTAGCACTCGGTGATCAAAGACAATACAATTTTACCACATTTATCTATGTGGCACTCCACATCAGCTGACCAGCTTGGCAAGCAGAGAAAAAAAGACGCCCTGCCCCCGCCGGCTTATCCTATCCCTTCCCCGCTCGCGTCTCGCCTCGCTCGGATCGCTCTTTCTTCTACCGACGCCTCACTCCCGCGCCGCGCGACGGAGGAGCCAGCAGCGCCGCCTCTTCCCCTCCGCCGAGGCCGCCGCGTTCGCCTACGCCGCCACCGCCCACGACATCCGCGGGCCCGGGGCCAAGCCAATGAAAACGTAAACGGTAAACGGAGGCTAGTCGGTGACCCATCGTTTAGTGTTTAACGGGGTTTAAACGGCTGTTTAGACGGGGATTAAACGGATTAAACGGATTTAAACGGGTTTAAACGGTCTAAATGGCCTAAACGGCCGCCTACCGTCTAGCGTTTAAACCCGTCTAAACGGCCGTTTAGAACGTTTAGGAAAACACTGCCAAGCTCAACTTCCCCTCCCGCTGCTCTCCGTCGTCGTCCCCGGCAGCAGCGGCGGCGGCGGCGGCGCCGGCGGGCGCCAGCGCGGCCACGTAGCGGACGCACCCTGGCTCGCCGTCGACCCCCGCCGCGAGCTCGCATCGATGCCCGGGAGGTACCTGTCCAGCGCCCAGAAGCTGGCGATGTGCGGCCACCACGGACGCCGGCGTCGACGGAAGATCGGCCTCCACCGCGCCCCACCACTGTTCCTGCTCCTGCACCGGCTGTTGCTGCTCCACCGCCGCCTCCTTCTCCATCGCGTGTGCCTGCGCGCTGCGCTAGCGGCTAGCCTGTCTCGCGCTGCTGTCTGCGATGCGATGTGCTCGGGATGCTGCCAGCGACGATAGATGCCACTGCCAGATGACTGGATGAGTAGAGTATATGGATATGGCCGGTGATGGTGGTGCGATCGAGCTGAGCAGCGTGGTGGGAGGCCCGGGGCAACGCCTCGTCGGCGCTCTCGGCGCTTGCTGGCGGCGCCGGCGCTCTGGTCGACCTTGAGGGCCTCAACGGCAGGGTGCGCCGCGGGGACCACCTCGTCGTACGCCGACACGCCCTGCCATGAGAAGTCCGGGAGGATGCCGCCGGAGCCGGAGCCGGAGTCGTAGCCCTCGCTCTTGGTGGTCTCAGCCTCGTGCTTGACGGCGGGCGCCGCGTGCTGCTTTTGTTGGTTGTCCTCGTCGGCGACGAGGTCGACGACCTCGGAGGCGCGGGCGCGCTTGCTCCCGGCTCGTGCGGCGTCGCCGGCGGAGGGGAAGGGGGCGGCGCCGCTGGCTCCTCCATCGCGCGGCGCGGAGGAATCGCGACAGGAGTGAGCGAGCAAGACGAGACGAGCGGGGATGGATAAGCCGCCGGGGGCAGCGGCGTCTTTTTCCCTCCGCTTGCCACGCTGGCTGGTTGATGTGGAGTGCCACACGTAGCCAAATGTGGTAAAATTGTATCGTCTTTAATCACCGAGTGCTAAAGTTGTATTGGCAACCGTAAAGATGTTATTTGAAGAGGGGTTATCCGGTATGATGGTAAAAATTGCTGGTGTTGCACTGTTGCGTTGCGTCCATCGATCCGGACGCGCCACGGGCCGGCCGGGCCATTCTAAAGAAAGACCGACCCCGGGGGCGGGCGCGTGGACGCAGGCGCGCCACATGTTGCGAGACGAGGCGCCCGTTCGTCTCGTCACGGCAGTGGTTGGTTTGGTTGTGACTGCCTGCCACTGCCAGGGCACTGTTCGTTCTTCGCGACAGCTAGCTGCTACAGTTTCGAATGGGTCGATGACCGACCTTACTTGCCGGTTCGATCTCCTGTTGCTCGTCGAACAACAAAGACCCGCGTTTCCTTTGCATTCCAATCCCTGACATAATTAATGGTAACCCAGATTAAGCAGATCGATAATAATAATAGTACTAATCAAAACACATTACCTACCCTCCCAAAGTCAGACCCCCGGCCGTACTTAAGCGAGAGAGAAAGAGTAGGTAGGGGACAATACAAAACACTTCTCACAGAAACTCAACCACGAAACATGCATGGCTCAAAGCTCGATCGATCTCCTCAAGAAACCCGCATAGTTTTTGCAACAGCGACAGCGCCGATTTGTATAATCGAACCAGGCAACCCAGCTTTCCTTTCCAATTTCCCAATCCCGCGCCGCTCAACCCAACCCAACCCAACCCCACCGTCCCCTCCACCTCCCTGGCGTGGCGTGGCTCGTGGCGTGGCCCTGGGCCCCTGGCGCACGCCCCCGCCACCCCCCGCGCGTCTATATATCCAGCGCGCCCCGTGCGTCCAGCTCGCCGCGCAACCCCACCACCACCACCACCACTGCTCACGCAACAACTCAGATCACCCGCAGCCAAGCGTTTCGGCTTCCTTTTCCCTCTCGCTTTTTCGCCTCCCGCGAGGCCGCGGCGGCGTCCGTGCGTGCGTGCGCGCTTGCTCCGACCGACAGCGTCCGCTGCGCTCCGTGTTCCCGGCGTTCACGCGCGCGCGGCCGGGACGATTGGCTGTCGTCGATGAGGGCGAGGAAGGAGAAGACGCCGTCGGCGTGGAGGTCGCTGCTGGGCGGCTGCCTCGGCGGCGGCGGAGGAGGAGCGAAGGGGGACGGGCAGCGGAAGGTGCGGCCGGGCGGCGGCGGCGGGCGGCTGTCGTTCACGGACCTGAGCGGCGCGGCGGACCAGGACCTGTCGGTGTCGCTGGTGGGGTCGAACCTGCACGTGTTCAGCGTGGCGGAGCTCCGCGAGGCCACCAAGGGGTTCGTCTCCGGCAACTTCCTCGGCGAGGGCGGCTTCGGCCCCGTCTACAAGGGCTTCGTCGGCGACGGCGTCAAGAAGGGGCTCAGGCCGCAGGCCATCGCCGTCAAGCTCTGGGATCCCGAGGGCGCGCAGGGCCACAAGGAGTGGCTGGTGAGTGCTTGCTATAGTACACTAGTACTCCCTCTCCTCCTCTGTCGTCCTTCGTCCTCTCCCATCCCGTTAATCATGCCACGTGTCATGGACCTATGATTATCACTCTGCGTGCAGTGCTTAGCAAGCTAGTCTTAATTGTGATCCTAGCAAGTACTAGTACTTCTCTACTCCTTCTAGATCGATAGGATAGCTTTTCTTAGAAGAGTAGTAGTAATCTAAAAGAAAAAAAGAAAAAACACCAGTCCTCTGAAGCTTTCTTGTAGTAAAAGAGTGATCTTGTGGTGAACCCAAGCTAGCCGATCAGTTCCCTTACAAGGATCACTAAACCCAATCCTTGGCAACCATCAAACCACTTCTCGGCATGCCACCTGGCGCAAGTGCAGCCTTGAGTAACCCCGTAGAAAACTCAAAATCTTTCATCTAAAAAATTGTTAGCTTCCTGATGAAGAAGAATTCCATCATCCCAAATCTTAAGGAATCAAAATGGCAACATCTCGATCAATTTACATAATCTAATATTAATTCTTAGAAAATCAAGGTTGCATTCAGCATGTCAGTTTCAGCTAGTAGCTAGATTAAAAAAGCATGATTGGCCCAAAATATCTCGGGGGGCAAACGAGACGCGGACATGTGCGGCGGAAGCTAGCAAGCGCCGAGGGGACGCGGGTGGTTGAGCGATCGCGACCGTTCCGGGTTCCGGCGGCAGCCGCGGATAATTTGCTGATCCTGACGTGATCTGGGCTTGTTTTTTCTTTGTTTGGCGCAGGCGGAAGTGATCTTCCTGGGGCAGCTGCGGCACCCCAACCTGGTGAAGCTGGTGGGCTACTGCTGCGAGGACGAGAACCGCCTGCTCGTCTACGAGTACATGGAGCACGGCAGCCTCGAGAACCACCTCTTCAAACGTGAGTACACTGCTCCATCTGTAACCATGGCCCTAACACCAATTGTTACTGTTGTTGCTGAGCTTATTAATACCTGCGGAAATGCCGAATTGTCATCCCTGATTTAGTGGTTTGGACGATAGATTCGAACAAGAATGCTGGATAGCTGCAGGGTGATGTTAGATGAGACTGACAAGCTTCGTCAGTGTTGACTTGGCATGGTTAGCAGGAAAAATAGGGTTCCTACCTAACCGTTAAGCTCACAAAACCAGGGGAATCGTTTGGAAGAAAACGAAATTTTAGCTTCAACTTGGTGCCTGCGGAAACTTTCAAAATGTTTCAGTAGATATTCATTGCATGGTGGACTGGGTTTCCTCTGCCTTTGCTTGCTTCAACCACCTTCCAAGCTTCCGAGCTCAATCTGACCAAACCAGATTTGACTGAACCCTGTCCAAATGCAAGACGCATGCGCGTTGTTATTGTATTAGCATTCGTGCTAGGCTGCTAGGCTCTAGCTTGCACAACAACTGGATAGAGACAGAGTTCAGGGGTCAGAAGCTGGTGAGGTCACATATAGTTGCTAGATCAATGTCGATCACTGATTGATCTGTTCTTGCATTCTTGGTCATAAGGAAATCGCCTAGCGCGTTGACTGGATCCATCTCTGCATTGTTATATACATAATTCTAGATAACCTATGTAGAAAAGAAATCAAAGTTCTGTAGATCCGGCGATAAGCTCATCTGCTACTGCTATTGTTTTCCGGAAATCCTGCTACAAGCCTGCAATAATACATTAATACGGATAGGCCCATCCTGTCTGAATGTCTGATGATGTATGCTAAATAATAAACATTCATGCACGAGAATAATTGTAGCTTGAGAATCACATTGCAAAGGTCCTACTGAATTTTTTGTGATATCCTTGCAGAGATTCCAGCTGTGCTACCCTGGTCAACTCGACTAAACATTGCAGTAGGCGCCGCGAAGGGCTTGGCGTTCCTCCACGACGCAGAGAAGCCGGTGATCTACCGTGACTTCAAGGCCTCCAACATCTTGCTCGACTCGGTGAGTAGTTTCTGCAATTTGCCATGTCATATCTGATGAACTACTTCAGCGTACATGGTGTCAGGCCGTGCGTCATACGTCGTTGAACTAGTATCTAAGCTGTAAACATCAAACTTCTCTGATTCAGATATTCGGTGTTCTAGAGTCTGAACCCGTAGCTCAAGATCTAACAATGACTGAAAACTAGTATATCAGATAATTTCCATGTTAAAAAAAATGATCTCTTATCACCTCATCAGGTAATGCCTAGTGTATACTGTCATACCTCTTTAGAAAATGTAATAAAAAGAAAAAAATGAAAAGCATAACGCTGTGGATTAAAAGTATGGTATACATTTTTTTTTGAGGAACTTCAATAATGGGCCTGAAACGGCCCATCCTATAAGTTTCCCAAAAGACTAGGCCCAACAACCATCAGGTGCCGCCAAATCGCTGATATATTCGATCCATCTCCAGGATTACAAGGCCAAGCTTTCCGACTTTGGGCTGGCCAAGGACGGCCCAGAGGGCGACGACACCCACGTCTCGACGCGCGTGATGGGCACCCACGGCTACGCGGCGCCGGAGTACATCATGACGGGCCACCTGACGGCGAAGAGCGACGTGTACAGCTTCGGCGTGGTCCTACTGGAGATCCTGACGGGCCGACAGTCGGTGGACAAGACGCGGCCCAGCCGGGAGCAGAACCTGGTAGACTTCGCGCGGTCCTACCTCAAGGACCCGCTAAGGCTGGCCCGTATCATGGACCCGGCCATGGAGGGCCAGTACTCGGCCCGGGCGGCCCAGAGCGCGGCCCTCGTCGCGTATCGGTGCCTCAGCGGCAGCCCCAAGAACCGGCCGGACATGTCCGCCGTCGTCGAGGCCCTGGAGCCGCTGCTCAGCCTCAAGGACGACGTGCCGCTGGGCCCGGTGGGGCCCGTTGGGCCGGTGGTGCTGTTCGTGGCGGCGACGGAGACACCGGCGGCGGCGGAGGAGAAGAAGGAGCGGACGCCGAGGAAGGACGTCCGCCGGCGAAGGCCCATGTCGCCGAAAGCGAGCCCAAGGAAGCGCGGCGGCGCGGGCCAGAAGGAGGAGTTCTGGGTGTGGCACCTGCCGGCCGAGCAGACGGCGTGACACGTCCCTGCTCGAGCTGTTTGTCGTTGTGCATGCGTGTGTGTACATACATATGAGGTGGCGAGGTGCTATTGGTTAGGATCATATGCATCCCTGTAAATTTCCTTTGGTTTTCATTTTCTTCTCTGTTGTTACAGTGAGATGCAAAGTGTGCTCAAAACTAGAGCAATTTATACGGAGTACACCGGAAGCTTTATGTTCTTTGGCCCTAAAAAAAAGCTTTATGTTCTTTGCACATGTGTGCTTGTTTTCACATGATGCTACAACAGGAACTGTACAAACATGTGTGCACAGCCGCACAGGCCATGGGCATCAGGGCATGTTAGACAAGAGGGTGCAATTCTTGAGCAGTGATTGACATCTTCATTCTATTTGGTTCTGTTATATTGTATTTTGTTGGCCAACAAAATTGCACAAAAATGAAAACCTTTTCCTGAAGAACTTATGCGTGCCTTTTGGATGTGATCACTTGGAACAATATTGTGCACATCAATTTCATAAAGAAGAAACAGCTATAGTTAGATATACATGATCTCAATTACAAATACTTCAGTCCAATTCCACTCTTTAACTTCCAAACGAGCAACTTTCAGCCGTGTTGTAGTTATCCGGATGGATGACGCCCTGCAGCTCTCGAATTTTGACTTGGCTAAGCCCTGTTGTTTTGTTTATAGTTCACTGTCGATCGCTGAAATCAGCGAGCAAGAAACGCCCCCAATGTGTAACACCAATTCATCCCCCACGTCGCTGTCCGGCGCTCGAACGCAGCCGGCGACACGGCACGGCCCCGACGTCCTGACGCCATTGGCCTCGTCTGCTCTGCACCCATGGACGCAAGCGCGCCTCTTCCGCATCGCGTCACGCTGGATTCGCCGTTAAATAAAGCCCCGCGCCGTCGCGCTCTGCACCTCTGATCCCTGCAGTCTTCACCACCGTCGCCACAGGCATACACTCCGTGAGCTTGTGATCCGGCTGCCGGAGAATGGATAGCGCTAGATCTGGATCGTCTTCTTGCTCCCGCGGTGGCACGGACATGGCGCTCCAACAGCTGCTGCCTTGGCTTGATCAGGGGGTGAAGGCCGATGGCGGCGGTCATGACCTTGCCGATTCGGCGGCGAAGACGGGGAAGAAGCGGCGGTCGGCGGCGCAGGCCGGCGTTGCGCTTGCGCGCGGTGTGAAGGTGTTGGTGAGCGCGGTGGTGGAGATGGTCGGGAAGAGGCTGTTAGCAACCAGAGGGGAATCGAGGATGGAAGGAGGAGAATCTGGGAAGAACACGGGAGACAGGAAGAACTCCGGTAGAGAGCAGGGGATAGTTTCGTGGAGAGGAAGAAGAGATACAGTGTTCTGTTTACAACTCTGATAATCGATCCCTCATCCCTCTCAGCTCTCCCCTACTTAGTACGCCATTACATGGGCTTGGCCCAGAGAAATAGGCCACAGGCCCAACACAACTTAACTAAGCACAGCCCAACAGGCGACTTCCTTGATTCATCAAGAGGCAGCTACTAACATTCCTCCCTTCTTAAAATGCAGCTTGCCCCCAAGGTGCCTAGTTATGTTGAGTACCATATTGTGGAAAATGAAATACCATATGAGAGATGCTGTCACCAGATTTAGCACTCCAGCTCCAGCAAAAATGCAACAATCGGCAATGGATATAGCCTTTCTGTCACTTGAACTTTGGTCAGCTTGATAATCACCACATTCAGGCAGGTGCACCACTCACTCATAGCTCTGAAGATTGCTGCCAGCTTGATAATTACCACCTGGATCCCAAGGAGTATAGCACAGCCACAATAATGGACTTGGAGCTTGCAAGTATGGCACAATCTGAATCTCGGTAACCATAAAGGAAGCAGCTAGCAAAAGATGCCCACTGAATTGAGACACTTGATTCCAAGAAAGAGAATTGTGAACTGACTGAGCATCTAGAAGCCTGATGTTCCCACTCTTGAATTGTGCAGAAACACTGAGAGGTTCATAATCACAATATTCATGCAGCCACAACATTGCACAGTTTGATGGGCGCAACTTGGAATCACCATCGGACATTCTGAACTTTCTCCACCACATGAAAATAACCAATACATTGGGCCAAATATTAGTGCTACTTACAAGATAGCCATTGCTCCTGTATAAGCACATCAAGAACACACAGGAAGGCTTCCAGCTGTAAATGCTCCGTGTGCAACTTACTGAATACTGGTAACTACTAGCACTGAAAATAATCTTACAATTCCAGCTGGACACAAGCAATTGTCGTGCCATAACGAAACCAATATACTGAGAGCAATACCACAACCCAAAGAGAATATTTGAGTAATGGCCAACAGATACAGAAAACATGGATCCTGGAACTGCAGTAGCAAGGATTTGCACTTTTCTCTGAAACTTCCCATCAAGAAGCAGAAATACCCTTCTACTGCAGCAGCTGATATTATTGATGCACACCAAAGATACCCATGGTAACTTCCACTCACTGAACCAATATGCTTGCAATGCATTTTCAAGGAACTCAAACCTGTGCATAGCCACACTGACAACCCAACTTTGAAGAGTAAGCAGAGAGGATTCAGCACTCATATGGAAGATCATAACAAGAGCAGCCAACCGATCTAGATGTGGGAGGGAACCAAGAGGAAACTCTTCTCCAAGAGTTGTTGTCCAGACAGAAAAAATAGCTGAGTAATACTTTGTGTCAATTGTCCACCCCTAACACAGCACACCAGATGATAAGTCATGCGAGTCAGGTATTTCAGCTTCTAGTAGCCCTCCTGTAAGCAAGCCACCATGATGCTCTGGACAGCAATAGCAAGAATCACCACCTGGATCCCACAAGATCAACTGCTGAAACAAGATGATGCTAGCCAAAGGCTCCACACTGAATTGCTGCCGCTGAACCGGTAAGACCAAACATTGCAGCATTGCTCCCTTATCCAGGGCTGCATGAGCTAGTAGGTGCACTTGGGTCACAAAGGAAACACCAGAAACTCTGACAGCTTCATCTTCAGAACATTCAGGTAGCAAAAATTGATCCCACATGGCGTTATGAGCAGCAGCAAGAAAGTAACTGAGCCACTCATATAAGCAGTAATGCAACTCACAAATGTCACTGAGCAATTTGGTCTTATAATTCAGATAAGGTGGCCAAGGTGTTGTGAACTTGAAGTTAATTTGACTGAACCATTTCAGCACTTCTGTAACAGTACCCACATACACTATTAATAGGAGGTCAGGCCAATCCATATCATCAGAATACTCCCAAGCTGAATATGGAAATGTCTTGCTAATCTCACTCCATTTGAGTCCAAGAACAGAACCACATAATGACATTGACCAAAATTCCACCAATTGCACAACTGGATGGAAAGCAAAAGAGGGCCAGGGTGTAGGTCTGAGTGGAACACCAACATACTGCATCTGTGGTTGTATGAGTGGTGGCCATGGGAGCCTTGGAGAGATGTCAACTAGCTCAAAAATCAGAAGATATGGCTCTAGACCCTTATCAACTACAGTATCAGGCACTGAATTTAGCACCACTTGTTTCTGATATGGCTGATATGACAGAAACCAATAAACTGACTCCATGCTGAACTCACCATTCAGAGATTGCCTCAAGCACTTACTCACTAAATCACGAAACACCATTGGCACAAACACATTATGGGCACTAACAAGACTGGGAACCAATGGTTGAACAACACCCATCAAGTATGCAGGTATGGAGTCTGTAAGGTACCTGTGCTTTAGAGCAGCCTGTACAAGAGCCGATGGAGCAGTAGGCACAGACAGCACACTGAGGAAAATAGTCGAACACCTGATGAGCCGCTTGGTGGGAACTGCGTCCTCTGCACATGGTGAATTGCTGTGCCATGGCACGCGGAGGACGCCAACAGGGTCTGGACACGCACCGCGCAGACGTCGAGGACAAGGTGGGCGTGGTGGAGCTCGTCGCGGTCGCCGAAGCCGAGGCACTCGCAGACGACCTCGCCGCGGCCGTCGGGAGCGAGGCCAGCGTGGAGGGGTTCGACGCGGCCGGCGAGGACGAGGTTGGCACGAAGGAGCTCGACACGGACGCAAAGCACCGAGGCCGCCGTCGATGAACTCGCCGCGCGTGCTGATGTTGGGGCTGGCGAGCTCGGTGGGGACGGTGTCGCTGAACGTCACCATGGTGGCCGCCGCGGTGGACACGGGCACCAGCTCACGCGCATCGGCACTGCAGCAAACCATCGAACACCTTGAGCGCGAGTTGCTGTCGATGACCTCCTTTGCGCCACGAGCCACTGGATCGGAGCTGATGACCGTCGCGGAGGAAGCTGCTGAGGCGGTCGTGGAAGACGCCGCGGTTGTCGATGACGGAGTCGCGGAAGGAGCCGGCGCCACCGAGGTGGTGACCGCAGGCGCGGGTGCGGTCGCGGGAACGACCGAGGTGGCAAGCGCAGAGACGGACGGAGACGCGGCGAAGCGCCGATCCAACCGCTCGCCGAACGCGTCGAAGCGCTTGCCGAGGGCGCGGATGGCGTCGATGATGAGCTGGGTGTCGAGAGATATGGCGGCGGAAGGTGGGGAATCCATGGAGCTAGGGTTCATGAATCCACCCGAGAATCGGTGTCTCTGATACCAATTGTTAGCAGCAGGTAGTGGGAGAAGGAAGAGAGGAACGAGATTTGGGGAAGGAGCAAGCAGGGGAAGAATCAAAGGATAGAGTTCACAGCACCATGGCTGGGTTCGTTGAGGAAGAAGAACAGTGTTGTCTGTTACAATAATCGATGCTCCCTTACTCCGGCTCGGCAGCCTTACATATGCCTCGACACGGGCTGGCCTGGGCCGTAGAGTACACATGCTTCTAGCCCAAGACGGCACGCAGGCCCGCTAAGTAGATTAACAGCCCAGTAACAGTACCATATCCTAACAGAGGCTCGAGTGCTCGGTCCCGGCGGCCAAGTTCAGGCATGTCGCCTACATCAGATGAAGAGAATTGAAGATACCAGTTATCTGAACATATGGCGCGCTCCTGATGATCTGCCACCACTTGATGTCAGTGGCCTGTGTCGGTTTTGCTGGGGGTAGCCTACTCTTTGATCAAGCTAGCTACAATTTGTAGGTAGAAGTGCCTGCCTCGTGGAGCTCATGTTTGATTTCTGATGACTATTACTTGTATATATATAATCTTTCATCTTTTGCCTGTACTAACAGTAGCTGGATCTTGCTTACAGTACTCCAAAATATTTGCTCTTGATCGAACTGGAGTATGTGATAAGCTTGCCCTTTTTTTTGTTTCTTCTTTCTGTAAACTGCTTCCAGCAGTGGAGTTATCTTGGATAGCTTTTGATCTAGTTTTGATCTTGATTCATATGAAAGCATGAAGGCTGGACGCTGAAGGGGTGCCTGATTTCTCCTCCCATCAACACCTCCATCAATTCACGCAACAGTTGCCATGTTGCCCACCCTGATACTTCGCGTGGCACATCGAGCAAAGCAGCAGTTTGTTTGGATCAAACTCGCCGTCGCGATACAGTTGCGCTGATGCTGACACATCTCCCTCCGCATAACAGCATGGCTCATGCATGCAGTGGAACACACTCAGATGATTACGCTACAGTAGTATACCACGTTGCTTTCTCTGGGTCTATCTCTCGCTTCCTTCCTGCATTTCCTTGTCCAAAAGGGTTTCTTTCGGTCGCACTTTTTGTCCATCACCCCCGTTGCAATTAGCATGCAAATCGACCCGCGAGAACAGACGCCACTCCGCAGCGCCAACACGTTTCCTTGCATGGAGCGGGCTCACGACAGAGACGGCTACAGAGACACGAGGCCAGCCGCATCGATTCCAATCCTCCCTCGTGAGAGTACCAACCAATCTTTCAGACATGTCGAAAACTCGAAATGGCTCTGCGATTTCAACAAGCCGAGGTTCTAAGGCAGGGGAAGAGGAAGGGGAACACTTCAATTTCAATCCCCCGAATCGTGGGAGAGATTTTTTTTTCAGTCAGATTTGCCGGCGTTCATGATGCGAGGAGCCGCAGAATCTTCCCGCACCTGATGACGCTGCACTGTTTTGCTTTCCTGTGCTGCCTGCCCCTGCTACGCCAAGGCGACAGACCGGACATGGTACAGCACTGGCAGTACAATGATCGATCATCTCCTGCGCCACATCCCATCACAATCGCATCCCGTCCGCCTGCCCGATGACCGAGAATTCACACGCGCCGTTGCGTGCCGACACGTGTGCTGCCACGCTGCTCCGAGCAGCACACTGTCCCCAAACCCGACCAGCCCAAGCTGAAGAACCGGACAGAGGCTAGAGGACGGCCTCTGCTCCGAGCATCTCGACGACGCAGCACGTCGCCGGGCTCCCTCCTTTCCTTGGCTCGACACGAGCGTCGCGGTGGTTGATGGATGCATGGTACGATGCGCCCTCTCGGAAAAGCGTGCACGCACGGGTCAGCCGGGAGCCGGCAGGACAAGACAGATGCGCCGCGCGTGGCGGCCTCAATTATTGGCCACACTACTGGGCGCTACGTACTCCTTTTCTGTGCTTGTTCTGCTTGGCCCACGCAGAGTGGTGCGGCAAAGGCATCAGAATTTTCGCAAAGGGCTCGTCTTGTCCGGCCCCCTCGTGCTCAAACTTTCCGGGTTGATCATGGCTTGGGCCGTGACCGGGAAAGACTCCACGGATTTTGCTTATTTTTCCTGTGGATGGAGTTACTGGCTTACTGCTGCTGCTGCTGCTGCTGCTCGAGAGGGGGGGCCTGGAGGTCGTGGTGTAGCCCAATTATTGGCACGCATGGTTGGTTCACAGGGCAAGCACAGCCGCTTGGATTGTAAAGGGTTTCAAGCTCCGTCCGATTCAGAATCCTATAGCAGTAGCAGGAGAGGTGAGAAATGGCTGCACATGCTGGAGTGCTGGAGCGGTCATGCTTCAAAAAACGCTGCAAATAAATTGACCGGGGACCTACTCCGGCGACTCCGCGGCGGCGATTTGTCCGGGCTCCGAAACAGTAGGAGCAGGCGGCATCACATACTGCCACTGGCAGCGCGGCCAATGATTTGCTGGCCGAAGCGACCGCACGGCGGGGCCCAAACGCTACCGATCCCAGCGACCGGAAAGGGACAGGGCCGGAGGGAGGGGCCTCGGCGATGGCCGGAGCACAGCCCGTGAGGTGAGCCGGGAGAGGATAATCCCGGGAGAGTGACCGGACGAGCTCGTGTGCCGGCTGTTGCGGAACGTTGCTTCTGCAGGAGTGTTTAGACGCCAGCTAGTGGTTCTTGAGGGGTCAGTAGTGGCGGTTTGTCTACTAGATGCCTCTTGTGGAGTAGTAGGATGTTAGTGTGGAGTTACACTGAATTGCTACTGCTCTAACCAAAGAAGCAGGTGCACTATGGAGTAGAAGTACACCATATGATAGTTCGCGAGGACGTCTGAACTGAGCTTGGCCAGCATGGGTATAAGCTTATGCTCGAGCCTGTTTCTGGAATTACGATTCGGCCTGTATCACTGCATTGCCATTATATTCAAAACACGATTCGGTAAGAAAAGGATTGGAAAAATATTCGCCACCCGGATTATTCCGACACTTTTATAGTCGATATGGATTCCGAGTCCATATCATCTTTCACCATGTTCGTTTGGATTATCAGCCACCAGTCAGCAGTGTTTTTCTCTCAGCAAAAACTAGCACCAGCCACCAACGACCAGCCAACCGAACAGGGACTTTGGGGAAGGGGGGCCATGCTGACGTGGATCCATCCAAGCAGTCGCCATATAGGGAACTAACCATCGACATCGGCTCACTTTTAGCATCTTCACCGTTACCACAACACGGTGATAAGGTTTGTGCGAAAAGCTCTCGTCATACCGCAAAATTTATCCCAAGATTAAAAACGAAGCCATGGTGCTTTACGCCTCTAATCCTAAGCTCCACACGGTTGCAAGAATCCCTACAGATGTAGTAGTATATATACGTCCATTAAAATGTGAAAAGAATCCGCGGCAATACGTGCTGAGATGTCGACGAATCCGGCGCATTTTCGTATCGAAGATGACACTATGATTACGAGTAGGATTTATTAGATGGGCACACACGACGACTGACCCATAACATTTCGATGCTCCCAAGTCTTCTTTATTAAACGCGAGCCGTCGACACGTCGACATGCATGCTACTCCGGAGCACGAACATTCTGCTTGGACGGATTGGCACGGGGCCGTAGCTCAAGCTCCGGTATCTTCGCTAATGCCGGCAGATTAGCCGCTATTTTTTTGTGATAAATTAGCCGCTAATTAAACGAAAAAAATTCTCAAAAAGAACCAAAAAAATATCTGTGGGGGAAACAAGAGGATATTATCAATTAGGAAGAAGTAGTAGGAACGATGGAGATGGCGGTGGATGCAGTACTGCAGCACGGACACGGACTGATTGGTGATTGCGAGCTGAACTTGGAGGCTGCTGCAAGGCAGCTAGCAGCCGCGCGACGCGGGATGCACGGGCGGCGATGGCGCCCGCGATCAACGTCAGTGATCTCGCCCGCGCGTACCATGCGCGGCCAAAAAACTAGTCGTATGTCGCTGTGCTCTGCCCGTATTGGTTCGGTAGCGACCAATGGCGGCGATGAACTGAAACTGATCGCTAGCTCCCAATGATCCATCCAACCATCCAAAGGCTCAGAAACGGCCAGCCATTCCGACTGATAATGTGCTCTAATGGAAACAGGAAACGAAGCATGATGACGTGTGTGCATAAGCAACAGTGCATTATTGTGTGTCATATCTATACGTTACATACTTACATTTACATGAGTGCAGAGCATATTCCTTTTTACAAGAGTTGAGCTTATCAGCAGAAGCACAACAAGTGCAGAAACAGAGACACACGAGATCATCCCAACCAGAAAACAGAAGAAGAAATCATTCAGCTAGCAGCAGTAATGTACATTCGCTGATCCATACCTGAGAAAAACATGGAATTACTTCCATTTCTCATATAGTTTGTTGCTCTCCCCCATATGTACACATGTTTATTCATCTTGGATTCTACTAACCGCTAGTAGCTAGAAAAGCAAGAAGTGACAAAGAAAGGTAAAAGCATGGTAGAAAATTACAGTGCGATGCAAAGCCAAGACGAAGAAAAGGCTGGAGCTGCAAGAGACTACCATTCACTGATGTTTTTTGTTTCTGGTTCTTCCATTTCTCTTCTCAGCTTTAATCATTCGACGAGCGCGGCGAAGCAGCTCCCCGTCCGCGCCAGCGAGCTTGCGGGACCAACGGCGGGCCCGGCGGGGAGCACCGGGGAGGCGATGGGGAGCGGGTCTCGCCTCGGGCTGGTCGGCGTGGAGCGCACCCTCCTGGGCGCCGGCGGGGGCGGGGACCCGAGCCTGCGGCGGAGGAGCAGGCGCAGCGCGGCGATGAGGTCGTCGGGGCTCCCCGCGGGCGACGGCGGCGCCGAGACCCGGCGGCAGACGCAGGCGTGGCGGTCGAGCGCCTCGGCGGGGGAGATGGGCGGGGACGCGCGGCCGAGCTCCTCGCCGACGGCGTCCCCGCACAGGCCGCAGATCCACCGGCCCCCGTACCGCGCGCGCACCCCGGCGATGTACGGCGCCGTGCACTCCTCCGTGAAGCCGCAGCACTCGCACGCCACCTCCTCCTCCTCCTCCTCCCCAATCGCCGCCTCCCTCTCCATGTCCTCCTCCTCCACTCCCATCCCCAGCTCAGAGTCAGAGACCTCGCACCTCGCGGCGGATCGGAGGCTCCTCCCCCTCAGCTCCCTCCGCAGCAACAACGACGAGCACCGGTCGTGGCCGTGGACGCCTCCGCCTCCGCCTGCTTCCATCCGCTCCGCGTCCTCCCCTCTTCTTCTCCGTGGAGAGCGCGTGACAGGAGGCGCCCGCGGCGTTTTAACGCTGGCGATGGGGGAGGCCCCACGCGGGGGCGTGAATTATGGAGCGGGGCCCATCGCGCCCCGCCACGTCGGACGCGGGCCGGGGTGGACAGCTGTCGCCGAGTGGGGCCGCCTTGCTTCCTTCCGTGCTGCGTGTGGCTGGATGACGTCACGCTCACGCCCCCGCTTGGCCGCCGCGGCCGTTTCGTGCGCCGGGGGTTGCTTGTCCGACGATGCCACGGCACTCATTGCCGGTCTCATCCATTGTCTAATGTAAAAAAAAAGTTCTCGTGACAGCGTATAGTCGCAAGTTGCTTGTATAAAGTACGGCACACTACCGTATTATTGACATTGTTATTCAGACCGATCAAGTAAGTACAAGTCAGGTAGCCCATAATACGGCTCTACACGTAACGGTTTTGCTCGGCCATTGGACGGGAGTTCGTTCTCGTGAGACATGAAGCGCGCATTGTTATATATACTCTCTCCATCCAAAATATAAGTAACATTTAGACTTTTTTTTTTCTAAAATCAAACATTACTTTGACTATAAATAGCAAAATAATCATAAACATTAATAATATAAAAAATCTGTCAGTAGATTTATTATAAAATCAACTAATATAACATGTAAACTTTTTATTCTAAATAATTTATATTTAGATATATTGTTAGTTAAAGTTTTAAAAAATTGACTTTAAACGAGCTAAGCATAGCTATATTTTAGGACGAAAGAGTATATATATAAAGAGACAGAAACTGTCATATTTAATTTTAAGAAAAAAGAAGGTACCGTACACTCCATTGGTTTTTGCGAACGAAGCAACCCGGCGAAGAAAGAAAGCGGGAGGTCCCCCGTCTCGCCCTGTTGGCAAATTGGCCGGCAACAAAATTAAGCGCGCGCGCACGCCAGCCAGGCGCCGGCCGTCGCTTGCAACGAAGAAGTCGGCAAGCGCAGCGTCGTTCACACACCACGTTATATTATTTACTGATTTATTAGCTAGCTAACTGGTTCCTTCCGTGATCATTTCACTCGTGCAACACGTAAGCAACAGGGCGAACAAGTGGCGTCGCGCCCGCACGTGCAGCACGTAGCACTCGTTAAGAACACGGGTAAGTGCTGGAGCTGGAACAAGAACGTGTGCGCGTTCGTGCGGACGCGGACAGCCGGCGGCCCAAGCGTAAACAACGAAACCGGCCTGCCGGCCGGCGGCGGGCCGGGTCTACCTCTTTCCTTTTTTTTTCCTTTTCTTTCTTTGTTTATTACCGGGAGGCCGCGGCACGATCCGTACGGGGTAAACTGGGCGGCGCTGTAGGAACTGGCCTGGCCGCCCGGCCGTCTCGCCCCGGCGCCAGCTCGCGGCTGACGTGTGGTGTGCCGGTGCCCCACGGGCATCGGCATGGACGGTGGCGACTCGCCGACCACGCGGGGGACGGGGTTGGGAATGATTCGTGCTTACGTACGTGCGGCCGAGGCGCTGGGCGGTGCGGAGCGAGGGGGCTCCTATCTGGCTAACGGAAGCCAGATAGGGGTGGGAGCTTAGGGCCCAACAAGACCCAGCAGCACCCACCATGTTCTTCCCTGGCGCGACCCCGCCCCTTCGGCCGCCGCCCCGGCCGGTGGCTACCGCGCCGCCCGCCCCCGCCGCGCCGACCCCGTCCTTCCTAACCCGATGGCCTCGCCGCCCCGCCGCCGGTCACCGCCCACCGCCCGTCCGGCCCCGCCCGCGCGCCGCCTCGCCTCCGCCGCCTGCCGAGCCGCCGCCGTGTAACACCCTAAAATTCCATCACCAATAAATCATAGCAACTTGGTTTAATTTAATTTTCTAAAGACTTAATTAAATTTTTAAATTAATTTGAGCCTAAAAATATTTAAACATCATTTAAATAATTTTGGAGCAAAAAGTGCATGTGCATCATTTTTGGTTTGCATGTATTTTGTTTGATTTGTGTGTGAATTTCAAAATCATGAAAAAGTCCAGAACCCGCCCCTCAACTCTCCCTCAAACTCTCTTTCTCTCCCTGGCCCAGCCCATCTCTCTCTCTTCCTCTTTCTTTCGGCCCGGCAGCCGCTCGCGGCCCAGCTCCTTTTCTCCCCCCCTTTCGCGCGCGGCCTGCCTCCACTTTAGGCCCGGCTACGGCCCAAGCCGTCTCCCCCCTCCCTTCCTCTCTCTCCGCCGCCGACAGGTGGAGCCCACCTGTCGGGTTCACCCCCTTCCTCCCGACGTCCCTCCTCTGCCCCGCCCGACCGAGCCGCTCGAGCTCCCCCGCGCCGTTCCCTCTCCCGCGTCTCTTCCTCTCCCATTCCCACCGAGCCACCGCAGCTGCCACGCCACTCTAATCCCTCGCTCCCCCACCGAAACGGCCGCACCACCGAGCCTCTCCACTTCCGCACGCCATTAATGGCCGGCCACTCCGACCCCCGCCGTGCCGAGCCCTTCCCCTCCCCTCTTCGCCTTATAAAGAGAATGACCGAGCCCCCGAGAACCCTCTTCGACCCCTCTCGCCACCCAATTCCCCCGGAGCCGCTCCAATTTCCGCCGCCGCCGCCGCCCGAGCGCCACCGCGTCGTCGATCCGTCGCTCCGGCACTGCTCCACCCCGTCCGACTGCACCGAGCGCATCGCACCGTGGTAATGATGCTCTCCATCCCCTTCTTGCTCTCTGTTTCGCACCCTAGCGCACTGACGACTCTCACCGGCGCTCCACCGCCGCCGTTCGCCACACGAACACCGCCACCGTAGCAATTGGAGGACTAGAACCCCGTGAGCACGTTCACTAGCCTCCCAGCTGCACCCAGAACCTTTTCCGCGCTTGAATTCGCGACCCAGGGCCGAGTTCGGGTGAACTCCGGCGAACTCGCCGCCGCTCCGTCTCTGTCCTTCATCGACCGCCGCCCTCAGTGTGCAAAACTCGACTTAATCACCCCAGCTGAGTTCGCCTCGCCGCCCTGAAGCCGTAGGACCAATCCGCGCCCAAAACCGAGGCCCGTAGCTCGATTTCGAGCTTCGCCGGCGAGCTCTCTGCTCGGCGCCGCCGCCCGACCTGCCCCATCTCCTGTCTGCCGTCCGATCTTGATCCAACGGCCCACGATCAATCTGACCGAAGTCAGCGGCCAAATAACGGTCAACCGAGGCACTTTTGCAAAAGAGACCCTGCCTTTCTCTGAATTTAACCCGCCGTCCTGATTAGTTCAAAAATAATTAGATTTAGGTCCTGAACTTTACAGAAAACACCCCAAGCTTCTCTGATTTTATATCCCGAAGCCCAGCCCCTGTCTTTTATGCATTAGCCCTCGGGTTTAATGCGTATTTATGTTTTAGCCCCTGGTTTTCTTCAGTTTAGCCCCTGGAAACTTAGTTTCTTTGCCAGCAAGTCCCTAAAACTTGTTTTGGCCATATCTTTTCCGTCCTAGCTCCGTTTTTAGCATTCTTGGTGTTCAAGCGTTCGTCTTTTCGAGCTTATTAGTTTTAGATGCTTGTTTTAGTCTGTTAAGAATGTTTGATGTACTGTTTCTTATTGTTTTATTGTGTTGATCGTAGACCTCGTGCCAGTTGCCACCGAGTCGCCCGTCGACGCGGATCCGGAACCACTCTACGAAGAAGAAGAATATCTTTTTGTAGACCAAGGCAAGTGGCCCTCCCCGCATATTCTTTTTGTCCTATACAATTGCATGCCAAACTAAAATTTACTATTATTGCATTAATATGAGGGGAATACCTTTTTAAGGATTTATCTAGTCTTTTACCATGCTCCCTTGTATCAACCCCTGTTTTAAATAATATTTTGGGTTAGTTCATGCTTAGCGTTGCAATACCTTGGGAATGGTTAAAATGAATCTTTATAAAAATTATTGATCACGATATCTTTATTATTGAATGTCGGTTAATACAAGAGAACGATTATTTAATCGGAACATGGAGAACCACCCAAGAAAACAGTGCAACCATAGTGTCAAAATGGGCTCTGACCTTAGCCAATTAATTAGATGTGCGATTGTACTGATAGCCTTATCCGAAAGGAGCAGAGGGGGTCTGGGGTTGCAGGGGTCACAGCCCGGTCCTCTTGGGGTAGCAGCCTTTGCTAAGGTGCTGACCATTAGGGAGGTTTGTGGACCGCCCTAGCTGTAACTCTTGCGGGTTATTGGACTTTTGCATACCTTTGTAAAGGCTTCGAAGTGGACCCCTAGCCACTCACCTCGGAAGTGTTTAAGGGCCTTGCAAACCCGGGCAACATGGGGAACACGAGCTATGGTGAAAGTGTACAACCTCTGCAGAGTGTAAAACTGATATATCAGCCGTGCTCACGGTCAAGAGCGGCTTGGACCCTCACATGATAATTAAACTTAAAGATGGAATATAAATCGTGGTTTTACTCGTGGGTTTTGGAAAGAGATGTTCTTTTAAATGCTTAAGTGGGATGGTATAAACTTACATCTAGTAAATAGGAAATTGCTAATAAAACTTGATCAACTCTAAAAAGCTCACTGCTGTGAACCTTAGCCTTTTCTTGTGGCCTTGCATTTTCACCCCGCTTGCTGAGTACCTAGTTAGGTGTACTCACACTTGCCATTGCTGAATCAGAAGAAGGAAATGAAGAAGAGTACTACAGCGACTACGATGAGTTTTGAGGCTTGCGTTTCCCCCAGTCAAGATGCCTGTGGAAGATGGAAGCTGAAGACGCTCCGTTTAGCTATCGCTTGTTCTGCGAATAAAGACCTTCGTGTCTCCCGAGAGTGTAATATGAATATTATAATAAATCTCTTGTAATTTAGAACATTGTGTTTCGATATTACACTCTTTTGTCTATCATATGTGTGTAAACATGTTCCTGGCGCACATATGAAACGCACTTGGTTTTCCTTTGAAAATCGGGTGTGACAGGAGTGGTATCAGAGCCCTGTTGACTGTAGGACGCAGCCTTAAGTTAGAACTGGTCGGAAATTAAGGACTCAACATCTAGAAAGCCATGTCATCTTTCAAAATTCCCCTATTTTAGCATAAAAATCTAATTTGTATTATTTCTTTTTATTAAAAGATTTCATCATTTTGATTTATTCTATACTGAGTCAGTTTTCTTTTCCTTGTCAGATGGTTCGTGAGTTTCAGACCGCTCGTGCTGTCACCGGAGGTTCACGCCCTGCTGGACCGTCTGTTCCCCAGCACCCCGTGGAGGCACCCGCTGAGGAGGTCCCGGTTCAGGTACTGCCTGAGGCGCAGGCAGAGGCCCAGGCAGAGGCACAGGAGGAGGAGCCACCTCAGCTCTACGACGGCACTGTGCTGGAGGTGGACGCCGACGGAGACATGGTGATTCCACCAGCTGCTCCTGCTGCCGGCGACGCTGCACCGGCCGCTGCTGGTGGTGACCCAGACGACTCTGGGGACGACAGCGACGAGGAGGAGCCCAGTGACGGGGATGACCCCGACATGGAGGTCGACGACCAGGAGAACGACAACAACGACGAGGAGGAGGATCCGGAGGAGCCCCGCCAGCGTGGTCCGGAGTACCACCTTCACGCTTCGCTGGGTGGTACCGGGCAGTTCTGCAGACTGCTGGAGGAGCTACTGGGGTTTTTAGAGTTCACTCTAAAGCCTCAGTACGTGGTCGAGCACTTCGAGGAGCCCGGCCTGGAGGACTACTACACAGCTCAGGTACACGTCCGGGTACCTCAGCCAGAGGCTTCCGGATGGAGGATCCGTTCGACACACTACAGCTGTGTTCCCTTCTCCACCGAGGACGCTGCCATCAACGACGCCGCCAGGAGAGCACTCTACTCCTACAGCTACCGTTTCCGCGACCAGCTGTACTACTCCGACTTCCGCCACGTACCCAGCCGACCGGTTGGTACTGAGGACACGGTGGTACCTGCTTCTCAGACCGGAGACGACCGTGTGGACGTCCTTGCTCGAGTCACTGCTGCACTCAACACCGACTTGGAGGGAGCCACTTCCGAGATCGAGGGACTGCACGGGAAGCTCCAGGACGCTCAGGCCAAGATCGCACAGCTCGAGGCTCAGCTTGCAGGACAGGCACCTCCTGAGGAGATGGTTCAGCACTGCACCACGTCTTCCCCTCCGCGCAAGAAGCTTCGCTACGGCACCCCAGGAGCTACCACCAGTCTTGGCTAGGAGTTTTTAGATGTCTACCCTTTTTCTTTTGTTAATAATTCCGTTCCTGCGAGGACGATGCGGTGTGGTAGATGGTTGAAAACATGGTTGAGTTGGATCTTTGTGATGACTGGATGCTTTTGTGGGGTGATGGCCACAACTGCGTCAATTAAATAATTAGTTTAATTAATTAATCTTAGCCCCCTTATGCTTTTACTTTACTCATCTTTATCTGTTCAGTTCTTATCTGAGATACTTTTCCCTAACACTCAGATGGTAAACACCAGGTCTGGAGGAGGACAAGATATTCCACCGGTGATACGCGCTCATATTGCAAGTCAGAGGAATCAAGCACCACCTCCTCCACCAAACCCACCAATGGATCCAGCTATGCAACAGTTTCTGGCTGCTCAGACTCAACTGCTGCAGAATCTCGCTGCAACAGTACAAAACTTACAAGCACAGCAAAACCAGCCACCACAACCAGCACCAGCACCACCACCACCCAGGGACAAGCATAAGGAATTCATGAGCCACCGTCCGCCCACCTACTCACACTCATCAGATCCCTTGGATGCTGATGACTGGCTAAAGGTTGTTGCCAGGAAGCTGGAAATGACTCAGTGCACCGATCGTGAAATGGTGCTATATGCTGCAGGCAGACTTGAAGGACCAGCAGCTGACTGGTGGGATGCATACACCGCTGCACATGCCGCACCACAGAACATTACCTGGCAGGAATTCAGGAATAGCTTCAGAGGTTACCACATTCCTTCTGGAGTTATGAAGTTAAAGCAGAAGGAGTTCCTCGCACTGAAGCAAGGCAACATGTCAGTCAGCGAGTACCTGGACAGATTCACCCAGTTATCTCGCTATGCACCTGAAGAGGTCAATACTGATGCCAAGAGACAAGAACGATTTTTGGATGGTCTTATAGGGCCGCTCAATTATCAGTTGCAGAGTCACATCTTCCCAGATTTCCAGACCCTGCTGAATAAAGCTATTGGCCTGGAAAGCAAGCGCAAGGAAATTGGTGAACACAAACGGAAGTTCCAGGGACAGTCTAGCAGTAACACTCGCCCCCGCTACAATTCTTCTCAGGGTTCCTACTTCCGCTCGGGTGGACAGAATAGAAGCTATCCACAGAACATGCAGTTGCAACGTTCATTTCAGCAGCCACATCGCTTCAATCAGCAATCACCCCGTACTCCGAATCCTCAGCAGAATCGGACAATCAACAACTCAGCCACTCCCCGCCCAAGCAATGCCACAGGCGCTCCTGTGAGAAACAATGCTCCAGTACAGCCAAATGGATGCTTCAAATGTGGAGAATTGGGACACTATGCTAACAACTGTCCTCAGCGTGGGATGCACACTCCACAGAGAGGCAACGAACAGAGAACCGAGAAACCAACGTCACAAGTTCGTCCGGGAAGCTCAAGTGCACAGGGCAACAGAGCTCAGCGGAACTTTGTTCGTGGAAGGGTGAACCATGTGACCGCCGAACAAGCACAAGAAGCTCCAGGAGTTGTACTTGGTACGTTCCTTGTCAATTCCATACCTGCAACAATTTTATTCGATTCTGGAGCAACGCATTCATTTATTACTGAACAATTTGTGGCAAAACATGGCATGAACATGAGGGCTATGAAAAAGCAATTATTAGTTAGTACTCCCGGCGGAGAAATGCAAGCCAGTTTATTATGCCCACAAGTGACTCTTAATATTATGGGAGTAGATTTCCCAGCTGATCTGGTAGTTCTCAAATCTTGGGGAATAGATATAATTCTGGGAATGGATTGGTTACACCAGTGGGATGGATCTATTCAGTGCCGAAAGAAGTCAGTACTCTTAACCAGTCCTAACGGAGACAGAATTGAGTATGTGGCAACTCCCTCATCGACAGAAGGCGGAACAGTAAATTCTATGGAAGGCAAGACTCTAGAAGATATCAAAATAGTGAACGAATATCCGGATGTATTTCCAGATGATTTACCAGGTATGCCACCTGACCGAGATATTGAATTCAGCATTGAACTTTTACCTGGTACTGCTCCTATATCTAAGAGGCCATATAGAATGGATGTCAAAGACTTGGCAGAACTTAAGAAACAAATAGAAGAATTGTTAAGTAAAGGGTTTATCCGTCCTAGTTCGTCACCATGGGGAGCCCCCACTCTCTTCGTAGACAAGAAAGATGGCTCTAGAAGGATGTGTGTAGACTATCGATCTCTTAATGAGGTCACCATCAAAAACAAATATCCCCGCCGGTCACCGCCCACCGCCCGTCCGGCCCCGCCCGCGCGCCGCCTCGCCTCCGCCGCCTGCCGAGCCGCCGCCGTGTAACACCCTAAAATTCCATCACCAATAAATCATAGCAACTTGGTTTAATTTAATTTTCTAAAGACTTAATTAAATTTTTAAATTAATTTGAGCCTAAAAATATTTAAACATCATTTAAATAATTTTGGAGCAAAAAGTGCATGTGCATCATTTTTGGTTTGCATGTATTTTGTTTGATTTGTGTGTGAATTTCAAAATCATGAAAAAGTCCAGAACCCGCCCCTCAACTCTCCCTCAAACTCTCTTTCTCTCCCTGGCCCAGCCCATCTCTCTCTCTTCCTCTTTCTTTCGGCCCGGCAGCCGCTCGCGGCCCAGCTCCTTTTCTCCCCCCCTTTCGCGCGCGGCCTGCCTCCACTTTAGGCCCGGCTACGGCCCAAGCCGTCTCCCCCCTCCCTTCCTCTCTCTCCGCCGCCGACAGGTGGAGCCCACCTGTCGGGTTCACCCCCTTCCTCCCGACGTCCCTCCTCTGCCCCGCCCGACCGAGCCGCTCGAGCTCCCCCGCGCCGTTCCCTCTCCCGCGTCTCTTCCTCTCCCATTCCCACCGAGCCACCGCAGCTGCCACGCCACTCTAATCCCTCGCTCCCCCACCGAAACGGCCGCACCACCGAGCCTCTCCACTTCCGCACGCCATTAATGGCCGGCCACTCCGACCCCCGCCGTGCCGAGCCCTTCCCCTCCCCTCTTCGCCTTATAAAGAGAATGACCGAGCCCCCGAGAACCCTCTTCGACCCCTCTCGCCACCCAATTCCCCCGGAGCCGCTCCAATTTCCGCCGCCGCCGCCGCCCGAGCGCCACCGCGTCGTCGATCCGTCGCTCCGGCACTGCTCCACCCCGTCCGACTGCACCGAGCGCATCGCACCGTGGTAATGATGCTCTCCATCCCCTTCTTGCTCTCTGTTTCGCACCCTAGCGCACTGACGACTCTCACCGGCGCTCCACCGCCGCCGTTCGCCACACGAACACCGCCACCGTAGCAATTGGAGGACTAGAACCCCGTGAGCACGTTCACTAGCCTCCCAGCTGCACCCAGAACCTTTTCCGCGCTTGAATTCGCGACCCAGGGCCGAGTTCGGGTGAACTCCGGCGAACTCGCCGCCGCTCCGTCTCTGTCCTTCATCGACCGCCGCCCTCAGTGTGCAAAACTCGACTTAATCACCCCAGCTGAGTTCGCCTCGCCGCCCTGAAGCCGTAGGACCAATCCGCGCCCAAAACCGAGGCCCGTAGCTCGATTTCGAGCTTCGCCGGCGAGCTCTCTGCTCGGCGCCGCCGCCCGACCTGCCCCATCTCCTGTCTGCCGTCCGATCTTGATCCAACGGCCCACGATCAATCTGACCGAAGTCAGCGGGCCAAATAACGGTCAACCGAGGCACTTTTGCAAAAGAGACCCTGCCTTTCTCTGAATTTAACCCGCCGTCCTGATTAGTTCAAAAATAATTAGATTTAGGTCCTGAACTTTACAGAAAACACCCCAAGCTTCTCTGATTTTATATCCCGAAGCCCAGCCCCTGTCTTTTATGCATTAGCCCTCGGGTTTAATGCGTATTTATGTTTTAGCCCCTGGTTTTCTTCAGTTTAGCCCCTGGAAACTTAGTTTCTTTGCCAGCAAGTCCCTAAAACTTGTTTTGGCCATATCTTTTCCGTCCTAGCTCCGTTTTTAGCATTCTTGGTGTTCAAGCGTTCGTCTTTTCGAGCTTATTAGTTTTAGATGCTTGTTTTAGTCTGTTAAGAATGTTTGATGTACTGTTTCTTATTGTTTTATTGTGTTGATCGTAGACCTCGTGCCAGTTGCCACCGAGTCGCCCGTCGACGCGGATCCGGAACCACTCTACGAAGAAGAAGAATATCTTTTTGTAGACCAAGGCAAGTGGCCCTCCCCGCATATTCTTTTTGTCCTATACAATTGCATGCCAAACTAAAATTTACTATTATTGCATTAATATGAGGGGAATACCTTTTTAAGGATTTATCTAGTCTTTTACCATGCTCCCTTGTATCAACCCCTGTTTTAAATAATATTTTGGGTTAGTTCATGCTTAGCGTTGCAATACCTTGGGAATGGTTAAAATGAATCTTTATAAAAATTATTGATCACGATATCTTTATTATTGAATGTCGGTTAATACAAGAGAACGATTATTTAATCGGAACATGGAGAACCACCCAAGAAAACAGTGCAACCATAGTGTCAAAATGGGCTCTGACCTTAGCCAATTAATTAGATGTGCGATTGTACTGATAGCCTTATCCGAAAGGAGCAGAGGGGGTCTGGGGTTGCAGGGGTCACAGCCCGGTCCTCTTGGGGTAGCAGCCTTTGCTAAGGTGCTGACCATTAGGGAGGTTTGTGGACCGCCCTAGCTGTAACTCTTGCGGGTTATTGGACTTTTGCATACCTTTGTAAAGGCTTCGAAGTGGACCCCTAGCCACTCACCTCGGAAGTGTTTAAGGGCCTTGCAAACCCGGGCAACATGGGGAACACGAGCTATGGTGAAAGTGTACAACCTCTGCAGAGTGTAAAACTGATATATCAGCCGTGCTCACGGTCAAGAGCGGCTTGGACCCTCACATGATAATTAAACTTAAAGATGGAATATAAATCGTGGTTTTACTCGTGGGTTTTGGAAAGAGATGTTCTTTTAAATGCTTAAGTGGGATGGTATAAACTTACATCTAGTAAATAGGAAATTGCTAATAAAACTTGATCAACTCTAAAAAGCTCACTGCTGTGAACCTTAGCCTTTTCTTGTGGCCTTGCATTTTCACCCCGCTTGCTGAGTACCTAGTTAGGTGTACTCACACTTGCCATTGCTGAATCAGAAGAAGGAAATGAAGAAGAGTACTACAACGACTACGATGAGTTTTGAGGCTTGCGTTTCCCCCAGTCAAGATGCCTGTGGAAGATGGAAGCTGAAGACGCTCCGTTTAGCTATCGCTTGTTCTGCGAATAAAGACCTTCGTGTCTCCCGAGAGTGTAATATGAATATTATAATAAATCTCTTGTAATTTAGAACATTGTGTTTCGATATTACACTCTTTTGTCTATCATATGTGTGTAAACATGTTCCTGGCGCACATATGAAACGCACTTGGTTTTCCTTTGAAAATCGGGTGTGACAGGAGTGGTATCAGAGCCCTGTTGACTGTAGGACGCAGCCTTAAGTTAGAACTGGTCGGAAATTAAGGACTCAACATCTAGAAAGCCATGTCATCTTTCAAAATTCCCCTATTTTAGCATAAAAATCTAATTTGTATTATTTCTTTTTATTAAAAGATTTCATCATTTTGATTTATTCTATACTGAGTCAGTTTTCTTTTCCTTGTCAGATGGTTCGTGAGTTTCAGACCGCTCGTGCTGTCACCGGAGGTTCACGCCCTGCTGGACCGTCTGTTCCCCAGCACCCCGTGGAGGCACCCGCTGAGGAGGTCCCGGTTCAGGTACTGCCTGAGGCGCAGGCAGAGGCCCAGGCAGAGGCACAGGAGGAGGAGCCACCTCAGCTCTACGACGGCACTGTGCTGGAGGTGGACGCCGACGGAGACATGGTGATTCCACCAGCTGCTCCTGCTGCCGGCGACGCTGCACCGGCCGCTGCTGGTGGTGACCCAGACGACTCTGGGGACGACAGCGACGAGGAGGAGCCCAGTGACGGGGATGACCCCGACATGGAGGTCGACGACCAGGAGAACGACAACAACGACGAGGAGGAGGATCCGGAGGAGCCCCGCCAGCGTGGTCCGGAGTACCACCTTCACGCTTCGCTGGGTGGTACCGGGCAGTTCTGCAGACTGCTGGAGGAGCTACTGGGGTTTTTAGAGTTCACTCTAAAGCCTCAGTACGTGGTCGAGCACTTCGAGGAGCCCGGCCTGGAGGACTACTACACAGCTCAGGTACACGTCCGGGTACCTCAGCCAGAGGCTTCCGGATGGAGGATCCGTTCGACACACTACAGCTGTGTTCCCTTCTCCACCGAGGACGCTGCCATCAACGACGCCGCCAGGAGAGCACTCTACTCCTACAGCTACCGTTTCCGCGACCAGCTGTACTACTCCGACTTCCGCCACGTACCCAGCCGACCGGTTGGTACTGAGGACACGGTGGTACCTGCTTCTCAGACCGGAGACGACCGTGTGGACGTCCTTGCTCGAGTCACTGCTGCACTCAACACCGACTTGGAGGGAGCCACTTCCGAGATCGAGGGACTGCACGGGAAGCTCCAGGACGCTCAGGCCAAGATCGCACAGCTCGAGGCTCAGCTTGCAGGACAGGCACCTCCTGAGGAGATGGTTCAGCACTGCACCACGTCTTCCCCTCCGCGCAAGAAGCTTCGCTACGGCACCCCAGGAGCTACCACCAGTCTTGGCTAGGAGTTTTTAGATGTCTACCCTTTTTCTTTTGTTAATAATTCCGTTCCTGCGAGGACGATGCGGTGTGGTAGATGGTTGAAAACATGGTTGAGTTGGATCTTTGTGATGACTGGATGCTTTTGTGGGGTGATGGCCACAACTGCGTCAATTAAATAATTAGTTTAATTAATTAATCTTAGCCCCCTTATGCTTTTACTTTACTCATCTTTATCTGTTCAGTTCTTATCTGAGATACTTTTCCCTAACACTCAGATGGTAAACACCAGGTCTGGAGGAGGACAAGATATTCCACCGGTGATACGCGCTCATATTGCAAGTCAGAGGAATCAAGCACCACCTCCTCCACCAAACCCACCAATGGATCCAGCTATGCAACAGTTTCTGGCTGCTCAGACTCAACTGCTGCAGAATCTCGCTGCAACAGTACAAAACTTACAAGCACAGCAAAACCAGCCACCACAACCAGCACCAGCACCACCACCACCCAGGGACAAGCATAAGGAATTCATGAGCCACCGTCCGCCCACCTACTCACACTCATCAGATCCCTTGGATGCTGATGACTGGCTAAAGGTTGTTGCCAGGAAGCTGGAAATGACTCAGTGCACCGATCGTGAAATGGTGCTATATGCTGCAGGCAGACTTGAAGGACCAGCAGCTGACTGGTGGGATGCATACACCGCTGCACATGCCGCACCACAGAACATTACCTGGCAGGAATTCAGGAATAGCTTCAGAGGTTACCACATTCCTTCTGGAGTTATGAAGTTAAAGCAGAAGGAGTTCCTCGCACTGAAGCAAGGCAACATGTCAGTCAGCGAGTACCTGGACAGATTCACCCAGTTATCTCGCTATGCACCTGAAGAGGTCAATACTGATGCCAAGAGACAAGAACGATTTTTGGATGGTCTTATAGGGCCGCTCAATTATCAGTTGCAGAGTCACATCTTCCCAGATTTCCAGACCCTGCTGAATAAAGCTATTGGCCTGGAAAGCAAGCGCAAGGAAATTGGTGAACACAAACGGAAGTTCCAGGGACAGTCTAGCAGTAACACTCGCCCCCGCTACAATTCTTCTCAGGGTTCCTACTTCCGCTCGGGTGGACAGAATAGAAGCTATCCACAGAACATGCAGTTGCAACGTTCATTTCAGCAGCCACATCGCTTCAATCAGCAATCACCCCGTACTCCGAATCCTCAGCAGAATCGGACAATCAACAACTCAGCCACTCCCCGCCCAAGCAATGCCACAGGCGCTCCTGTGAGAAACAATGCTCCAGTACAGCCAAATGGATGCTTCAAATGTGGAGAATTGGGACACTATGCTAACAACTGTCCTCAGCGTGGGATGCACACTCCACAGAGAGGCAACGAACAGAGAACCGAGAAACCAACGTCACAAGTTCGTCCGGGAAGCTCAAGTGCACAGGGCAACAGAGCTCAGCGGAACTTTGTTCGTGGAAGGGTGAACCATGTGACCGCCGAACAAGCACAAGAAGCTCCAGGAGTTGTACTTGGTACGTTCCTTGTCAATTCCATACCTGCAACAATTTTATTCGATTCTGGAGCAACGCATTCATTTATTACTGAACAATTTGTGGCAAAACATGGCATGAACATGAGGGCTATGAAAAAGCAATTATTAGTTAGTACTCCCGGCGGAGAAATGCAAGCCAGTTTATTATGCCCACAAGTGACTCTTAATATTATGGGAGTAGATTTCCCAGCTGATCTGGTAGTTCTCAAATCTTGGGGAATAGATATAATTCTGGGAATGGATTGGTTACACCAGTGGGATGGATCTATTCAGTGCCGAAAGAAGTCAGTACTCTTAACCAGTCCTAACGGAGACAGAATTGAGTATGTGGCAACTCCCTCATCGACAGAAGGCGGAACAGTAAATTCTATGGAAGGCAAGACTCTAGAAGATATCAAAATAGTGAACGAATATCCGGATGTATTTCCAGATGATTTACCAGGTATGCCACCTGACCGAGATATTGAATTCAGCATTGAACTTTTACCTGGTACTGCTCCTATATCTAAGAGGCCATATAGAATGGATGTCAAAGACTTGGCAGAACTTAAGAAACAAATAGAAGAATTGTTAAGTAAAGGGTTTATCCGTCCTAGTTCGTCACCATGGGGAGCCCCCACTCTCTTCGTAGACAAGAAAGATGGCTCTAGAAGGATGTGTGTAGACTATCGATCTCTTAATGAGGTCACCATCAAAAACAAATATCCCCGCCGGTCACCGCCCACCGCCCGTCCGGCCCCGCCCGCGCGCCGCCTCGCCTCCGCCGCCTGCCGAGCCGCCGCCGTGTAACACCCTAAAATTCCATCACCAATAAATCATAGCAACTTGGTTTAATTTAATTTTCTAAAGACTTAATTAAATTTTTAAATTAATTTGAGCCTAAAAATATTTAAACATCATTTAAATAATTTTGGAGCAAAAAGTGCATGTGCATCATTTTTGGTTTGCATGTATTTTGTTTGATTTGTGTGTGAATTTCAAAATCATGAAAAAGTCCAGAACCCGCCCCTCAACTCTCCCTCAAACTCTCTTTCTCTCCCTGGCCCAGCCCATCTCTCTCTCTTCCTCTTTCTTTCGGCCCGGCAGCCGCTCGCGGCCCAGCTCCTTTTCTCCCCCCCTTTCGCGCGCGGCCTGCCTCCACTTTAGGCCCGGCTACGGCCCAAGCCGTCTCCCCCCTCCCTTCCTCTCTCTCCGCCGCCGACAGGTGGAGCCCACCTGTCGGGTTCACCCCCTTCCTCCCGACGTCCCTCCTCTGCCCCGCCCGACCGAGCCGCTCGAGCTCCCCCGCGCCGTTCCCTCTCCCGCGTCTCTTCCTCTCCCATTCCCACCGAGCCACCGCAGCTGCCACGCCACTCTAATCCCTCGCTCCCCCACCGAAACGGCCGCACCACCGAGCCTCTCCACTTCCGCACGCCATTAATGGCCGGCCACTCCGACCCCCGCCGTGCCGAGCCCTTCCCCTCCCCTCTTCGCCTTATAAAGAGAATGACCGAGCCCCCGAGAACCCTCTTCGACCCCTCTCGCCACCCAATTCCCCCGGAGCCGCTCCAATTTCCGCCGCCGCCGCCGCCCGAGCGCCACCGCGTCGTCGATCCGTCGCTCCGGCACTGCTCCACCCCGTCCGACTGCACCGAGCGCATCGCACCGTGGTAATGATGCTCTCCATCCCCTTCTTGCTCTCTGTTTCGCACCCTAGCGCACTGACGACTCTCACCGGCGCTCCACCGCCGCCGTTCGCCACACGAACACCGCCACCGTAGCAATTGGAGGACTAGAACCCCGTGAGCACGTTCACTAGCCTCCCAGCTGCACCCAGAACCTTTTCCGCGCTTGAATTCGCGACCCAGGGCCGAGTTCGGGTGAACTCCGGCGAACTCGCCGCCGCTCCGTCTCTGTCCTTCATCGACCGCCGCCCTCAGTGTGCAAAACTCGACTTAATCACCCCAGCTGAGTTCGCCTCGCCGCCCTGAAGCCGTAGGACCAATCCGCGCCCAAAACCGAGGCCCGTAGCTCGATTTCGAGCTTCGCCGGCGAGCTCTCTGCTCGGCGCCGCCGCCCGACCTGCCCCATCTCCTGTCTGCCGTCCGATCTTGATCCAACGGCCCACGATCAATCTGACCGAAGTCAGCGGGCCAAATAACGGTCAACCGAGGCACTTTTGCAAAAGAGACCCTGCCTTTCTCTGAATTTAACCCGCCGTCCTGATTAGTTCAAAAATAATTAGATTTAGGTCCTGAACTTTACAGAAAACACCCCAAGCTTCTCTGATTTTATATCCCGAAGCCCAGCCCCTGTCTTTTATGCATTAGCCCTCGGGTTTAATGCGTATTTATGTTTTAGCCCCTGGTTTTCTTCAGTTTAGCCCCTGGAAACTTAGTTTCTTTGCCAGCAAGTCCCTAAAACTTATTTTGGCCATATCTTTTCCGTCCTAGCTCCGTTTTTAGCATTCTTGGTGTTCAAGCGTTCGTCTTTTCGAGCTTATTAGTTTTAGATGCTTGTTTTAGTCTGTTAAGAATGTTTGATGTACTGTTTCTTATTGTTTTATTGTGTTGATCGTAGACCTCGTGCCAGTTGCCACCGAGTCGCCCGTCGACGCGGATCCGGAACCACTCTACGAAGAAGAAGAATATCTTTTTGTAGACCAAGGCAAGTGGCCCTCCCCGCATATTCTTTTTGTCCTATACAATTGCATGCCAAACTAAAATTTACTATTATTGCATTAATATGAGGGGAATACCTTTTTAAGGATTTATCTAGTCTTTTACCATGCTCCCTTGTATCAACCCCTGTTTTAAATAATATTTTGGGTTAGTTCATGCTTAGCGTTGCAATACCTTGGGAATGGTTAAAATGAATCTTTATAAAAATTATTGATCACGATATCTTTATTATTGAATGTCGGTTAATACAAGAGAACGATTATTTAATCGGAACATGGAGAACCACCCAAGAAAACAGTGCAACCATAGTGTCAAAATGGGCTCTGACCTTAGCCAATTAATTAGATGTGCGATTGTACTGATAGCCTTATCCGAAAGGAGCAGAGGGGGTCTGGGGTTGCAGGGGTCACAGCCCGGTCCTCTTGGGGTAGCAGCCTTTGCTAAGGTGCTGACCATTAGGGAGGTTTGTGGACCGCCCTAGCTGTAACTCTTGCGGGTTATTGGACTTTTGCATACCTTTGTAAAGGCTTCGAAGTGGACCCCTAGCCACTCACCTCGGAAGTGTTTAAGGGCCTTGCAAACCCGGGCAACATGGGGAACACGAGCTATGGTGAAAGTGTACAACCTCTGCAGAGTGTAAAACTGATATATCAGCCGTGCTCACGGTCAAGAGCGGCTTGGACCCTCACATGATAATTAAACTTAAAGATGGAATATAAATCGTGGTTTTACTCGTGGGTTTTGGAAAGAGATGTTCTTTTAAATGCTTAAGTGGGATGGTATAAACTTACATCTAGTAAATAGGAAATTGCTAATAAAACTTGATCAACTCTAAAAAGCTCACTGCTGTGAACCTTAGCCTTTTCTTGTGGCCTTGCATTTTCACCCCGCTTGCTGAGTACCTAGTTAGGTGTACTCACACTTGCCATTGCTGAATCAGAAGAAGGAAATGAAGAAGAGTACTACAGCGACTACGATGAGTTTTGAGGCTTGCGTTTCCCCCAGTCAAGATGCCTGTGGAAGATGGAAGCTGAAGACGCTCCGTTTAGCTATCGCTTGTTCTGCGAATAAAGACCTTCGTGTCTCCCGAGAGTGTAATATGAATATTATAATAAATCTCTTGTAATTTAGAACATTGTGTTTCGATATTACACTCTTTTGTCTATCATATGTGTGTAAACATGTTCCTGGCGCACATATGAAACGCACTTGGTTTTCCTTTGAAAATCGGGTGTGACACGCCGCCGCCGGACCTTCCCTCCGCCCCACCTCCTTTTCTATGGCCGGAGGCCATTGGAGGCCCCCCGAGCTCCCACCGCCGGCAACCCCCGAACCCTAACACTGCCTCGCCGCCGCCGCCGCCGGCGGCGGCGGCCTCAACCACCGCCCACGCCCGGCGGCGCCCTCGCCGCCGTCCGCCTCCCGCCCCTCCACCCGCCGGCTCCCGCCCCTCCGGCCGTCGGCGGCGTCCCGCGAGCTGAGCGTGAGCGGAGGAAGAAGCCATGGATGGATGGATCGAACGGATAGCCTAGCTTGCACGAATCTCAAACATTAGAAGCCACCATGCCAAAAAAACTTCCGGAAGCCATATAGGAATCCCGGCGGAGCGAAGCGGTCCGCACGAAGGGGGCAAAATGCAGCGCATGAAAACATCCCAGCCCAAAAGCGTCGTTTCGGCCTTTGGTTGGTTCGGCGTTCCAGGCTGGAAGCAGCGGGGATGTAGAGGCCCGTTGGGCCGCCAGCCCATGGGTGCGGGGGGTCGCGCGCTGAGCGTGAGGCGCGACGCCGTCGGCCGTCCGGCTCCGGTAGATAGAGTTTACGTTTTCGGAGTGGCAAAGCTGCAATTAACTCAAAAGCTTCATCGCTCGCCCCCGGCGACCCGCCGCCGCCATGCTGCGCCTCCGGAATCTCCTCCCGCCTCTCCTCCGCGCCCGGCCCCAGCTCCCCTCCCCAATCCACCACGGCGGCAGCCGCTTCCTCCTCTCCACCTCCACCACCCCATTCTCCCTCGAGGACTACCTCGTCGCCTCCTGCGGCCTCGCCCCAGCCCAGGCCCGCAGCACCTCCAAGAAGGCACTCGCCGAGGCGTCCAAGCTGTCGGTGATGGCGTTCAACGAGCTCTCCTCCGCCCGCCACTACCCCGGCTTCGACCCCGACGCCGTCCTCGCCCTGCTCTCACGCATCGGCCTCTCCCGCGCCGACATCGCCGACGTCGTCGCAGCCGACCCGCTGATCCTTCGCTCTAGGGTCGGCATACTCGAGCCTCGCCTCCTCGGCCTCCGCGACAGCGTCGGCCTTTCACTTCCGGAAATCGTCCGCTTGCTCGTGGTCAACTCCCGGATGATCCGCCGCCGCGCCCACCGCGACGTCGGTCCCAACATCCGGTTCTGGCTCTCGTTCTATGGCTCGTTCGAGAAGCTAATGGTGCTCTCCAAGGGGAACAACACCCTTGTAACCGTGAACCTTGATAGGGTGGTCAAGCCTAACATCGCCTTGCTCCGCCAGTGCGGCCTGCGTGCTCCAGATATTGCCCGGCTCTCTTCAACTTGCCCGCGGATACTTACGAGCAACCCAGAGCGTGTAAAGGAATTTGTGCTGCGCGCGGAAGAGCTTGGGGTGCCCCGCAGCTCGAGAATGTTCCAGTATGCACTGTCGGCTGTCGGCAATACCACTAAAGAGAGTAATGCTGCCAAGCTTGAATTTTTGAAGATTACTCTTGGTTGCTCCAAGAGCAAAGTTGCCACTGCAGTGTCCAAGATGCCAACAATTCTGGGAAATTCTGACGAGAATCTTCTCCGTAAGATTCAGTTCATGATCAAGGAGGTTGGACTTGAGCCACAGTACATTCTGGAAAGGCCTGTACTGTTGGCATTAAGCCTGGAGAAGCGGGTATTGCCCCGGTATCATGTCTTCAAGCTCCTGCTCGCAAAGGGGTTGCTGAAGAGCAATTTAGGCTTTTACACAATCTTTAAAATGGGAGAGAAGACTTTCAGATCAAAGTTCGTTGACTGTCACAAGGACTCTGTTAATGAGCTTGAAGATGCTTATGCCGCTGCTCGTGGGGGCAGTGTGCCCACCGGTGACCAGCTTTAACATCTTAAAAGATATTATCCAAACAGATGTTAGAATTGTAATGCATGCTCATTTGCAGTTGCTTTCTCAGCTTTTGGTTTCTGCAATAGAACTACTTCTGATCTTTGACTACATTGTGGTTATCCGTTATCTATGACAAACTGGTTGGAGTTATTCTAGATCCTTACTGTTCTGAGTGCACTATCACTTTTGCCAAGTACATGGCTTAAGATTATCCTCAAGTTAGCTGTTCTTCTGCAGATAGGTACTTGTTAGGGATACTAGGAATGTGACAGTATTAGCTTGCCTTTTTTGCTGACCCTATCTGTTCATTATATTTTTTATCCCAAATAATGTTTGCATAGCTCACACTAGTCGCTGATACTTCTTTGAGGCTTGCCTATTTCGTATTGAGCTGAATTCATTATTTTTACTTCTAATATTGTTTACATTGTACATTAGTTCTTTGAGGCTTGACTAGATAGTGGATTTAAAGTTACTAGAGAGAGGAACTCTCTATAAACACCTATGTTGTTGCCAAGCATATCAGCCCAATCACCAAATATCTGATATGTCTGTTTGGCCTCAAGGGAATGAGTTACTAAAAGGCAGAATAGACCATAGTTAAGGGAGATGACTTTATATTGGTAAAGTACAAACTTATTGATATTGGATAACAGAACTCACCACTTGGCTCCAGATATGACTCCAAGGTACATGCTTGAACTATGATATTTGATTCAGTTATGTAATGCAACAAATAGTGAGTACAGCAAGTTAATACATTGCTTTTGTATGCAACCATGCTCTTTACAGATTCGCACAATGCACTACATTTCTTGCTATACGACAAATGTAGTATCTGTTACCTCAAAGGCTCAAATGACAAGCTATGTGCACGCCTCAGGACCTGGGGAAATGGGTATTTTGACCTGGGAATAGAATCAAATATTGACCAGGAGTCAACTGATTTCCCTTCTCAAATTTCTTGCATCTGTGCTTAGCTGAAAGGGCCTTCGTTCAGTTCATTTGGATAACTATGTTTAGGAGATTCGATAGAATTTACCAATAAACTTATAATCATATACTCTTATCTAGAGTTGTTCCAAATATATTCGGGAAGTATACTTTTGTACAACAGTAGTTCAGAGAAGATCACTGCATATTGTTGGACATCTACTGATATGAAAACTGCCGGACTTTCCGGGCAACCATAGTGTTCACGATATTAAATTTGTTTAAGAACCATTCAAACAGTGCAGCCTATGTGTCAACCAGTGATTGCAAGGGGAACAAAATATCTGCCAGCGCCGCCTCCTCCCCTGCATGCCCGTGGCCGCCACCGCTGTCTCCGCTTCTATAGCTGCCTTCGTCCGCCTCTCCATCCACGGTGAAGCTTCCATGGTGCTCCGTCCCGCACTAAAGCATCCCCTTCCAGCCATGTGCCACCCCTTCCGCCGTCGTCCTCTCCCAGCACCCTCCCCTCACGAGGTTGTCCCAGCTCACTTGATTTGATTCATTTATGGATTGATTTGGTTGACATAAAGTCTAATTTTGTTAATCTGTATTCCATTTCCGTTGGTTGTGGTTCAGTTTGGTTATTGCAGGTGCTCGATTTGGTGATGAGAAATATGATTCAGACGCGTGTTGTAGTGCGGAGCCCGGAGCCAAGTCTGCAGCGATGGCTCCTTTCGTTGGATTGTGCATGGGAGGTTTCATGAGGGACTCAGTGTGCCTGCAAGGGGCTCTTGTCTGGCCGAGAAACCTTTCCGTCAGGGAATTGCAATCTACAAAGATAGAAGGGGATTCGTGAGAGAGGGAGGGAGGGAGGGAGGAGGGGTTGGTTCTGTCACTGGCCGGGCAGACACCCTCTTCGTGAGGCTTCGCAAGTTTGACACTCTCAAGATTGACTTCATAAATTTGACACTTTCTTCATGTGCATCTTGATTTCCTTGACATTTTGCTTGTTTTAATAATTTTTATTTCCTTTACCATTTTACAAGCTAGTGAAATGACCAACTTGCCCTTGACGATGTGGCCTTACCTGGTTGGCTTGGTTGGGCAATTAATCAAAGATTGGATTGGCGCCCGCCAGTTACGCTCGCGTCGTCCGGCAGTTCCGCACGCCGCCGGTGTGAGAGAATACAAGCGCCGCTGATCAATCCTGTTGGTCTGGCTGACCCCCACACTCGCCGATTGCAGTGCGCAGGCGGAGGCCGCTGTTGGCGCAGACCCTGATCAAGTTCACGAGGACAGGCTGTCGTTCGCCGCACATAGGTGCAATCCATAATTTCTCCTTTCTCGTTATCAGTTTTGTATTTGCCATAATTTCTGGACAACAAAGAACCATCCTTGTTTGTCAGATTAATATTATGTTATAGAATTGCAGAGAAATCTAATCGTGTAGTTCTTTTCTGTGTGGAAGTCAACTGCTTGACTTAGATTATCACAATTTGCTAAATATCTGAAATTATTGTTTTAATTTCTGGACAAACCATTGACTTGCACACGTAGCACTTCAATTTTTTACTTTCGTAGATGCCATTGTGTTCTTATGGTTGTAATATTCTAATACTTATGTGCCTCTGGTATGTATACTTGTCTCTAATTTTTTTTTTGTTTCTTGCTTGCACATTTGGCTGGTGGCTGCTACTTCTGTTTCATCTTCACACACAGGCCAACAGCATGGAACCTGATGCAGAGGTTGTGTTAGGGAGCAGTACTGAAACTCCATCATTTTTTCCTGAGGCCTGTTCAATTGTTCAACCAGCACATATTCCAGAAGTCGATTGGGATAACTTACATATAGTTGAGACACATGATGATGAAGGCAGAATTGAATTGATGAGTGAGGATCAACTATATGGGATTTTGGGCTTGAGGGATGAAGATGAGAGAGCAAAAGTAATTGAACCAAATGGGCGTACACTATTTGAGCAGAGTGTTGATACTGAAGGTGCTGCCATCATTGTTAGTGATGCCATACCAAATGAGGTAGTGATTACCTATGACAAGGACCACCCAAAAATGGACCTTGGGCACTATGTACCCATCAATGGATGAATTTCGGTTAGCTGTGAGGCAATTTGCCATCAATGAGGAGTTTGAGCTAGGAACAGAAAAGTCATGTGAGAAGAGGTTTAGAGGGTTTTGCAAGTCTAGTGAAGATTGCCCTTGGAGGATTGTTGGCAACAGGCAGGCCGATGATAAAACTATAAAGGTGACGGTTTTAGTTGACCAGCACAATTGTATTTCAAGTAGCTGGGTGAAGACCATAACACCATCTCGAAATGGGTAGCTAGCAAGGCTGTGGATATTGTTAGGGTTTCACCCAAAATTGGTGCTAAAGAGTTGCAGAAAAAGTTGGAGGATGAATACTCTGTCACAATTTCATATGATACTGTATGGAGAGGGAGAGAAAAAGCTCTCGCGGAGGTTTATGGTAAATGGGAAGAGAGTTTTGAGATGCTATATAGATGGAAGGCTGAGGTTCTAAAGAGGTCACCTGGAAGCGTTGTGGAGATTGACTTATTGGAAGTAGATCGTAATGTGTATTTGCATCGGTTTTTCTGTGCTCTTAAACCATGCATTGATGGGTTTTTGGAAGGATGTAGTATAGATTCTACTGCACTGAATGGGAGGTGGAACGGTCATTTAGCCTCAGCTACAGCAGTGGATGGTCACAATTGGATGTATCCTCTTGCTTATGGGTTCATAGCTTCTGAGACAGAAGACAATTGGACTTGGTTTATGAATAAACTTAAGAAGGCCATAGGAGATCCTCCACTTCTAGCAGTGTGCACCCAAGGCCTGAAGTATCAGGACACTTAAAATTATCTATAGTTATGTCAGTTGTGAACTGACAATTAGTTTTACACAATTGGAACTAAATTTATGTGAGGTTGTGAATTTTTTTCAGAAAGTCTGTCAACTCATTTTATTTTGTAAGCTGTAAACCTATTTCATTAGGCCTATGGACTCGTGATGTGTGCCCTTCATTTATTTTGTAAGCTGCCAAGAATTCGGTTTAAAATGTCTCCATTTATGGCTCAGTTTGTGTAGCCCTGAGAGATCTTTAATAGCATGGTCGATTCTAAAAGTGCTAGTCTAATCTGCAATGTTATATATCGCCATTCAGACATGTGATCCAATTACATTGCACCAGATTCTGAAAATAAAGTGTATTGAATTCCATCCAATTCTGAATGTTACAATTGAGAAATAATATGACATCAGCTCATGCTTGCTATAGCAGCATGACACGCATTTCATTCCATTCTATCCTATTCTATTTAATTGTCAGACAGGAGAAGCATCTATCTGAAAGATTGATGGCTAATATTACATTGCAAAAATCACGTTGTACCAAAATGGCACCAATCCTGAAATTTCATTGCCAAAATGCATTCATTTGCCTTCTCTGCAAGTGCACATCTTGAGGACCTGCAAATCATCTAATGTCCAAGAGCTGCAGCCTGCAGGCATATCTTCCTCCCGGTCCTTGATTCCTCTCCAAGTTCTGCTTGCACACGAGCAGCACACAGTGGGCACCACTCGCCGTCTCACGAGCAGCGCATGCGAGAGATGTGGTCGGCTGCCAAGGTAAGGTCGCGGCGGCCGGGCGCAAGTGGAAGTCCTTGAACTATAGCGACGAGCTCGAGAACCATCAGGGTAGGGTCGTGGCCACCGGGCAAGGGAGAAATCCTTGTTCGACAGAGTGAGGAATAGGCAGGCAGAGGCACGGCGAGGAAGAAGATATTGCGTACGGCGACTCGGCGAGGAAGACATGCGTCGGAGATCCATCCTACGGGTATGCAGGAAAAGCAAGGGGCAATCTGGTCACTTCCCAAACCTGAAAATAGAGAAAAGTAAATAAAAATTATTAAAACAAGCAAAATTTCAAGGAAATCAAGATGCACATAAAGAAAGTGTCAAATTTACGAAGTCAATCCTGAGAATGTCAAACTTGCAAAGCCTCACGAAGAGGGTGTCAAAAATCCAATTTTCTCGCACAATCTACCATGCACCTGTTGGCTGGGTTTCTTTTCTGTAAAGTTGCAGCCCGCTTCCCTGCTGATTTCGTGGCTGCACAGACGCTCAGTGCCAGTGGTGTGCTGCTTTGAGCTTTGCAACGGACGAGTTGTGCATTTGAAGAGAATTGTATGGCTACTAAACCTCCAGTCCATCAATCAACCTACACCCATTATCACAGCCGGAATTTCCTGCTACTATAAATTTTTTGGGAAAATTGGATCAGTACCATCAAAAGATCTCGACTTTGGAAAACTACCATTGAAAATTCCAACTTTAGAAAAGTAGCATCAAAAGTTGCCTCCGTTATAGCAATCTACCATTGCTGTTAGTTTGACGTTAACTGGAGCTGAAACATGGCGAGCGGTCAGCTTGGGTATCACCGGCGAGCTCGTCAGTGCAGCGGCCGACATGCCGTGAGGCCACCGCAGCTTCTATAGCTGCTCGAGTTGGAGGAGTTACTCCTTGGCGCCTGCGCCCGGACGCTGGCTCCGACGGATGCTTCGCAGGGCGCCAGTACAGGACCTCCTGTGTAGCCACCCTGAATGTAATTGGCCTTGCTGGTGATGGCCATCTAGGCCAGGATCCTCCACACGGTCGGACCCCTCTTAACCTGTGTCCGGAGAACATGCCGCGTCCACTACGTCGTTGCCGAACTCACCATCAAGGACGCCTCTCTCCGGTCCCTTGCGCTGCCGCGCTGCACCCCCATTCAGTCACTGAATGCAATCACGCACCGGCAACACAAGGCAAGTCGACTGAACATTAACATGGACCGGGTTCTTCTGCAGCTCGTCCAGGATGCATGCATTAAGATAGGAGTACTAATTAATCATCAAGCAAAAGCAACACCGATCAACTAACAACCATGCATCCACAGTACGAGATCATTCATTTGTATCTCAAAGTAACCGCAAGTCTGCACTGCAGCAACAAAAAGTTCATATGATTTCGCATGAAAATTGGAATGGTTCAGAACATTGATCCGGCACAACGCAAGCTAAAATGAGCAGTAAAAACAACGGATGGCCCGGCAGCGTAGCTTGGCGGCGCCCAGGTGACCGCGCCCGGCGCCCCGACGAGCGTTGCCGCGACGAAAACGTTCTGGAAGACGATGTCCTCGCGCAGGGGGTACTCGCTGGTGATCCCGGCGAGCCAGCGATGGCCTTCGTCAGGCCGCCCGAGCAAGTCGCAGATCATATGGCGGCAGCGAGGCGTGGCCGGGGGTAAGGGAGTTCCTCGGCGACGCAAGCAGTACAGCCTTCTTCTAGGTTAGGGATGACAAGTGGGGCACAGATGTCATAGAAAGAGGGATGTGGCAGGTGAGGCGTGTTGTAACGGTGAGTTCACGGAATGGTAGAAATTAACATTTTAGCAATCTTTCAATGCTAGTTTTCTAAAGCTAAATCTTTCAATGGTATTTTTCCAAACTCTGGATCTTTTAATGGTATGAATCTAATTTTCCCAAATTTTTTAGACAATTTGTTTGTTAAGAGATCAATGACATTGGCATACGCTAGCAATCAGATAGTCAGACTGGAGAAGCAATTGCTTATTGTTGAGTGTGGAGGTCGGATCTGATTTTCATGGATGTAATTCACAAAAGTTTAATTGGATATCAGTTCCTTTATGTTTATTGCCTGCATATCCAGTTCATTCCGTTCCATGGATTAAAATGTATAGCACTAATAAGAATTTATGGGGTTTATCTGATTTTGATGGAGCTAATTCTGCACAAGATTTTTATCAGTAAGCAGCCTGATAAGAAACTTGTACAGAACCCAATGGTTCTTATCTCCAACCCATGGGCTGAACAGGTTGCATTTTTGAGTTTTTTTCAAATGTGCAATCTTCCCCATTGTATGATTTTTAGATTCATTTGAAAATGGCTAGAACCTTTATAATAGTTTACATATGATCCTTTGGCGCTCACCAAAATAGTTTGAAGCAAGAATTTCAAATGCAAAATCGATGTGTTTCCGGATAAAACATGCTATCACTTTTTGTTTTTTTTTTGGAAAAAAATGAAACCAGCGTAGAGCGTTTTCGGATAAAGCATGGTATCAGTTTCATTGGCTGAACAAAGCGAGCAACATTTATGTGATAAGTTATCATGAGCATATCATGAGCAGTGCTCCATAGATTGAAGCCATGACTAATCTTCTAAACATCATTTATCAGAGCCGACTGTTGAAGGCTTAACAAGGTGTACTTACTAGTTAAATAACAATCTTTCTTAGTTAATTCTTGCTTACGAGGCTGGTAAATTCGTTCGTGTAATCTTCTATTTTTAGCAGAAAATTATGTGAATATGACTAAGTAATATTTATTGGCCAAACCTATTTTAACCGGATGGGAAAAAACTGCTGCAAGGACGTCTTCATCGACACTTCAGATTTCGGAAGCGGTGCATTCATTATTGCTATGTCCCTTTCTTTTCTTAATTTTTCCACAGTGACGACGACCCGTCATGCTGGGGTCGCGTTCGCTAGCCCAATTGCCCAAAATGATCAGGCTTCTCGAATGCCTTGGATGATCAGGCTGCACCGCGAGTGATGGAACTAAGATATGTCCATCGAGATCTCAGACCAATCGATATGGTTTTCGACTTTTCTGAGTTTCTCTGCTCAAGATCAAATGACTTGACCAAGGAGGCCAACTGATGTGATTGTCTCTAGAACAACAACGACGGCATGAGTGTTGTATGTCTTGCATCAGATTTTTCGCAGTAAAATGTTCAGGTCGCCAAGAGCCCTACGGTAGTTACCGCAGAAAAAAAAAGACACAATGACAGTATGACTTGCAGTTCCATGGTGTCCAGGCAATGAGAGCCTGTCATTTCTGAAGTGGAGATATGGCCGTGGAAAATGTAACTGACGGGCAACGAAGATGGAATGAAAACAACGACTGATAGTCTGATACGAAGGCTGTCATTTGAAAGCAAATCTCAGAAGCATTTGGTCTCCAAAGCAATCGGCAAATTATATAAGCTTTTGGATAGAGATTTTTCTTTCAAGTTTGAGGCAGTTTCTAAAGTTCTTTTCTTGCCTGTATAAATGAAACTATTGATTCTTTCGTGTTGAGGTTTTTGTACCTGCACATACACTCAACTCGTCAGATATAATGATCTGTGCTGCTGCCCAGCATAGTACAAATTAGTACAGAGTACCTACTACGTAGCAGCGCCACAGACGTAGGTTTCATGTCGTAGTAGAGGGTCACGTAAGCTACATCAGAAAAGGGCTGTAGCTGCAGTCGTCCGGCGCTCGTGGAGACGGACAAGACATCGCCGCTCTCGCCGCTGTGCAGGGCCACATTCCTCACGACGTGCAGAGCCAGCGCGTGGTAACTCTCTTGGGACCAGTCCTTTTGTTGCGTGCGAATCCGGCGCCGCAAACTGAGATATCAACCCCAACGAGTTCGGGCCACTCCACTCCCGTTTTATGGCCTCTGGCTGAAGCCAAAATCTGCACCGCGAAAAAGAAGTGCGAGCCAGTTCCAAGCGTTGATGTGCACACTGGATCTCCGAAAGTTCTGCGCTCTCACGAAGGGGATAAAGCCTACAAAGTTGGAGCAACCGTGATCCTGTCCGCTAATCTACACCCCAGGCTTCGAGGTGGGTGTACAGCCATCAACTGCGGCTTCGGAGTTGGAGCTCGCCCACTGGTAGCTGGCCGGCCATGGCGCTTAGCCTCTTCGCCGCCGCCGTGCTGGCCGCGGTGGCGTCGCTCGCGGCCCACGTCGCGCTCAACTGCCCCATACAGCCGGTGCCGTCGCCGGCGCCGCCGCGCACTCCGCCTCCCAACAACCTTCTCCAGGTTCATTAATTAATTAGCGAGCTCTTTTCATCTGAACCCTTCATGCATCTCCTTCTTGCCCGCCGATTATTCTTGGCGTGCGTGACGCGCGGCTGCATCATGCGCGTGCAGAGGCTGGAGAAGCTGGGGGAAGGGGCGCCGGACGCGCCGGAGGACGTGTACGTGGACGCGGCGGCGGGCGGCGCGCTGTACACGGCCACCAGGGACGGGTGGCTGCACAGGATGCACCCGAACAACGGGTCCTGGGAGCGGTGGCGCTTCGTCGGCGGCACCGGCCTGCTCGGGATCACGCCCTCCGCCGACGGCACCATGCTCGTCTGCGACGCGGACAAGGTACGTGCCGTGCTTGTTTTTTCTGTTACAGACTTACAGGGAAGAGAAGAGCTCTACTACGTGTGCTATGATGAACACTGAACAGCAGCATGAAACGCGTACAGACTAAAATAAGAAAGATGTTATATATTGACCAGGGACTTTTGAGAGTCGGGGAGGATGGAGTGACCCTTCTGGCTTCTGAGGTCGAGGGCTCCACGATCAGGTTTCGCGCGTACCCCTATCCAATTTCCAAAGCAAATCGCACCGTGCAGCTCCGTGAACCCCTGCGGTTTTACCTGAACATTTGCTGATTTGCGCGACGCGTCAGGTTCGCGGACGCGGCGATCGAGGCCTCGGACGGCACGGTCTACTTCAGCGACGCCAGCACCCGGTTCGGCTTCGACCGGTGGTTCCACGACTTCTTGGAGTCCCGCGCCACGGGCCGCCTCCTCCGCTACGACCCGCGCACGGGCCACACCTCCGTCGTGCTCGACCACCTCGGCTTCGCCAACGGCGTTGCCCTGCCAAGGGACGAGGCCTTCGTCGTCGTCTGCGAGTCCAGCAGGTAGCTCAAACTTCACCTCACACTCGTCTGGCACTCTAGTTCCAGCAGGTAGCTCAAACTTCACCCAAATCATACAGGATTTCTTTTGTTTTTTTTGAGACAACAAATCGTACATACAGGATTCAATTGGACGAAGAACCAAGTGTGGTTTCCTTTTTCCGTTTTGCAGGTTCAGATGCACGAGAGTGTGGCTGAAAGGGGACAAGGCTGGCCAGGCCGAGACGTTCATCGACAACCTCCCCGGGTGTCCCGACAACATTCGCCTCGGATCAGACGGCTACTTCTGGATCGCCCTCCTCCCGGTCTGCCTGTCACACAGTCCGAGACATCGTCCACGCTGTCATACGATCGAAAAAATATCACGTACCTGACAGCTTTCGTGTTTCAAATGCAGTCGTTGAGGTCGCCATGGCTGGACATGGACACCCGCTGGAGCTTGACGAAGAGAGTTATCGCCACGTTCCCGGCGCTCATCGAGTGGACCAAGTCAACGATGAAGGGAGCCATGGTGGCCCAGGTGTCGGAGGACGGCGACATAGTCCGGGTGCTCGACGACTCTCAGGGGAAGGTGATCAACTTCGTCACCTCGGTGAACGAATACAATGGGGACGTCTTCCTCGGAAGCCTCGCCACCAACTTCATCGGGAGATTATCTCTGGCACAGGTGACACAGGAGCAGGATGCAGTTTCCTCGTAGAAAGTTTATGTGTTCGCCAACATCTGTTTATACCGGAATAAGCTAGGGAACATTTCACTCGGTAGCATTGTTATCATTCACAGATCTGCTGTACAGTAATCGGCTACCAGTTAAGATTTCACGAATTGTAAAAGGATTCAGAAGACTAATGTCTGAGGGCTGAGCAGATTGTTCTGTTGTGCCTTCAGCTGATCTGCTTGCCACGGTTGATGGCTTTCAGGTGCTCATCGATTTCAGCCGCTGTCAGTAGCCTGAAAGTTGGATCATCCTTCCTGACAACCCCCACCTGCAGCAATTGTTACTAGTCATACTTCTATTTTTCAGAGCATGATGCTGGACAAAGATGACAGCATATCTGTAGAAGTTGAAAAGCATAATTACCTCGATATCTGTGGCTTTGAGATCCTCCTTCAGGGCAAACTGCAATGCCGATATTGCCATCTGAACAATAAGAGTAAAATAAAAATTAAAATTGTATTGAACCACCAGGTAACGGAACTGATCACTGGGTTACAAGGATAGAAAGGTGGCCAAGTAGGCTGTCTTGTGTGGGGAAATCAGCTCATAGACAAATACGGTCAACAGCACTGAGTCCAACAGTCTTTCATAACGTTATATGCATACAAGGTCCCAAGTCAGAGTCTATTTAATGATAATAGTACGTATTAGTAATCCAATGTTAGAAGAAAATTAACTTAGTGCTATTCCCTAGTCTTTTACAATTATCAAGTCTCCAGGTAAAGCTTCACAAAACAAATTCCAAAAGGCAGTTTATCACTAAAAGGACCACCCAAAGATTCAGTAACAAGTGTTTGAGGATATACCAGATTAAAAAATGGTGCATGGATAACCTCTTGATCTGATATACCCTAAATAGTGCATGCATAACATCTTGATCTGATATATCCTAAATAGTGCATGTATAACATCCTTGATCCAAGATTCCCTAAAAAAGGCGCAGATTTAAGGAAATCGAATATTAGACCGTACACCAATTGTTGCTGAGATACCCTCTACTTCTATTGTTATAGACCAGTCACTAACCCTTTCCTTAAAGAATATTATTGCTGCAGCTATAAGAACTCTGTGTAAGCACCTTGTATAAAACCGTAAGTAATGGAATGCATGTTGTCGTCATAATATTTTTTTTTCTCGTTGTATCAAGAGAGAAGTCACAGACACAGACTATCTAACACCCTCCTATATCATGCCTTAAGCAGTAATCTAATATTATAGAATGAGTAAATAAGAATCTTAAATCAAAAGATTATGCTCAAGCTTATTTTAAAAGACATCAGGAAGATGGTTGATGCTCAGTAAAGCACATCATTCCTGTCTATTTGCTCATAGGATATGTTACATACATTCAGAGATTAATAAAAAAACACGCACCTGAACGGTTTCCGGAAATGATAGTGACGGATTGTTCCTCATTTTCTTCTCAAGAAAGTTGACAGCCTCCCTATCTCTGTGGCCAGCACTTGATGCCTAAAAAGAGGGCATCCAAGAAGTCACATCTCTCTGATATACATGTTCCTAATTGATGAATGCAAAATGGGGGCATGCATTAGGGCCACCTATTCACAACCCTACCATATAGGTCTGTCCACGAATACTTTTTAATGAGTTTCTAAATGAAAAAATTCTGTAGCTTAGCTAGATAAATTCAGAAATAAATATAATCTATTTGCAGATGTCAGAATTATCCAAAGACATGCATCTGATTTGCATTATGATTTGAATGGAACACAAGAAGTTAATGAATAATACCAAACTCTAGTTAGAATAATAAATACCGTGAGACCAAAGAAATATCCAGCAGGATCACATGTAAAGAGCTGGGGAGTTCCTTTCTCATCATCAATGCCCAAAATCATAGCAACTGCAAGGGAAAGGAGAAGGATGGACTAACCAATAAGATGTAGAACAGAAATGTAGTAAAACATGGCAGCAGGTTCCACAACTCCCATTTCATTGAGGGGAAGGAACACCGCCCCTAAATACTTAAGTCTGACTGCACTAACCAACACCAGAAGGTCTCTTGGAAACATACTGGGTGCAGATCTGTGCTCTGTCTGCAATCCTGTGAGCAAACGAGCATATGCCAGGTTATTGAATGAAATTGTGCATATCTATAACTTAGCAATAATGAACGAGAATACTGTAAATAGTAAAGCACAGCATTGTTTTGGTTAGTGACTGCCCCTGACTCCCTGCAGTAAGCTGTATGATGTTTGAAATTCGCAGGCCATACTTGTGCTAAACATTTTTCTTAAACTCAATATGCAGGAATCATAAGTCAACCAAAACATAGGCATAAATCACTAGAAGTGCTTTTGAGAGATCCCATTGTCCTCTCATACCTCCAACATGACAGTGAATGTGAGTGAGATTTAATCAATGTGCAGTAAAATTATACCCATGTTATCAAGCAATTATAGGTATTGTCAGTGTGAAATCCTGCTGATTATCTACTTCGTTGAAGTCAATGTTTACCATTGTGCCAATACATCAGGAGGCATCTCATATCCCCATTTGAAACGAAATTCTGCAGTTTGATTCCTTGCTTCGTGAGCTAATATACGTCCATCACCTGTGACAATAATTGAAGAAATAGCCATCCCATCAGTACTCTAAAACAAGCATAGAAATAAACATCACTGTTGTGTTATGTTCTGATGTACTCTTTTTGTGGTCTGCACCATGGTACATGTCAAATTTAAATGGTAAATTATAAAACCACCTTACTGCAATGGTGGTGAGCAAAGGACGTAATGAAGTGGCAGAGCCACCTTACTGCAGGTAGTGTCAATCTAGCAATCATCCATTGAATACTCATGAACAGAGTGCAGAAACAATGGATCACATCAGTAAAACCAAATCTTATGTGTGTACCAAATACGACACTGAATTGAACCTATGCAGGGTACAACCAAACGTTTCAAACTATCAAATTGAGTATGAAGTGAAATCAAATACGAGTTGGTTATGTGTAGTATGTACCCACCAAAATGCAAGATTACAGGACTCCACTGAAAATTTCCTAGGTGAATTAGAACTTCAAATCTTCACCAAATACACTGTACTAGATTCAGATGCCCAAATGGATGAAACACATTACGAAAAAGGTAATACTGGCGCTGCGGTGCACGCTTCATTGCACTGTGAATCCCAAATAACATCAGTACCACATCACCCACAAAACCGTAACAAGTTACAACACATATTAGCATTATGCCATCATAGCAACTGAAAGGAATAAAATCGCAAATCGCGTGCAGCATTCATTTGGCTTAGGTCGGGCAGAAACAAATAACAGGCGAAGAAAGCGCTGGTCCTAGTCAGGTCACCTGCGATCCCCGTGGCGAGCAACCCCAGCCTCTCGGTGATCGGGAACATGCGCGAGACGCTGGCCGTATCCAGCAGCTTGTCCTGCAAGCAAGCAGCACAGCACCGTCATCGACTAATGAACCACACGCAAGAGACTAAACTCCCGCCGATCGCCGCCGCGCACGCACCTTGGTTGCCCTCGCTCTCCGCTGGCCGACGACGCAGGCGGAGTCGGCCCCGCGCACGCCGACGGAGGTGACGCCCGCCAGCCTCACGGCGTTCATCGCGTAATCTGCGAGCGACGAGGTCGAGTTAGCAAGCCGTCAGAAACCGCTGGCGTGGCGAGCGGCGTGGAGATTTCGGGTCCCGATCGACGCACTCACCGACTTGGTAGAGGCGGCCCTCGGCGGAGAAGACGGTGACGCAGCGGTCGTAGGAGGGCCTGGCTCCCCGGGCGGCGCGGCGGCTGCTCCCGCCGCTGGAGTATCCGACCGTCGACATGGGTTTCGGCGTGGGTTCGGAAGGAGGAGCGCTCGCTCTGACGTTCTTCAGCCGCGCTGGGGACGAACACGAACGAGATGGATGGGGGTTTTGGTCGGCGCCGCGCAGGAGTGGTTGTTGGAGTGCTTCTTGGGTTCCAAGCAAAAATAGGCTGGTGGTGTTGTTGGGTCAACTCGCGCGTGTCTGTCAGCCCGTTCTTGTGGGGGCTCCTATAGAGCTTCCGTTCACTTTTTTACTAGCTGGCTTAGGGTCCATTGAAGCCCATCAAGCGGCGTGGGAGGACAAACAAGTGAGCGGCCCAAGCAACAGACGCGCGCGGAACTTTTTCCGTTACCACCATACCGTTGCCGCGTTTTGACTTTTTTAAACGGATTTTTTTCTCGCGCTTTGACTTTTCTTAACGTGCTCAATTATCACTACTAAGTATGTAGTTATAGAAGGTACGATGTTGCAGTCGACATTTTAAAAATAACAGTTCAGCATTCCGATTATACCATTTCAATATTTTCCACATAAAAGGTAAACTAACATGCTCAAAGTGTTAAATTAATACAATCAACATTTTCATATACTAGGTTCAACATTTTTCTCAAAAATAATTCAACAATTCGTATAAACTAGATCAATATTTTGTATGAAAATGTTGAAACAGTACGTCTAAAATGTTGAGATAGTTATTCAAAATGTTGAAATAACATATTAAAAATGTTGATTCTAAAAGATACACATATAATACTCATATTGGATCTTATTCTGTCACATTAATTGTAAGTAACATGGTAGTTCAAACGGATTCGAAAAATGATAAACGTTTTAGGAGAAAATCGCATTTAAAGGTTGAAATTCAAATAAGATTCCCGTCCGTCCATCCGTGGCTGACGTCGGACGCCGCCCGCTGCGAACTCGTCTCGGGTCTGAATAAACATGGAATTCCCACCGTTGCACGGAGTGGAAGCTACCTTGGTAAAAAAACTTCCGCAAGCCATATAGGTTTCCCGGTTCTTGCGTGGTATGCGGCCTAGCATCACTGCATCAGGTGGACGGCCCATCACGGCTGGGTTCGTGGGGCGTTGCGTGATTGGGCCGTATCGCAGTTGGAAAGTCAGGCCCATAACCGCATTGTTGTCGCAGGAAAATCACGATCAGACGAGGATTTTCCCATTCCGTCGGAGCAATTGGAGCAGTTGATAGACTCACAGTGACATTGGAAATAAAAAGAAAGGAGATCAACTACCCGTCGTACATGGCGAAGAGATATTTCTTCTTCGCTAACAAAATTAAATACAGGCATTCGCAGTCACAACCTATCACTATACCAGCCTTTCTCCATCAATTATTCAACTGTATTCGCCGTGATATTCCCCCACAAAATTATTGGATCTTCGATCGCGACGAAGGCAAAGCATGAGGAAAACGCACGATGCGCCAATGACGGGGATAACGGGGGCCAAACGTTATGGCACGATCGCGACGACGCCGTTTTCAAGTAGATGAACCATTGCTGTCGATGTCCCGTTTTCAAGACGGTTTACTAATTCACAGTCGCCGCCGGAGCAACTGCTGCTCTCCAATCAATCAGTCGATCACCGTGCGTCGTCCCTATCGCACGCTGCTGCTACCGGAAAACAACCAACCAAGCCGTAGTGCAGCAAGCAGGGTACGCCACCCTGCACGAAAAAATTGTGAACGGTAACCAAGTTTCGCGCAGAACGGCACAAGTTTAGCCGTGGCTTCGGCCCCGGACACGGAAACGCTGCCGCCTGCGTGCCATCATTCCTGCTCCCGGAAAGTCTAGAACTGTCCAAGCACGAGTCGGTCCGCGGCCCCAGAAAGCGCCAAGAGGACCAGGAAGCAGGGCGCCGTACTGTGGCCTCCACATGCAGAAAAAGCCATGGAGGCGATCAACTAGCCGTTGCAGCAGCCGCGTGCCGGTCCGGCGGTCCCCTCGCTGCGCGTGGCCTCCAGCCCAGCCCGTTGGTTCCGAGGGAGAGCGTTCCAACGGCCACACGTGGCCCGCGGCGAGCCGGCCGGCCGAGGCTGGTGTGGAACGGGCCGTTGGGACGGCGGGCGGAGGATTCGGGGGCTTTCGGTGCGTGAACAGGGGCGAGGGGATTCCGGCTCGCGCGAGTCCGCTCACCGCCCGTGGAAAGTGCTGGACGACGATGCGCCACCGTCGGCAAAGCTGCTTGCGTGATCAAAGCTGGCTGTTATGGGCGGGTTATGTGGTTGAACATAGGGCTACACTGAAGCTCGTTAGCTCGCTCGGATCGCAGCCGGCTCGGCTCGGTGCATATTCCTAACGAGCCGAGCATGAGTTTTTGCTCGTTAGTATAACGAGCGAGTTCGAGCCGGCTCGCGAGCCAAACGAGCTGGAAGGTTTAATAGACTAATAAGTAAATTATTATTTAATAATAATATATGTATACTATATACGTAGTTATAGATGATGTTATAGTTATGTTTTATTATTATAGTATGGTAGAGTATATTTTAGAGATATTAAGACCATGTAAATACTATAATTTTTTTATATTATATATATTATTGTGGCAATTTTAAATTTAACTCTAGCTCAATGAGCTTAACGAGCCAGCTCGCGAGCTTAATGAGCTGAGCCAGGATTTTTGCTCGTTTCCTTAACGAGCCAAGCCAAAACGAGCTGAGCTGGCTCGACATCCTCCCCTAGTTGAACACGTTTAAACACTGTACTAAGGTTTGGTGGAAAGGCTGATGTGACAGGATTATCTAAAGTGGAGTGGGAGTATATGCTAGGATCGACCAAACGACAACGTCCACGTTGCGATTTCTTAGCGAAGTTGTTAGGCTTTGGAGGGGCAGTGTCATCTAGAGGTAACTCTGTAAAGTATGGAGACATTTCTTATCCGGGGCTTGCAATACTTTAAGTTAGAGAATCGAGGCAAAAAGTTAAACTAGGAGTTTTTTTTTCTAAACCAGTGCTCAATGCTACTCATATTTGCCGTGGTAATTGGCTGCCCTTTCATCCCAGGAAGCAAGGACAACGATCAAATGCATGTCTCTTTGGGTTCGTGAATCCATTGCTCTACGGACCATTCCAACAATGTCGAAGCCTAACTCTCCATTATTTCCCGACGGACCTATCACTATTATAAACAACTAACAAAGCATCTCACAAGCTTTCAGGAGTAGGCAATGTGGATGGTGACACGAAGTAAAACAAATGAAAGGAAACCGGGGGAGCCAAAGAAAGATGCCAACCCCAAACTCCCACCACCATACCAGAACACCGGACAGCACTGTACCAACCTAATCTCACTGGGAAACAGAAACACCCGGGTTAAACGAATCGAACAACCACAGGTCGACGCCACCACGGGCCGGGCGGGCACGGCGCCTCACGCTTATTCTCACCGCCCACGCAGCCGCCCACGCCCCCAGCTCATCATTTCCCTCCCCAGTCCCAGGGCAAGGGAGGCCGGGGCGGTCTCATCAATCACCACCACCTCGCCCTTCACCCCCTCCCTGCCTTCTCCCCGACGCACCGCCCAATCAAATAAAAGCTCGCCGCGCCGCCCCGACGCGGCGCTCTTCGCCTCCCTTCCTCCGCCTCTCCTCCCCAAGTCAAATCAACCTCCTCTTCCCCGCATCGCTGCTCCCTCCTCGGCCTCGTCGCGCCACGTCGGAACCCTAGCGGATCGCGCCATTCGCGCGCCCGGGCCCCCCGCCGCCATGGACGACTTCGCGCGCGCGGTGGAGGACGGGCTCAAGCTCTCCAAGCGGCTCGTTCTCCCGGGCGGGGTGCCCCCGCCGCGCCCGCCCGCGGGGATGGAGCGCACCGTGTCGGCCGCGTCCGCGGCCGGGCCCGACCCGCGGCTGCTCCCCACGGCGCCCACGGGGTACGCGGTCGTCACCGACCCGGGCGCCGTCGACACCCCCGACGTGCCCAGCTACCAGCCCTACGTGTACGGCCGCCTCGACCCGCCCGCGCTGATCCCGCTGCAGATGAAGGAGGTCGACCTGGCCGTCGACTGCGCGCTCGACGCCGCGCACGTCACCCTGCGCACGCGCTGGTGGCTGCACTGCATCACGCGCAGCCGCGAGTGCGACGTGCGGCTCGTCGTGCCCATGGGCGAGCAGGTGAGCACGATCGGGTTTCTGCTCTCGGCTCTGTCGCGGTTTGGCATTTCGCAATTTGTTTTTTTTTGTTTCGTTTTCTGTTTCTGTTGACTTGTCTCGTTAGATTCAGTTTGGTGGGGATTGAAATGATTGCCGTTGCAGTGTAACCGGAGCTGTTTGTTTGACCAGCGTGATTGGTGGCCGGTAGGCCCATGGATTTGTTAGTCGGTGTATGGACATTTGCCTTACCTTGCGTTTTTTTATTTTGCGCATATCATCTGTTAGTGAAAGAATGGTGTTAACTGTTAATTTACAACATGGCCCTGTGACTTGATGTATTTTTACCTTGTTGTCGCCTATGATGTTGGATTGGTTGGTTGGAATGGATAATAGACTTATCTAGAATCCGATTGTTTAGGACGAATAGTTTATAAGTTGTTGACAATGCCTTTTCTCATGTGTTTTGGTTGATGTTTTTGTGGTAAGGGGGGTCACTGTGATTGTTGGTTTGCTTTATAAACTACAGATATTGTTGAAGCTTGATTTATATATTCTAGATATAAGCAAAAGGAGTTTCGTCACTCTTCAGTTATAATAGTATAGTAAATTTCAGTGTGGTTGCTTAAGCAATTTAAAGTAATCTGTTGCTTTGTCCAATGGAAATCAAACGATAGAAGCGATATGTTAGTTCTGCAGAGAGGTAACCCGATTTGGATGGCAATTCAGAGTGCACAGGGGTTATCTTGCGTCCCCACTTGATCATATGTTGGACATCCACTAGCATATACTTGTTTTGAGAAAATTGAAAATTAATTTGATTTTGAAGTTCTTAAGTTTTTTTTTCATTATTGCATATTATTGGATTCATGCAGGGCCATTTCTGTTTATCTCGTCTTGCTGATGGGGTTAAGGATTTGGGATAAGATAAATAAAAAAATAAAATGAAGTACTCGCATGGACATTAGGTTCCTTGTGAAACCGAGACATCTGCTTTTTATTGATTGTGATTCTGATTTCTCAAATTAATAACGTTATAGGTACATGTAATAAAGATTCTCCTGATTTCATCATTTGTTGATTGACATTACTGTCAAATAAATCAAGCATTGAATATCTTGTATACATATATTGTGAAATATTTGTATTTATTGTCTTAGCTACATCAGTTTCCCTGTTTGTATCGGTCTCAACCTAAGAACGGTTTGGCTAATAGGGTTCAATTCTAGGCGCTGAGGTTACCGTTGGAAGAAGATCATATAATACTCAAGTTATCGAAGTAGAAGACCACACTGTTGAGAATCATGTAGACATCGAGAGTGGCGGTCTTTTGAAGCCCCAATTGTTTTTCTTAACAATACCTAAGGTATGTGCTATATACTTACACATCTCATATCTCTGGTAATTGATTTTTTTATTACTGGAAGTGCTATCTTACTTTACTGACTCACTGCTTCTGTCTTGTTAATCTAGGTTGAGGGTGGAGCAGATATATATGCTACATTTCGATGGTCTCAGAAGTTACTATATGACAATGGGCGCTTCTCTGTTGACATACCTTTCCGTTTTCCTTACTTTGTCAACCCGCTACCAAAGGTGTTCATGAAGAGGGAAAAAATTCAGTTGACTGTGAACAGTGGTTTCGGTAAAGAGGTTTTATTGCAAGGAACAAGCCACCCATTGAAGGTAATAAATATTATTCTGTTTTGATCTGCATTTGGGAGATTAGTACCTCTTCATTGGCTTAATATTCTGAAATAATTTCAGGAAAGGGCTAGGCAAGGTGATAAATTGTCTTTCATGCATGAAGCTGTTGTTGAGAATTGGTCAAGCAAAGATTTCAATTTTTCATACAGTGTGAGTTTTTTTTGGGTGCTATGGTATTTCTCGATTGTCTCCCTAGTTCCTCCAGAATTTGCGATCTCAAACCATCTTAATGGATAATTATAAATGGAGATAATGATCTATCTTTCAAGTAGCTGGTCATAATTCAACAGCTAAGAACTTGCAATCTTGCTGAATCTGCTGTCCTTTGCCTAATTTAAATACAAATCTATGTTGATGTGTGTAGGTTTACTCGGCTGATTTGTCTGGTGGTGTGCTCGTGCAACCTGCATCATTGCGTGACTATGATGATAGAGATAGTTTCTGCATTTTTCTTCTACCTGGAAGTGGCAACAGAAAGGTTAGTCGCTGCTACTTGCGTCATTATCTTTCCTGAATGAGATGTCTGCACTTAGAAAGTTATCTATTTCAAGGACAAGGGCATTAACTGATCATCACTTTTGATAAGCTGCATGAAACGTTGTTGTGAAATTCTTCTAAATTATCGTTCAGCCATGTTCTCCTTCCTAAGAGAACTGCTGGGGTTGCCATAGCCTGAAATCTCGCTACTTTGCAATTGCGTCATTAAAGTTTGAATACACTATCGGTGCCTTTATACCCTTTTAGTACCTGTTTTTGTTAAATAACTCGGAAGAAGTTTATTCTCATGTTACCTTTTTTTGTATGTCATCAAGAAATATGCCTTCCTGGTCCTTATCTCATACAAGACATTTCTATAGGTCTTCAGAAAAGCAGTGGTGTTTATTGTTGACACGAGTGGAAGCATGCAAGGGAAGCCTCTTGAGAATGTTAAGCATGCAGTGTCTACTGCTCTTTCAGAGCTCGTGCAAGGGGATTACTTCAACATCATAACATTTAATGATGAGCTCCACTCATTCTCTTCATGTTTAGAGCAAGTAAATGAGAAAACAATAGCAAGCACGAGTGATTGGATGAACTCAAACTTCGTTGCTGAGGGTGGCACAGATATTATGCATCCTTTGAGTGAGGTATTACATTTCGGATTAGCTTTAGTTGGCAATTGTCTTATCTTATAGTGTCCTTAGTCATACTGTTATTTGTTTCTTGATTTCAGGCAATGGCGTTACTATCAAGTGTCCATGATGCACTTCCGCAAATATATCTCATGACGGATGGTTCGGTTGATGATGAACATAACATCTGCCAAACTATGAAAACGGAGATCATCAACAGAGGATCTAAATCTCCCCGCATTTCTACTTTTGGACTAGGTAATATTCTGGAGTACTTTCAATCAAAACTTAGTTCAGTTCACGCATTACCTTAAACCTATACAGGCAATTATTGACTTGAACTAAAGCTCTTCTGTCCTGCTTTCTTTTCCTTACCACCTTCTCATAATTTTATATGCAAATATTAATTCCCGTATAAACAAAAATAACTCACAGTTTAGAAGGATAGTTAAATATGGCGTTTCACTGATTATTGATTAGATATTGCATAGTTCCTAATGTTGTCTCTCTGTGAATGGAACATGTTAGGATCGTATTGCAACCACTATTTCCTGCGCATGCTAGCATCCATTGGCAAGGGACATTATGATGCTGCACTTGAGACAGGTACTGGTGGTTCTGTCTTTGCAATTATGATCTAGCTGCATGTACCTTTTCCATCAACAGGTAGTTTTGTGCTGGCCAAATTGCTCCCATTATGTGGATGTATTAATATAAGCAGTGATCAGTCATAGTTATGGTTATATGAAATTTTTGTTCAACTTTTCTCAGTCTACTCAGCTTGAACCCAATTTGTTACAAAATTGTTTTTGATACAGGTACTAGTGGTTCGACTTTGCAATTATGATCTATCTGCGTGTACCTTTTCCATCAACAGTTGGATTTTTGTTGGCATGATTGTTCCCATTCTGTTGATGTATTAGGTGGTGTTTAGATGTTGAATTTGGGAGGGTGAATTTGGGAGTATGATGTCACTTCGTAATCATTGCGTTACTGTAGCGTTTCGTTTGTATTTGTGAAAAATTGTCCAAAAATTGATTAATTAGGCTCAAAATGTTCGTCTCGCAGAGCACAACAAAACCGTGCAATTAGTTTTTGATTTTATCTACATTTAGTACTCCATACATGTTATGACATTTTGATGTGATGGAGAATCTTCTTTTTGCATAGTAAATTTGGGAGTGGAATTTTGGAACTAAACATGGCCTTAGTCTAAGCTGTGATCAGTTCTAGTTATTATATGAAATTTTTGTTCAGCTTTTCTCAAAGTCTACTCAGCTTGAACCCAATTTGTTCAAAAATTTGTTGCAGCGTCTTGTTTTGCTTACTCTTATTCAGTCTGCATCTTTTTACTGGATCTATATTTGCTTGTCTTCTACGTTGCAGTACTTTACATGTGTTTGTTTATATTAGATTTGTATTTTCATAAATGAAATTTATATTTCTGAAAATCACCATTCTGCTTTGTTGTATGCATGCACTGGACTAGTAAATATATGGATTTAACATGGTTTTATTCTCAATTTGCTATCCAGCATCAATTGAGAGTCGGATTCTTAAATGGTTCGGGAGAGCATCAAGTACAATTATGGCAAACATCTCCATTGACGCTATAACACACCTTGATGATTTCGAAGTGAGTTTTGCATATGTTTGTGCCTATACAAGCAATACGCCTCTGCTATTGTTCAATTCTTGGTAGCCAAAAATGTCATTGCAAAGCTCCTGATGCCTTAACATTTTATAGTGCAATAGCCACTTTTGTCACAGCCTTACCTGATTTCAGGTGGTGTATAGATGCAGATTGGCCTGGACAAACCTTTATACTTCATAAAACTAGACTAAAATATTCTGCTGTGGAATGTAGGAGAAAATTTTCAGTTATTTTGATGTATCCAGCGGTTTTACAGCTTATACCACTTTTTTGTTACCTACTACCTCCGTTCCAAATTTCTATTCACTGTTGACTTTTTGTCACAATGATTGACCATTCTTCTTATTCAGAAATTTAGTCCAAATATATGAAAAAATAAGTCATACCTAAAGTATATGTGATGATAAAGTAAATCACAAAGAAAACATATGATCCTTGCATAATTTTTTGAATAAGATGAATGGTCAAATGTTACTTCGAAAAAGTCGACAACGAATAGTAATTTGGAACGGAGGTAGTACTTATTTTTGTCAGTAACAAAGTTAGCAATTATTTTAATGCTGGGTCGATGGTCAGTCGAGATTTTGCTTGTTTTGCTGTAAACATGCTATTATTGTTATCTAATTACTGTGCTTTCGTTCTTTAGGTGGATTCTGAGTACATTCCAGACATTTCAGCGAAATCTCCTTTATGTATATCTGGAAAATACCACGGCAAATTCCCAGACACTGTTATAGCTAAAGGTTACTTGGCTGACATGAAGGAAATCTCGATTGAACTGAAGGTCCAACATCTAAAGGAAATACCTCTTGACAGAGTAAGATGCTCAAGCTATTTTTGTACGCTGTGTTTGTGACTTCTCTACTTGGATTTCCTACATTTTAATCTACACTCTTTGACTTAAATTTGACAAAACTTCCAGGCTTCTTGTCCAAGCAAGTTTGAGTAGGTTACTAAAGCGTCACGGAACTAAATTTTCAGAAAAAGAGTTTCCAAAAATCACATGTCCTTTTATGACACGCCTATTGTAAAACTACACTTTTAAAACCCTGTTTCACTTGTAGGTTGGCCTGTGGACCTGAATAGGAAATCATTAACAATGTTTATTTTTGACATTGTGAAAGAATACATTTCTTCTATGAAAAATTTCCAGGAGGTTGTACTTCGTGGTAGTATGCTAGAAATACATTTAGATCTACGAAATTATTGTTTTATCAAGGGACTTTCACAAGGATATAAATTTTACACCAGCATAATTCAAAGCTTGGGCTAACTGTTGTACTTTATATCATACATCATATTGTTTATTTCAGATATTATCCTCTGTCCCTCATCACATTAACTGATAAGACCTTCATTTCCTTTAATTCTTTTATGTATGGGTTCAGGTTTTGGCTGCACAACAGATTAGTCTTTTGACGTCAAAGGCATGGCTTTCTGCAGACAAACAACTGGAGAGAAAGGTGGGTTGTAAGGTCACACGACCACGAAATTGCCTTTACAGAGGAGTTTATCCTTTTGCTCTTGTTTCCTCCTGGGCGTTTTGAGTAATGTGGGGCTGTTCTCAATCTTGCAGGTGCTTAAATTAAGCATACAACATAGTGTTCCGTCAGAATACACAGAGATGTTCTTACTTCAAACCAATCTGGATAAAGTAGATGCAACCCAAAAGGTAGGTCCAACATGATTCTTCGACGATTATCCATTTTCCTTTTTGGTGTGAGACCTTCATGAACTGACTTATGATTACGTACTGATGTTGCTTTTTTAAAGATACAAATTGTTAAGGAATGGGCCTTATGTCAGAAATGAGGGCAATAATTCTAGATATTAACTAGTTTGCTGATGTTGGCCTGTGAACCTCAACTGTAAATTGTTTTGATGTGAAGGATCATTGAGCTGAGCTTTTCTGCACTTGAACAGGTGAAGCAGAAATTAAAAGGAAAAGGCCCAGATGAGCTACGTATCCCTCTCCATGGCCTAAAACTGGGATTTGGTGACAAAGATGCTACCAGGGAAAATCTTAACACAGGATTTGGAGATGTAAAACCGCCAGAGAAATCCGTGATACTACAAAAGGCAAGCGGTTGCTGCAGCAGACTGGCGGACTGCCTCTGCTGCATGTGTTGCATCAAGGCGTGCAACAGGATGAACGACCAGTGCGCCATTGTGATGGCGCAGATCTGCACGGCACTCTCGTGTCTCGGCTGCTACGAGTGCTGCGCGGAGGTGTGCTGTGGAGGATCGGAGTGATAGTAGGAACCTGGGCGTTGTGTTTTGTATTGTATGGAGGATTGGAGATTTGGAGTGTACATAATAGAGTTCGCGCAAGCCTTGTGGGTGAACAATAATACATGTATATCAGCTTGATCAAGGACGATCAGTCTCGGTTGTACATTGTCCCTGTTAAACGTCGGATTCGGACTGGTCAGACGCTATTGGTTTCAGGGTGTCGAAACGTTCAAATTAGCTTGCTTATTAGATGCAATCGCAAAGGACTGAAGAGGTACGCCAAAATAGACTGCCTAGAAAGAAGCGTGGTGGTGTGTTTCGCCATATGATACCTCGCAGTTGGCAGTGTACTGTTTGAGATAGTAATGTCAGCTGGGAGTGGTAGCTCCCAAGTTTGGTGATAAAGATTTTTTTTTTTGAAAAAGAACGGTATCGTACTGATTATGTGCACGGCCTGTCCACTAGAGAAGTGCAAGTACGACTCTTAACCACGTGCAGTGCGGTTGAACTATGCGCTTGAGAAAAATAAGGTCATACGGAGTACACTCATATATATATATATATATATATATATATATAGATGGGACCAAATGGGTTTTAACATATTGCAACTGCGCACGGTGCACCACTTCTATGGGTCTGAGATCTCGGCGCTGTGCGCAGGCGGCCAATGGGAGGCCGTCCGTGCGATGCGAAGCCTGAGGACAAGTGTCACGACAGTGTGCACGGCCAGAGCTCCCCGTGTCGGGCTGACACCTGTTTGTTAATGACCGGTTCCGCTCCAGGATTAACTACTGATCTCCACGATTAGGCCCTCGTTGATTACCCCCCACGAGGGTCTCGTAACCCCCTCCCGCCCCCGCCTAATCGCCGGCGATGATCTCATGGGTTCGCGTCGGGGCCAGCGGAGGAGGAATAGAATAGGGGCGCGGATGGGTGGGTGCGTGCGCCCCCACGTCCGCGCGCCGCGGGATTGGCTCGATCGGGCTCGGATGACTGGGGTCTGGGGCGCACCACGTCGGCCGCGTCGGTTCCGGCGCCGTCGCGGAGGCCCATTGGCCGCTGCGCCCGGAACCTGGTACCCGCGCCGCGATATCCTGGGCTGGCTGCCTTGGCTGGGATCTGGCCGCCGCGCTGTTGGACTCGACTCGCTCATGGCCTTGGCTTGCTAGAGCTTTTCCACGATCCTTCTGGTTGTTGGGCGCCGCAATTAATATAGAGAGAATTGCACCCACCATACAACAACTTATAAAGTTGTATCATTTTAGTCCAACAAGTTATAAAACTTGCAAACAGATACATAAACTTGTCAATTATGTGCATGCACAATGTTATGTATGCCATTGAGTGTATTTTTGCCACGATGACAAGCTGCTTGGACCAATAGCGCAGGTCTGAGCATATTTTAGAAGCTCTCAGAACAATAGACCAGACATTTCTTACATAGGTGTTAAATGCAACTTTTAAGCAATGTATTTCTTTTTTGCTAGGGAACATATCACTTAATGCTCATTCGGTTTATAGGATCGGTTTCATTATGTTGTTGAAACTGAATCGTTATGCCGTGAAAACCTTGAGGTTACATGTAACACTGCTGCCTGACTATTTCTGAACTCGAATTAGTGCTATTTTCATTATATACGAACATAAATATAAATTTGGCTGGTTGTATGAAGGCAAATTTTAAGTAAAGAATATGTAGATGTTATGAAATTGGTTGCAAAACATTTTTTATTACTCAAATGTTTTTTAAAAGTGTTACTATTGAAAAATTAACTCGGTGCTCTACATATGACCGTGCATGCACATTATTGACAAGTTTGTGCATATATTTACATGTTTTACAAGTTGTTGGATTAAAATGATACAACCATACAAGTTGTTGTATGATTGATGCAATTTACTCATTAATATATCCTTTTTGGGGGAAAGAAGCTGACCTTTTTGCTCGTTTTGGGGTGGTTGCTTTCTAGCGAGTTTGAGCGGCAGAGTATGAATGCCGATCCCAAATACACTTGGACTTAAGAGTACGCATACGTAGTAGTAGTGCATATAACTGTATACCGTATGGTTTGTATGCATGTAAATCACAAATTTTGCATCCATTGACACAAAGACGAAGCATAGAGCAAGTATAATAAGATGATATAAGAGACAGGCTGCGAAAGTTACCACATCATTTTTACGACCAGATGGATAGAGAGAAGAGGAGGAAGAAGATAAGCAGACGGTAAACTTAAAGCCAAGATATGCACATGTGAGAGGAGTGGTGTGCCTTTTAGTTGGCTACAAGTGATGTGGTAACAACACTTCTATTATTAACATTGCTCTTAGTGATGGAAAAGGGTAGCCATGTTGATCTACACAATTTATTGAGTCATGCCTCCGCTACTGCTTTGGCGAGTTCGGATGGTGAACTCCATGTCTCCACGATCTACCTCATATAGAAGTCAATGCAACGGGAATGGACAGTCTATCCATGTCTTGATCATCAGTTATTAGTGTCATCGAACTACAGTAGATCGCACAATACTCTACAGGTTAAACCATCTCCAACGGGATATGGTTAAACAATAATAAAGGTGTTAGAACCTACGAGTTGTAATATCAGGGTTTCTTTTTTCAACCGTTCTAACAGAAGTTTGCCTATTCAGACCACGTAGATGCACGGTATTCTTCAATATCCCCGATTTGCTCACGTGTGTTTAGAAGAAAAACAATCTGTTGGATTAATTGGGCCATTGGTCCATTTTAGTCTCAATTAATCAAAAGAAATTAAAGGTTCACTGATAAATGCTAGGGGTATAAATCCCGGATTGAGAGTCAACGGGAATCCTAACTAACTTAAATGGTGGACCAAAGGTGGACCACTTGTGAAGTTGGTAAAAGAAGAAGGGCGTGACGCGCGCGCGCTCGCCTCGCCAAGCCGTGGCCGTGGCCGAGCCGCTCGGCGTGTGCTATGTGATGAATGTTTTGCCACTAATGACAGTCATTAAGTCATAGCCGTTACTGATATTATTCAGAGAATGTAACCGTTGGGGCATAATGGTCATTGCTGAACGCGTCCAGGTTCATCCTCTCCTTTCTCCCTGAGCGCCTATAAGACGAGGCCTTTCCTCCCAGGCGGGAAAAACTCGAAACCTCTCTCTCTCTGGTATTCCTCTTCTCCCTGTTGTTTGCTTCTCTCTTACATTCCCAACGCAAGCTTTGCGCGTACTCTGCTTGCGTGAGCAGTTGCCTCTGAACCCCGTCTGCCCTAAGATCCTGCTCGGGATAGGCAGGCGATAAGGTTTTTGGGGAGCGTACTCGTACGCGCCTGCTCGCTGCTGTGAACGACTACTTCGTCTACTTCCCGGCGGACATATCCACCAACCCGGCGACCACACACTGTACGACTACGTCCTCTCCATCACGCGAACGACTACATCCCGGAGGCCGTTCGAGGGACTTCACTGCATCGCCTCGCCACTGCCTCGAATTTGATCGACTACTTCAAGCAGGCTAGTCACAATGACTGGTAACGGCGTTTCCGGTGCCTCCGGTTCCGGTTCCGTTCCTGGGTACAAACTAAACCTTCTCTGGTTATGCTTGCTGTTCATGTTTCTTTTGGGAATTATCCTGAACACTAGCACATGCTTTGCTCTCACTGGATCACTCACTATGGTCATGAATTTGTTAATAATTTCTGGAATTAAAATGTACCGAAAAATGCCTAGATTTCTAACAATCCAAAAACCTTATGATATTAATAGGCTTTCGGTAACTACCTTTGCTGCGTCAATCAAACCAAATGTTTTCGATGGCTCAAATTACAAGCGTTGGCGGCAGAGGGTCACGTTGTGGCTGACGGCCATGAACATCATGCATGTCACACAGGGGAAGCCCGAAATGCAAACTCCTGAGGAGGAGAGAGCTTTCGTGGCGGCCGATAACCTGTTCAGAGGTGCCATCTTGAGTGTTCTAGCCGAAAGCATCGTGGATACGTACCTCTTGCTGCCAAGCGGCAAAGAAGTTTGGGATGCGCTTGAAGCTAAGTTTGGGGTCTCTGATGCTGGCGGTAAGTTGTATGTCATGGAACAACTCTATGACTACAAGATGGTTGAAGACCGTCCTGTGGTAGAGCAGGCCCATGAGATTCAGGCGCTGGCTAGAGATCTTGAGAACTATAGCGAGGATGCACCATGTAAGTTGCCTGACAAGTTTGTGGCTGGAGGTATTATCTCCAAGTTACCACCTTCTTGGAAGGACTTTGCAACCTCTCTGAGACACAAGAGACAGGAGTTCACTGTCGTCGATCTTATCGGCACTCTTGATGTTGAAGAGAAGGCGAGGGCAAAGGACCAACGTGGTAAAGGGATTGTTGGGACTTCTAGTGCCAATCTGGTGCAGAAGAAGAACCACAATGCGTCCAACAAAAGGAAGAACAAGCCGCATCAGAACCAAGCAAAGGCTAAACAGACGACTCAGTTCAAGCCGAGGAAGCCTCCAACTGGGAAGTGCTACTGCTGTGGTAGCACCGAACACTTTGCTGCAAAGTGTCCGGATCGCAAGCATAAGAAAGATGGCAACAATGCCAACATGGTTGTTAGTGAGACTGGTGGAACGTCGGGGTACGGTAATCTTTTACCTACAGTTCTTTTAGTATGTCATTCACCTGAGTGGTGGATTGACACTGGTGCTAATATTCATGTTTGTGCTGATATTTCCTTGTTTTCTTCTTACCAGGCAGGCGGGACTTCCTCCTTGTTGATGGGGAACGGATCGCATGCGCGTGTTCTTGGTGCTGGTTCGGTCGATCTGAAGCTTACTTCGGGAAAGACCGTTCGACTGAAGAACGTGCAGCATGTCCCCACCATCAAGAAGAACTTAGTCGGCGGGTCTCTCCTATGTAGAGACGGGTTTAAGTTAGTCTTTAAATCCAATAAATGTGTAATTTCTAAGTTTGGAAGTTTTATTGGAAAAGGGCTATGATAGTGGAGGCTTGTTCCGCTTTTCTTTGTCAGATATTTGTAATAAAATTGTGAACCATATTTCAAGTGTTAATGATGAGTCTAATGTGTGGCATTCGTGACTTTGTCATGTTAATTTTGGTTGTATGACGCGTCTTGCAAATCTGAGTTTAATTCCGAAATTCACCTTAGTCAAAAATTCTAAGTGTCATGTGTGTGTTGAATCAAAACAACCTCATAAGCCTCACTTTGCGGCTGAGGCGAGAGACTTGGCACCTCTAGAATTAATTCATTCCGATCTGTGCGAAATGAATGGCGTGTTGACAAAAGGTGGTAAAAAGTACTTCATGACTCTAATAGATGATTGCACTAGATTTTGCTATATTTATTTGTTAAAGTCTAAAGATGAAGCGTTGCAATATTTTAAAATCTATAAAGCTGAGGTAGAAAACCAACTTGAGAGAAAGATCAAAAGAGTTAGGTCTGATCGTGGTGAAGAGTATTTTTCTAATGTTTTCACTGCGTTCTATGAGGAACACGGAATAATTCATGAGAGCACGCCTCCCTATTCACCTCAGTCAAACGGGGTAGCCGAAAGAAAGAACCGCACTTTAACTGATTTGGTTAATGCCATGTTAGACACAACGGGGCTTTCCAAGGAATGGTGGGGTGAGGCTATATTGACTGCATGTCATGTCCTGAACCGTGTTCCCATGAAGAACAAAGAGATAACACCATTCGAGGAGTGGGAAAAGAAAAAGCTAACCCTTTCATATTTACGAACTTGGGGTTGTTTGGCCAAAGTGAATGTGCCTATAACCAAGAAACGTAAATTAGGACCTAAAACAGTGGATTGTGTCTTTCTTGGTTATGCTTTCCACAGTGTGGGTTATAAATTTTTAATAGTGAAGTCTGGAGTACCTGACATGCATGTTGGTACTATCATGGAGTCCAGAGACGCTACATTTTTTGAGGACATTTTTCCTATGAAAGAGGTAGATAGCACATCTAGTCATGAATTGTCTGTTAACAATGAACCTAAAGAACCCACCACTATGATAGAACACAATGAACAACCACATGTGGAGAATCCTGAGGAGGATGACAATGAAGCAGCTCTCAGAAAGAGCTAGAGACAGAGGATTGCAAAGTCATTTGGTGATGACTTCATTGTGTACCTCGTGGATGACACTCCTAGAACCATTGAAGAGGCATATTCCTCTCCAGATGCTGACTATTGGAAGTGAAGCGTCCCCTCGAAAGAGAGAACTTAATGTGATACAAATACCAGTCCCAGGATGCTGGTTCACATTATTACAACAGATAGTTCAGTACAACAACATTACGGAAGACGGTGACACTGCAGGGCCACGACAAACAGAACTAACGCTAAGCTCCAGATAAAGAGGTTGATAACATAGAGGTCTTCATCAGAGTGGCAACGCATGCGGCTTCCAGCGGGTGGCCCTAACACACAGGCAAAGGTTGGGTGCAGAACGAACCCCTCTAGACGATATCCTCAGGCACAAAGTCCGGGTCTGCCTCTGCAACAGATTAAGCAAGGGTGAGTACATACGTACTCAGCAAGCGCAACCACAACCACGGAGGGGTATAACAGGAGTATGCAAGCATTGTAACAAGGATGGCTTATGGTTTATTTAGCAGCAAAGCAAATTTTATTACACATGCAAGGGGTTGGTTTTCGCAATGGTTTTTCACAAATGTTTTTAGAAGGAACAGTAAAAGTAATATTTTTCGTACAAGATTTTGTTGCTACCAGATTTCCCATCTGTCGTAGCCCATGCCAAAACATTTCTCAGCTCAATCAAACACCAACACTTTCTTACACCAAAACGGGGGACTAGTGAAGTGACCAAGCCGTAACTCGCCCAATACCGTGGACACGGCTATCCGGATAGGTTTTAACTCTGCAGAGGTGTACACAACCACAAGTAGGCTACCACAACAAGAACACCTTAGTGCCAGTGCAGCTCCTATCAAAGCCATTACCCACCATAGCTAAACTGACAAGTTATCACAGACGCGACCAGGGGTTAGCAACCTACCAACGAGGTTCTAACCAGGGGCATACCTCACATAGACCGTATCCCCGGCTCCATGGCCCTCTGTTGCTCACCAGCACACCATATAACCAGCAGCTCAACTAGTGGGATTTATGCTAGGCCGTTGCCACATACAACGGTCGAGTGGTGGTACAATAAATTGGGTTAGGCTAGATGACACATCAACATCATCCCAAAACTTGGGATAGGATAGACAGCTCCCACCATGCTCAACTACACGGGTTCGAGCTCACCTCGGTATTTCGCGCGGAAAAACCGTCTGTCTCATCCCACACGGGTACTCATTTTATTTGCACAACTCATCTCTTTTATTTTAAAGCACGCACACGGTTGCTTTTGTAAATACCAAACATTTGTCATGGGGGTAAAATGGTAAAACGTTCCTAAGCATTTCTAGCAGTGACCAATATTCAAACAGAGCATCGTCATATTTAAACATTAATCTGGGTTGTCAAGGAAATAGTTATAGTAATCATGGAATGGCTATCCAACTGGGTTTAGCAGATAAATTATGCAAGTTTTATAAATCAGGCCATGGGTTGTATTTATAAAAAATTGGGACAACAGTATGCATCAAAGGGTGGGATTGCACTTGCCGTTCTCCCAACCCTCGGGGGATTCCTGCCCGGGGTCTTGGTCTCCAAGCTCCTGCTCGTAGCACTGCTCCTCTTCGATTCCTTCCTCGTTCACAGCGGAGTCTACGGCACACACAAACAAACATCCAATAAATAAAAGAAAAAGCTTTTATTGAGCTCCGAAAGAAAGAACGGAAAATGAGAGCGAATGACGATGACATGATTATTTTTGGGTATGGACTGGTTGGATTTGGCGAGAATATATTGGTGAACATTATGGTGGAGTTTGGGGTCAAACGGAATTAATTTGGCGCATGAAATGACGAGTTTAGTGGGGTTTAGGGGCAGGTTTTAAAAAGACAGGGACCTACTTGCAAATACTATAGAGCTCAGGGGGCTCCGGCGAAAAAGACAGAGAGAGAGGAAATAGTATCAGTGGATCGCGGGTTTGAATAGGGGAAACTTCAGGGGGTTATGGGCAAAACTGCCCTTTCTTCTTTCTTGCGATAGGGCAGAGGAAGGGGGCGGCGGCCGTCGGCGAGGGGCTCGCCGGCGCTAGGGGCGATGATGTTGGGCGGGAACTGGGGGAAAAGAGAGGGGGACGTATGCCAAGTCCACCCATGGCTCTACCTCGGGCGGAGTTGGAGTGTGCTGGTCTGCTCACGGTGGCCGGCGGACGGCGGTGGCTGTGTGTGGCGGCGGCGATGTCGTGGCGGTGGAGGAGTGAAATTGGAGGGCGGGTGAGCTGGTGGTGAAGGAGAGGGTGCTCGGGGTCCTTTTTATAGGCGCTGAGGGAGCTCGAGGAGGCGGGCCAACGGTGAGGGGGTAGGCGGTGGCCCGCCGGCGGGCTTTGATGGCGGTACGGCGGAGCAGTGGCGGCGCTGTGCGCTTGTCGCGTGCATGCGTCGCGACGTGGCGTGCGTGGCCGAGTGGATGGGGCCGATGGCGAGGACGGGGGTGGCGTGCAGGGGCGGTGCGGTGGTCGGCGGTGGCGTGCGCGCGGTCGGGGCGTGCTCCGGTGGGCGAGGTGAAATGACGACGGTGGCGGGGCTACGGCGGAGGGCGGCACGGTTGTCGCGTACGGCGGTCGGCGTGGCTTGCTTACGGTGCTTGGCGCGGCGGTCGGCGGAGCAGAGCGTGCGCGACCGAGCCGGCGGTGGCGTGCGGGTGGAGCGGTCAGTGACGGTGGCGTGCGCGCGCGGTCGCCACGGCCACGGCGATGGCCGGCGCGGGAGGTGGAGCGGGGTGGTGAGGTGCGCAGGAGGTGTGGCCGGCGTGGGTAGCGCAGAGGGTGAGCGGGGGGGGGGGGGGGAAGAATGGCCGGCGGTGAGCAGGGCCGGGGAGCGGAGGCAGATCAGAGCGGGGACGGCGTCAGGGAGGGGGAGCAGAGGAAGCAGAGGAGGGAGGGAAAAGAAGGAAAATGGAAAAAGAAAAGAGAGAGAAAAAGGAAGAAAGAGAAAAAGAAAAAAAAAGGGAGAGAGGGAAAAGGGGGGGAACGGTGGGATTCGCGGCGGGCGGTCGACGACGGTCGGCCAAGGTTGATAGGGTCCGGCGGTCGACCCAAGGGCGGACGACGCGGGACGGGACGGAAGAGATGGCAGCGATCGGGATGCGGGCAGGAAAAGAGAGGGGAGGGAAAACAAGGCGGACGGGGTCGGCGGGAGCTCGGGCGGTAAACATTTTGAAACTTTTTACCGGGTGAGTTAATTTGGTGATTTTCCCAGAGATTAAAACGCGGGCGTTACAGGAAGGAAACAGTTTGGAGTGAGATGGATTCAATTATGTCTAATGGTACTTGGGAGGTTGTGGAGCGTCCTTATGGGTGCAAACTTGTTGGATGCAAGTGGGTGTTTGAAAGTGCATCTAGGCATTTAATCAATTTTGGTGATTAATGACAATAGAAACTTGGATATAATGCTTTGAATGAGATATGCAGGTGTAAATCAAAAAGAAAAGAAAAGGATATGTGAAAGTATGATGACCAACTCCTATATAAGCTTTGATGGAAGATCTTGAAGGATTTAAAATCTATTTTATGGTTTGAATTTGAGTATAGGACCACCGTACTATCAAGAGGGACAAGTGATCGTGCTATCATGTGACTTTGATGCTCAAACACATCCTCAAATACACACCAAAGCCAAATCAGCCAGACACTTCAAAATGAGAGAAATCCAGTATCTACCGTAAATTTACGGTACCCACCGTAAATTTACGGTGATCACCGGAAATTTCCGGTGAACTACCGTAAATCCGGGCTGAGTTGACTTATCTAGATCTACGCCGTAAATCTACGGTGCACTGTGCAAAACTACGCCTAATGCGACGTACATTTACGGTATGTTTACCGTAAATTTACGGTATACCTCGTCCCCAACGGTCACATTTATGAGAGAGCTATATATACCCACCCACTTCACTCATACCGGCCATCTTGGCCACATTGACGAACCCTGACACTTTCCAAGCCTCCAAGAGCTCTCCCAACACCCCTTGCTTCGATTTCCAAGTTGTGGTGGTGTGTTGGTTGAGGGACTTGAGCTAAGTAATCCAAGCCTCATTCATTCCCTCTCTTGAGCATCAAGTTCGTGGTTCTCGGATTCTTGTTTGTTACTCTTGGGAATTCATTCCCTAGACGGTTAGGCGTCACCAAGAGCATCCGAGTAAGTTTGTGGATTCGCCTTGGAAGTTTGTATTGCCCAATCCTTCGTGGATTTCATAGTAAGTGCTCTTAGCTCCTTCGTGGTGACTAAGACGAGGAAAGTGGCTTGGTGTTGATAAGCCCGCCTTACGTAGGCCCTCAACGGAGACGTAGCTCCTTTGTGGAGTGAACTTCGGGATAAATCTTGTGTCTCTCGTTGTTGTTCTTCTTGTTCATAGTGCTCATATTGTTCTAGCTCTCCCTTGCTTATATTGTCTCGATCTATCCACTTGTGAGGTTGCTAGTGGTGCTTGAACTTTTAGATATTTCAGTTCATCATATACAACTATTTGTTTCATATAAATTGTTGTTGCATTACGAGAATCTAGCTTGATTTGTGTTGGGTGAGGTTTACCGTAAATCTACGGTAGTAGGCGGAAATTTACGGTGCCTACCGTAAATTTCCGGTGGCTACCGTAAATTTACGGTTGTCTGACATTTCGTGGAGTTATTTGTGATAATTTTCAGGAACGCCTATTCACCCCCCCTCTAGGCCAAGTGTTGATCCTTTCAATTGGTATCAGAGCCTAATCCCTTGTTTAGGCTTAACCGCTAAGGGAAAAACACTATGGCCGGTGCGGGAGATGGATCCGAGATGGCTTCCACTCACAAAGATAAACATCCGACGCCCGTTGAGTCAAGCTCAAGCGATGATGAATTCAACATTAGCGAAGTTGATGAGAGCTTGGATGAACAAGAAAAGAAGAAACAAAGAAGGGAGAAGATAAGGAAGAAGATTAAGGAGAAGGCCGAAAGAAAGGCGCAAAAGCTTCTCAAGAAGAAGATACGAGAAAGAGACGCCCTCGACGGACTTCACTCGGTGTCTTATCGATATGAGACATCCTCTTCTAACAAATCTTTCGACCCTTCTAGTCTTAATTTCTCATCCGTTCCAATGGGCAAAGTCCCCAAATTCAATGAGATTGACTATGCCCGGTGGAGCAATGATATGAAAGTTTACTTGCATGGTCTTCATCTATCTCTTTGGACTATTGTGAAAATAGGTGTCGACAAGAGTGCAACGCCAAGTCGAGAACAAGAGTACGACATCTTCCGCAACTCTCAAGCCGTGACCGTGCTTAGGAGTGCTCTAAGCTCTTATGAGTACAACAAGATTAGAGGAATCGATAGTGCCAAGGAGCTATGGGACACTCTTCAAATGGCGCATGAAGGATCGGATGAGGTCAAGGAAGGGAAGGTAGATCTCTTACAAGGAGAACTAGAAGCTTTTGTCATGAAGAAGGATGAAACTTTGCAAGAGATGTATGATCGATTGAAGCTTCTTGTCACCGAAATTAGAATGCTTGGAAGCAATGATTGGGGTGAGAGCAAGGTCACAAAGAAATTGCTTAGAGCATACGCACCCAAGAACCCAATGCTTGCCACAATGATTAGAGAAAGTGACAAGTTCAAGACAATGGTGCCCATGGAGCTATTCAACAAGTTGCAATATCATGAGATGAATAGCTTGGATGTGACAAGGTCAATACAACAAACCGAAGTCAAGACCATAGCTCTCAAGGCCGAACCAAGCAAGAAAGTTGAGTCAAATGAGAAGACCTCAACTTCCAAGAAGAATGAAGATTCAAACGGCCATGAGAGCACCGATGAAGAAACCGCTATGATGGTTAGGAACTTCAAGAGATTCATGAAGACAAAAGGTGAAAAGAAGAGCTTCTCTCAACGAAGATGCTATGAGTGTGGGGAGAAAGGTCACTACATTGCCGATTGTCCCCGCAAGAAGAATGACAAGGATGACAAGAAGTCCAAGGACATGACCGGTGACAAAGACAAGAAATACAAGGAGAAGAGTCGAGAGTACAAGAAAAGATTTGGAAGCGCCCACGTCGGTGAAGGTTGGGATTCATCAAGTGATGACTCCGGTGATGAAGGAATGGCCACTTGTGCCATCCAAGCTTCCACGCCAACTCCACGACTCTTCAACGACGTCGATGAGAGTGATGACGAAGCTCCCATGTGCCTCATGGCTCAAGGGACTAAGGTATTTGACACCACACCACCTCTCTCATCCACTCTCTTGTCATCCAGGAACATTGAAAATGATCTAGATAATGAAGAAGCCGAACATGAGAAAAACATGATAAAGAAGTTCGGCAAAGATGGGTACAAATTTATTAAAAAACTAATAGAGAAAGTTGAGAAAAGAGAGGAGTCTCTTGATAGGCAAGAAGAATCGCTCATCCTTGAGAAGGAGAGAAACCTTGTCCTAGAAGAGGCTCTAGTTGAGGAGAAACTCAAGGTTGAGAAATTGGCTTGTGAGTTATCTCATGCCAATGACTCACGGGAGAAGATGTCAAAGGAATTGTATTTGACAAATGACTCTCTAACTAACCTAAAGAATGCTAAAAGTGAGCTTCAAGAAAGGCATTCAAGCCTAGAGATTAAATATAAAGATCTAGAAGCCAATTTTAGCTCACTTTGGGAAAGTACCAAGAACAACTCTAAAACAACTCTTGACTCAAGTGTCTCTACTAGTGAAGGTTGCTCAAGATGTTATAAAGTTGATTTAGATACTTGTGCAACTAACATTTCTAAGCTAGAGGAGGAAGTCAAGGCTAAAGATGCTCAAATCCAAAAGTTGACCAAGGCCATTGGCCAAGACCAAGGTAAGGGCAAGAGTGTATTCGAGACCCACCCGACATATAAAGCCGGTAGATATGGCACTATCAAGGATGGGCTTGGATACACTTGAGGTGGAAAGGCCAATGGGACAAAGAAAATAAGAGGTCGTGATGTGACATTGTTCACCAAGGGGACCAATCTAGGTGAACTAATGGATGCGGCTCATGGGATGGTAAGGTCCATGGAGCCCTTGCCAATGGCAAAAGCATCTAGTCAAGATCTCAAGATCAAGACCAAGAAGGAAGAGAAGGTTATTGAGCACAAGCCATCGCCAAACTATTCCATCGACTATATGGTCGCTTGGGACCAAAATGGAAAGATGGTGATAAAGTATATAGGTGCTCATACTAGGAAGATGATGAGAAGTGTGTGGGTGCCTAAAATGTCAAAAGCTAACACTCAAGGACCCAACCACTTTTGGGTACCTAAGTCCAAGGCTTAAACTTGTTTTGTAGGCATATTCCTCCGGTGGATCTTCGTGGTTGTTGGATAGTGGATGTTCAAATCATATGACCGGAGAAAAGAATATGTTTGCAAAGCTACAAGAGTATGACTCACCCGTTGAGAAGATCACATTTGGTGACAACAATCATGGTGATGTCATAGGTCAAGGTGAAATAGCTATCTCACAAGACTCATTTCTTTCCAATGTTTATCTTGTTGATTCTTTGGGATACAACTTGTTGTCGGTCTCACAACTATGTGAGAAGGGCTACAATTTTCTCTTTACTAATGAGGGTGTGAGCATCCTAAGAAGGGAGGATTCCTCTATTGCTTTTACGGGTCGACTCAAGGGAAAGCTTTACTTAGTTGATTTCACAACTAGTAAAGTGGAACTGAAGACTTGTTTAGTGGCAAAATCTAGCTTGGGTTGGCTTTGGCATCGCCGGCTAGCTCATGTTGGGATGAGCAACTTAGCCAAACTTCAAAAGGATGAACACATTCTAGGACTAACAAATATCGTGTTTGAGAAAGATAGATTGTGTAGTGCTTGTCAAGCCGGGAAGCAAGTTGGTGCTCCACATCCACCCAAGAATATTTTGACTAGCTCAAGACCACTCAAGTTGCTTCACATGGATTTATTTGGACCGGTTGCATATGTTAGCATTGGCGGGAACAAGTATGGACTTGTCATTGTAGATGACTTTTCTCGCTTCACATGGGTTTTCTTTTTGCAAGACAAGAGTGAAGCTCAAACAATCATCAAGAGATTCATTAAGAGAGCTCAAAATGAGTTTGAGTTGAAGATCAAGCATATAAGAAGTGACAATGGGACGGAGTTCAAGAACACCAATGTTGAAGAGTTTCTTGATGAAGAAGGAATCAAGCATGAGCTCTCCGCACCATACACACCTCAACAAAATGGAATTGTTGAGAGGAAGAACCGGACTTTGATTGAAATGGCACGGACCATGCTTGATGAGTACAAGACCCCGGATAACTTTTGGGCCGAGGCGGTTAGCACGGCTTGCCATGCCACTAACCGTCTCTATCTTCAAAAGTATTTGAACAAGACTCCATACGAGATACTAACCGGTAACAAACCAAAGGTGCACTACTTTCGAGTCTTTGGTTGCAAATGTTATATTCTTAACAAGAAAGCCAAAAGCTCAAAGTTTGCACCTAAGGTTGATGAAGGCTTTCTACTTGGTTATGGTACTAACGAACACGCCTACCGTGTTTTCAACAAAACCACCGGTTGTGTTGAGATCACGGTAGACGTAAAATTTGATGAATCAAATGGCTCTCAAGTAGAGCAAGTTGTAAATGACCTTGTAGATGAAGTCTCGCCAAGTCAAGCTATCAAGAACTTGAGCTTAGGGGAAGTAAAGCCTCAAGAGCTTCCAAATGAAGATGAAGAACAAGACCAAGATCCGGAAATCATGTTCAACATCGATCCATCACCATCAACAAGAGTTGAACCACCAAGCTCATCACAAGATCAAGTCCAAGATTATGGTGACGATCATGACCATGGCAATGATCAAGGGGGAGCTCAAGGTGAAGAAGCTCAAGATGTTGAGTCACAACATGAAGAAGATGATGATGGACCCATCCAACGTCAATCAACATTCTCACATCCAAGAGTTCACCAAAGTGTTCAACGGGATCATCCCGTTGACAACATTCTAGGGAGCATCCAAAGAGGGGTAACCACTCGTTCACGTTTAGCAAATTTTTGTGGATTTTACTCGTTTGTCTCCTCTTTGGAACCTCTCAAGGTAGAAGAAGCTCTTGGAGATGCGGATTGGGTTATTGCAATGCAAGAAGAGTTGAACAACTTCACAAGAAATGAAGTATGGGAGTTGGTCCCAAGACCCAAGCAAAATGTGATTGGCACCAAGTGGGTTTTCCGGAACAAACAAGATGAAAATGGCATTGTCACAACAAACAAGGCTAGGTTGATTGCTCAAGGCTTCACTCAAATTGAAGGGCTTGATTTTGGTGAGACATATGCTCCGGTGGCAAGGCTTGAGTCAATTCGTATCCTTTTGGCCTATGCATCTCATCACAACTTCAAGTTGTATCAAATGGATGTGAAGAGTGCATTTTTGAATGGGCCTCTTGGGGAGATAGTATATGTGGAGCAACCACCGGGATTTGAAGACCCCAAGCACCCCGACCATGTTTACAAACTCCATAAGGCGCTCTATGGGCTTAAGCAAGCACCTAGAGCGTGGTATGAATGCCTCAAGGATTTTCTTCTCAAGAATGGCTTTGTAATGGGCAAAGCCGATTCTACTCTCTTCACTAGGAAAATAGACAAAGATTTGTTTGTTTGTCAAATTTATGTTGATGATATAATCTTTGGTTCTACTAATGAAAAATTTTGTGAAGAGTATAGTAGGATAATGACCAAGAGATTTGAGATGTCAATGATGGGGGAATTGAAATTCTTTCTCGGATATCAAATCAAGCAATTGAGGCATGGCACGTTCATATGTCAAACCAAATATACAAGTGATATGCTCAAGAAGTTTGACATGGCCATTGCTAAGCCCATCAAGACTCCTATGCCCGTGAATGGTCATCTTGATCTCAATGAGGAAGGTAAACCCGTCGATCAAAAGGTATATCGCTCCATGATTGGCTCCTTGCTTTATCTTTGTGCATCTAGGCCCGATATAATGCTTAATGTGTGCATGTGTGCAAGATTTCAAGCCAATCCCAAGGAATGTCATTTGATGGCTGTTAAGAGAATCTTTAGATATCTAGTGCATACTCCGAACCTTGGCTTGTGGTATCCCAAAGGCTCCACTTTTGATTTACTTGGCTACTCCGATTCGGATTATGCCGGTTGCAAAGTAGATCGGAAGAGTACAACGGGGACTTGCCAATTTCTTGGTAGGTCTTTGGTGTCATGGAGCTCTAAGAAACAAAATTCCGTTGCGCTATCCACCGCCGAGGCCGAGTATGTTGCAGCCGGTGCTTGTTGTGCTCAACTACTTTGGATGAGGCAAACCTTGAGTGACTTTGGTTGTGAGTTCAAAAATATCCCTCTCTTGTGTGACAATGAGAGTGCCATTAAACTAGCCAACAACCCTGTCCAACACTCAAGAACCAAGCACATTGACATAAGGCATCACTTTCTTAGAGATCATGAAACCAAAGGAGATATCGCTCTATGTCATGTCGGAACCGAAAAATAATTAGCCGATATCTTCACAAAGCCTCTTGATGAGCAAAGGTTTTGCTCCTTGAGGAGTGAGCTAAATATCTTAGATTCTCGTAACTTGGCTTGACTTATTGCACATGTTTGAGTGATGATAGCATAGATTTTTGAAAGTAAAAGATTTTCGCACCTATATGTGTTCTTTTGTTTTGAAAAGATTTGGATTTTGATCCTTTGATCCCGTCAACTCATATGTGACTATTGTTCTCATTGATTATTTGTGTCTAGTCACACATTGGGGAGATATCTAGTTGGTTGGCACACAACTTTTCTTAATCTAGTTGGCTCAAATTCTTCTCAGGGCATTTTGCAGGAATTCACCGTAAATTTCCGGTGATCACCGTAAATTTACGGTGGGTACCGTAAATTTACGGTAGACACCGTAAATTTCCGGCTTTTGCGACGGAAATTTCTGGTGGCTACGGCGTAAATTTACGGTGAGCTGCGGTTTTGACCCCTTCTGTACCCTAGCCCGAGCTTTCCTATCTCATTCTCTTCTATCTCAAGTTGCTGCTGCCTCTCTCTCTACCACATTCTCTCCCATGGCGATTTTGCCATCCCACCACTAAAAAGCTCCAAGTTTTGAAGTGGTGGTGCTCCTAGGGTTGATCAAGGGCTAAGGACTTGTTGTTCCTTGTTCATCCTCGGGTCCAAGCTTCAACTCAAGGTATCTCGTCCTGGATCTCAATGTTACATCTTGTAGTTCTTATCTAAAGGCTTCCACGTTGTTTCCCTTGCAATATCCTTTGTTTTCCATGGATTTCATGAGGCACATTGCAAATTTACGATGAGGATTGGTCATGATCTTGGTTATGAACTCTAGGGATGCCCGATCTCTCTTTCTAGACTTGTTTTGGCTCAATCTCTTTGCAAGAGTAGTTCCATCACTTATCTACAGCCTAGATTCCAAATGCCATAGGTTTTCATCGAGTATTTGATTGAATATGCAAATCGAGGAGGGGATGGCTGTCTGTCGGAAATTTCCGTCAGGTTTACCGTAAATTTACGGTTCCTACCGTAAATTTCCGGTCACCCACCGGAAATTTACGACAGACAGGCATCGGTTCCTCGATTCTCATTTTTGATTAAGTATGCTTTCTTTTTCTTCTGGTTTTTGGGTTTCAATGTCCTTGTTTACTTCTCCTCAGGCTGTGTTCATGGCTTCCTTGGATCCAAATGACCCCAATGCTACCAAGAAGATCGTGGCCGACATTGTGATGCAACGAAGGAAGAAAGCCCGTACGGACTCGAGTGCTGGTCCAGCCACTGATACATCCACTGGATCCTCTCCACCGTCAGATGCTGATGCTCTTCCTAACCCTCTTGAGCCAGTTAGGACCTTAACCACGCCTAGTGGTCGTGTCAAGTCCGGTGCAAGGAAGCAAATAGGGAGGGTTCAACCACCACGCGTCGCTCGTAGTCCTGCTCCACAAACAGCAAATGTGGCACGTGGTGAGCGTCTCCCGCCTCGTCGCACCAAGTCTCAACCTATTCGAGGCAAGGGCAAGGCAACCATGGGCACTAGCTCCTCTCGTGGCCCTACATATACTGAAGAAGAGGAAGAAGAGGCACAGACACGTGCAAATGCAGTTGCTTGTGGTGGATATGACAATCCGGAAAGGCTCAAGTTAGTGTATCCCAACACTCCTCCTAGAATCACAGTGGTTCAAGCGGGGTACACTCAAGTGAATGACATGCCTAAGAAGCGGCCTCCTATCACTGGTATTGATGGTGTTACTCCTCGACTACCAATTAATTATCAAAAGCATGCTGTGGAGTGTAGAAACATGAGGAGGGACTATAGTCCGCTTCTTGAGGGCAAGGACATGTCTATCGACTACCGCTTCTATGTTCAGTTTCAAGCAGATTTCTATCTCTCTGTGCTTCTATCCCGCCCCGAGCCTATAGTTGACATGCAGTGGATTGACTGGGAATACATGGAGAAGGCAAAGAATCCGGATTGGGATCTTTGTATTCAGATTTGCAAAGCACACAACCTATATGATCTCATGGGATTTCAATATGACTGGAATGAGGAGATAGTGTTGCAATTCTTCGCCACCTTGTACTTCACCAACAATGGCAACAAAATATTTTGGATGACCGAAGGTGTGTGGTATGAGGCCTCTTTCCGTCACTTTGCTCACTTACTTGGATTTGGTAAGGATGATTGGGAAAAGCCCTCCATCTTCAACGCTCGCACTCTTTGCAACGATGAGATTCAATTCATGTACACTCCGGGCAAAGTAGCAAATGGATACATCAAGCACTTATTGCCTTACTTCCACTATATGAACAAGATTCTCAGAGCCACCCTTACTGTCAAGAAAGGGGATGGTGCTTCCATACTCGCTCACACCAAAAATGTCCTTGCTCGCCTTCATCCGGATGGAGAGCTGTTTAGTGCCTCGGATTTTATTTGGAATGATATCATTGAGGCATCTTGTGATTCTGAGCGTTGTCTCCCCTATGCTCCATATGTGATGTTTTTAATTGAGACAACGACCAAAACCATTTATCCCAAGGATCACCAACACCGGAGGCTTCGGGTTATGCAAAAGAGAAGAGAGTCCCCTCCTCCTCGTACCATTAGAGTGTCCAAGAGTGGACGAAGGGCCCAAGCTGAAGCGTCTCGAGCTGCCGCTGCTGCTGCTGCAAGCACTATGGGCGGTGCTCCCACTTATGGTCCCGCCTCCTCTCGTCCTAAGAAAGGCAAAGTCATGAGGGCGTTCAAAGCTATCTTTCAGCTATGAAAGAGTAATACAATTGAGATCAACAAGGCACAAAAGGGCATTAAAGAGCTTCAAGCACACGCCGGGCTCCCACACTCTCCCATCCGTGAGCCTCCAACTTTTGAAGATCCTTGGTCAGATTTTGAGAGTGAGGAGCATGTTCCCTCTCCATCTCCTGCTGCTGATGTTGGCACTTCCTCTCGTCGTCCTCGTCGCTCCACTCGTCGCACCCAAGAGATTGAATCCGATGAAGAAGAAGAAGTGTACAAGGGCGATGGCGTCTACACCGACGACGATGATGATGGGGTTGATAGTGAAGATGATGAGGCCACTCCATGATGACGATGACCTGCTTCCTGCTGCCATCTTCTTTTCTTTTTGGTGTTTGTTGCCAAAGGGGGAGAAGAACTTTATATCTCTCATCATTGTATCTTAATTTCCTCGCACGTGTGCTACTAAACTAAGTTTGATTGTGTGATGGTGTGTGGACTTTAACTTAGGCTTGTTAAACTGCTATTTATCTTATTATGGTTGTGATAGACTTGATATATGTTGATTGGTGACTTGTTTTCTTTTTGTCAGACGATCACCGTAAATTTACGGTCACTACCGTAAATTTCCGGCTAATGCGACGGAAATTTACGGTGGGATCACCGTAAATTTACGATGAACCTACTGTGCATACTTCTCTACTCTTTGTGATATGCCATGCCATATGCATTCAGTTATTATTACCCTTTTGGGCCATTATTTGTGACTTTTCTGAGGTACTTTTGCTAATTATGTGCACAAGCATGTTGAGGCTTCTAAAAGTTGATATGCACATATTTAGGGGGAGTCCTTCGGAAATTTCTTAAGATTCAATGCTCGTTGCTTATTATTATCATTGTGAGATAAAGTTTATATTGTCAACAATCACCAAAAAGGGGGAGATTGAAAGTGCATCTAGGCATTTAATCAATTTTGGTGATTAATGACAATAGAAACTTGGATATAATGCTTTGAATGAGATATGCAGGTGTAAATCAAAAAGAAAAGAAAAGGATATGTGAAAGTATGATGACCAACTCCTATATAAGATTTGATGGAAGATCTTGAAGGATTTAAAATCTATTTTATGGTTTGAATTTGAGTATAGGACCACCGTACTATCAAGAGGGACAAGTGATCGTGCTATCATGTGACTTTGATGCTCAAACACATCCTCAAATACACACCAAAGCCAAATCAGCCAGACACTTCAAAATGAGAGAAATCCAGTATCTACCGTAAATTTACGGTACCCACCGTAAATTTACGGTGATCACCGGAAATTTCCGGTGAACTACCGTAAATCCGGGCTGAGTTGACTTATCTAGATCTACGCCGTAAATCTACGGTGCACTGTGCAAAACTACGCCTAATGCGACGTACATTTACGGTATGTTTACCGTAAATTTACGGTATACCTCGTCCCCAACGGTCACATTTATGAGAGAGCTATATATACCCACCCACTTCACTCATACCGGCCATCTTGGCCACATTGACGAACCCTGACACTTTCCAAGCCTCCAAGAGCTCTCCCAACACCCCTTGCTTCGATTTCCAAGTTGTGGTGGTGTGTTGGTTGAGGGACTTGAGCTAAGTAATCCAAGCCTCATTCATTCCCTCTCTTGAGCATCAAGTTCGTGGTTCTCGGATTCTTGTTTGTTACTCTTGGGAATTCATTCCCTAGACGGTTAGGCGTCACCAAGAGCATCCGAGTAAGTTTGTGGATTCGCCTTGGAAGTTTGTATTGCCCAATCCTTCGTGGATTTCATAGTAAGTGCTCTTAGCTCCTTCGTGGTGACTAAGACGAGGAAAGTGGCTTGGTGTTGATAAGCCCGCCTTACGTAGGCCCTCAACGGAGACGTAGCTCCTTTGTGGAGTGAACTTCGGGATAAATCTTGTGTCTCTCGTTGTTGTTCTTCTTGTTCATAGTGATCATATTGTTCTAGCTCTCCCTTGCTTATATTGTCTCGATCTATCCACTTGTGAGGTTGCTAGTGGTGCTTGAACTTTTAGATATTTCAGTTCATCATATACAACTATTTGTTTCATATAAATTGTTGTTGCATTACGAGAATCTAGCTTGATTTGTGTTGGGCGAGGTTTACCGTAAATCTACGGTAGTAGGCGGAAATTTACGGTGCCTACCGTAAATTTCCGGTGGCTACCGTAAATTTACGGTTGTCTGACATTTCGTGGAGTTATTTGTGATAATTTTCAGGAACGCCTATTCACCCCCCCCCCCCCTCTAGGCCAAGTGTTGATCCTTTCAGTGTTCAAGAAAAAGCTTAGGCCTGATGGTACAGTTGAAAAGTACAAGGCAAGGCTAGTGGCTAAAGGCTACACTCAGAAAGAAGGGGAAGACTTCTTCGACACCTACTCACCGGTTGCCCGATTGACTACTATTCGAGTATTACTTTCCTTGGCAGCTTCTCATGGTCTTATCGTTCACTAGATGGACGTTAAGACAGCTTTCCTAAATGGAGAGTTGGAGGAGGAGATCTATATGGATCAGCCAGACGGATTTGTAGTAGAAGGTTAAGAAGGAATGGTGTGTAGGTTAGTCAAGTCTTTGTATGGCCTTAAGCAAGCTCCTAAGCAATGGCATGAAAAATTCGATAGAACTTTAACATCAGTTGGCTTTGTTGTGAACGAAGCTGACAAATGTGTGTACTATCGCTATGGTGGGGGTGAAGGAGTGATCCTCTGTCTGTATGTGGACGACATACTGATATTTGGGACAAGCCTTAATGTGATTAAGGAAATCAAAGAATTCTTGTCCCAAAGCTTTGAGATGAAGGATTTGGGAGAGGCTGGTGTGATTCTGAACATTAAACTAGTGAGAGAAGGTGATGGTGGGGTTGTTCTTACACAATCCCACCATGTGGAGAAGATCTTGAGTCATTTTGGTTATAATGACTGCAAGCCAGCTCCAACACCTTATGATGCTAGTAAAGTGTTGCGGAAAAATAAGAGAATAATGAGAGATCAGCTGAGATACTCCCAAATCATTGGTTCACTGATGTACCTAGCCAGCGCTACTAGACCTGACATCGCGTATGCTGTGAGCAAACTGAGTCGGTTTGTGTCTAACCCAGGAGAGGCTCATTGGGAAGCTCTCGAACGGGTGATGTGTTTCCTAAAAGGTACTGTGGACTACGGGATTCACTATACTGGGTACCCTAGGGTACTAGAGGGTTATAGCGACTCAAATTGGATATCTGATGCAGATGAGATTAAAGCCACAAGTGGATATGTGTTTACACTTGGAGGTGGCGCTGTCTCCTGGAAGTCTTGCAAGCAGACCATCTTAACGAGGTCTACTATGGAGGCAGAGCTCACTGCATTAGACACCGCCACAGTAGAGGCCGAATGGCTTCGTGAACTCCTTATGGATCTGCCGGTAGTTGAAAAACCGATACCGGCTATCCTCATAAACTGCGATAATCAAACGGTGATTGTCAAGGTGAACAGTTCAAAAGACAATATGAAGTCATCTAGGAATGTAAAGAGGCGGCTGAAGTCTGTCAGGAAAATGAGAAACTCCGGAGTAATAGCCTTGGACTACATCCAAACGGCTAAGAACCTGGCAGATCAATTCACAAAGGGTCTTTCACGTAACGTGATAGATAATGCATCCAGGGAATTAGGCTTGAGACCCATGAATGTTACTCAGTAGTGGTAACCTGTCCTATGTGATCGGAGATCCCGTGAATCAGGATGGTGAAACAAGCTACTGTTTAACTGAGAGAAGAGAACCTTTATAAAAGGCTCATTCCGATAGAGGTGCATTTCTCTTCTAAAACTGTATGGCAGGTTGGTGAAAACTTTAATGTGATCCGAGTGGCTCGGTGAGGAGCAAAGATGTTGGCCTATAGAACATCTTAAAGGATTACACCTATATGGGTCCGATTGCTAGTCACAATCTATGATATAGGGTGATCTCTAGATACCCATAAAAGGTACGGAGTATGACTTATACGCTCCAACCCGAGGGGATGCATACAACAGCCTAGTACTGATAAGGGGCTCTAGTCAAGCTTGTTTGCACGAAACTGCCAATTCAAGGCATAGTTCATTGGTCAGTTGTGAATGAGTGTAGCTTTTGCCTCAGGTGGATGTTCAACTTAACAGTCTTCACCATGAAGCCGGTATATCAAAACAACATTTGAGTCGAGGGCATTTGTTGTGAACCTTGAAATTCTTGGTGGGGATTGTTGGATTAATTGGGCCATTGGCCCATTTTAGTCTCAATTAATCAAAAGAAATTAAAGGTCCACTAATAAATGCTAGGGGTATAAATCCCGGATTGAGAGTCAACGGGAATCCTAACTAACTTAAATGGTGGACCAAAGGTGGACCACTTGTGAAGTTGGTAAAAGGAGAAGGGCGTGCCACACGCGCTCGCTCGCTCGCCTCGCCGAGCCGTGGCCGTGGCCGTGGCCGAGGCCGAGCCGCTATGCGTGTGCTGTGTGATGAACGTTTTGCCACTAATGACAGTCATTAAGTCATAGCCGTTACTGATATTATTCAGAGAATGTAACCGTTGGGATGAGTCCAAGTTCATCCTCTCCTTTCTCCCTGAGCGCCTATGAGACGAGGCCTTTCCTCCCAGGCGGGAAAAAACTCGAAAGCTCTCTCTCTGGTATTCCTCTTCTCCCTGTTGTTTGCTTCTCTCTTGCATTCCCAACGCAAGCTTTGTGCGCACTCTGCTTGCGTGAGCAGTTGCCTCTGAACCCCGTCTGCCCTGAGATCCTGCTCGGGATAGGCAGGCGATAAGGTTTTTGGGGAGCGTACTCGTACGCGCCTGCTCGCTGCTGTGAACGACTACTTCGTCTACTTCCCGGCGGACATCTCCACCAACCCGGCGACCACACACTGTACGACTACGTCCTCTCCATCACGCGAACGACTACATCCCGGAGGCCGTTCGAGGGACTTCACTGCATCGCCTCGCCACTGCCTCGAATTTGATCGACTACTTCAAGCAGGCTAGTCACAATGACTGGTAACGGCGTTTCCGGTGCCTCCGGTTCCGGTTCCGTTCCAGGGTACAAACTAAACCTTCTCTGGTTATGCTTGTTGTTCATGTTTCTTTTGGGAATTAACCTGAACACTAGCATATGCTTTGCTTTCATTGGATCACTCACTATGGTCATGAATTTGCTAATAATTTCTGGAATTAAAATGTACCGAAAAATGCCTAGATTTCTAACACAAACACACTACAACATGCTCAACATTTTCCGAGTGTTTTCTCTCAAGTGGACGAGGGTCGTTGCTCTTCTCCATGATACTTCTCAAGTAGCTGATGATTTTGCAGTCTAAGTTGGGACAAATTGCCATGTAGGGTATAAATTAGCAACCAAAAATCCAGTCAACATATAAAAAAATATTGTCCACTTAATAAATAATTCTTAGAAGATTATAAAATCGCTAAGTTGAGAAAATTATAAAGAAGATTAATGACCACCTGCCATTCAAAAACGCTCACCGAAATGTTAAAAGTCTAGCAGCGTCCCACCTTGATCCAAGACTATAGAAAATACATAAACTTTCTAATTAATACGGAAAATAAACTAAAGCTTCCTACAATGATTTATTTCACGATGCCATATTACAATTTTGTATATTTATATTAACCACGCATAAAAATGTCATTGTTATATATAAAATAATTATATTATTTAAACTTAATATGTTAAAACCTTATGCATTTAGAGTTACACATGCATAGAGCAAATACACACTTTAGCCAAGTTGCTCACTGAATGCCGCTTCAAAAAATTTGCTCAATAAACAGTACGGACATAATTGATGTTAAATTAACGCCCCATGTATATGTACTCCGTAAGCACGTATGTAACTGGATGTAATTTGGCCACTAAGCGCAATCTAGCCTTGGGTTTCTGTGGCAGACTATAGGCTCGCTGACTGTATTTAATTTCAGGGGGGGAGGGGACCCTGGTTGCATCCAGGGCACTTCATACAGCTTTTCTTTCACTCCATGGCCTTGCCTCTCCTCTGCGCTCCGGAACCTCCCAATGAATATGCAGTAGGTGCATAATGACCAGGCGTCCTCACTGACCAATCAGAGGACACCTTCAAAACCCTGCTGGAACCGATCGAGCTTCTGTTACCTCCCAGCCGATTCCCTGCAGCTATTGCAGGCTGTCACACACTGCTGACAGGGTGGTAATTTGTTTTATTCGAGAGCAGCAGGAGAGCAAGAACATATGGGGGTAAGCTCAACAACTGCAAGCTAGCTAGGTTTTTGATCCACTGATCGCATGGCATCAAGTTCTTGCACGATGCACCTAGTCTATGTTCTTGTTTGTCCCGTGTTTCACGGTCAATTTCGTGTGCACTCTGCAGATCATTAACTGGATGCAGAATCGCTTCAATGGTAAACAAGAGAAGATCAGACGATCCGAGGCCGGCGTCGTGAACCCAGCTCGCGGTGAGCATTTCGCTTCATCCTTGTTACCCTGCGTTGCGTGCGTTCCTAGCTTCGTGCTAACGATGTAGCTCTTGCATGCATACGTTTTCGACGTCAGATGTCCCTGCTGTCCGAGAAAGCTGCCGGCAAGAACACGCTCGCGAGGAGAAGAACCCTAACGGCGGGGACTGGCCGCAGGGCCTCCTCTCGATCGGGACGCTCGGCGACGAGCCGCCGCCGCCGGACGGAAGCCCGCCGCGCGCGTCGCAGGCGGCCGCCGCCGACGTGCCGGACTTCACCATCGAGGAGGTGAAGAAGCTGCAGGACGCGCTGAACAAGCTGCTCCGGCGCGCCAAGTCCAAGTCCAGCTCCCGCGGGTCCGGCGCCACCGACGAGGACCGCGCCAGCCAGCTGCCGCTCGACAGGTTCCTCAACTGCCCCTCCAGCCTCGAGGTGGATCGCCGGATCTCCCTCAGGCACGCGGCGGCGGCGGCCGACGGCGGCGAGAACGGCGAGTTCTCGCCGGACACGCAGATCATACTGAGCAAGGCCAGGGACCTCCTCGTCAACAGCAACGGCGCCGCCATCAAGCACAAGTCGTTCAAGTTCCTCCTCAAGAAGATGTTCGTCTGCCGCGGCGGCTTCGCGCCCGCGCCGAGCTTGAAGGATCCAGTCGAATCGAGAATGGAGAAGGTAAATCTCCAATTTCAAGCTCTTATCTTCTTTGGTTATATTACATCATACATGCATGCTAATACGATGATGCTCTCTTCCGTTTTCAATTGCGTGAGCACAGTTGTTCAGGACGATGCTGCAGAAGAAGATGAGTTGGCCGATCAATGCCAATGCAGCGTCATTGAGGAAGTACTATCTGGAGGACAAACCGAGCGGGAGGATGATAAGAGATCGTCGTCAGGACGAAGAGGACGATGACAACGGCTCTGACAGTTTTATTAAGTGGGACAAAACTGATACAGACTGTAAGAATATATTTGCTCCGATCCATTTCTGCCTCACGTTCAACTAAATACTAGCTAATGCATGGAAACATATAGATTGGAACGAGGTAGCTAGCTCTGCCATCAGCAAGCATGGACTGAATGAAATTTCTTACTTTATTTGCAGTCATTGTTCTTGAGATGTAGAACGAGATGCACGAGTTCAAGGTCATTATGGCATTCAACGTGGTAATACATACAGTCTTGTCAAAATTATATACGATTCTATTAATTCCTTTTCAAATTTAAAGTAAAAAAAGATTTTTTTTTTGTTTTGCTGCTGGTACTGACATCTGTGTGTACTGTTTTTCCACAGCTTATATGTGATGTTCACGACGCATCAGAGAATTCCCATTAATGCGGTGCAACAATAATCGATATTATTGAAGGAAGGTTCAGTTGAACGGCGATTATTCGATCAGACAGGATACCTGATCCACAAAGGGTGTGTACTACTGAATGAAGATCACAATCCACACGTTGGCGAGCTTGTTCAAGCACAGCATTTGAGCTGTTCATAGAAAGATTTTTGAGCTTTGTTCCACTTTCCTTTTCTTCCTAATCTTCAGGTGCCAGATATGTTAATGTCCCATATATTATCCTATATATATACTAGCTGATTTCGCCCTACATACGGGTTAAAAAAAAGTTTCAGTAAGTGGCCCATCTCTAGACGACTAGAACATGGTCTTCCTCGTGAAGCATATGATTGCATGAAAACTATATACGTGAATGTACATAAACAGCACTGCAAGTAGGGTTCTTGGAACATGCTAATTTGCCGAAACCGGAAAGACAGGCTGGTCCTGATGAAGGTACGTCCCGAATCTCCATTGGCGCCAGGACCAGGGGCAGCTCCCCGGCACAGTTGTGTGTGTCTGTGCCCGACTCCGGAGAAAAAAGGGCGCCAAAGAGTGAGTGCCAAGCAACATTGTACACCTTTGGCAGATGCCGAGATGCGCCATTGAATATGTGTTCGATCACTACTCACTGTAATCATATATGTAATTGCTGATAGTGACCAATACAATACAATAGTAGTGGAGCATATATAGTATAGTGGTAGCAGTACTGACCTCCTTTGAGATGGTTTCTAAGGAGCTCCTCTCTGTTGAGACATCTGGTCTTTGTTAGTAATGGGAAGGATCCTAGGGATCCACAAGATAAAAGGTTGCCATTGGAAGCCATGACCTTTTGTTTTGTTGAGCTCATGCGCGCAATTCTTTTTTCTCTGTGTGTCAATCTGTGCAAGAATGTCTGGGCAGGGTAGAAACACCCATCATATACCATGTATACAAAGATGGCTCGGTTGATGCGTAAAAACATCGAGAGATGGGCGAGTTGCGGTGTTCTAGGAGAGCCGAGAAGCTGCCGCGATGTGGTCCTGAATCGCGTGTCGATTTCTGATTAAAAGAATGGACAGGACGTCCTACTTTGTTTAATTTATTTTCCTGAATGTGAATCTAGCAGATGGTCAACTCTGAATGTGTTGTATCCGCGGTGAATCGGTGAGATATTCAGATAAGATCACAGCTATATCACTCTGGGAACTAGGAACCCGGTTTTAGGATTCAGATGCTGACTTGCTATCAGAGGGTAGCATCCTGAAGATTTGTCGGAGCGTCTTCGTTTCTGCTGAATTTGACCGAGGCTGTAGGCGTAGGCTTCTGGTTGATAGCCTCAAACTCCAAGGGGAATGATACACGAGCTTTAATTTATCAGCGTTGAATGAGCGAGATATCTACACGAGCTTTAAGGTGAGATGGTAGCTGATGTTTGACTGACTGGTATGCTGAGAATTTTGGAGCAGATGGGTGCAATTTGCATAGCTTCAAATTACTCATTCGAGTGTCGGACTGGGGCACTGTCTGCACAGATTTCGTGCAGAAGTGTTTGTGTTTGCTTGCTATCCTCTATGCTCGCAAGAGTCGTTGGCTGGAGATTTTGCTAGAGAAGTCAGTGGTATACTACAAGATTCGTAACTTTTGCCTAGAGTGCTACTAAAGTGGCCGACGGGGGCTAGTCATTTCAGCCACTCCTCGTCTGCTATTGTTCGTCGATAACTGCCGGTCCTGTATTTGCGTTAGCTCTCGGCAAATGAGATACAAGACCTAATCACCTTCGGTCGGCAAATGAGATACAAGACCTAATCACGTTCGGCCGTTTGACCCTAAAAGATATGTAAGCAAGCTTCCCGTCGGCCACTCGCTGGAAACTCTCTGCGAATGTTGTAATTCCTGTGAAGATGTGTGTTAAGGTCATTTGTAGTCTGCCTAATTTTTTATGCTTCTATTTTCTGCTGTGTTGCCTCCATGTGAATTGTGGTGTGGCATTCCATGTCGCCCTTCCATTGGATGAAACAGTGAATATGAGAAGCCAGCCCTCGAGGTAAAGTTTGGACCAGATCTGTTGCAAGTAGCACAGCCTTTAGTGATTCAGCAAACTCCAGAGCCCCGTTCAGTTCTTGCTTCAGATTACACCCACGGCAGGCAGGGGCTGTTGAAAACAGAGTCGCGTTGTATATTCTTCTGCCACTGCGACATTGGCAGGGAGGGAGGGATGCCGATCGGGAGGCCAACTGGAGCCCGCGGCAATTCAACTCCATGGTCAGGGCTCGACCGCTCCAGCGGCGACGCACACCGCCTGCCGTCTGCGTGGAGCACCAATCAGCTGCCAGCAGTTCAGCACCGCCCAGGCCAGTGCCGCATGATCAGATGGCACGAGCGCGAACAAAGGAGCGCAAAGAGGTGTGGAAGCTAACCACAAAACATGAGGGGAAAAGGAACCAGAAACTGGAAGGGTCCGGAGCTCTGCTTTGGAGACCAAGAAATAAGTCTGTGTAGGTTGATGGATGCACAGAACTGAAGGTCAAAACAAGTCGATCACAGCTAGACAAAACTCGCTCAGGGCTTTCTATACCTTGATTGCGAACTGTGATGAAGTGCGGTGGTGCTGCTGGTTGTGGAAGAAAAGGTATCAGTACCGCGTGGGCCAGTGGGAAGTGCAAAAACCATCACATTTCACACAGGAGGCCATACGAAAATCACTACCGCCAGCCGAAGGTCAAATCAGAGGGAAAAAGAAAGGAACTAGCAAGAACTGTAGTAACTAAAAACCAGCCAGACGTCTTTCAAATTCAAGCAAATTAACACTGGTAACTGGTACAATTTGACTAGGTTCCAAAAACCTCACGGGCAATAACTAGTCAACACACAGCAGCTGACATAGCGACACAAAACTCCAGATAAATTCTGCTGGTGCGTTGTCCACTTGACCACAGCCTGAACCACGAGCAGATTTCTGCAACAGATTTCATTAAGGGTTAGAAAGCGTTGAGCCAACAGGAAGAAAAAAAAAGCAGAAACTATAATGTAGGCGTTGAAGCCTCATTGCTTTGAAAGCAGTACAGATTAGAAACGTCAGGGGAATGCAGGACAATAATACGGGTAGACAAAAGGAACGTTTCAAAAACATCCAAATAATATTACTACAGCTGCAGAAAATTCAGAAGATCATGTTGCTGGGAGTCTTACAGATTTTGTTGAAGGCAACAATGTCGCAGCTCTGGACGTACTCATTCACTGGCTCTTCACACAGACGTTCCTCGATGAGAGAGTCAACAGAGACAAGGTCATCGACAATGGTCATCATGATCTGCAGCTTCTTGATGCCATACCCAACTGGGACAAGCTTGGCTGCAAAGGGTAGTAAAGTATCCATGTCAGAAACCAAACTAAATGCTCAACCAAGTGTAGAAGTCACTAAGCATGTGTGTGGCAGTAACATACATGCGCCCCAGAGCAGTCCTTCCATCTGGACACTCCTTACTGCTTCCTCAAGCTTGACCATGTCGGTCTCATCATCCCACGGCTTCACATCAAGCAAAACTGAGGACTTCCCAGCTGACAAATTAAGGACTTTGAAGTTAGTTTGAGACATAGCTCCTACAGCAATATAGGGGTAGGAAGGTGAATCTTTCCAAAAGAAAAAAGTACCAGCACAAAGAGTTGGATTAGAGAATCGGACATACATTCTTTCTTCTTGCCAGCAGCCTTGACAGCCGCAGCACGCTCTTCAGCAGCCTTCTTCTCTTCTTCAGTCTCCTCACCAAAAAGGTCAACGTCATCGTCGTCATCGTCATCAGCAGCTGGGGCCTGCATTTAGAAAGTATACTTCAGTGCTCAAACAGGTAGTACAGAGGTTCACATCTGTATAGACGAAATAAAAGATAATTTTCAGCAACAATACAAGTCAGTGATCAGCACCAAATTAATTATGTTGGCATTTAAGACTACTTGATATTTTTTGGTAAATGCACAAGGAAACGGCACAAATGAGGACCTTTGATAATTCAGACTAAGAAGGTCAAGAATTACCGCAGCGTCAGCAACATCAGGAGTTGAGGCAGATGGAACAGCAGATGACTCAACCTTGACACCTTGGCCCTCTGCAGTAATTCCACTGGAACATGTACGGACCGTTAAGCACATTCACAGCACTGAAGAGGACATGTGGAGAAAAAAAGGGTTGGAACAAGTGCATACCTCAGCCTCACGAGTGCATCAATGTGACTGAACCACCTCGCGACGTTGATAAACTTGGTTGAGGGAGCAGCAGAAAATGAGGAATAGACAGCCAGGTCATCCTTGGAAGCTTGGTAACTAGAGGAAGATTAGTAGTGTAAACTTAGTGCAACAGATTTAACAACAGGGTACGTAAGGTAGGCCGAATCACATACCCAGTGATGTAGCTGCGAGTGAGAAGGTACTCATCGAGCTTTTTAAGCCCTGCCTCAGAGTTGACTGCGAAAGAAATTGCCATCTCCCCTCAAGAAAGTTTCACAAGTGATCTGTGGGCACAGAATTGAGTGATGTTAGAAGTTGAAAAGCCAAATCATAACAACAGCCCACCAATCAGAAATGAGCTGAACATGATATATACACCAATTGTAAATGAGAACACTGAAACAATGGTAGATATGAAAAACTAGCATGCAGCACTAAAACTTTGATATACCTATGTTTTGCTTGTGAAGTGAGATAACAACAATCTGTCTAGAGTTCATGCAGCAACTTATGTGCAGAGCATGACACCGTGAATCACAAAAAGTGCGAAAACAGTGCGATAAAGGGCCCAAAAATTATCAACTAGGTCACTAGGGCAAGCAGACTTTCCACGGCAAATCTACGACCCTAGAACTGAAGTCACTCTTACCAGTAAACCCAGATCTAAACTAATAAATCATCACTACGGCGGTATTGCTACAAAATTCTACCGGAGATAGCAAATAAATTAAGGCTTTCCAGCAACTAGCATCAAACAGCTCGAGATATCCTACAAATCTAACCAGGCCTTAACATCCCACTCATCAAATTTATCGAACTCGACGGTCTAAACTCTAAAGGACGGGACAGAAGGATTCAGGCCCTATTTGCTCTCAGTCGGCGGCTCGGATCGGAGGCGGCGGCGCTTGATTGCGAATCGATTCAGGAGGAGCAGAAGCTAACCTGGATGGGGATCCGGAGGCAGGAGTGCGGCGACGGCGTGGGTGTGGAGGAGAGGGGGGTGGAGGCGCTCAGGAGGCGAGATATATGGGGGAGAGAGAGAGAGATGAGGACATCAGGGTTTTTGCGGCCGCAGCCAGCCGTTGGATCTGACGCGATGGGATCGAGCTCGGCATATACCCGTGCATACTCGGCGGCGTGAACGAATGGGCCGAAATCGCCCAACCCACGTACATGGGCCAAGGTACGAACATGGGCTGAATGGGCCTGACGACGCGTCACTTGAAAATAGGGCCCTAACAGTAGTGGATCGCTTAACTAGTTGATTAAACGGAAATGCAACAGGATAAGCATGGTTAGGTCGTCCGCCAAACGGAACGGAACGTCGCAGGTCAATCTGGTTTCCTGCCCAACTCGGCTCTCGCGTGGTTTTCCGCCCAATTGACCATCCCATCCCTGCGTTTCTCCAGCGAGTTGGCCAGAGCCAGACCACTCACAATCACAAGTTTCTTCTGGCATTATTCTTCCCCGGCCGGTACGCGCGGGGTTTGGTTAGTCTGTGACTAAATTGACCTTGATCATGTACGTGTCGCACGGGAGGACGCGATTAATGGGGACGGGCACGTGATAGTCCCCGATGGCACGGCATGGCGCCTCAATTTCAGCTCTGCACTTGCCCAAGAACACAAGCGGAACGCTTAAACAAAAAACATTGTCAACACTCGCGATCCCCAAGGTCTTCTCGGCCCAGTAGTGCTGATGTTTATTCGCTCGAGGTACCAAGCAATCTTGCCCACAATCCTTTTTGCGGTTTTGGTGCCTCGGCAGGTCGTGGGATGAATATACGCCCCTGGATCATATGACAAGATTATCTTCGTATCTTCCATTGCTTTGTTTTGTTTGTATAGACTCTTTAAATATGTGTGTAGTAACTTTTGATTTCTAACATAAGGCTATTTATTAACCAAAACAAGTGTTCATAGATTACATTGCTTGCCATATGTCGTAGTTTCTATATATTTATTTCACGTTCTGATAAGTCCAATTGTTTTTCACAATTCATGTCAAATCGAATGTTAGTGGTATGCCTTCTGTAGTTCTTTTTCTTTCTTTCTTTTTGCCTCTTATAAAACGGAGAATGATTCATAGAATGAGCTAGATATTTGCCGATAGAATCAAGAAGTATGTTCACTTGTAGTTGACATTGAGCTAATTTCATAGAACTATAACTATTTGACTCTAGCCAACAAGGAACTATGATCTATGCTACTGCTTTCATTACCTAGAACTACTTTTTCTCCATGTTTCATAAGGCTACACCTTTTGAGTAATTATACATGTGCCGATATTATCTCCACTAAAATATTTTCATATACTGAAGCTTTTAATGCATGTGCAAACTTGGTTGTTGGATATCTTTCTCTAGAAGTCCATTAATTAACCATAGCAGGTCCTCGTAAGTCGAAAGCTTTGTTGGCCACATGTGTTGTAATATCTTGCATTTACTTCACATTTAGATTGGTGCCACCAATAGGTCATTTTTTGCATCTATATCTGGCTTTTGCAGTGACATATCAAACCAAAAGTTAGTGAAAAGTTTCCTCGGATTCTTCCTTTTTTATATAGTTTGTAATTGTAAACATGCCAATACAATCAAGAAGTTGACGTATGGTTAACATTGAGCAGATTTTTTAATACTATAACGATTTGCTTCTAACTATTAAGGAATTACAACTCACACCACTAATTTTATAGAACATAACTATGTGTGGCTTAGTTTCGTAAACCTACACTATTTTTGTTGATCTCACTTGGTGTGGTTGACATGTACATAGACCACCCATGGAAGAAATAGTATACTTCTATGAAACTTATATCTTAAGAAATCGTGGTTTTGCAAAAAAAAAACTACGTTGAAGTAGTAGTTTCTCGATGGTTAGGCATAAATAAGATGTTGACATGTAAAATTGATTGGTTGGCATTTTTATATGCAACTTTTTTTAAAAAAAAAGATTTTATTGTCTTATGGTCAAATCCTCTATGAAATCACAGAAGATTTGTATGCATGCTTTAGATATTCGATTTATTTTTGCATTTATTGCAATAATATCACGTACCATCTCAGAAGATACACTTATGCTACTCAATTATGATCTCAAATATGCATAGTGCCTAACGACAACGAAACCAATAGTAAGGCTAGATACTCTCAATGCGAAATCGTGCATGCCGGCTCATCTCGCTTGTCCTGTTTGCTTTGTTTTCTCATGCATTTCTGCCCAATTTCGTCATTTCAGCACAGAATCCTGGTCACTGTTCCCTTGTTGCGTTCCTCTGTTCCGTGCCAACGGCTTTGGTCTTGGGCGTGGACCTAACAATTCACTGCTTCCATCCCCCCACGTCAAAGTCTCCGCTTCCGTTCTTCTTCCACTCCACTCCTCTCGTTTTTTTTTTTTTTTGAGAAGGTCCACTCCTCTCGTTGAGATCCCACCTCTCCCTCGCGTATTTCTATCCTACTCAACTCTCGGATTCAAGTGCTCCAGTCAAGTGCCAGTGCGCCACGAGCTCGCAGCCACGCACCGCAAGCTAGGCAGGCGCCCTCCTCTCCTGCCGCCGCGCGCCTAGGATGACGCCAATGGCTTCCTCTAGGCTCGCCCGCGTCGTGGTGGCCTTGCTGTTGACATCGTGCGCCGCCCTCTGCGCCGACGCGTCGGTGCACGACTACGCCGGCGAGAGATTCACCGCCGACGGCAACGCCTTCGTCCTCCACGGCGGCAGCGAGGGCGTCTACGCCTCCGCTAAGGCCGGCGCGTTCATCCGGTACGTATGAACAGGCTCCAGGAGGATCAATTCAGTGTTTTTTTGGGTTACCGGGGAGGTGATTGTGGATTGTGACGCGGTGGTTTCCTCTTGATCGATGCAGTTTCGAGAAGGTTTCCTTCAGGAGGACGCCGGAGTCCGCGGCCGCGGCCGAGGAGGACGGCAACCGCACGGCCACGGTCACGGCGGTCGTCTTCGAGTCCGGAGACCGCGACGCCGTCGGGGGCACCGACGTCTCCGGCGAGCGCGCGCTCTGCTGCACGCCGGACATGGCCAAGCTCGGGGTGTGCACCGAGGGGGCGGTGATGCACCGCGCCCGGAACGGCACCGACTGGCCCATGGTGCTCTCGGCCTCCTTCCTCCCCGGCGGCCTCGACGCGGCGTTCCCCGACGAGACCGTCGCCGTGTCGCGCACCGGCATGTACACCCTCCTCTTCGTCCACTGCGACGCCGGCGCCGGCGCCGGCGGGCAGGTCGCGGCCGCCGCCGGCAAGACGATCTGGAAGAACAGCCGCGGCTACCTCCCCGGCCGGATGGCGCCGCTGGTGCCCTTCTACGGCGCCATGTCGCTGGCGTTCGCCGCGCTGGCGGCGCTCTGGTTCGCGCAGTGCGCGCGGTTCTGGCGCGAGGTGGTGCCGCTCCAGAGCTGCGCCACGCTGGTGATCGCGCTGGGGATGGTGGAGACGGCGACCTGGTACCTGGACCTCGCCGAGTTCAATGAGTCCGGCGTCCGGCCGCGCGGCGCCACGTTCTGGGCGGCCACCGCCGGCGCGCTCCGCGGCGCGGTGGCGCGGGTGCTAGTGGTGACCGTGGCCATGGGGCACGGCGTTGTGAGGCCCGCGCTGGCGGGGCTCAAGAGCGCCAGGGTGGTTGGCCTCGGCGCCGCGTTCTTCGCCGCCGCGGAGGCGCTCGAGGTCTGCGAGAACGTCGGCGCCGTCAGCGACCACTCGCCGGCGCCGGCGAGGAGGATGTTCCTGGCGCTCCCCGTGGCGGCTTTGAACGCGGTGTTCGTGTACTGGATCTTCAGTTCGCTGTCCAAGACTCTGAACAAGCTCAAGGTGAGTAGCGCTGAGGCGTTTCAGAATGTTTTCTTTTGATTTCTTCAGTGATTGCAATCGCAATTCGCATTGTAAAAATTACCTTTTTCTTGTAGGCGAGAAGGATGACGGCGAAGCTTGAGATGTACCGGAGACTCAACAACGCGTTGATCATCGCGGTGGCTGTGTCGCTCGGCTGGATCACATTTGAGGTAAACCCCACCAACAACTTGTACGCCTACGCCCCCCCTTTTTTGTGTGTGTGCGTGTGTGGGTAAAAATGAGTGTGTGAATTCATTCAAATACCATTCCCGTTCGGTAGCTCACTGGTTCAGAATCGCACCTTCCACAGCATCTGTTGTTAGCAACGACGACTGAATTGAGCACCGCACAGACTTATCATGGGGCCTGGGCCTGACCCTTGCTGTAGAACCGTCAACCTTGCTAATTTTTCTTTGGATTTTTGCCCACAATATTCGGTCCGTCACTGTCATCAACTCATCTGTGACTTTTATCGATCTGCCTCAGCCATGTACTGAACATTCCCAGGACATATGCATGGTTGACAGCAACAAAACATTTTCATTGTAAACTGAAACATTTCTGACGCGTATGGTGTAGGTTAGGGATCAGACGACGCCTTGGCCTCAGTGTCGTTTCCCTGATCATAAAATGCTTATCTTACTCCGAAGGAACAAACAAAACATTGACATTTCTTCATCTGAATGATGCCGAGTTGCTGAATTTCTCAGTGGCAAACTGAAAAAAAAAATCAATGACCAAACAGCCTTATCATCTGCGAATTGAAATGCTTGTGCAGATCCACTTCAAGTCGACGGACGAGTATAACGAGCGGTGGCGCGCCGCGTGGGTGATCCCGGCGGTGTGGCAGCTCATCTCCTTCTCGCTGCTCTGCGCCATCTGCCTCATCTGGGCGCCGTCGCAGAGCTCCACGAGGCACACCAAATCTCCTCTATCTTTCTGCATTGTCAGCATCCGGGAATACACAATTGTACACCATATGCTAATGGCGGCATGCGCGTGCATTTTCAGGTATGCCTACTCGGAGGAGGAAGGCGAGGACGTGGACCGTGACCTGGAGGACACGCGGCCGCTGATCCGGCCCGGCCCGCTGTCCTACGTGGACACCTGGGCGATCTCCGTCTCGCAGGACGCTACCAAGATCATACTGCGGACTGACTCCGGCGTGTACGCCAAAGCCGCCGGCGATGGAGCCAAACGGGTCTAAGCTCCTGCACTGTACGGCTCTCCAGGAGGAGCAAACTGTAACGCGCAGGAGTTTGGTTGCACAGGGGAGACGAAGGGGGTGCCATGGCCGCTGCTTGTACAAATTTGGCACTGCTGCAATCACTGAGAGTCGGCAGACATGGGCGTTGTTTGACGAGCCGAACATGAGTTTTTGTTTACGGTGACTGCATTCGCTCCCCGTGCACATGAAATTCGCCATAAATTTTGAGCATCTCCACCGCAGTCAATTTGGTCATTTTGCTATCACGGTGTGTCCTGTGTTTCTTTTACGGAATCGAAGTTTGAGCAACAAAATTGTTAGCAACGATCACGGAGAGGTCTCTTCTGAATTGGACTCGGCTTGCACGTTGCTCTGTTCGAAGGTGTAGAGAAAACGAGCCCAAAATCGTTGAGGCCCAAATTGGGCACCAGAGCCCAACAAAAACTTCACTTCGGTTTGGTTGGGGCGCGCCAGGCTCGGGCTGTAGTGCAACGCCCGAGCGACGCACGAGGGCCCCAGTGGCAAGCCACTGTGGTGGACCCTCCCCCACAAAAAATAAATTTAATATCGAAGTGAACACATGGCCCACATATCAGATATTAAACTGATAAGAACAGATACTACACTTGATCTTAGCCAAAAGGCCGAGAAAGGTATGAGTTGCTCTGGTGCCCTGGGTCTCATTTTATAGCTCTCCCTCCGGCTCCGCTCGCTCAGACTAGGCGAGGTGGGACTAAACCGAAGCACCGCGCAGCGCAAGAGCGCACCGCCGCAGCGCACGCTCTCTGTTTGGTCACGTGGGCCGTTTGGGCTGCCAATTCAGCATCCCAACCCAACAAAACATCGTCGTTAGCGGCCCGCAGGTAGCTGGGCCTCTCGGCCCAACTTCATCACCGCCGCCTCGGCCACAGCTGTGCCCCGCGCTCTGTACGTGTTCGTGCCAATCCGTGACGCTGTCTCTTCATCGGATCACTTGGATGTAGTATTCTTTGTAGTTCTGTACTTCTGTCATTCAGCAGTTTTAATAACACACCGACATGGTGCATTACGCATTTCAGTTAATACATGCTTAACAGCTGCAACATCGTGTGCAATGTAAGTTCGGGGTCCATAGTTGTAGCTATCATCGAGATTTTTGTTGTGAACTATTCCTGAAAAACTTCTATGCTAATTACAAGGTTTTTAGTAGGAAACAAAATATTGGATCTGTTGTATCAGAAGTGACTTTGGTAAAACTTATAGTTACAGGGATTATGTTTTTTTTATGGGTTGCTGGCAGGGGAATTTGATGTAATCTGGATTCTGGAAGCTGTGACCTATTATCTCTCGGATGATGCTCCTCTTCATCGACTTTATCAAGTCATGTTTCTCCATGAATTATGATTTATGCCAACTCGTTCCTGCTTCTGCTGGTACAGTCGATGTGACGAGGGGATCGGCACTGTCAGTCAGGTCAGCGACCACTCGCCGTCGCCGGCGAGGAGGCTGTTCCTGGTGCTCCCCGTAGCGGCCCGAACACGGTGTTTGTGTACTGGATCTTCAGCTCGCTCTCCAATACTCCGAACAAGCTCAAGGATAGTAGCACCGAGACATTTCAGAATGTTTTCTTCAGATTTCTTTAGTGATCACAATAGAATGCATAGTTGCCCGGATTCAATCAGGCACTTAAATCACAAATGATGTAACTAATGTGGCCTACATAGATAGCCGATGCTATAAAATGGCAGCATTAAATTCATGACTTTTTATGGCGGATTAGGCCGGCCACAAGTACTTCCATTTATGGGAAAAATTTAAACCTATGAATTCTTACATTTGTGAATAGGAGGTATCAATTTATGCAAATCTATCTCAGCGTTGTCGCCATAATCTTTAAGAACTTATTTTTACAATGCTATCTTAATACCTACCAGCTCATGCATATCCAGCTACGGTGAGGATAGTGCAAGCCAAGTTAGGCCTTGGTCTCCCACTTTATTTGCTACTACTTCCCTTTGAGCAGTAGTAATTAGTAGTTGTTAATTACGGAGTATGTGTTTATCCTTGCATCCCCGGCCCATTTTGATTACACGTTACTGGTGCCCCCTTAATTTTTGTTTGTGCTCCCCCACTGATATCTAGCACTATGTTGTCATCTCATAATGGAGATCGACTAGATCGAGGTTGTACCCTTATATATATGAACTTTGTGAGAAGGGGCGAGGTATATACCTAGGTCTAACCCAACTCACTCTTGATATAGTTCAGTTGTAATTAAGGATCCCAACATGAGGAGAAATAGCCCAGCATACTTAATGATTCTATTCTTGTCTATCGTTCTCTTTGGATGCCTAGCATCGCCTGCACAATGTAAGTATATTACTCAATCTTGCTAGATTCATGACATATGCATATTTTGTGTTCATTGATGAATGTAAATATTGCATCAGGTCGTCTGCAGCCAACGGTGGCTGAAGGTGTTACAGCCACCGCGCTCAACTTCACAACATCAGATGAGAGCGAAATCACTGTAATACTTTGCAGTGTCTTGACGTGTGATGACTTCGGACATGGCTGGCAAGACTGTTACTGTTGCGCGCCCAAACAACAGTGCTTCAAGACGATGGAAGAGTGTAGGGCTAATTGTCCTCTCTGCAACCCCAAATGTACTCCACCAGCACCGTAGTTATACTGGTATCAGTGATGGAAGATGATTGACCGGTGCCAATAAGAAATGCTACCTCTTACAAATCTAAAATCGTGTGATCCTAACTGCTATATACATCTGTCGATGAATCTCGTATAACATTGACCCGCATGCATGATGCATATACAGGGATCTCATACAGCCAGCGCCACACAACCAGCGCAGAGCGTGCCAGCACATATTACCCAACGCCAAACACATATTACCCAACGCCAAACACTAGCACGGTTGTTGATGACACTGTACTGTGCCTAGTCGATTATTTAGAGCAATCCAAGTCCTCCTCCAACCGTGAACCACTGGATAGAGCAGTTCACCGTTCCGCGACCATATGTGCCCGTCCATTTTTTATTAAGCGAAGCAACTGGAAAGATTTTTTATCGTTGGTGGTGTCTCTTTTAGGCCAGTAAGGCAAAATATTAAAAAAAAAACAGGCAAAGGAGGCCTGAAAGAAGTCCTAGATGAAACAGGCAAGTAGTTGAACGGTGTAACTAAGCAAAAGAACAGTAAAAAGAGTAAAAAGACACATGTATCATACATTCATACACGCGTCAAATGCGAACATATCAGACTGTTCCTGCTTCTGCTGGTACTAAGGAGGGGAGGCACTGTCAGCGACCACTCGCTGTCGCCGGGGAGAAGGCTGTTCCCGGTGCTCCCCATAGCGGCCCTGAACACGGTGTTTGTGTACTGGATCTTCTGACTTCAGCTCGCTCTCGAAGACTGAGCAAGCTCAAGGTGAGTAGCACAGAGACGTTTCAGAATGTTTTCTTCAGTGATCACAATAGAATTTCGCATTGTAAATTCATTTTCTTTTTCTGTAGGCGAGATGGATTACGGCGAAGCTGGACATGTATCGGATACTCAACAACGCGTTGATCATCGCGGTGGCCTTGTCCCTCGGCTGGATCACATTCGAGGTAAACCCCACCAAACAACTTGGAATCCTTTTTGTTGCGTAAGCAGGATTGCGAATATATTCGAGTACCATTCCAGTTTAGTCGCTTCTCTACTTTCGAATTCCACCTTTCAGTATCTTTTCTTGGCAAAGATTGAGCACACCACACCTTATCCTGAGCCTGATCCTTCATGTGGAAACTTCAATTTTTCTTTGGATCTTTGCCCACAATGTTCAGTCCGTCAGTCGTGGCCATGTACTGAATATTGTCAGGGCACATGCATGACCGGCAGCGAAATAACATTTTCCTTGTAACAGAAACAATTCTGATGCATATGGTGTAGGTTAGATCAGACGATGACTTGGCCCCAGGGTCGTTTCCATGATCATCTTATTCATAGGGAAAAAAAAACGTTGACATCTATAGTTGTCCAGTTGCTGAATATCTCAGTAGAGAATACTCGGCTTCAGTAGTAAAGTACCCGGCATCCCATCAGACTGATCAAACAGAACTAGTGAGCAAACAGCCTGATCATCTGCCAATCGCAATGCTATTGCAGATCCACTAAGTCACAACTAGCGGTGGCGCGCGGCGTGTGTGATCCCGGCGGTGTGGCAGCTCATTTCCTTTACAAACATGAAAATATTTGGAATTTTGGACCTAAATGATACACTGTAGCGAGTTTAGGAACGTCGATGTATATTTTAAGAGTTTGGAGACCTAGATGACACCCCAAGACAAGTTTGAGGACCGCTAGTGTATTTCACTCTATAGTAAACGTGTCGCGTAGGACAACTTTCTCGTACTATTCGTGATTTAATGTTACTGTTTAGAGTTTCTGAACTAAAGAAAAGCTTCTCACAAACTGCAATGCGGAGGTGTTTATTTGACGAACCGAATCAGAGTATTCCTTTATATATACGTTGGGTGGTAGAAAAGTGTCGAACGCGCTCCCCAAACAGATTGGGCTCTACCATGTGGGCCGCATCGAGCCCAACAAAACTTTCTTTTGGACTTGGTTGGGCGCGCCAGGCTCGGGCTGTAGTGCAACCCGAGCGACGCTCGAGGGCCCAGTGGTGACAAGCCACTGTGATGAGCCCTCCCCCACAAAAAAATAAACTTAATATCGAAGTGGACACATGACCCACATATCAGATATTAAACGAGTGGAATTTTAAGAACTAAACAAGACCAAAAGGCCAAAAGCCCTGGGTCTCATTTTAATAGCTCTCCTCCGGCTCCGCAGACTCAAGCCAGCCGAGGTGGACTAAACCCGAAGCACCGCGCAGCGCAACTGCGCACCGCCGCAGCGCATGTCTCTATTTGCCGAGTGGGCCTTTTGGGCTGCAAATTTGGTATCCCAACCCAACAAACGTCGGTCCCGGCCCACACACGCAGCGCCTACGGCCCGGGAAGAGGGTAGCTGGCCTCCTCGCGCAGAGAGAGACTCCTCTCAGTCCTCACACCCTCAAACTCCGCCACCGCCATCGTGACGGCGGCGCCGCCGGCGCCAGACGTTCGCCTCTGTCCCAGCTAATCCGCTTTGGTCCGGCTGTGCACGTCGAGGGTGAAGAGCATCTCCTGTCCTTGCCTCCGTCTCTCGCTGCCAGCGGCGGGCGGGGAGCAGGAGCCCGTGGGCTGCAGCGGAGCGCCGGAGCAGGTCGTTCGGGCGTGGGGCGCGGCGCTGCTGTCCAGAAACTACTAGGGCCACCACCACCTCGCGTTCGTGCCAATCCGTGACGCTGTCGAGTCACGAGGCTTGGCTCAACAGGTGCTTACTGTCGAATCACTCTGAATGTAGTATATTTGTAGCTCTGTTATGCAGCAATTTAACACATCGACATGGCGCCTTACGCGTTTCAGTTAAGAGCTGCAGCATCGTAGGTTACCTGCAATAGTTATCTCAGCGTTTGTCCCAAAATTCCTTGGTCGGCCTAGCAAGATTTTTGTTATGTTGCTCGTTCTCCTAGTCTTAGTCTAGATGAACTGTCATCGAGAAACTTCTACGCTAGCTAGATGGTTTTAGTGGTACAAAGGTTGGATCTGTTACTTCAGAAGTGTCTTTGGTACAGCTTGCAACTTACAGTTATATTGATTATTATGTTTATTATTTTCTTTTGTTTCTGGCAGGAGAACTTGATGTAATCTGGAAGCTGTGACCTTTTATCTCTCAGGTGGTCCTTTCGATCAACTTACAAGCAATATTGCTCCATGAAGTGTAGTTTATGCAAAGCTCAATCCTGCTTCTGCTGGTACTGTCAATGTAAGGAAGGAATCGGCTTCCCTCGTCTATGCGCCGGGCAGTCCCAGTGTTCCTGTCCCGAGCCCTTACAATCAGGAGATACCCCCCAGTGTTACGCCTTTCCTCTCAAGCTTGTTGCTTGAACAGCTCAGATAATGAGGATACCTGTCGGAGTTCTGCTTATGGTGATTATAGAAGTCAGTGTCTGCTTCCCTTGATCACACTAGCAGTGCGGACTTCGAACTGGGATGCTGCCAGAAATATAAGCTTCAGGGAGTGTGTGAGGTTATACGGGCTATCTCAATCAATTAGTCTGTTTGCAGTGCTTGTGCAGTCGTTCTTACCGCGGAGAATCAGAGAGACCCGGTGCTTGATTCAGAGCATTGTTGATTACTGTGGAAATGCCGGGCAGGAGTTGTTTGAGTTGGCTCCTATGTTGGTCAGCAAATTGGGTGGGTCAATGACTCTGTTACAAGTTTACGCTACGGTCATCCGGATTTTCGTAGAGCTCTCAATGTTTGAGGATGCTCTTCTCACTTACATTGAGGCCAAGAAGGTTGGTGTTGAGCTGCGTTTGTGCAACTTCTTGCTGAAGTGTTTAGTCGAGGGCAATCAGGTCATGTATGCAAGGAGTTTATTTGATGACATGAAGAGTTCCGGTCCTTCACCAAATGTCTACTCTTATTCAATTTTGTCGAGCATGTATACACATGGGGAGAGGTTATGCTTACAGGAAGCTTTTGAGCTTCTTTGTGAAATGGAAACGAATGGTGTGAGACCGAATGCTGCAACCTATGGAACTTACCTCTATGGGCTTTGCCGTTCCAGACAGGTGACATCTGCATGGGAGTTTCTTCAAAATATTTGTCAGAGAGGGTGCCCTTGCAACACTTATTGTTTTAATGCCGTGATTCATGGTTTCTGTAGTGAGGGTCAGGTGCACAAAGCCATAGAAGTGTTTAATGTGATGAAGAGATGTGGGTTTCTCCCAGATGTCCACAGCTATAGCATATTAGTTGATGGGTTATGCAAACAAGGGGACCTATTGAAAGGTTATGACATGCTTGATGAAATGGCACGGAATGGAATCAGTCCTAACCATGTAGGTTATAGTTCACTTTTACATGGTCTTTGCAAGACTGGAAATGTTGAATTTGCACTTGGGATTTTCAAAAGGCTTAAAGACCAAGGTTTCAAGCATGACCAGAGGATGTACAGCATCATTTTTCATGGCTGTTGCCAACATTTAGATCTGGATATTGTCAATGAGCTTTGGGATGACATGATTCATCATGATTTTGTTCCAGATGTTTACGATTATACCAATCTGATCTATGCATTATGTAGACATAGATACCTTATAGAAGCATCGGAAGTATTTGAACTCATGCTTGAGAATGGGATAACTCCCAACATTGTGACATGCACCATCCTTGCTGATAGCTTTAGCAAAGAAGGGCTGATCGGTGAGGCCTTCCTATTCCTGGATAAAGTACATCAGTCGCTTGGAATTGCCCCCAACCTTTTCACATACAAAGTTATTATCAATGGCCTGTGCAAGATCAACAAAGCGAATGATGTTTGGGAAATTTTTGCAGACATGATAAAAAGGGGATATGTTCCTGATTCTATCCTCTATAGCATTATCATTGATGGTTTTGTGAAAGCTTTGGAGTTGCAGGAGGCTTTCAAGCTGTATCATAAAATGTTGGATGAAGGGATAAAACCTACTATTTTTACATATACTAGCCTCCTAAATGGACTGTGCCATGATTACGGACTTCCTGCATTTAGGAAATTGATGAGGGATATGATTGGGGAGGAACTGGTACCTGACAAGATTTTGTACACATCTATTATTGCGTGCTATTGTAGACGTTCGAATATGAAGGCCGCAATGGAAATGTACAAAAACATGGAAAGCTCTGGTTTAGCACCAGATGCTTTTGTATATACTTGTCTAATTAGTGGCTTCAGTAAAGTTCTTGCGATGGATGGTGCGCTCTTGATGTTGGAAGAAATGGAAAAAAGGAATATTAAACCTACTGTAGTAACCTATACATCTCTCATAATTGGGTACCTTAAAACAGGTGATGAGAAACAAGCTAATAAGATGTACAGAAATATGTGTCAGGCAGACATTGAACCGGATGGCAAGCTGAGTTGTATACTGGGCTTTGGCAATGACGGGGATGATTCTGCTTATTATTCTCAGAAAGCAAAGGATGTAGCATAGATGTTCAGATATAGCTTTATTAACTTGATCAAGGGATTGTTATGTAATGGTGATGAGCTCACCTAGTGTGGAACAATATTGGCTCCATTTGTTTCCTCCGCTTCAACACTGCCATCCGATTAACAAGGAACGGAGAGAAGTAACCTGAAAGTGGCAGTTTAGTCCATGGACAACACCTGGATGGTGTGATCATTACAGGTAGCCAATTCCTCTATGCATTTTAGAAATTGTCTTTTTACCTTATCAAAAGCCTATTTAAACTTCACGTTAATTAAATCATATGTGTCATCTGCGTCCTTGAGTAACTTTTCTGGTTTCCTAGTTTCACATTTAAAAAGGTGCCTACTATTCAACTGTTTCCTTCCACAACTACTGCAAATTTCGTTATATTCAATCATGCTATTATTTCAAAAAACACCTCTCTGTAACTTTACTATCTCTATTACTTGTAAAGGCGCGAGAGCTTGGCAGATTTGTTAAGATTGCAACAATCCATCAAAGAAATCCAATGGCTGAAATTTGAAAACGTCCAACACCTACTATTAATCAGTTGTTTATTGCTTAATTGGTTCGCCTTCCCTGCCTTCTCATCCTCTGCAAGAGAAAATAATCACCTTCTCTCCAGCATAGCCCCTAAGGATTCTGTCTCCTGTTGGCTGATGTGCCACCTTATTGCTGCATAAAACACTACATTGGCTGAAGCATGCTCCAAGTCAGACACCACTCTGTTTACGAATCCTTGTATAAATATAATTGTTTGGTAGAATGTGAATGGTTTATCATGGTGCCCGTAAATTAGTCGTATAAGAAGTCACTGATATTATTCTGCACTGAAGGAACTTAAGTTTATGTCTAAGTCTAGCAATCTAAATGTTCTTTCTGTGAAATGTTCACTTACTGGGATTTATTCCAATACTCTACAGCTTTAGGGTTTTCAGAAGCATCAAGCATGGTTCACACTCCCATCTGTTGGTTGTTACTCGATCCGACGGCCTATTGACTATGGTTGCAGAACAAAGACCAACAACAGTCAAAGGTTGAGTTATCTGCTTCCATAGGACAGCCACCAAAGGTACAGGTCTCTGCTGGAGACTTCTGCATGGTTTCCTGCCAATTTGGCACAGTTTACAAAGGTGGCCATACAAAGATCCTGGAAGCTATGAAACCTGTGGAACATAAGGGGATACATACAGCATGTGTTGGTTAGGAGCACTGATCCCTAGTTGTTATGGAAGGAGATGTACACAAACTTGGGTGCAGAATTTGCCCATATACGCCCAAAATCTCGCTTGAAAGATATCCTTGGTGATAATTATTGTTCGGCAGAGATGTGAACTGTGTTTATATGCAGAATGTGGGCAATCTGGAGTTCTGGACTTCCAGAAATTAAAATGAAGCATGGCATGGAGTGTAAGCTGCTGTCAAATGGGTTCAGGAGGCAGCTTCAGAGTTCAGACTGAGCATGGCAGCTAAGCGAAGCTAAAGTACGAAGCAAGAAGTGGAAGTGCAGTGGGGACCACCAAAGATATATGGGTGAAAGTAAACACAGATGCAACATTTTTTTCACCGGCTCATACACAGGGGCAACAGGTGTCAAGTCATTTGAGAGTGCAGAAGAGTCCCATCATAGGCTACTCACACTGGCATGATAATGTTCTTGAATCCTGATGTGCTAATGGCGGAGGTGCTCACTTGCAGGAACCCAGTGTGAAAACTGCACAGGATGGCAAGCTGCTGAGGGAATTTGTTGAACCTGAACACTGGTGAGGCAGCAGCATGAACAAGAAGTAGATACTTCGGTACCTTTTTGGAAGAAATTGAGATAAGCTGGTGTTTTTTATTATTCAAGATTTACTTTGTGTGGATGCCTTCTAATTCCAGCGTGCATTTTTCTGCTCAATAGCCATCGTCAAGATCCTCAACCCTGTGTTTGTTATCAATCTTTGTGTTCCCATATGTAATCTGTTTAATATTATATAATACAAAAGCTTAGCTGAGCATCTTTCTAAACAGGGAATATTGAAGGCGAGCTTTTGCATGCTCTTGCATCTTAAGTCTGTACTCTGTAGTATTGATTATGTGATACACAATCGGGATGCTGATTGTTCAGCCTGTTTCTTTGCCCTGTGTCAAAATCCGTTTTGTTGTTTAAGATATGAAAAGTGTATTTTGAAGAGCAAGTTTTGAGACACATTCAGATTGTAGATTAGGAATACAAGCATCGAGGATTACAGTAGCAAAACCGAAAGTCCAAATTGAGCAGCGTCAGGCATATAGTCATATAGAATTATAGATTTGCGGAACATTTTGTCTGTTTCTTTGGAAAGTAGGATGGAGCATTGGACTGTAAACATGTAAACAAATAGTCTAGTCTTGAAACTTGTTGAGAAATCACTTGTAGGATTTAGCCACTTAGCGTCATATAGTATATTTTCCAATTTTGGTCATTTCCAGTGTGGGATCCTGGAAGGATAGATATAGAGTTATGCTGATAAAAAATGGTGATGAAGCAACCGTTGTAAGAAAGAAGTGGGGATCCATCTGGGATTGGGATTGGCCCAATGGCAGGCCATCTACCAACATATTGATCATGGGCCTTAACTCTTCAGTCTGTTGCCAGGTGAGCACCACATTTGGATTGCAAATGAATTCCTTCTTCATGCTAGAGGTGTGATCATACTTTTAGGCCCCAGATTGATGGTCCTGTCTGTCTGTAGCGTTAAGAAATCATTGTATGCATACTTCTTCCCTTATTAAGCTATTATATTCCCTTTGTCATGCCATTCTTGATGGCATAACAGTTCCCCACTATGGTCTTGGTATTGTATCATGATGCTTTCATTCAGGAAATACACATCAGCCTTGGAAGATTACCACGGCGGGCCGGAGGTCAGCGTCGACGAGGTCTCGCGCGACCAACGCTTGGGTTGGATGCCACAATTAACTTAAACTCTCTTTTTTTGTGGGTTTTTGGCTGTCGCTGGAAGGAGTCTGAAACTGAGAGTACAGGGACGTATCCAGGCTCCATGTGGCCGTCTCCATCGCCAAGATTTCTCTTGTCCCCTGCACCCATGCTTTCCAAGCTCCCATCATGAGATTTCTTGCAAGTGCCCGCACAGGAGCTCCCGCCTTAAGTAAGTGGTACACGGATCACATGATCGCAGATGCAGAAATGTTCAGATACGGATGGAGATTTTTGCGTAGCATGCTTTTAGCCCTCACCCCTAGTGTTTCTTTTCTTGCCTGTGAAGCATCCGGCTAACTGCAGCTCTGCCTACCTCATTTGGCCATATACACATGTATACTGATTTTTCAGATTTATATCTTTCACAAGAAAGAACCAGACGAGATCTGCTCATGTTCTGCTTCATGTTCTGAAATCATACCCTTCAACAATCATTCATGCCAATGCCACATCCGAATGCATCTTCTGCACTGCGATTCTGGTGATGATTCGGATTTGGAGCCGGGCGATGCCAGGTGTAACACGTTTTGTGACGTGAGCGTCCTGTGTCTGACGGGCAATTATACCGCCACTCGTACCTTATCACTCCCTAAGTTTTCTTTCGCTTTTTCTTGACAAAAAAGAACAAGATCAGCAAATCCGAGCAGCTTGGTCCGGCTGTTCACATGCTGTTCCCCTGCACCGTTGCACTATCTCCCAACAGCACATTGTCATCGCTTTCTTGCACAATTAAAGTCAGTAAACACCCTCCTTACTCTGATTTCAACAGGGTCACGACTCCTGCCAGAAATATCTGAATCTGAACGAGAGAAAAAAAAAGAAAAACTCTCTATGCGACACGTGTCTCCAGGACATATGTGTAACTGGCTCTAGGCTTTTCTTTGAAAATTGTTAACTGGCTCTCTCTAGCAGCCGTTCGGTAAGTACTGTTCTCTCATGTGTTTGACCTGCTTTGGTAGGCCCTCTCTCGCACGACCATCAACATGTCCGTACAATGAGTGGCCCTGCTCTCTAGACCCCACTTGGCAGTTGCTTACTGAGCAGCTGCCGGCCATGGCAGTGGCACTGGCACTCAAGTAGCAGTAGGTCAAGCACTGTGCTACCACACGACTTCCATGAGGCGACGAACCAATGGGCAGCTGACAGCGACCCCGTCCTTGACCTGCCGCTGCAGTGGAGGCCCGTGTGAAAACTGCAGGGCCAATCTTTTCCCGGCCCGCGGGCCCACGTACCAGCGGCTACGGCCACAGGCCACAGAGTACTGCACTGGCACTGACACTGACGGTCAATTACTCGATTCATTCATGGATCAACTGCCTTGACGACGCTGATTAGAGAGAAGATCCTTTCAGGATCTCCCGCGCACCGTACGAGCAGCTGCGGCCGGCCACCGGAGTTGAGCGGCAGCGGTCATGGCCGGGCCGCGTTGAATTGATCTGCGGGCATCGGCCAATCAGAAAGCCCGGCGGCGGGCGTCGTGCGCGGGCCGCGACGCGTGTGTTGGGCCAGCGCCCAGCGCCATGCCGCGAAAGTCATCGCCGCCGGGGGTAGGGGGCCTCGCGCACGCGGAAGCACTCGCTAGTGGGCGCCAGCGCGAGGTGGACGACGACTAGAGGGTCAGACTATCTCCAACAATACAACCTAAAAAGGAGACCCATTTCTACCAAAAGGGTCACCTATAGTGAATACATCACCACCCAAAAACTCATCCTCTCCAACAGCTACCCATACACACAGCCCCATCCGTTTCTCAAAAAAAAATACAAAGCACCCATCCTCTCCGCCGCCGCTGCTCGCCGCCGACTCCTCCTCGCCGCCGCTGCTCGCCGCGCCCCGCTCCCCATCGCTCCTGCCAGGCCGCAGCCCGCCGTGCTCCACCTCGCCCCGCTCCCCGCCGCGCCCGCAGCTCTCCGCCTCGCTTCGTCGGCGGCGGCGGCCACGGCGAGCTCGCTCGGCCCCGGCGGCCATGGAGGAGCTCAGCGTGGGCTAGGCCATGGGTGAGCTCGAGCCGGAGCCCGTCGCGACGCGGTGGTCCCCGGCTTCCCGCCGGTGTTCGCCGTCGGCTCGACGCGCAGCCGCAAGGCCATCTCGCCGGGGCAGCTCCTGGAGCTTGCGGCAGGGCTGGAGGCCAGCGGCCAGGCCATGGGGGAGCTCGACCCCGGCGGCCATGGCTAATCATGGACTGTGGAATCCAAACAGCAACCATGCATATGCAAAGGTCGCTGTCATGCAATTGCTATGCAGTTGGTAGTGGTAGCACCGTGTGCTTTAGGGTTGAACACGGCCTAGTCGTAGCACACTGGCACCCACGCTCCTAAAGAAAGCTACCCCTCTGGTTATGAGGTTTGGATTCTGACCGTGCATGCCCTATTTGCGTTAACGTACAATGGGCAATGGTTTTGGCCGGCCAAAAATTTGGAGGTGTTTCTGGCCGCCTGACTTCGGCCACACTATTCGGTGCAGTTGTGTTGTGTCTGCACTCTGCAGCGCATGACAGGCCAATAATTGGCATACATCCAAACTGGTATATCTGCATCGGTTATACTTAGGGCCTGTGTAGTTCAAAAAAAGAACTCTCAAATACACTATGCAAAAAAAGATTCTTCATCACATCAAAATGTCATAACATGCATGGAGTATTAAATATAGATGAAATCAAAAACTAATTGCACGGTTTTGTTGTACTCTACAAGACGAACATTTTAAGCCTAATTAATCAATTTTTGGATAATTTTTTACAAATACAAACAAAATACTACAGTAGCGCAATGATTACGAAGTGACATCTTACTCCCAAATTCAACCTCTCAATTCTAACATGTAAACACCACCTTAATACCCATACTCAAACGCGCCATTCATACTGGAAAGTGATAGTGCTGAAATGCATCTTGCAAGATGTAATTTCAAAAGAGATTTCTAGCAAAAGTCTAGTCACCCCATTCCACATGAAAGATCCTTTATTTTTCCTCTGCGCGCGAAAGCACATGAAAAAAAAAACTCCAGTAACCATATTCCATGGGGGAAAAAAAGAGGTTGACCAATGACCACTAATACTGTTCTTGAAGGCTACAAGAACCGTATTTTAACGGTATAATAAAATTCGTCATAGTCTGAACTCTGAACAGGTGAGGACGGTCAGACTTCATAGCACAGTTGGATGTGAACGAGACACCTGTACAGTGGTCAGGTGAGCCGGCCGGCCTGGAGCACACTAGAACTAGAAGTAATCAACAGTTAGTGGTAGTTTCTTGCAGACAACAAAGACCAGGGTTACTTAGGTCATTATCAACTATCCGCTTTGTTTATGACTAATGCCAAAAGATAAACATACATAAAATCAATGCGCGTTATAATGCTTCTATGTGCTGCACTTACTAATCAACAATTATAGATAGAGATAAACGAAGCGCTTTGGTCCAACATATCCATCTCTTGTTTACGTACTCCTTTTAATTAAGGAAGCAAGTGTGCCTCCTTTGGCTTAAATAGGTTATTAGTACGATCTTAAGATACTTCAACTTGTCAAAGCTATTGTCTGCCTTCGCCTCACCCAAGCCAAGAGGGAGAAATATGTTGCAAATTCTATAAAGGGTGCTGAGATTTGTCGTAAGAAAAGGGTTGTTTATGGCTACTTTTGGCTTGGTTCAAGTATGCGTGGAAAACGAGCCCTTTTTAAAAATATGGACGTGAAACATTGCTATTGTGTAAATACAAAGTACTAAAGAAGTTGTTCTCCGATGTTTGTTCATTCGTTCCAGGCCTCATCTTTGTAGCTTGACGAAAAAGTTGTTTTGCTGCGGTTTGCATTGCCCGGTAGTCCGGTATGCGATGTTGATCAAGTCATAAGTTCACTCTTCCAAAGTTCCAAGCCTAATACATGGAGCTTACATCATGTAGCCATGAAAATCGTTCAAAAAAAAAGAAGGTGTAGATATCGTGGAATTATTTTAAACACGAGCGGAGTGGACCATCACTCTCGTACCTCGCTTTCCTTTTAGCACACTATATACTAGAGATCTGACAGGTACTCGTGAAAGGAGCCAAAGAAAGCAACATAAACGAGTAACAATGACCGGGAAGGACTGAAGGAGTGCCCCAAATGCAAGTGGGAGCAAACAATGGCGGAAAGTAATCGATCGTCGATCGATCCATCAACAGTCAACATAGATAGAATTATCACAAATCAACAGTCAACCTTAAAATCATTATATATCCTATCCTGTTAATACGCTTCCCAGCAATTAAGTTCTTCTCAAATTTCACACAATAGTAACAGTACATACTAGTTAAACATTGCATGTTTGATAAGCTATATAAGCTTTAATTTGGTCGAGCTGCACCGTGTAAAATATGCTGTTTTCGGATTTTTTTAAGAATGTAAAAAAAAAGCATGTGAAGAAAAGGGACACCACGCTGGGGTTGGTACACAAGATTTTCACCCGACAAAGGATGGTAGTAGTAATAATATTCACATGTCACAGGATAGGAAGAGGGCAGGAAGTTTCATGGTGACAAGGACTTGTTTTTTTTCTTTCAAAGATCGTAGTGACAAAGATAAACTAGTTAGGCTCCTTTTGCCTCCTGCTCCTCAGGCATGTTGAGGTTTGCTCGGGTGATTTACTTGATTTTGCTCTTTTCATAAAGAGGAGATACATATCTCAATGACTCAGACTCAATGTCCCCAAAACATGAGTACAATAGCAATATGTATTACTTCAACGTGTATTTTTTACATGAATTAGAAATGCTTACATTTTTACCCAAAATAGCTAACAATTCAAATGAATTGTTAACACAGCAAAAAGATCCGTTTAAGATCTAAACTAAATCTCTAAATTTAAAATCAACACAAACATGACAAAATATAAAAATGTATATATTATATTATAGCCAGACATTTACTTACGTAAAAAGCGACAACAATTGAAAGAGCTACTATGCACACAAATATCTAGCTGGGCGTGTAGTGATTTTATGGCTGAAAGTGACTCTTTTAATTTTCTAATATAAACTATCAAAATTAGGATAGAGAGACTACAGAATAAGAGGATGCTACTTTTTCGGCTCGCAACTTTTTAGTAGAGAATCATTTCTCTCTGAAAATCTCGTAATATTATGGAAAAAGAAAAAAGGTAAAATCACATATTTAATTTTTTTAGTAAAAAACGCATGTTTAATTGACGGCGGCCTAGTTAGCTAACCAACTAAGCCCTAAAAGAAAAGTTAGCCAAACCAAGCGAGCCGCCGAGCCTAACCCGTCTCATCGTCAAAGCGCAACAGGAAGGGTCCAGTCAAACCAAACAAAGCCCGGCCCAACCCTGACCCAGCAGCACCACCGAACAGTCCAATCCGTCCGTCCCGCTCCCGGCCCACCCGCGATCACGAGGCCGCACAAGCAACGCGCACATGGGTCGCGCGGGCCCCACCACCCCGTCCAATCCGACGCGAGCGCTCGGTGGACGCAACGTCCCAAAAGGAAAAACTTTTCTTGCCTCCCGTCCCGACGAAACGAAACGACCCGAAAACCCACCGCCTCCCTCCCACACGAACCACGTGCGAATTCTTTTCCGAGCCATTATTATGGCGCGCCCCTCCGCCACTACTAAATAATAAATTACTCCCCCTCCGCCAGCGAAATGATAAAACAATTCAATTCCAGTAATCAATTCCGTGGTTTTTAATCGCGGGGATATGGATTGATTACTGAGGGCTCCTTTATAAGCGCGTGGGGGCGCGCCGTGCTCACACGAGGTCGCGCTTGCATCTCGCGCACGAGCCCAGGACCAGGAGAGGGGGGAAGAGGGAGAGAGAGAGGTGAACAACCGCCGTTGTCCTGTGAGGAGAGCAGCACGAGCTGGGCGGAGTTGGAGGCGGCGGCGGGGAGATTTTGCTTGAAGGGGAGGTAGGGGGAGATAGACCGGCGATGGCGGCGTCCGCGAGGCCCGGGGACAGGGCGACCAGCTTCGCCGTGGCGTGCAGCCTCCTCAGCCGCTTCGTCCGCCAGAACGGCGCCGCGGCCGCCGAGCTCGGCCTCGGGATTAAAGGTGAGCGCGGCACCGCCGGCTCAGCGCTTACTGCTGGTTGCTTTTGGGGAGAGATTGCATAAATAATAATAAAAATAAATTGGGGTCTGGGTCCGCGATTCCTGCGGGGAGTTTCTCTTTTGGGCGGTTTGGTGTGAGATCTGAGCTGAGCTGCAGTTCCTGGGGCCAAAATTGACGCGTCTGGGTTCGAAATTTCCAGCTCTCTGATCCCGGTTGGTTTGGTTTCAGGCGAGGCTGAGCCGCAGAGGGCGCCGGCGACGATGAGCTTGCTCCCTGGAGCGGAGGCCGAGGAGGCGGAGAGGAGGAAGGAAACCATGGAGCTGTTCCCGCAGAGCGCCGGGTTCGGGATGCAGGATGCTGCTAGGTACGTACAGTACTTCTAGATCGCCAGCATATTTTTCATTTCAATTAGGTGTGTGCAAAAAATTCTTAGGTTGCAGGACTTGTCTCATGGACAAAAAGCCTAATGTTGACTCTAAAGGCCTCGCAATCTGAGTTTAGGTTTTGTGTGTTTAGTAGCTGTACAAGTTTGGTCCCAAGTCTAGTTTAGCACTATGTTCAATATCGTTTTTGACAGAGTTGGGTACTTGTGTATTAATCATCCTTGTAGTTTGATTTTGTTTTTATTTTCTCTGGTGAAAGCTGTATCTGGGTGCTACTGCTTTTGTTGAAACACTATGTTCTACAAGATGAAGGAACAATATATTTTCCTTTTTAGGCGAAGCAATCAACCATGCTCGCATTAGATTGTAACTAATGAACCATGAGTTCCTTGTCGATATAAAGTTAAGAAGGGTTAATCTTAGCTGGAGTTTTGCCTTCCATGTGTCAAAGTCTCAAAGATGATGTCTTTCAACCAGGATAAAAGGGATCTGTGCTTGGTAGTGAAGAGATATTAGGCAATCGGGGGCTGTTTGCTTCCGGTCCTGGCAGACCTGCTGGCGTTTGCTGGCTGGCCGGTGAGCTTCCTGCCAGGCACCATTCAAACAAGCCCTCGATGCAAAACTGAAGTAAGTGATCTACAGGCAGGTTCTTAGTGTTGCTCTGTTAAATATTCTTAGGGAGAAAGATAAATCTCAGCAGCTCACCATCTTCTACGGAGGGAAGGTGCTGGTGTTCAATGACTTCCCTGCAGACAAGGCAAAGGACCTGATGCAGCTGGCCAGCAAGAGCAGCCCAGTGATTCAGAACGTTGGCTTGCCTCAGCCCCCTGTACCTGCAACTGTCACCGACAACAACACGAAGATCCACAAGGTCATGGCTGCCCCTGCAAGCAGCTTGCCTGTTGCTCAGGCTGCTGATGCCCAGAAGCCTGCTCGTACAAATGCTTCTGGTACTTACTGCTCCCTTTCTTCCTGTTGTTACTGTTGTGTTATTCTCAATTCAAGCTTCAAAATACGGATTGGTTAACTTTGTCATGCTGCTTATTCACTGAACATGTTTCTTCTCTTTTGTAGATATGCCTATTGCTAGGAAGGCGTCACTTCACCGCTTCCTTGAGAAGAGAAAGGACCGGTAAGCAGCTGTTGCTGTGGTTTTTCTTAATGTGTTCGATCTTTTCTACCAGTCTTCTATTTGGATCTAATTTCTATCTTTCTCATTGTTCTTCAGCCTCAACGCAAAGACACCGTACCAAGCTTCCCCTGCCGACGCAGCACCAGTCAAGAAGGAACCCGAGAGCCAGCCATGGCTTGGACTAGGACTGAATGCCGTGAAGTCCAACCTGAGCTAGCATTCCAAACTCGACCAATAAGATGGCACAGCAACCTCACCAAACCTTTGCATAATGTTCTGGATATGCTTGCCAGTAGAGTACCTAAATCATAAATATTCTCTCGATATGGTGTTGTTTTAGCGCTTTCTTTAGGTTTTGGTTCCACGTCCTCTTGTCACATAGTTCTGGATGTAAAGAAAAAGAGTAGCCAGTCATGGCCATTACCTAGAGTCTGAGAGAAATTTTGGGTTGTTAACACACGGCGACTCTGAATTGGCCATGCTAAGTAAAATGATAGTGCAAAGAGACCTATATGTATTTTCTGAAACCTGGATCATTTGGCTGTAGCCTTGATGTATGCAGAACAAATGATTGTATTGGATCCAGATTATCCTAAGACAAGTATTGTTGTTTTCTGATCACATGGCTTGATTGTCAAGTTTGTATCACTATATGGATTCTTGTTGCACCTGCTGTTGCAAATCTTTGGTAGTCCTGTAATTGGTGCCATCTAGTGATGACAGATTACATGCAAGTAAGTGATGGGGTTTTTCTGTTTTTTTTTGTAAAACTAGATGCAAGTGATTATATGGTTTGCTGAGAAGAAAAAATCAAATAACAATAATAATAATATCATAAAATCACACAATCAATAGTACGTTCCATACTGTAAAAAGCACAAGTAAATTCCATGAGTTACTGTGGAGTAATTTCACCTTCCTCTTGACCTAACAATCATGGAGATAGATTCAGGGCAGGGCAGCACATGAGTCAGAGCCGGTAGGTGGAATGGCGTTGTCCGGTTGAAGATAGGGTCCGAGCTGAGGAGGAAGATGCACCGGGCAGGGACTTGTCGCTGGTGCCGGATTCTTTAATCAAAAGCCTGGAGCACATGTGAGAAATAGGGATCCTGACAGCTAAAGCAAAGCGAAATACTCCAAATACTCCACCGAAGGAAACAACGGGAAGTTGTTTGGAAACTGCGTGTGCGTGGGGACGAAAAAGCCCCGGGGGACACGCGAGCCCACACCTCGCCCAACTTGCTCTCCGCATTGCATTCAACTTGCTCGTAGTATAGTGTTAACATAAGACTCCAGAGCCCCTTGCCAGTGTGCTGTTCTTTTTTTTCAAGTTTTTTTTCATCAAGCTCTCGATTGTTTCTTGAGGAAGGTTCGTTCTCCTGGCTTTGATCATTGGTTCTTTGACTGAATTTCGTCAAAAGGGGGTTTTATGGGGGGGAGGTTTCCACGGACTGAATTGAGGGGAAACATTGCATACTTCAGTGATTCAGGCAAGCTCAGTACTAGAATACTAATAATCGCTTCTGGGTGGTAGTAGAAATCAACCCTGTCGGCAGTTGTGCAGCTCTATCTGGACTCTGGAGCTTGGCTTCACCCTCAATGGCTTGAGTGTTACTCAGTTTCTTTGCGTGATGCGTATGACCAACCCAAAGCTATCTAAAAGGAAGAGATCGAGCAACCATCCATGTGCGAGTTGCTCACATGCAAAATCTTTTGAATAAATAAAAGAATACAATACAACAAGAAATAAAAACCCGTGTACCGTCTGCTGGTCCAGGAAGCATGGTTCCCCGGTTTTCAGGATGGCAACGTTCCTGCTCGTGCAGTAGCAGTACTGGCTGACCGATGACGGGTGGATCTCGCGCCGCGCCCAAGAACAACGAACAGCCCAGAAGGTCAATTTCACGGCCCAAACGCACGAAAATCCTGCTGTCCTCCAGTCCATTACATCGAATGGACCACTGTGATCGAGCCACCCGATCCGATCTATCGTCTATGGTCCCTTATTAGCTTCCCAGTTGAAGCCTACATCGATCGATCGAGCTGCTACCAGACACGCCTCGCAACAGAAGTAGCTCGCCACTGTTCCATGACAAAATAAATAAATCAGTCGTTAAAAAAAAGACAAAATAAATAAATCTTCTTCAGGCTCTTGGAGATCCATCCCTCTCAGTCCGTATAGCTAGCTACCCGTAACAGTGTGCGAGTGAGTGGTCCTGTCCTGGAACGGCAACAGCTAGCCGTGCGTGAGTGCGTCGGCACAAGGGAGAGCTTTGCTTTTGACGCCGAGGCTGGGAGAGTGGGAGGCGCGCCAAAATTTAAACATTTCTTTCTGTCTCGTGGTCAATGGACACGTAGTCGTGAGACATGGGGTAAAGAATTGTTCCAGTGTTACGGCGACCAGCGGCAAAGAAGAAAGGCAACCAGCGGCAGCCAACATGCGCGCATGGGCACTAGCACGCAGGAATCTCTCGGTTCCCTGGCCCGGCCTCTCCTCTTGGCCTCTTCGTGACTTCAGGTTCATTTCACCACATGCCGATTGCTTTTATTTAAAACTTAAACTAGACGCATGGATGATCCGTGATCGTGTGAATGTGTGATGAGGTCCTGTTCCTGTACCTGTGGGCCTGATACACTGTGCGTGGGTTGGGTTCATGCCCCTGGGGACCTTCTGGAACACGGCTTCAGTGAACCCATGGCCTGCTGTGCACGCTTACCGATAGCCCACTGGGCTCGATTCGATCACTATTCTTTTCACGGTCAACGACAAAAACGACGCAATCCCCCGGCCGTCGTGTAGGTGACTATAGGCTGTGTTTAGTTCCCATCAAATCACCAAATTTCCCAAATTCTCTCTCCAAACTTCACTATTCATCTATCACGTCAAATATCTCTCCTCGTGCATGGAACGCTAAACGTGGGTAAATAAAAAAACTAATTACATGGTTTTGATATACACGACAAGACGAATCTTTTGAGCCTAGTTAGGTCATGGTAGGACAATGTTTACCACAAACAAACGAAAAGTGCTACAGTACGCTACAGCGTCGGACGTGACATTTTCACCAAACTTTCCCTGCCTCTTTTTGGAACTAAACACACTCTATATAAGTCATTCTCAAAAAAAAGTGACTATATAGGTATAACTTTATTATATATTTATATATATGTGTGTCGGAGCAGTGCTTCAACGTGGGGATTGCTTGGTGCGAGTAATGGCGCTAGGAGATAGTGCGGGCGCAGTACAGTGCCGGTGCCGCCGTGTGGGCACGGCGTTTTGCAGAACTGCAGACAGGAACGGGCGCGAGCACATGGCGGACAGGTCACAGGAGACGATCGGAGGAGCGTCGTCGTCCTGTTCCGTGGGCCCGGGTGCGGGCGCGCGCACTGTTCATGCCCTTTGCCGTGCGGCTCGAGACTTGAAGCCGCACGGCGCGCGCGTGATGCAACGTGGAGTGGAGAGGGGGTTTCAATTCCGGAGACGGAATAATCGGTGGCAGGGGTATTTCCACTAAAAGGATACCAGTACATGTTCAAGTATGGGAAATTCGTGGTGTGTGGGTTTTTACAGTTTTACAGTCGCTAGATTTTACACCTGGTGCACGGTGAGCCTTTGGCAGTTTCGGTGTGCACGTACGGCCTAGGTGGTAGGCGTACGCAGCAGGGTTCCGTTCCGTCCATGCTGTCGCCGTGGTCCAACCAACCGTTGAAACCTAACGCAGCTACCGGGGGACGCGTGATACGGGCTCCTATGTAGCTTATGTTCACTAGTTAAGCGAGTTAGCTTAGGGGCCCCATAAAGCCCACCAACAGCGCGTGCTTGAGGAGAAAAACAGAGGCGTGCGGTCTTCAGATTTTTTTTGTTTCGCTCCGCTAAACCAGTGCGGGTGATGAAAAGTACCTTGCGTCTTTTTTCCTTGCTTTATTTTTTAATTATCACTACTAAGTACTCCGCATGTAGTTATAAGAGGTACGATGTTGCAGTTGATATTCAAAAATAACAGTTCAACATTTCGATTATACCATTTTAACATTTTTCACATAAAAGTTAAACTAACATGCTCAAAGTGTTAAACTAATACAGTCAACATTTTCATATACTAGGTTCAACATTTTTCTCAAACTTAGTTCAACAATTCGGATAAACTAAATCAACATTTTGTGCGAAAATGTTGAAGCAGTAAGTTCAAGATGTTGATATAGTTATTCAAAATGTTGAAATAGCATATTGAAAGTGTTTATTCTAAAAAATACATATATAAAATAAAAATATACTCATATTGGATCTTATTCTGTCGCATTAATTGTAAATAACATGGTAGTTCAAACGGATTCGAAAAAGGATTAACGGTTTAGGAGAAAATCGCATTTAAATGTTGGAACTTCGGTTAAATTCTGGTCTGTCACCGCTGACGTCGTATAGCTTTCGCCAGCTACCCACGCGCTGATGTCCCGCTTCATTCAGATCCGAATAAACATGTGATCCCGACCGTTGCACGGATCTCAAACACTGGTCGGCCTGGGAATGGATCGTGATCCAGCCCCAATCCTGCTCCGGCCCTCTACAGCTAATATACTCAGCCCGATCCTTATCCAGCCCTTTTATAATTATTAGCATCTCATCCGATCCAATCCTTTTGGAAGCAACATCCTTGTCCAGCCTTAATCCTATTTGCACCCACGGGCCGATTCATTTATACTAAAAGAGGACAATCCGTGGGCTCTTATTATTACAAGCTAGCAAGCACCCACGAGCTCTCATTGTGATCGATGATTAAACATGCAAGCCTGCACATATGTTATGCATATTGAATTAACGTACTTGTGTCTACCGATCAGCACACAGATCACATATACACTAGCTGGTAACAATGTGTAAATAATAAAAATTCAAAAATTACATCCATCTTTTTTTCCTGTACACAACTCTGAAATGCATTGATCTGCCATTACAATTTCCATTCTGAACAACCTGGCCGTGTTTTCCATGCAGTGCCGGGTGCCATGTAGTTTCCTGAGCCTAATGAGCACGAAGTCTTGAAGGGTGAAGGTACTGTGGAGAGCACCTGACCGTTGATGGATGAATCTGGACTGCTGATGCTTCCCGGCTCAACTACAAGACCCACCTCATACTCCCTGAAGCCACCAACAGAATTAGTAAAGAGATTTAGCCGATGCATAACCTAAGAATGTACCAATCACAAGCTGGTGATGTATCTGTAACAAGGCAACCTTTTTTGTGCCAAAGAAAGAGAAACGGGAATATAATCGGCATCAGGCTTTGTAAATAGCAGAATTGGACAATAAAATTAGCAAGAGACCAAACATCACTTTTTACTTGAAAAACAGTAAATTTGCTAGACAAACAGAGACATATATATGTACTAGATAAATAGAAACATTATCCTTTTGCATGGACAGTAAAGCTGAGACAAAAATAAATACGCACCTGATCATCGTCGTCCTCATCATCTAAAGCAAACATCCTTTGTCCACTGATCAGTTCGCCTTCTTCTTCGTCATTGTACCCAATGAGCCAGTCTTTACTGCAGATTAGAGCTTCAAGGGTTTCAGGAGATAATGATGTTCTATTTTTACCCAGAATCCTTCCAGCTGCACTGAAGGCTGATTCTGATGCTACAGTGCTCACGGGAATAGCGAGAAAGTCTCTGGCCATCAAAGAAAGGATTGGGTAGGCATCTGAGTTTTTCTTCCACCATGCTATCACATTGAAAGTCTCATCTGGCCTTACAGGTACTCTAGGGTCATCCAAATAAATGTCCAGCTCTGTTCGTTCCTTACGAGCATTTGAATTATGTGATGCAAATTGAGCAAATGCATACTCGATCCGTTTTTTACCAGAACAAACTAGTCCTAAAGAAGTTGTACCAGACTCACCAGACTCGCTTGTGGTTGGCTCATTGGATGGAATGAACACCGGCAGATTGTTGCTCCTCACATTTTTCTCATACTCCAAGTAGTACTTCCTCAAGGATCGTTTTAACTCTCTCATCCTCAGATCAACATTCTCATTAACAGTATAGTAATAGAACTCGATGAAGTCTGTTTTCATAGATGGATCTAGCACAGCGGCTATAAGAAGAACAACACTTGGCTTTGACCAATACTTCTCAAATTTGGCATGCATAACATTAGCTAACTCATTCAACAATTCATTTGAGTTCCAAGTGTCATCCAACAAGACAGTTCGAATAGCCAACACCATCTTCAAAAAGAGGTGGGCTGTGGGATGCTTATCTGCAGAAAAAGCCTTGGTTGCCTCACTGAATTCTTGCAAAAATCCATGCAAAGCTTCAGCTCTTCCCCACTCATCTTCAGTAGGAGCTTCATGGTGTTGTTCTACTGCAAATCTGTTCAAAGCAACCTTGAACTTTAGTGCTTCATGTAACATATCATATGTTGAATTCCAACGGTGTGGAACATCAAGGATCAGTCCAGACTTGCTTTTAAGGCCTAGTGATTGAACTATAGAATTGAATATCTGCATGCGAGATGGTGAAGATGTGACAACTTTGACAATATCCCGCACTCTCCCAACTGCATTTGGAATCACATTCAAGCCTGCTTGAACCATTATGTTGAGCACATGAGCAGCACACCTAACATGGAGGTGTTCACCTCTGAAGAACATCTGAAAACCTAGAGCATCACGCATGTTTCTTGTTGCTTTGTCGTTCACACTTGCATTGTCCAGCGTTAGGGTGAACAACTGACCAACCAATTCCCACTCCATCAAGCAGGAAGTAATACCATCTTGCACAGCATACGATGTATGAGGAAATGAAATTTGCTTGAATGCAATGATCTTCTTCTGCAGCTCAAATTCTTCATTGATGAAATGTGCAGTAACACCAAGATAACCCAGGTTTTGGTTAGAAGACCAAAGGTCAGCTGTCAAACTAACATGGGATAGCAACTTTGCAAACTTGTCAGACAGGGATAGCTTCTCCTCCTCATACAACAGAAGGCAATCTGCACGTACAGTTTGTCGACCTACTAGTTTGAATTCCGGTTGGCAATAATTAATCATCTCTTTCCAGCAAGGGTCTTCAGCCTTTCGAAATGCAATCTCAGCACTAACGAAGTACTTGGCTATTAGACCTCGAAAGACTACAGGGTCAAAGACAAGCTGATCTCCGTCACTGGACCTTCCTTTCATAGTTGCTAAGAACCTGTCCCTGTCATCCTGGGGAATTGCATGGCAATGATATCCAATATGCCTGTTTAGGTGAGATGTTCCTTTCCCAGCTACAGAAGATAACTGAATCTTACAGTATTTGCATGTTGCCTTTTCTACTCCATCCACCACCTCTGAATCAATAAATTCCCAGACCTTTGCCCTTTTTCTACCAGATCGACTTGACTGATCGGTTGACATGACATCATGACTATCTCCAACTAGTTCCGGCACTGATGAGATCCCCTCCATGGCAATAATATTGAATACAATTTATACTGTAGTGTCACAAAAAAAATAATGCAAGTCAGAACAATATTGTTAAGATATTTCTATAAACTAGATGTAACATTTACAATAATACCAGCTAACTAGTGAGGAGTTTCTGTTTAACAATATGATTTACTAGCAATCGAGAATGTTTCTCACAGAATTCTTATGACTATAGTTGTGGGCCAAACAGTGCTCTTACAGCAATAGCAGCACACTCATCAAGTAAGGTATCTCCCCAGGATTGGAGTTGGGGTCTGAATTAAAGCACAGGCGATGGGCGTGTAATTACCTCTGAGTTATCTTCAGCAACGGAGGCGAGGAGATTGGCAGCGACTAGCGGGGCCTCCCGGCTCCCGCGACGGCCTCGGTGCAGGAGCACAGCGGTCGCTGGCGGGAAGGCGCTTCGACCGGCCGACGAGGGGAGGCGTCGTGGATGGAACCAAAGAAGTGTCGGTGCTTGCAAGAAGTGCCCGCCGACGAAGACGCCGGGGATCAAAGAAGGATTCGGAGATCCGCGTCGCGCCGTCCGCTCGCAGCGTCGATTTGATCTCCTGCCATCTCCTTGCCGGATCTTGGAGACATGCGGCGGCGGCGGCGGTACCCCTCTCGGCCTCTCAACCCTAGCGTAGGAACTCGCGAGCTGAGTCCTTTTCACGAGCTGAGTTCTCTCGGCAGGGATACAAAGAGGCAGGCCCTTTTCTTATCCACGGGCTGAGTCCTGCTCTTTGATCCACGGGCTGATTCGGGTCATGCCTAAAATCCGGCCTGTGCCAATCCTTTTAAGACAAGGCCCGATCCGATCCGGCCTTTTGTTTGAAGAGTCCGTGATAAGCTCAAAACTATGGGCCCGTGAGTCTCACAGCCCGCAAGGCCCTCGGATTTTCATGGCCCATTCCCAGTCCAAAACACTGGAAGCTAAAAAACTTCCGGAACCTATATAGATTTCCCGCGTGATACTGCATCACAGCATGCGGCCCTGCAAGTCGCCCACTCGCCCTGCGCTCCGCGTGCGCCGCGCCGTTGAACAAAAGGGCGGCCCGTCTGATTTGAACGAGACAGCCCAGAGGCGACTAGCCCAGTCCAGCAACGCTCCAAGGCCGAAACGGTGGTCGATTGTCTCGGGCTTCTTCACGAGACGACGACGGTTGCGCGCGGTCGGCCTGGATCCTGGTGGGTTGGGCCGCCAAACTTACAAGTATGCTACGACCTACGAGCCCACGAGCGAGAGTGATCCAAATCACATCATCACTCACTGTACTGCCGTCTAGTGCAGCAAGCAGTATTAGATGAGAAACAACAATAACCTTGATGACCCTTGATCCAAATCTGCTTGTTACCCTTGCACCGCCCTCTTTATTCACGCTCCCGCGTACGCACACACCAGTGGAGCCAGGCCATGCATATTTAGCCATGTACCCCCGTAAAAGTTTATTTAGACATGCGCATGGTATGTTTCTCCTCCAGCTGCTATTCAGTTTGGTGTGTCCATGCATGGTAGCGCCACTGCCTTCGTGCGAGGCTTGCTCCGGCATTCATGCGAGCCTCCCGGAAGATCATATCTGTAAAGGTACAAAGGGTATGCGAGTCCTGCATGGAATTTTTTTCCTAAAGGTGAAGGTTATTAGAGCGTGCCTTGCTAATAGATGAGATCGGTTTCAGCCTTTCAGGCGGTGGCTTGGTTTTACGTGAGAGGCTAGTTGGTTGTAAATTAAGTGTTGGCTCAACCAGAGCATAATTTGTCTTATGCCCGGCCTAACAGATTTTGTATCTTGTCTTTTAGCTTTTGTGTTGAACGTTTCCGTTTACATGTGTGTGCTCGTGGTGGTTTAACTTGGCTATGAAGTTTTGGCCCAACAAGAGGATTCTGTCTCGAGGCTTAACAGACTTTGTATTGAGCTTAAGTGCGTTTTGTCTTGGCTGTTGTGCAAGCACATCCGGCAAAATTTGTTTCGCTTTAATTTGCTACCGTCCCTAGCTGCATGCGCGCCATGGCAGCATAAAACACACAGCAGGCAGCTAGCACACGCGGAACGGGTACTACACGGTGTGCATGACTGCATGCTTATAAAGTTTCCGTTCATCCGGAGCAAACTTTATCTTAAAGCTTAACAGAGTTTGTATCAAGCTAATCTAATATTTCCTTTTAACTTTCGAACAATGGCAATTGTCTGTGTTTGCCAGATCCATGCTGCATTGTACCCTCCCTTAATTTACAAGCTAGACTGATGACTCTCAACAGCTCCTTCGATCTACATCACATAATCCACCCAACTTGGCCGAAGAGTCGTCGTCGTCGGTGTCCGAGACGAAGAAGATGCGCCTGAAGCTCCGATCTCCACCCTCCGTATGCCGAAGTGCCTCGCCGTGCCTCCGCCGGTCCCTCTTGCTCGCCCGTGCCTTGGCGGCGACCTTCCGCCTCTGCTCGTAGAGCTCCTCAAGGTAGTACTCGTACCTGCACTCCGGCTTGCAGAACCCCTTGTCCCTGCAACCAGCCAAAAAAAGGAATTAAACCACCCGTGCATATCTGCAGCTCATCAGCGTCGTCGATCTCTTGACAAGCTAGTCAGCAGCTACGCTAGCAGAGGTTAATGATAGTACTGTAATAATGCTTTAATGTGCTAGCTCGATCGAGGCTTACATGTACATGTACAGGGTCATGTCCCCGTTCATGCGGCGGCCGCAGAGCTTGCAGGCGAGGCAGGTGCTGACGTCGAACTGGCCACGCCGGGCGACGGCGCCGCCGCTGTTCATGGCGGACGCGGCGGCGCGGACGGGTTCGGCGACGCGGAGGCGCGCAGAGGCGGGCTCCGCAACGGCGGCCAAGAGCCCGGCTCCTGTCTCGGGGTCGCAAGCAGGGAGTCCCCCCAAGCATGGCCGCCGCCGCACGTAGCTGTTGACGACGGCGAAGGGGCTGCCCTCCGGGACGCCGGCGCCGCCGGGTTGGGACGGCGGCGACGCCCAGCCTTGCTCCGCCAGCGCCACCAGGCTGCGGATCGTCGGCGCCGCGCTCCCCACCACCGTCGATGATGCTCGAGTCATTATCTTATGCTCGGCGTGCTCGAGCGGGAGGAGACGGCTGGTGTGGTGAGCTCGGAGGGATGGAAGGTTTATATGGAGCTGGAGGGGACGTCAGGGGCGCTGCGCTCTCCACTCCGGCGTTGCTTTTTTCGATTACAGGGATGACGCACTCGTGTACACGCCAGTGAACGTATACACCCATGAATGGTACACCTTTTGTCACATCATGTCCTTCTTGCTTTCTTCGATCCAGAGAAATCTGCCTTGCTGACATATTGGTGTACCTGTAGAAACGTGAAGAGGATATAGCTATGTTAACATGAGTGAATATGAAAACAAAACATGGCAGGACCATGTTGGTGTTGTAGCTCCAACGTGGTCCTGCGATCAGGAACATAGGTGGAACAAAACATTTCGTTCTAATCGATGCTGGCGCTTCTATGCCCCCGAACAATATAACAAGAAAAAGAGGGAAGATATTATTGATATATTGATGTGGCACAATAATTTCCTTTTAATCATTTGGCATATGTAATTCAGGAAGGCTTTGTTCACACACTGGACACAAACCTTTCATCAAGATCAAGAGAATTGAAACAAACTTAAGAATTAGGATAATAATAGTACCATGTATCATGCTAATGAAAAAGTTCACATCAAGTACGGCTCGGATCATTCTTATTTGGACTGCGATGCCTGGATCTACAACTCTTATCGAGCGACGAAAATGTAATTCGAAACTACATATATACCTCTTATGGAGTCTACTCCTCAAGCCAAAGCTTGCTCTTTGGCATATGAAGCATTTGTTGCTAAATTGTGTATACCAATTTTGCTCTAGAGAACTACCTCTAGAGCGAGGCCTTCCGGCGACTAACCTAGCTAATTTGATTGTGCGGATTGTTGCGGTCTGAGGAGCCAATGTGCCCGCTTTATAGGCGGTGGCACTGTGCGCAACTCAATTGCTTTACGCTTTCCTATATTCATCCCGGTCCCTAAATTGATCAACATCTACAATGCGCAAAAATATTCGCGCATTACCACTACGTGCAAGGGCCCTTTTTATTTGTTAGGTGAAGTGGTGTACATTTACCAAGTGCCTAAGCTAGAAAACCGAAAAACATAAGGTGGATGGATGATATATTGATGCTTGGTTGTTGAGTCAGCGAGTCATGTTTGGCTGCACCTGGGAAAAGAACGGCCGGCTGGCACACGCACGATCAACCTCTCGTGTGAGTCTTAGGCATTATACTGTGCTCGGACGTGATTTGGAACCAGCTAGCATGGCGGTTTTTTGCTTTGCTGTAAAAGTGTTGGTACAAATGCAGCAGATTTTGTCTTAGGCGCCGAAACAAACTTTGTCTCAGCTTTTGCAAATTGCCAGTGCGTTTTTAGCTTTTCAATCGGTGAAGAACTAACGTTCGCGTGTACATGCATACAGAAGTAAAAGCAATGCATGCATGCATGCAGGGATGGAGAGCTAGCTTGCACATGTCAGTATGTGTTGGCGATGAGCAACGGTTCAGAAGCGACGGTGCAAAGCTGTGGGCAGAAGTAACGCGCGCGCACGATGAGGCTGGCACTGCCCGTTTCGACTAGTTTCGGCGCGCGGCGCGGGTGCCTTTGCAGTTTGCACCGAATGGGCCGCGGCCGGCTCCTTGCGCGTGAGCCTCCTCGGGCAGACGCTGCCGTGCTCTCACCTCTCAGTTACGAGTGGTGTGGTTGGTTTTGGTTTGGCTTTGGTGAGAGATCTTTTTTTTTTTAAAGTAATTTGGTGAGAGATCTCGGCTGTAAAGTTTTGGCTCTACCGGAACAGACTCTGTCTGGAGGTTAATAACGTAAAATTGCTAGCTGTTGATGAGTGTAGAGTAGACAGATAGGCATGCATATGGACGTTTGCAACTCGATCGCTTGGTTGAAAGCCTGTAAATTAAATATGGTAGTCCGTTGGGCACGCATTGAAGCAGCAGGAAGGGTCCGACAAAGTTTGTTTCACTTTGCTATGCGCTGGATGTACCATGGCTGCACGTAGGTGATGTATGACAGCACCACATAAGCTGTATCATTACCTGCAAGAACCGTATTCGCCTTTTGTGAGGGTCCAAACTCCAAAGTCCAAACATGTGAGCTTATATAGCTATGTTATATCTCAGTGGAGATAGTAAATAAAAATGGGCCACTTGGGTTCCTTTGAACAATTCACATGTTTTGCACACCAGGCCCATAAACTCAAGCCCGGCCTATATATGCAATTGGGCAGTATGGTACTACCTCCGATCCAATTCACCGTTAACGTTGTGAGACAACTGGTCAAATGTTACGAGACAACGAATTGTAATTTGAGCCTAGCGCCCTAGCCCATATGTTTGCAAGCATGCCTGCGGATAGTTCAGTTCTATTCCAGCACAGGGACAGTAAAAACTACTGTGCATCTGGTAGGAATCCACATAACATTTTTTCCTTTCAGATCACGAGCTTATAAGGAGCTTGTTCACACAGCATTACCCAACAGCATGGTGATATACTAACAGTAAAAATCAGTTCTGCGTGAAGCATGCATCCAAAGGACATGTTTGCATAAGTCTTCTTAACCATGGTACCGGTTCAATCAGACTGCTGGTGAAGGTTCATGCCAAGAACTACTAGTCTACCGCTAAGTTTTCTGGCGTGCATAGTGATCCTTCTGGGACTGCTTTCCCACACCCGGATCCCTCAGTCCCTCCACCTGTGGCCACAACTCGGGTTGCAGCAGATGAAGTACAGTGTCATGGCTTGCTCTCCCTTAGTTGGGGCCTGCAAGTTCAATGAGTCAGAATACATGTTAACATCACTAAAATCAAGAGCAGAAATGACAGAATGAGGCGATTGGACGGCCCGTGCAGTACCAAGGATTCCAAAACTAGCAGTAATGCACCGACTATTGCAGTTACATTCCAAAAATAATCAATATGTGTCCTGATACACAAAAAGTCAGGGGAAACCCAGTAGCTTCTACTAATAATAACTGGTTAGGAACCGTTGGAGCATTTGGGACCAAACTTCTTGAGCAATGTGACAGATTATGACACCCATGAAATTGGAATGTTAAGTGGTAGATAATGATTTGATTGCACCTGGACAGGTTGATTCAAGCTTTCATTGCATGCACTAGGTGGATACCAAGGTTATCTTATCCAATTTGGCTTGGCTGCATATGCAAACCCTCCATCCCCACAAATACTAATTCACAACAAATCATGCAACACTAGGCACTGTTATACAAATGTCAGTGTACTAACAAACTTCACCATGCCTTTGTATTAGCTTCTAGCAACAACTACAGTATGTAAACAGCACCCCTGTACAAACCTGGAAAAAAGCAGCTTCTGGATGGTTGCAGTTGTAGCATCTAACACTTCTGGTGCGAGGCAGACTTGGATCAGCTGCTGCATCCTTCAGGACATCTGTGGGTTCAGCAGAAGGCTTACGGAGAACCCTTTTGTACACACAAGTATCAGAAGTAACCTCCTGTTCACATCAACGATTTAAAGATTAGAATGATCAATGAAACTATGAGCAAGCTTGTTAATTGAAAATCAGATATGTCAAGCATGTGTGGAAACTGCATGTACAAATACATAATGAGAAAAGCTCACATTTTTTTTAAATTAGAAAAATCTCACGCTTAACTGCACACAAAAGAAACAGCACCTAGGGAAATAAGAAAAGCTTAGAAGTTTGTCTACTTTATATGTTCTGGAAGCATCAAAAGCATCAGCGAGGTATGCAACTTTTAAAAGGCATTCAGTTTCAAGCTGGGTTCTCCTTTCTCAAATATTTTCACGGAAGGATGGCATCGGCTCCTTCACTGTTACTGCTACTACATTTTAGTTCTGTAATAACTCCCACTGTTTCAAAATAGTTGCACAAAAGCATGTGCACTGGACACAGAGGCCCAACACAAGTGTAATCGTTAAGGCAATTGGACCACACTTACCCCTATTAAACTATGTACAAAGTCAAGAGGTGCTTCTGAGCTCCGCCATTTGCGTATTGAGCAAATTTTTAACATAGATTAAGAGTGAATTCCAAATACATAACCATCAAGAGGGTGCAAAATTTGTGAATTCAAACTTGAACAGCTGAAGTATTTCAACAACACACAAATAGTGCTAATGAGCTGTTCATTGCCACTAGTGCCACAACAGAACGGAAAGAGCAAAATGAACGAAATAGTGCTAATGATGGTAGAGTCCAACCAAAATGCATTAGTGGAGATCCGAGATCCTCTAGGGACTGAGCTGTTCATTTAACAAGATCACTTCCCAATGACCAGCCACTTTGAAAACTTTGATATCTCTCAGATGATAGATTAAATCGCGATCATAAGAATCAAGGTTGACACAATTGTAAGATTAATAAACATGTAGTGGCAAAATAATATATCATTCACGATACTTCTTTCTCAGTGTGGCATTTTCTCTTGGTCAATCAAGGAAACTCAAGAATCTCATAAACTTGCAAACTCATATCTGACTACCTAACAGAACCCACAACAAACAATTTTACAAATTTCAGTTTCATTTTGGTTAAGGAACATTTCTTGAACATGGGCTGGGCTTGTTGCAGGCTAAGTTGTTAGGAGCATGACACACCATATAGACTGTAAAAACTATTTGATTAAAGCACATTTTGAGGCGAATCGAATTCTTTAGGTGGATACTAAAGCAACATTATAGGCTCCGTATAACCTACAACAGGATTTATGTTAGTATGGGCAATTAAGTTGCCATCAGCCCATGAATCATCTGTGTAAGTTCAAGAAAGAAAGCACCAGAAACATGAAGCACCAGCTTTTCCAGCAGAGCCAAAATATTCCTACCATCATCAAACCAAAATTTAGGCGCAGTAAGCGCAACACTGCAACAGTCCAATATCATCCTAAAACATTGACCATGAACCAAGAAATCACAACGGAAACAATGTAGCACTAGAACCATATCTTCATCCATCCTTACACAGCAGATCACTAAACCCACCCTAAACCTACCCGAACCCCGTTCTCCAAGCGAACCTAGGGTTTCCACGAATCAACAACAAAATCTGGGGGGAAAAGGGATCGATCTAGACAGGAACACGGGAATCACCTGATGCTCGCAGAACTGGCAGGCGTAGAGGAGGGTGCGCGTCTCCTTGTCCTCCCGCGGGTACAGCATGTTGTTGCTGCGGTGAAAACAAAACAAGGACAATCAGAACATGAATCAATCCCACAGGATTCCTCGATCGAAGAGAAAATCTTGAGACTGAAACAGAAATGCTAAAAATTTCATGGCTTTTACCATTCGCGGCAGAACTTGAGGGCGCTCATGGTGGGTCTCGTCGCCTCTTGTCTCTCACCTCCCGCTGCTTGTCCCCTTCTCGGCTTCTCCCTTCTGCTCCTCTTCACTCTCCGGCTTCTGGCAGGTGGGTCCAAGCAGCCCCACATGTCAGTGACCAAATATTGCAGTGCCTGGGCCCATCTGAAGGCGAGCAGGTACACGTGTCACGCGATGGGCGCTGCCGCACGAGGGTCACCTACCCTGCGGCCGCACCGGATCCCGCTGACCCCATCCCTCCTACTCCCCTGCGTCCGCTCGTCGTCTCCCCGCTCCAAACCCTAGCTCCAATCCGGAACAGCCGAAAAAAGTTCACGAAAATCGCGCAGAATTTCGCTCCAAACTACTCCTTGGTCCCTCCTCTGGTGCGAACCCAACTCGATTCCACCATTTTTGCGATTTTTGGTTTTTTCGGAATTTTTTTTCATGCGAATGTGGTCATTCAGGGCGGTGATGCAATGATGCACATGCTGGTAGCCCCGGATGGGGCAGGAGGGGAGCTTCAGCCGTACGGCGTGCCGCCGGTGGAGCAGGAGCTGGAGCTCCTCCGCGACAACGCCGACGACGGCCTCGAGGGCCACGTGCGGTACGTGTGCGCGCCCAAGAGCTTCTTCTTCTTCTTCTCCTTGTTGCTGCACTTGTGGCAAATTATCCATGCTTAGTCTCCGTCGGTGCTGTAGGCGAGGGAACGGTATCGCCTCTGGGCGTTGCTTGCTTGCTGTGGAGCAGTGACAGTCCTCTTGCGCCAGTTCGGAAAATTTATTTTTTATGCTTCTTCTATTTCATAAATGGTTGTGGTTAAAGGCCAGTGTTTGATTCTTTCATCTCTTTACTGTGATTCCATCAGGTGCCTGCGGTGCGGAATATCTGGCAATGCGACACCCCATATGCGGCGTGGCCCTGATGGCCCAAGAACTCTTTGCAATGCATGTGGCATTGCTTACAGGAAGGTAAAACCGCGCTTTTATGTTGTAAAGCAGTCATGCCATTTGCGATCAGCAGTTTGAATGTTGTGGAGCTCTCTTTTTATCAACTCCTTGGAGATGTTTATAGCTAGGCATAGACTTAACTTTTATGATTCACAAGTACTATCTTTTTAAAGGTGCTGTTCTTGCCTTAATTTGGACTAGGTATCCTGCACTGTAAGGGCTATTTTCTCCCATGTCTGTTGGAGGTTATGTATTGTGATTTTTCTTGCAGTTGCAGGTTGCAACCTGCAAGCAACCATGGCACTCCTAACACAAAGTGCCGGGTTGTACATGTTGTCTGCAGTGGCACAACTTCTTTGGAAAAGTAATTATTGATCCGTTATCTTTGATGATCATCGAATGATTCAATTACTTATCAAATGTTCTGTTTGTACCCCTCCTTTATCTGCATAGTGCATTGTACTTAGTCACACATCCTATTTCCTAGAGAATAATACCCCTTTTCCGTTTAAAACAGATAAAATCTTTTTTTGTTTGCTGTCTCGGAATAGCTTTGATCGAGCATGTTAGGATTGGAGACCATATGCACATGCTACCTACAGCAAAAATTAGAGGCATTGCTTTCATATAATCATATTTTTCCATGATGGCTAAGATTGCTGCTCTATGTTCATTTTCCTCTCATTTTCGTATTGTGAGGAAATCTGATGCAACTAAATATGCCTCATTGTGGCTTTTTACCTTCCGCTCAAACATTTCATGATTGGTTATCCAGGGGAAAATGAGAAGAATGATAGAAGCTGAACCGCCCATAGATGAGGCTGCACTGGCAAAGCTAGTTCCAGAAGTAGGCATGGAATTTGAGAGTGAGGAAAAGGCATACGAATTCTACAACAAATATGCTGGGCATATTGGCTTTAGTGTTAGAAAAAGTACATCACATAAATCTTCTGAAAATATTACCAAAGTAAGAACTTTTGTGTGCTCAAGAGAAGGCTACAACAGGGATAAAAAATCACTGGAAGCAAAGAAGCCAAGATTGGATACACGAATTGGTTGCCCGGCGAGATTGATTATTAAAGTTACACCAGAGTGCAAGTATAGAGTAACTGATTTCAAAGCAGAACACAATCATCAGCTGGCCCCTCCTTCGACGATGCATATGTTAAGGTCGCAGAGGATATTGACAGAACTTCAGTCTGGAGAAGCAGAACTATCAGATGATTCTGTAGTGACACCAACAACAAAGGCAACTGGTGATCTTGTTGTTAGACAAGTCAGTTTCCTTCGGAATATCTCTCTCCTTCCAGCTGATTACAAGAATTATCTACGTTCGAAGCGTATGAAGCCTATGCAACCTGGTGATGGTGGAGCAATATTGAAATACCTGCAGACAATGCAAATGGATAACCCCTCATTCTTTTACACTATGCAGATTGATGAGGATGACAAGCTGACTAACTTCTTTTGGGCAGACCCAAAATCAAGAGATGACTTCAACTACTTCAGTGATGTAGTCTGCTTGGACACAACATACAAAATAAATGGATATGGTAGGCCACTTGCACTGTTCCTTGGTGTGAATCATCATAAACAAACAATTATTCTTGGTGCAGCTATGCTTTATGATGAATCATTTGAATCATACAAGTGGCTTTTTGAGAGTTTTAAGATCGCTATGCATGGAAAACAGCCTACTGTAGCTTTAATAGATCAATCTATTCCATTGAGTAGTGCAATGGCTGCAGCCTGGCCAAATACCACACAACGAATTTGTGCTTGGCATGTATATCAGAATTCTCTTAAGCACCTCAATCATGTCTTCCAAGGTTCAAAGACATTCGCAAAGGACTTCAGCAAATGTGTGTTTGGCTATGAGGATGTAGATGAATTCTTGTTTGCATGGAGAAGTATGCTGGAAAAGTATGATCTCAGACATAATGAATGGCTGTCTAAAGTGTTTGACAAGAAGGAACAATGGGCCTTGGCATATGGTAGACATATATTTTGTGCTGACATCACAAGTGCACTTCAAGTCGAGAGTTTCAGTAGTGTCTTGAAGAAATTCTTGAGTCCTCAACTGGACCTGCTGTCCTTCTTCAAGCACTATGAAAGAGCAGTAGATGAACATCGCTATGGTGAGCTGCAAGCTGACTTCCAAGCTAGTCAGAGCTATCCAAGAATACCCCCAGCCAAGATGTTAAAGCAGACTGCACATACATATACACCAGTGGTGTTTGAGATCTTTCGTAAAGAGTTTGAGCTATTCATGGACTCTGTATTGTTCAGTTGTGGGGAGGCTGGGACAACATCTGAGTACAAGGTTGCTTCTTCTGAGAAACCCAAGGAGCACTTTGTTCGATTTGATTCAAGTGATTGTTCCTGTTTATGCACTTGTAGGAAGTTTGAGTTTATGGGTATCCCATGTTGCCACATGTTGAAGGTGCTGGATTACAGAAATATCAAAGAGGTACCTCAAAAATATCTGCTGAAGAGATGGAGAAGGACCGCTAAATCTGCAAATGAAGACAATGAAGGCAATGCAGCAAATGCTAATGGATCATCATTGAATGTCCCTGCTCCTGCTGCAAATCACCATGGGCTTCAAAGCTTCAGTGCAATGATTCAAGTAAGTAGCTCCTGATACTTGTCCGTACAAACTGTATTGCCCTGTATTTACTGTGGCTGATGACATCTTTATATGAATGCAGGACGCTTCTGTTTCTAGTATGCAATAGAATTCATTTCATAGAAGCTCTTGATGCAGGTACTAGAACTCATTTCAGTAATTTCCACATTTTTGTGCTTCAGATGAGTTTGCATATGCCTAGTACCTCGTGTTAATTAATTTTATCTGGGATGCTTCTGGGACAGTCTGGTTTTATCTGCTCATTTTAGAAAATGGAAGGCTGATCCCTGCTACAATGCATATAGTGAGTGACTCCAAAACAAAGATGTTATCCTAACAAATTCAAAATTTCCATGTGTGGCAATAAGAAATCATCTTTGGTCATCCATTTGAACATTTTACATTCGCGCTGAAGCGCTTAAGTGCATCATGAGCTTTTCTGCTGATTTCCTAGCAGGGTGGGTCTGTGGTGGTTGGATTGTCTGTAGCATTGCCCTTATGAGAGTTCTTAGCATTCTTTTAGAAAGATGGCTGAAACATTTTGATCAAATGGGTCCATGTGCTTTCAATTCTGTTGTCTGACGCATCAGCTTGCTTCAATTATCATGCAGGATTAAACTCCAACAAAGATTCCACATTTACCTCGCAATATCATTGGCCACTGCCGCTGCTGTGAAGTGCCCCCTGAATAAGTTGCCAACCTGTACATTACTCAGTCGTAGGAATTTTTCAGCTGCTAAGGCACCGATCCTTGGTGTAGAGTAGATTACGATTTGACATATCATGCTTGAATTGCACTGGAAACAATTCAGAAAAATTTTGTGCATGCTGTAAGCTCCCCTATTTATGCTTGCCTATATATTAGGAGTAGAAGTGTCATTCAGGCAGTTCAACAGACTATGCTGGAGAAGATGATGCATCTGAAACCCTGTGCATTCGGACTGGACCGTCGTGTGGCAAGTAATCAGACCCCTCATGCTCGGAAGTTCAGTACGATTCAGTTGTCTCGCCTGCAGCTGAGCTGGACGGCCCATGCATTGAAGCGTGGCCGCGTGGGTGCCCGAGGGCTAGGCGCTCCATCAGCTAGCTGCCAGCGGTGCCCCCTCATGGCATGCTTGCTATCTCTGGTTCAGAGACGATGTGCCTTCCTTATGGTCCATGTCTGTCAGTGTGTGTATACCACATTTGCATAGAAACAACGTGCAATTGCCGTGGTATCTTGGATCATTCATTATCTTTGGTGCATCCTTCTGTTCTGTGAGGCGCCAGCACCCATGAAATGAAATCTTGAGCATGTGATCCATGGCATGATAACCATTTGGCAACTCGCCAGTTGTTGCCTGGCCCAATGATACATACATCACCACTGTCTTGTGGTTGGTTTTTTTTTTGATAACATTGTGGTTGGTTAGCTAGTTGAGTATCTTTCAGATATGGTCCAATAATCAATCCCCCAGGTTACTGATAAATCCAAATGATACGTAGTAGTACCTTGGATAATGACCAGGTGGTGGTGCCGCTGATCTGCTGAGCCCGCGACGGCTTCGGCGATCAGCGGCCGCTGCTGGCACTGTTCCATTGGCGGTTGGCGCGGCGGCAGGCTCAGGCCCAGCCAGTGGCGACTGAATGACTGATGCGTTCCGGTCACGGACGTGGCAGGGTGGTGGCGCTGGCCCAAACGTCGCTGCAGCGGCTGGTGCACGCAACGTGACGTCGGCGTGTCCTCGGTTGGAGCAGCGTGCTGGGCGGAAGAAGTGAAGAACTCACCAATCAGAAGCAAACGAACGATGGTTGGGTGGGGTGGTGGTCCATGGGCCATCGCTGATGCTTTTGCTTCCTCCCGACGGGCCGACGGAATTCTCTTCTCGCTCACCGCCGAGAGGACATGACATTGACAAGTCACAAGCGCATGGCTCTGCTTCCGTCCTTATCCCCGTCTACAGTAGAGAGCAGGGGGAAAAGGGCGACTGCGAGGCGAACGCCGATTCCGGCGCCGGTTCCGCGGGATCCCCTCCTTCTCCGGCGTCCTCATCGGCGATGGAGCATGGGGGTTCCTCGGAAGCGGCAGCCGGTGTAAATACCCTTATCTTCCTTGGTGTAGGTAGTTTAGGGTTAGGTTTGACCATGCTTTCATTAAGGCGTGGTCTCGTAGACCTGCGCTGCTGTGGGCCTTGCGTGAGACGACGACGTGGATGCGGTGAAGCCAGATCGAGAATCGGCGTGGCCTTCTCTGATATCCCCGGCGGTTTCCCTGTCTCTGTGGCCGGTGGTAGCTTGAGGTTCGTGTGCTTCCTCCTGTATTTCTCAGCTAGCGTGCCTATCCACAGCTTGGTTGATGGAGTCTGGAGGAAGGTATTTTGCTACTGCCTTGTTCGTATCGGTGATGGTCTCGCCGGTATGGATGTGTGGAGTTTTGTGTCTCTCCAAGGGGGTTCTGGTGATGCCAGAATTTCCCATGTGAGATTTCTGCCCCAACTCGTGTCTCCGGGTTGGTTTTCTAGACCCACCTTTCTTGGTGGTTTGCTTGCCCTCCTGGGAGTGCCTTCGGTCGGTGTGACGGGGATCCTGGCGAATCCTGAGGCGTCGGGTCTCTGTTCTTCCGGCGAGGTGATGGCCAATGGCCATCGACGACGGCCTGGGCTTTCAGCAATTTTAGGGTATGCCGATGTTTTCGACATGCTATTTGTGGTGCCATTCAAAATCTACGGTGTCCCGTCGGAAAGGGGATCGGCTTCAAGTTGCAGGAGGCATCTCCGATCGCCGGCGACGAGCACAACTGGGCTGTTCTTGCAAGGACTGGAGTATATTTTTTGTTTCTTTAGAGGGTGTCTTTGCAAGATTTGGCATGTAATCCATCTGGAAAACATACGAAATAAAACCCGGTTTCTCAGAAAAAAACAAGCGCATGGCTCTCACTCACTCACTCGCTCATCACGCCTGGCTTGCGCACTCGGCTGGGGCACTCCTATCCTACCCTATCCCTCGCGTCGGACCAGGCCACCCTTGGAAGATCGCTGGCCAGACGATGCCCGGCGCATCATCGCCGGTGATCAGACTGGACGGACGGTGACTGCCCTCCGGCCGGAGCCCATCCAGCATCGTGCCATTGCACGCCACCGACAAGCGCTGCATGCGCGTGCGCCGGAGCCCACACGTCAGTGAGCAGCAGCACAGGGCGAGCCGGTGAGGTGAGAGGCCAAGGCGTCGGCGCCCGGGGAGGCGGGGCTCGTGCGCCGCACGCGCTTTGCTTTGCTCTCGTCGATTGCCCTGCGCCCACGCCACGCGCATGTGACGCCGATCCGGCGGCGGGTCTCGGCTTTTTCACGTCACTGCGCTGGCCGGCCGGGCTGCTGGTGCCGAAGCGGGCACGGGCTCCGTGGACTGACCCGTGCACATGCAATGCAAAGCAAGCAGCCGGCTCCCCGTTCTGCAGGTCCCTGCTGCTGCAGTGCTGCTCGCTTTGCGGCGGCCGGCCCGGCGTGCCCCGGAAGCATCCAAAGCTCCATCTTTCCCCTCTCGCCCTTCCTGGTCCTCCTCCTCTAGTCTACTCTAGCAAAGTACTGTTGCGATCACCACTCGTTAGGCTGTGAGGTTGAAGAAGAAGGACGGTAACCTTCATCCAACAAAAAAAAAATCGAGTGCTCCAAGTCTATAGAACGCTCGAGTACGTGCTCTATACATCCCCATACTAATTGATGCACTCCACGTATGAAAACATTGAGAGGGAAATGGCAGGGCACTTTGTACCAAGTGTCCAAAAAATGGGCCAAAGCTACGTTCGATGTGGGGAGAAAGATATATGCTGTTCCCTACGTACGGAAAATCAGAGTTTAAAAAAGCCGTTAAAATAGTTCTGGTCGTTGCCCAATCGTCCTCACCGGCGATTGAAAACAAGCCCCGGGTCTCGTCACCGGAGCACAAAAAATTTCCCTCTCGCTAATGGGCCCTGCTTTTTTCTGCCATCCTGCTCCATTCAGAAAAAAGGCTGATGATACCCTGATGCCATTTGATATTCTGGTTCAGTGGCTCATGACCTAATTACTATGTTTTTCCTTTTGGAGAAAAATATCAGCGAGGTAATCAGCTGTTGGGCCTCCAAATCTCGCTTCATTTTCTGAAGCGTCTCTTTCATGCGAAGAAGCCAAGAGAACAAAGCGAGGTGGTTGCTGTCGCTGGTCTTGTTTGCGTTCTCTGAATTCTGATGGAGGAAGGATGCTGCTTAAAGTCAGGCGCTTCATTCATTAGGACTTGGCTGCAAAGCAACCTCCAACCCAGGGACGACGTCTAATACGTGATTATTTCGCGTCTACGTCTGGAGATAAGCATGTTCCTCCTTGCAGTAATCACTACATGTAAGGAAACATTTTTCAGCGTTCATGATGTACGTGTTTGCAATTGCAAAGCTCCATTTTTTTTCCCAGCAATTCGGCGACGGATTACCTAAATTTTACTAGTTCTTAGCCGATTTTAGCAATTCAAAACACAGAGACATATCGTATATTTAGGGTTGATTTCATCCAAATGCTCGAAATATGGAAGTGTTGACAATAATTGATGAAGTTGCCCCTTTACCCAACACTGTTGCTCTATCGTTACACTTTATTATCAGCATCTACAAAAACTGATGAGATCGTTTTAAGAAAAAGATTGTCTCATTTGTAGGCTTGTAGCCACTAGCTCGAGATTATCCAAAAAGAAGATGCCATTATGCGCCAGATGGCCCCAAACTGCCGGTCGAGCAACACGTATGCTTCCACTGTCATCTCCCACAGAGAGGTGAGAAAATCATAGCTGAGTGATAGTTAACAGATCGGGCGCGAATCTCGATGCCCCACCCGAGCAGGTTAATCAATCAATTCTTCTCCACTCATTTTAAAAGAAAATTATATATTAATTCATCGATCAATCAAATCTCAGGAGGGAAAAGGAAGACCAGACAAATTTTTTAGATAATGGATTGAAAATCCGGCCTTGACCAAAAGCTACGGCCAAAGTTTACAAACTAGCAGCACATCCGTCTGCTCTCACACAATATTTGAAAGAAATAGAACACCATGATGAACGATGAGAGAATTATAAAGCAATCCTATTGCTAAATCTCCATCCATGGTGAGCGAAGATCTGAATTGTCAAAGCCTCCAACGCCTGACATGCCTCCTTTATTGCATCTCTATGTTGATCATGCTTTTGTAACTGCGCCCAAAGCCGGAGCCAATATGTTCCCCTGAAGAGTGCCTGTAAATAAGTTTTTATCGGGGATTTGTTAAAAACCATGTTATTCCTACTGAGCCATAATGCCCAACACAAAGCCGAGGCACCGACTAGCAGCTGATTTCTTAACCTACCCCCTACCCCACCGAGCCAGCCATGAAACATATTATGAACAGTAATGGGTGGCCGAAGGTTAAAAGCAATCCGCACTGTTCTCCATAGAAATCGTGCCATATGACAGTCAAAAAAGAGATGCTGAATAGTTTCCTCTCTGGAACTGAAAGAACACAATTTACTTCCGTTCCAATTCCTTTTTGTCAAATTATCCTTTGTAAGAGTGACTCCTTTTCTGAGGTACCACATAAAAACTTTAATCTTCAACGATACTTTCATTTTCCAAATAGTATTATTCCTTTGAACATTATCATTAGTAACCAAAGCCATATACATAGATTTAACTGCGAACAAACCAGATTGGGTAAGATTCCAACTAAAGCTATCCGCCTGTTCGTTTAGATTAATATGAGAGATACTGTAAACCAGATTATGCCACAAATTTAAATCATGTCCTACTAACGTTCTTCGAAAAGACACATTTAGAGGAATTCTGGAAAAAACTGTAGCCACTGTGTCATGTTTCCTTCTAGCAATATTATAAAGAGAAGGAAATTGTTGTCTGAGCGTATAATTACCTAATCATTTGTCCTCCCAAAACCTGATTTGTTTACCATCATTTAAATGGAAAGTACCGAAACTGGTAAAGGTTTGCTTAATTTTCATCAGACCCGCCCAAAAATGAGAATCCCCTGGTTTTCTCTCAACCTGTGTAATAGGTTTGGATCTTAAATATTTGTTCTTTAGCACCTGTTGCCACAACCCATCCTCATTTATAAGCTTAAAAAGTCACTTACTAAGGAGACATTTGTTCTGGATATCTAAATTTTTAATTTCCAGACCCCCAACTTCTTTCGGTTGACACAAGAGATTCCATTTGGCTAATCTATATTTTCTTTTATGTTCATCAGATTGCCAAAAGAATCTCGATCTAAAATAGTCAAACTTTTCCAAGACACCTCTTGGAACCTCAAAAAAGGACAACATAAACACTGCTAGGCTCGATAGAACAGAGTTAATTAACACCAGTCGACCTCCGACAGACATATGTTTCCCTTTCCAACTACTTAATTTCCTCTCAAACTTTTCCTCGATGTTTTTCCAATCCGAATTGCTAAGTTTCCTATAGTGCATTGAAATACCCAGGTATCTAAATGGGTATGCCCCAGACTGGCACCCAAAAAGCTCTGCATATTGTTGTTCACACTCTTTCGCCTGCCCAAAACAGAATATCTCGCTCTTATGAAAATTTATTTTCAATCCGGATAGCTGTTCAAATGCGTACAATAGCAATTTCAGATTCGCAACCTTCGCTATATCGTGATCCATAAAGAGAATTGTATCGTCCGCATACTGTAAGATGGATAAACCCCCATCAACTAGATGTGGTACAACCCCTAAAATTTGGCCATCTTACTTTGCTCTATAAATTATGATTGCTAACATGTCAGCAACAATATTAAAAAGAATAGGAGATAATGGATCCCCTGTCTTAGGCCCTTCCAGGTCTGAAAATTTTGCCCTACTTGGTCATTTATTTTAATTTCCACATGTCCTTTCTGGGTAAAAGCTTTGATCCACTCACACCATTTGTTTGAGAAGCCTTTCATTCTCAGAGTCTGCTGGACAAAAGGCCATCTCACCTTATCATATGCTTTTTCAAAGTGAATTTTAAAAATCACCGCACTTTGACTTTTCCTATATAACTCATGTATTGTTTCATGTAGCACCACCACACCTTCCATAATATTCCTCCCTGGCAAGGAGGTTGTCTGCGTGGGACTGATAACTTTCTGAGCTACCTGAGATATTCTATTAGTTGCCACCTTCGTGAAAATCTTAAAACTCACATTAAGCAAGCAAATCGGTCTATACTGCTGAATCTTAGTGGCATCCTTACATTTTGGTAACAAAATTATCGTACCAAAATTTAGGATATACAGAGGCATATTCCCTTCATGGAATTCCGTGAACAACATCATCAGATCTGTTTTAATAAAGTCCCATGATGCCTGATAGAATTCAATTGGGAAACCATCCGGGCCCGGGGCCTTATTATGTTCCATCTGGAAAACAACCTCTTTTACTTCCAGCTCAGTAAAACTAGACACAAGTATCTCATTCTCAATTTCAGAAACCTGGGGAATATCATTTGTATGAGTCTCATCCAGACGAAAATTATTTTCCTCTGGTGGACCAAATAAACCTTGATAATATGTGGTTATATATGATTTCAATTCATCATCCCCACGTATTATATGTTCCCCGTCCCGTAGCTGATAAATCCTCGACTTTCTGTGTCTCCCGTTTGCTATAAGCTGAAAGTATTTGGTATTAGAATCACCCTCAAGCAGCTCTTTCACTTTCGCCCGTTGGTACCATTTAATTTCCTCCTCTCGCAGCATTTCTGCCAAGCGATTCTGGAGGTACTGTTTTAAGTCAATCTCTTGTGATGACAACAGACAAGACTCAACCTTTTTATCCAGACCATCAAGTTTATCTAAAATTTGCTTCTTTTCTCTCTTATATTGGCCACTCGTATTTTTGGCCCAGCCCCTTAAACGTTGGCGTACTCTCCTAATTTTTGACTGCCAACGTTCCCAGGCTGTGTTTTCACTATTTTCATTGATCCAAATATCCTTCACCATCTCCATGAAACCATCTCGAAGTAACCAGCATAGCTCAAATTTAAAAACAAGCTGATTACATATCGAAGACGGCTCGCCGGTATTAAGAAGTAAAGGCGTATGATCTGATATGCCTCTGGTAAGAGCGACAACCGAGGATAAAGGAAACTTTTGTTCCCATTTCGTGGCCATTAGTATTCTATCTAACTTCTCATAAGTTGGATTCTGAAGAGAATTCGCCCAAGTGTATTGTCTACTCGACATTTGTAATTCCCGTAAATCCAGACCATCAATTACGGCATTAAATAAAAACGGCCAACGATGGTCAAAATTATCCTTGTTTTTCTCAGCCTGGCTGCGTAATATGTTGAAATCACCGCCTATAAGGGCCGGAAGATTCTCATGACTACACATATTCACCAGCTCAGATAAAAAACTCTCCTTGAATTCACTCTTTGCAGGACCATAAACAGCTACCAATGCCCACTTAAAGCTATCACTCTTGTTGCATAAGTGGAATTTTACATAGTAATCGCCCTCATCTATGGCACCTATATGAAATATATCCAGGTCGATTCCTAACAAAATGCCTCCGGAACAACCTTTTGGCTCTTTGCAATGCCAAATGAAATTTTTTCCCCCACACAGATTTTTCAGGAAAGGATCGGAAAAGGTCCTCCTTCCTGTTTCTGATATGGCAATAAAGTTTAGGTTCTGCTCTTTAGTCAAATCCGACAAAAACCTGTATTTCTTTGGGTCCCCAAACCCATTGCTATTCCAAAAAACACCTTTCATTGTGACTTTCTTCTATTTTTCTTTTTTGGTGTGAAAGTAGAACTAATGGATAGTGAGTCTGGTAACCTAGTGGTACGATCCATACAATCACCACCAGAATCCATCACTTCATCCATTATCTCCCCACACAAATGGCTTAAAATAAAAGTATCCACCTCCTCCTCCTCTACTAATTTTTCCTCCTCTTTATCTATAATGTCAATCGTTTTATCTTTAACATGCTGATTCAAAAGTCTATGGTACTCCACATTTTTCAACGACTCTATTGACCCCCTAACTTTAGCCGCATCATCCCCCAAATTAATTCCTAGGTCACTGCAACTAGTGGCAATAGTATCAACAGAAAAGTGTAAAAACGAATGACTAGACATATCACCTTTGGGTGCTTCTAAAGTCCCAGCCTTCCGCTTCATGGCCGCAGCCATCATGTCCTCGCTGCTTGACTCAGCCCTGCGCTTGCTGCGCCGGAGATCACTATTCCGCGCTTCAGGAATGGCCGCCAGTGCCTTCTCCCGCTCGCTAAGTTTGCCCTGCGCAGCCACTGCCAGGGGCGCCGGTGATGCAATCAGCACATCTTCTATCTCTGGTGCGTGGTCATCAGGAGTAACAGGAGGGTCAATCACACTCCCCTCCGAAAGCACCACCCTCTTCCCTTTGCCTCCTGTATCTGCACTATCACCAGGCTCCTGTACTGTTTGGTCGACCTCCTTCTCTTTTCCCCCCATATTCCTTCCACCAGAACCTTTCCCATCATTCCTATCTAGATCATCAGCCCCTGGATTACCATCATTACCACTAGTCGGGTCTGTATCCATCGGTGTCGGTTTAGTCGTGTCCACTTTCTCCACCATGAAGTGTAGCTCATATAGGAAATCACCAATGGCCACATCTGTATATTCTGGAATTAAGTTGGGATCTAGCACTGCCACCTGGATCCTGCATCTCTCAAGTTTCCTGGTGAAACTCATATCCACATCCATGGGGACTCCCAGAACTGACCCTACTGACCAGAGAACCTCATACACTCTCAAATCATCAGGTAAGCCAGTGAACTGAATCCAGATCTTAAGCAATTCACCTTTTGCCCCACTGCCTCCCATCTCCTCAATTGTCATTGTTATGTCCTTGAATTTAGTATGGAGCATACCCCACTCCTTCATCCTTTGCAACTCTGCCCATGTCGGAAAAACAGCTCTAAAGGTATTAGAACTTAGTTCCTGCACCACCCACTTCGAAGTGCCCGGGATCAGCCTCTCCAACTCAGAGGTCACCATCCCTGCTGTCATGGAACCACCTCTGACCCGAATCCTTCCAGTCTTTGTATCCCCCTTGTTCTTATGACCGCTAGGTGCCGGAATATGATAAAGGCCCAAGCCATCCACAGCATAGCCACAAGTAACCGCAAAAAAATTATCCGCTCGAAACCTCGGACATCGGGTTTTGGAATGATCCTGCTTATCACAAATCTCACAGTATACTACTGAGGTACAATCATCCATACCGTGACCCTTGGTATAACAACGAAAGCAATAAGGAACTTTCACTTTTGTTGCTCCCATATGAGACGATTCCGGTACCTCAGATACATTGGCCCCCCTGAACTGAGCCCCATCCTGCTTTGGCACCGCTGCTGCTAGGGGCTTCTGCTGCTCCTGTTTCTGTTCACTTGAAGGCTTGGTCTGCATCAACGAAAGAGCCTGCTGCATCAGCAGAGCTGTCGGTGCGTGCTGCTCGCCAGCTGAGTCAAAGGCCTTCTTCAGAAGTGCGGCCGCCTGAGCTACCTGATCTGCGGGAGCCACCGGCGCTGCACCTGCGTCTGCCGCGAGGGCCGGAACACCCTGTCCAGCAGTGTTTGCAGGCATCCCTTGGTTGCCCTGGCCCCCAAACTGTCCAGCCGTGTTTGCAGGCATCCCTTGGTTGCTCTGGCTGCCAAACTGGCGCTGACCACTCGCCATCTGCTGCCCATGGTGGCCTGGACCCCCGTAGGGCCGGCGACCTCCAGGGTACCGCGCTCAGCCACCAGCGAACCGATCTCCACCATTGTCGCCTCCACCACGACCATAGCCCCCTCGGCCAGGATGAAATCCTCCTTGAGGACCTCCGCGACCGAAGAAGCTCGCCTGCCCATTGTGTCCACCTTCGTACCCTCCTCCACGCCGGGAATCCATGGACTGCTGAACGACCTGAGCGTAAGAACAACCCCTGGATGATTCAGTGGCGGCGTGGAGAGCTCGGCGTGTAGGGTTTTTGCGTATTGTTCCCGTGCGAGCGAACAAGGTCACCAAGCCTGGTGTAGGCCGAAACGGCACACCCGGGCTTAACCAAATTCGTGTTGGGCCATCACCGCAACCTGGGCCATCAGTAATTGCCGGCCTACATCCAGTTTCAAAATTTGAATCAACGCTCACCCCCGAAACCTGCCCGGATCGATCGCCTGGAACAGATCGCGAAGGCACGGTCACCGCTCTCGGCTTCGGCCTATGCCTCGCCGGAGAAGAAGACCTGGCCGGTGTGAACGTTCTGTAACCAGCAAGCAATGTGGGAGAGGGAGAACGAGATAGTACCTTTGCTTCCGCCAAGGCATCACCAAGTGTCCGCGGTGGCGAAACCCTTGGGGCCGGCAAGCGGCCTTTCCAAGGCTCTCCGGTCAAGCGCTGACGGACCAACTCATCAACGATCCGATTCGCCAGAAGACCCTCTTCCGGTTTTCTTCTTGGCGGACTGATTCTGAGCTCCAACTCCGCTTGCACCATTTGCTGGTTCGAGAACCCCGCCTCCCGCGCCCGTGCCCACAATTCAGGTGAATCAATGGACGAAACAGATCGCGGACTCTCGCCTCCATCATCGACATCAGAATCGGATTCCGATTCCTCACCTCCTAACGCCCAAAATCGCGAACCCTTGGCCAGCTCCACCCCATGAACCTTCTTCGTCGCTGTCGTTGATGATGCAACTGCTGCCGCCACCTCCGCAACACGATGCATGTGCTCCCTTGCGAGGATGCATTCCGCCTCCGATGGCGGAACCTGGTTGACGATGACCCTCGCCGGTGCCGGGATCCGGGGCGCCAAGGTGAGCCGCCGGACACGCAAGCGGCCGGCCGGAGGAGCCAGATCGCCTCGGTTTAGGTAGATCTAGATAGAGAGAGTCTTGGCTGATGCGACGCCGGCCAGGGTTGTTTTGTTTCAGACAAATGAGCAAATGATTTGTCCTCTCCAAAACATGCTTTTGCATCGCAGGAGTACAAAGCAAGACACTTGCTAAACCTGACCACCAGCAACTTCCCATTTAAAAATCGTTTAAAACGAGCACTTTGGTCACCCTCCATCGTGTCCAAGTGTCGGCTGGTTAACCTTTCAGAGGTTGGAGAAAGGAATCACAGTTGCAAAAGATAGTCGCAAGTAAAAGGGCATAAGTGTGTATCTACAAATAAATCAGACTTGAGGCACCTAGATGTAAATATGCTTGTATTTCTTAATTAGTGTACAAAAGTCAAATACCAGGGCTGTACGGTGACAGCAGTATGCCAGTGTATTATGCAGCAGGGTTATGAGACAGGAGTGGGGATTAAACTAGTTGAGAAGCTGCCAATCAGAAGGCCAGACCTGATTTGGCAGGGGGATGAATGGATGCAATGGAAGCAGACTGCTCAGCTGTACTAAAGAATGTCGTAGCCCTTAATTTCTTAATACTGTATCATTAGCAGTGATGCATGTTCAGTACATTTGTTGCTGACCCTTTTACCGTGCGCTCTGCTGTGCTCAGCTCCTCAACAAGTGGCGTGTATTTATTTGACTATTCATTTATTTATTTGATTGCGTGGAATCATCTGCCAATGTTATGCGGAGAGACGTGCCACCTCATTTTAAATTGTGAGAGGTGTGCTGGTTCAGTCCTTTGTTCTTGAGAAACTGAACTTGGGAAGAACCTCCCTATTTTAATCATGGAAGAAAGAATGGTAAAATATTATTCTTCTACTTGGTTCAAGAATTCAAGAATTTCGGGTTATGGTCTCTGTGTTGGCGAACACATGTTCGATTCCTGGTATATAGTCTGAAGGATTTTTTTTTAAAAAAAACAGAGATGGATTTTAGGCATCAAACCCGGAATTTTTAGATGTACAGAAAATCTTATAGTTGAAATAATCAAATTCCGCCTATTTTAAATAGTGTACAAAAAATCTAATAGTAGCATTGTAAATAATTAGTATGATTATCTAGTTTGATAAATAGAAAATAATATATCAATCAATTCACTAAGTTTTTTGTTCAGTTTGGTTATGCTAATTTGTACCATTAGTCCATGATGAGTTCATAATTGCAGTTTGTTCGATTCAGTTTTGTTCATCCGTACCATGAGTTCATGATTGCAGTTCAACAATGATGCCAACAAACAACGAGTGTACTCAGTTGTGGAGAAGATATTGGCTATCAGCATCAGCAATGCTAGTACACGGCAGGTGATCAACCCAAATCCTGGAATTCGCCTACTTCTCGCAAAAAAGCTAAAAAGGCGGTGAAACATTGCAATCTCATGAGCACAGTTAGCACCTAAATCAAGCACGCGTTATCACTGTTGATGGAATTCTGGTGCGGTACTGGAGCTTTTAGGGGATCCCAAATTCACCTCCCAAATTTACTATGCAAAAAGAAGATTCCCTATCACATCAAAATGTCATAACATGTATGGAGTACTAAATGTTGATGAAATCAAAAACTAATGACACAGTTTTGTTGTACTCTGCGAGACGAACATTTTGAGCCTAAGTAATAAATTTTTGGACAATTTTTCGCACATGCAAACGAAATGCTACAGTGCGCCAACTGACGCGCGTCAGCCGGCGCAGTCCCAACTCGGGAGTTGCCTTTCGGCAACTAAACACGGCCTTAGGCATCACATCGACTCATATCACTGTAGCTCCATAAACACTGTAGAAATTTCAAGTTCCAGAACCTGTCTATTCAGCACATCACTTGTCTAGGACTTCTATTCCTACCAGCGACAGCTTAAAATTTAATACATCAAAATTTCATGAATTATAGGGGTAAAACACTCGAACCGAATCTCTGTATGGATTCAATAGATTGGAAAAAAATGTGATAATTACATCAGCGAAACCATTAAACAAAGCTAAAGTAATGGATAATCAGAGTTTGTTAGAAATCTTGAGGTAGAATCTAATGACCTCAAGTGAAAGGGACCGCGTCGGGTGATCTGTGAGCTTAATGTGCCAACTACCACGTCTTCTTCTTCAGCTAGTACTACCTGTTCATATGATTTCAAACAGTACAAAAGTAAAAAAATGGTCATTCAGTTTTTTTTCTCTCGAATGAAGAATTCTCGCTGAGCACATGCTAATGGAGGTAAGATTATGAGGCATTTAGTGGGTTAGAGTTTTGGATTTATGCTGTTTTCTTTTCTGCTAGGTGTGACAAGAACACGTCAGACAGCACCGCTTGGATTTCACAATTGTTTAAGTTGTTTTCACCGACACAAGAGAGATGGGATCATGATTTGATATTCACTGGTTTCCTCATACTGTTTTTTAAGGTATCCGTACTACTTGTACATGCAATTCTATGTTTTCCCAACTTGGACCACTCGTTTTCTCCACAACAGTCGGTCAACAGCAAGATCTAGATTTTTGCGAATTTGTTTATAAAGAAAATAAAGGACTGTAAGAAAAGAAGGAATTTGTAACATAAATTATTCTTTAACTACTAATACTTTCACTTAAGCATAATAAGGCTAGTCTAAGTTATGTTTGAAGATTGGGAGAGGGTGCAAGCAACATAAGAGTAATAAACTGTCCACACACATGCAAATAAGGTGTGTCACTTTTGGGCTCTTGGGGTCCCAGTATGTTCTAGAACAATCAGTGCATGATGCTAACTTCATGTTTACATGGCCAGTTGTTTTACGTGCAATCGCAAAAGGAAAATTGGAATGAAAACAAAAAAAATGGAAAGGAAGGGAAGTTAATTCTTTTTGCACCAAAAAAATATTTTAGTCCATGTTCATTGTACGAGTTATCCTTTCAAATGCTGTGAATAGCATTCAAAACAAGCACTGCGGGAAGGAAAAACAACAGGAATTTTCCATAGGCCCAAGAAAAAGTTATCGAGGGCATAAAATCAAAGCAACGAGCCGTGCATTTAAAAGAACTGTAATGTGTTACCTACGGCTAAAAGCTTAATATGGGCAAAACATAATTAATGTAACACAAACCAACGATCCTTTCGGTTCACTCGCACGATAGATTTCATTATGGATGCATCATGTTCGTTTGGGTAGAGATCCTTCCCAAGAAAGAAAACAAACTGCCCCAACTATAGCCCAAGTAAATTTCCATACTTATTTAACCACGGCTAATAATATATGCACCATGAAATGATTTCTCTGAATTGTTTATATTGTCAAATGGTCATTCTCAAACAGAAATCCCTCCTCTAAATTTCAAATGCCAAGCCTACATCTTCAACTAGAGGGGCAAAATGGTAAACCCCAGCACCACAGTCCTCTCGAAGCCGTTGCTGTTAGCACAAAAGCCAAATGGAGAAGAAAATCAAAGAGAACCAAAAGTAGGTGCCCTCAGTTACATTCTTTTGTCCATAATTCAAACAATCTCAAAAGAGAACGGGCTCCCATAACCACACACCTAGCTTAACCAAAGCTCCAAAATTAGCCACTAATCTCTCCCAAATACCCCCAGATATTCGTGATTTAGCTTCTCCATCCTCAGCAGCAGGCCAGGCCACCGCCCACCAGTGAAGGGAGTAGTCAGTCCTCCACCACCAAACACGCTGCGCTCTCTAGTCCTCTCTTCTTCCACTCAGCTCTCCCCCCGTCGCACGCGGCACGCACGCGCGCTCGTCGGATTCGGCCGGGCGCCGGCGAGATCCGGGCCGCCGCAGCACGGTCCGGCGGACGCCGCTGCCGCCGCAAACCGCGATCTTGTCGCCGCGGGAGCTGCATTGGCGCCCACGCGGCCGTTCGAGCGTTTCTTGGGAGGTTGCGGCGGGGGGAGGAGCTCGTGCCCGGGATCCGCCAGATCCGAGCTCGCCGCCGGCGGCGGCAGCGGCGGGGGCCGCCATGGAGGCCGACGCGCCGCTCGACTTCGCGCTCTTCCAGCTCTCCCCTCGGCGTCAGCGGTGAGGAAGCGTGGGGCTAGGAAGGAAAATTCCGCCCCTTTGATGCGTTCGCGCGATTCTTGTGCGCTAAATGCCGTGCCTTTGGGTCCCTGCGCAGGTGCGAGCTAGTGGTGTCAGGCAATGGGCGGACGGAGAAGATCGCGTCGGGGTCGGTGAAGCCGTTCGTGGCGCACCTGCGGGCTGCGGAGGAGCAGGCGTCGGCGCAGCCGCCGCCGTCGGCCATACGGCTGCAGCTGGAGCGGCGCGCCCCGTGGTTCAGCAAGGGTACCCTCGAGAGGTCTGCTGATGGTGGCTTAATCCGGCGGTTATTGGGTTGGCGGTGCCGGAAAGAGTGGATTTTGATGGGTGTTTGACTGCCCTATGCCTGCAGGTTCGTGCGCTTCGTGAGCACACCCGAGGTGCTGGAGTTGGCAAACACCTATGATTTGGAGATGTCGCAGCTTGAAGGGGCCAGGAAGATTTATGCGCAGGGAGTAAGTGCCAAGTAATTGTTTCAGTTGCTGGAGGGCGTATAGTCTGTTTGTTTCTCGATGTAGCTGTTGCCTAATAATTGTGTACCTTGTTCAGGGTACAGGAGATGCCACCTCGGGTGGAGCTGGTATGTAGTATGATTATGTTTAGTGTTTGGGTTGCCCTTCCATTGATAGATTAGTTCATCTATGTTCATACCTGATAATGTTTAACTTCACCCTTTTATTGTGGGAAATTTAATCCATGTTGACTAGAGTGACGCTTTCTAATTGATGGGAAAACCAGAAGCAAAGAAGGAATATAGTTGATCATATTCAGATGGGAACACGACTGGGGAAATTGATCCCTGTGGAATTTAAGAGCTCTTGACTAATAAAAGAATGTGGATAGCATGAACTTTACGGAAGCAATCTATTTTTATTTTTTAGCATAATCTATTTTTAATTTAGGAAAGACATAAATGCTGTAATTTGTAGCTGCAAGTGTTTGTATGGTCAATGAATATTCATATAATGTTTCATTGTTAGTATGATCTTGTATATGCACTGCTTCTGAATCTAATTTGTGTAATCTCTGGCCGTGCTTATTGGCAGCTGAAAATGTTACAGCCTCAGCAGCAGCAGCAGCAGCAGCAGCAGATGTTACAAAGTATGTCTGTTGTTATTCCTTTAATTCTTCTTTTCCCCGATAAACTTGATTTGTCTGAGCAGAGCATGGCCTATACAATTAGTTAGTTTGTTTGTTTTTAATCCATGAGATACATTATGTGCATTCTTGTTAGGTCTGCTACCTATTTATGGTTGTTACACTCTTGTGTTTTGTAATTTACCAGTTACTAATTTACAAGTTCAATTCTTGCGCAGAAAAGAACTTCTTAGGGCGATTGATGTGCGTCTAAGCGCCCTTAAACAAGATCTCGCTGCAGCTTGTTCCCGAGCATCATCTGCTGGATTCAATCCTAACAGTGTATCTGAGCTTCTCCTTTTTGCAAACCATTTTGGTGCCAACCGGCTGAGGTAATGCTTAAAAACTGCCAGTCTCCTAATTCTGGTATATAATTATAGCTACTGTTTAAGATTGTTGCTCATAAGTATTTTTGTACTTGAATGAGATTAATAATAATATATGAAGCAAATTCTGTAATGCAATCATCACTCATCAGTCTAGTCACCACACTATATTTGGTTTCTCTAGGAGTTGATTGAATGTTACAGCAGCTTCAGGTTTTGCATAACCCGTATTGTGTATAAGTTACACACTTTCTAGGTGATGTGAAACAGGGAAGTCTCATTTAGGGTATAAAGTTACGAACAGCTACTAGTCGCACAGTGAATGATTAACATACAGATTCTCGGTACTGTATTTATGAAATTTGAAATGCCATTACAGTATTACACTACGTGGTAAAGTATACATAATTTATGAACAGTATGGCATCATTAAGAAAGTAACAGATTTGTAAAGATGTAAGGTGTAAACTTAGTAACTTTATGATTGAATTTTGGAGAAGTGGGGAAGTTTGCACAGAGACGATGTTCTTTTAGTTGGGACTTGAGAGTACCAAGCTGCAGTGAAATCTGTTCAATTTCTATGGGCCCTCAAGTCATTGTTATCCTGCTGGTTGTGATGCTAGCACTGAAGTTTTTCTTCCTTTGCACTCTTTGCTTTATTTTTCCCTTTATTGCATTTCCCGCTGAGTAATATATGGACATGTATAACAACTTAAACTTGTTTTGTTCAGCGAAGCATGCACCAAATTCATGTCACTTTGCCAGCGGCGTCCTGACATCAGTCCTCAAAATGCATTGCCAGCAGTTTCATCACACTGGAAGGGCTTTGATGATGGGAACATCCGTGGTTCTTCCAGTTCAGACATGTCCATAGATGAGCCACAGGTTGATCTTGGTGAATCCAGTAACAAATCTACACTTGGCGGAAGTGACACTCAGATCCACAGACTAAGCAACAGCCAAGGTTTAGTACATGTTGCATCTGATCCTGTCGCAGAACAGCAACCCAAGACAACCATCCAACAGGCAGCAGATAAGCAAGAGACAGAAACAGATGTGTCTCCTGCACCTGCTGTAGGTATTTCAAGGCGGCTGAGTGTGAAGGATAGGATAAGCATGTTTGAGGGCCAGAAAAAGGAGCAGACCCCAAGTTCTGGTAACAGCACCTCAGCAGGTACTGGTAGGGTGGTTCCAGGGAAAGGTGAGCACCGCAGGGTTCCTTCTGGTGCCTCCATGGAGAAGTTGGTTAGAAGGTGGAGCAGTGTTAGCGACATGAGTATTGATCTAAGCAACAATGATAGTGGCAACTTAAATGACAAAAAGGAGAATGGAACTCCTGTTGCGACTCCAACATCTACAGATTTGGAGGTCAACTCAAAAGCAAGAACTGAGGAGGATTCTAATGTGCTGAAGGATTCGGTCACATCACAGTCCTGGCCATGTCAAAAAGACAATGTATCAATGGATTCGACCACCACAAATTTGGGCCCAGCCCCAAATTTAAACAATACGCCTGCTCCTCATAAAGAGAGTATAGATCGTGCAGAAGATGACATGGTTATAAACTCTAGCATTGAGAGTGACTCATCCTTTGGGAAAGAACCTAGAGTCACCCAAGGACACACAAGGATGTCAAATCATGCTGCTTCAAAGGTTTCCGCTAGAAACCGTCTAAAAACTTCTGCAAAGCCAGTTGAGGAAGCCTTGCTAAAAGATAAGGATATTTTAACTAGCTCCGCTCCAGAGGAGCATTTCTGCACGATAGATAAGGAAGTTGCAGCTGTTGCTCATGAAATGCCAGTTGCAAGTGAACAGATTCCACAAAATGATATTAGAGGTCCTCGCATCCATACAAAAGATATTCACACTGAAGTGGAAGTGATTGGAAGGAAGGATCGGCCATCCCGAACATTTGAAAAGATATCTGGTGGTGTTAATCCTAAATCAAAGACCTCTTCTAATTCTAGAGCTAATGTTAGAGGCTCATCTGGTAGGGATGAGGCTGCCTCTACAGAAACTGAGGTCCGTGATGTTAGTTTGCAGCGAAATCGTCTACCACGGAAGGCAGAGGATGTAGGGAGAAAGGTTACAGCTGGTTCTGATTCAGATTGTTCCGGTTGCCAGGGAACAAATTTGAGCAGGCAATCGTCCATTACCGATCAAGATCTAAATTTGCAGGCTAGGGCGATGAGACCAGGAAAAGGGAACCAAGATCGACATGGTGAACTGCAAATGAAGGCCAATGAGTTGGAGAAACTATATGCTGCACATAAGCTAACATCCTCTCGAAGAAACAAGCCTACAGATGTGCAGGTTGATAACACACCTATGGTGAGTGAGGTAAAGCCTATAGCAGCTCTTCCAGAGATGATTTATACGAAACAAGTTGTGAAGGAGAGTATAACAACAAATAGTTTTGATGCCAATGAGCTTCTGAAGATGGTGAGTGATCAAGGGTATAACATTAGCACTCCACAAAAGCTTGGCATTCTCAGTTTAGAAGAATCGAGAGGGAAGTTTTATGATCAGTATATGCAGAAGCGGGACGCAAAACTGAAGGAAGACTGGAAACTGCAGAGAGAGGAGAAAGAAGCAATGTTAAAGGCAATGCATGAGAGCCTAGAACGGAGCAAGGCTGAGATGCTAGCCAAATTCTCTCGGTCTGCAGATATCCCTGACTCAACTTATGTTTCTCGTTGTTCTCATAAGAAACCTCCTTCGCATTCGGCTAGGAAAAAGAAGGATCAGGTATACATTGGTATTTAAAATAGTTGTTTGACTTAAAAAAAATCGGTGTTATAGTTAAATAGAGGCTTCAGAATTTTGGGTAATTTAGAATGCTTATTGTAACTCTAGGATTTCCACTTTACTTGAAACATTGTTTAGAAGTTTCTTTGATCCATAAATTAGCGCCTTGCGAAGTATTTGTGCAAACCATTCACATTCATTATTCAGTGCCATATACATATATTGGAACCCTATTGTTGCATGCAATGTCGTGGAATACTGGAATCATGAACAACATAGATATTGCTTTCTTGCAGTTAATTTTCTTTGCCATTTCCAGGGGGTAGACTCATTCTTGGTTGAAGAGGAACTGAATAGTGACTACCTATCTGGCGATGGTTCTTCCAGGAGTGCTGATTCAAGGAAGCATTTTTCAAATAAAGTTGCTTCCACCCAAAAGACATCTGTTGCTCCTATCCATAAGCGTTCATCGAGGACTGCAAGCGCCGGTTATGCAAGCCGCAGGAATGCACCAGAAAATCCTCTTGCACAGTCTGTCCCCAGTTTCTCTGACTTACGAAAAGAAAATACGAGGCCTTCACCTGGACTCAGCAGAGCAACCACAAGGGTTCAACAAAAATCTTTTGCTCGTAGCAAGAGTATTATTGAAGAGTCAAAGAGTATCTTGAAAGAAGATCAATCGAGGAGGTCACAATCTATGAGGAAGAGCCAAGTTCCTGATGAACTAAAGGACATTTCGTCAGGGAATGAGGATGTTTACGATTGGGCTCCCTCAACAATTTCCAAAAATCAGTCAGAGGGAGCTTTTGCTTACAATACCCGAAGAACAGGTCCACCAAAGGCTTTTCTTAGGAAAGGCAATGGGACTAACCCCGTTGTAGGTATAGCCGGATTTCAGGCTGCAGCAGCCATGATGGCAAATGCCCTCCAGCACAATGACAGTGGCGATTTTGAAGATCAGCAAGAAGATTCCCCTGATGACACCAAAGAAGAAGAAGAAGAAGAAGAATATGAAAGCATGGAAGAGAATCTTAGAGAGAGTGACTTTCCTGCTGATTCTGACAGTGAGAACCCAAGAGTGAGTCATGAATTTGGAAATTCAGATGAGCCAGGATCAGAAAATGGCGATGTTAATTTCCCAAGTGAAGAACCCGGTCTTGGTGGTACCAAGTTCACTGCTTTTACAGGAAATGTACACAATCCAACTGGTGATCTTCCGGCACCCTGGAGCTCTCGCCTTCCACAGCTATTCCCTGATGCAAATGATAATTCGGATGGTGACGCTTTTGCTGATTCACCGTCTGGAAGTCCATCACCATGGAATTCTCATTCACTTGATGAAATCACAGATGCTGATGTTTCCCGAATGCGGAAAAAATGGGGCAGTGCACAGATGCCTTTTGCGGGTGTCAATGCATCTCAACAGCCACGCAAAGATGTTTCCAAAGGATTGAAGAAACTGTGGAAATTTGGAAGGAAGAATAGAGGCGGTGATGGCTTAATAAATGTTTGGGTATCTGCTTCTACTGCTTCAGAATGTGATGATGACATGGAAGATGGACGGGATCTAGTAGTAGGATCTTCTGATGATTTCAGAAAGTCTCGAATGGGTTACCTTGCTTCATATGATGGTTTTGCTGAGAACGAAGTTTTTACTGAACAAGGTATTTTCTTTCTGTTTTTCTGCAAAAGCTCCTGTCATTGTCTTTAAATTAGTTAGTATGCTTCTAAAAATGCTATTCTCACAATGTATGGGCACTAGATAAATTAAAGGAAAAATCCAAAGTAAAAAGTACTCCCTCCGTTCTCGAATATATTTCCTTTAGGACAAGTGGTTTAATTCAAAAATGAACTAGTATGCTTGTCCTAAACGTCATATATTAAAGAACGGAGGTAGTACTTGTAGGTTCCAACAATCTATTACCCACAAGTCGGCAAACAATTTATCATATGTTTGTCTTAGAACTTCGATTTCTGTTCTCCATCTGCCCAGACACAACTGTAACTGTTGAATAAACTGTTCTGAGTGTTACTCATACTCTTGCTGAGATACACCAAGGATAATCTATTATTCTTGGCTCAGGTTATATACATTAACCCTGGATTGGTTCTTCCTTATGACTTGAATATGTTGTTCATACTACAATATATTGAGAGTGACCAATTGAATGTTCCTCTGTTCATGCACTTTCTTTCATTAATACTGCACATGTTCATCTCAGTCCCTACTTCATGTTAGTGGATGCATTTCGAATGCACGGATTTTCCCCTAAAATGGATGCTAGAGGTGTAATGTTTCCTATGGAATTCCTGTGCAATGGCACCAGAAAGATCTAATAACTATTTTTGTGAGGCATGGGTTGAGGATACACCCTACAATGAGTTGGGAGGAGAAAGATGGAATTTTTTGGAAACTGGAAACAATTTTTTGGAAACTATTGAAGGGCGGGCTTGGTGCAGCGGTAGAGCCTACCGTCTGTAACCGGAAGGTCCCGGGTTCAAGCCCCAGCCTCTGCACATTTGTGCGGGTAAGGTTTGGACGCTATTACAACCCTTCCCTAGACCCCGCACGGTGCGGGAAGCCTACGGCACTGGGTACGCCCTTTATTGACCCTAGCAACCAGGCCCAAAGGTCAACGTTGCAATCTCTCCAAAAGTAGTAACCTCCCTAGATCGTTGTGTTCATGCATTTTGGAAATGTTTGTTGGGTATGGGAATGATGCACTCACATAGCTCAAGCACTTCTTGATGTTAAGATATATGTTGTTGTGCACGCTTTCATTGGGAAGACGTACAACAGGAGGAAGTCCCAGGCGTCCACAACTAGCAGATAGATTAGATATCTGTTAGGATTCGGTTTGTTTAAGTTTAGAAGATAAGCTTCGTAACTTGTTAGGACTCTTGTTAGGGCCAGCTCTATATAATGAGCCCAGCAGTTTGGATTGAGAATCAAGCAAGAGATAATTTGGTTATCTCAGAGCCTCTAGCGTGAGGGCGAGACCCCTTGTTACATCTGCTATACATTGTCAAGAAACTAGCCATATCATATGCGTATCCTTTTTCTATTGCCTAACTTTAGCTCTCACCATACATTTTCCATACTCTAGCACACAAGCTTGATTAAGATTTTTAATTTGCAGAACAATCACTACGCAGTTCCATTCCAAACCCCCCTGCTAATTTCAGATTGAGGGAGGATCAACTCACTGGCAGTTCTCTCAAAGGTAAAACATGTATCTGCTTTTGTTAAGTTGCTCATCTAGTGGATACAATGTGAAGATTTTTGTTCTTCATGCAATTCTCATCATCTTTACCACAAATCTTTGCTAAAATATCTTATCTCTAAAATGCAGCTCCACGTTCTTTCTTCTCCCTGTCAACGTTCCGAAGCAAGGGAGGTGATGCCAGGCTCAGGTGATCCTCAAAAGGCACCAGGGTTAGAGTGTATAAAATATCTTCCGAAATTAGGTACGAGTATCAAATTTCCATGGGTGGTATGTGACGCTGCTAGCTTGTGATTTATAAATATATATTGTGTATCTATGGCAATTCATATAAGCTGCCGGTTGGGCTTTCCATTGTCGCTGTTTGATTATTCTTTTTCTTAATATTCTTTTACCTCCTGTGTAGAGTTGGACCTCAAGATCTTTTACCATCTTTTCTTTCAACTGGGCCAGAACTACCGTATTTTTTCATTGTTTTTGTGATATATCTGTATCTCCCTCTCAGCTTGTTTCTTCATTCACATATATCAGAATTCATGATATATGGTAATTTTGCCAGTTAGAGCATGGAAATTGGACTTCTACAAAGCACACGCAAGTCACTTATTAAGTGTGGCTTAAACTGTTTTTATTGGTCCTTTGTTTCTTAGCAAATTTCGTCGAGTTTGCTCTCAAACGTCCACCTTATTTAATGGGTGACACGTGGCTAGACCACATAAGATCTTCGATGTACATATGTTTCTACCGATTTGTGGAGTATTTCATGCAACTAGAGCTCAAGCTCATGTACTTGGTTTTATTGATGACCTTAACATACAAATCATATGCCCTGCTCATGTACTTGTCTTTACTTCCAGTTGAAATGGTTGTGCTCGTGCACGGGTAGCTCTTGTATCTGAAAACACAAGAAGCGAGTCTCATCTGCGATTTTGATGCGAACATGCAATGGATGTTCAGTTTCCTGAACTTGTACAGAGCAGCAGAATGCCTTCAGAATTATGGAAAAGGCTCGTGAAATTGCTTCTGGTTTATTGTTTTGTACTGCAGTTGAATCCTATTTCATCGAAATCTTCATCTGAAATCCATGGGAAAACATGTGCATTTAACTGGTGTAAGTAAACTAGCTTCTGTGAGATATTAATACGGGTGTGTTGGTGTTACATGCTTGTAGCAGCAGTGGCGGCTTCTGTCAAGTGTGAACAATAGCATGCCTGGCTGCCATCCTCTCTGATCCATGCAGGGCCTACCTAGGGTCAGGGCCTACCCAGTGGGCGCAGGGCTAAGGCTTATCGTAGACTCTGTAGATGGATCATGCTGCACCTTGCCACACCGTCCATGTGAACCAATCATGTAATGCTCTACCTCTCTCTTCCATCTGGCCTTTGCATTGAAGCCAAGGGTCAAGAGACGAGAGGAGCTTTTTTGTGGATTGAAATTGTGGCCGGTGGTAAAGGATGGTGCCATTTGCCCTCGTCCTTCTCTTGCAGTCTTGTCACTGGATTGGCAAACTTCAATCTCATGCATACTGTCAATGTGTTGCGTCACTGGTTGACTAAGCACTGCCCACCCTTGGCCCTGTTTAGTTCCCTTGAAAAGGGAAAAATTCTCTCTCCAAATTTCACTATTCATATATCTCATCAAATCACATCAAACCTCTCTCTTCATGCATGGAGCACTAAACATGGGTAAATAAAAAAACTAGTTGCATGGTTTTGATGTACACGACGAGACGGATCTTTTGAGCCTAGTTAGGTTATGATACGATAATGTTTACCACAAACAAACGAAAAGTGCTACAGTGCGCTACAGTGTTCGATGTGACATTTTCACCTTCCCTTTTCACCTTTTTCAGGGCTAAACACCCCCCTTGTATATATTGGTGCTCTCATGATGTGTATGTCGTCGTCATTGTTGTCATGGCTATTGAAGGCTCATGTCAATGGTGAAGTATCAATAGATTGGTCTCCTTTCCTCGTCGCGAGCTTATGGTTTGAACTGTGTTGGCAAGAAAGTCATGGTTATTGCAGCCTTTGTTTTTCGCTGTGTGTCAATTCTGGATGCATGGCAATGCTACCCGCTCTAGCCTACTCTATGTCTCTACCGTAACCGCCAGGGATGGAAGGAACTGCCGCTGTGCGGCACCGGTATGGCACTTGGTATCATCTTCTATTTATCCCTCTGCTCCTGTGGAATGAAATGGAACATCAAGTAGAGCATGCCTAGCTAGCCCTCTTTTATGCTGAATTGAAGTATACCAACAGTTGCATACAAACATTACGATTCTTTTTTTTCCTCTCTAAAAACCTGCTGTATCTCACCGAATATGGGGTCTCAGCTGTCTTATATAGCATTACTACATCAGCAAAATCTAAGGCAGGGCATGTGGGGGTGATGTGATTGATATCCGAGGTAAGGTCAGTTTTACTCAAGTACCAAAAAGATGACTAGGAGGAGACGTTATGCAGTCAGTCATCCAGTGACATTAACAGTGTCTAAGGTCTAAGGACCTAGCTACCCGGCCACTACATACATGAATGGCTATGCCAATGCATAGTGCCCAAAGGATTGCAGCATATGCATGCATGCCATCTCCTGAAGAAACCACACACTTCCTGCTAGGACCACTACTATTCCATGCCCCACTTGCTTCACACATCACACCCTCTCATAGGCCATAGCTGAGAAGAAGACCCTCACAGCTTGAGCGTCCAAGATGGCAAGCAAAGCAGCCGCCCATCCAGACTAGCTGCAGCATCTTCTTCTCCTTTCTCCTCCTCTTTTAGGAACAACTAGCAGCACAAGCCAAGAAGAACAGCCGCACCTCTCAGCAGGGGCTTATTATTACATCAGGAGAAGAAGAAGAAGCATCTGAGCTCCTCATCATCATATATTCATACCCCAGCAAGATCGCCCTAGGAGAACTATCACCTCAACACCATGACCAACACCCTACCCCACGATCACCAGCCACAGCTGCAGCTGCAGCAGAAGCAAGAGCAAGCACCAGTTGTGCATAAGCAGCCACAGATGATGAAGAAGCAGACGCGGAGGCGAACGCATGCGAGCAGGCCGTACCAGGAGCGGCTGCTCAACATGGCGGAGGCTCGCCGGGAGATCGTCACCGCCCTCAAGATCCACCGGGCCAACATGAGGCAGCAGCCCACCTATCAGCATCAGGAGTCCACGCTGCTTCGTCAGTCACCATCGATGCAGCTGCAGCAGCAAGAACAGCAGCAGCAGCAAATGGTGTTTCGTCAGGATCGAAGCCAAGCGGCGGTTGAAGAAGAAGCAGCTCCGCCGGCGCCGGCGAGCTACGCCGCCACCGCCGCCTCCTTCGCCATCGCCGACCACCAGCTGTGCAACCCGCTTGCACAGTGGATTGCCGCCGCCGCTCCTTCTGCTGGTACTGGTAGCTACTGCTACTCATCACCGGTTCTTCTTCCTTACGATCTCACGCCACTTGAGGCGCCGACCGCCGCCATGGGTGGCGTGGACGTGGAGTGGCATGGCTTGGAGCACCTTCCTGCGCAGCCACTAGGGCTGAACCTTAGCTTCCATGGATTTGGCGGCGGCTTTGTGGATGCTGCCAACGACAGCGAAGTTCTCTTTGGCGGCGGCGCTCCGTTGATCCAGTCATCCTCGTCGCCGGCCGCCTCGTCTCACGCGGCGTACTCTCCTATCGCGACGGCGGAGGCGGCGAGCGGTGCTCTCGGATCACCGGCGCTCAGCAGCACCGCGGAGAAGTACTCGTCGCCGGTCGATGCACCGGCGGCGTTGATCCCGGTGGCGCCGGACGACGGGGAGACGCGGTCGGCCGGCGTGGGGTTGTGCGAGGCGACGACGGCCGCGGACGTGGCCGCCGCGTCGGCGTGGTGGAACAAGATCCTCCTCGAGAGCGTGGGGGAGAGCGGAGGCGAGGTCGTGGAGGGAGGCGCGGCGGTTGGGTGCACGGCGGAGGAGGACGTGGCGGCGGCGGCGGCCGGTTTGCCGGCGGAGTGGCGGTGGCTGTGCGACGACGGCGCCGACGCCGGCGAGCAAGGCGCGGTCACGGGGGGCGATGAGCCGCCGGACGTCGTCCTGGAGACGATGCATGCTGCCGACGGCGACTACAACAACTGCTGCTACCAAGGGGGCCATCGCAGCGACGGCGCCGATGATGGCATCACCGCCTTGCCGTGGTAAGATCGACCTTGCAGATAACAATTTATTTAGGTGTACTGTATATATATCAGTATTTGGCATGATCGAACTTAGCCTCTGATTATTGTTTGTTTGCACCGATAACATGACATTGATTGGTTTGTTTGTTTCAGCATGGACGACATCGAAGGGTGGGATGGGGAGTGGTTCTCATGCTCATCATGATGACGACGACACCTGCACTGATCGATCGATCACGCCTGCTACGTAGTCTATCGTGCATTCGTGTACACCCATTATATGCATGTGATTCCATTTGACAAGCAACGTGATGCCCAGATTTTCGATGCGGTTGTGTACTTGTGTCCGCGTGACGTGTTCGTGTTCTGTGTTCATCAGTGGGTTGGATTTTTTTTTTTTGAGGGATATATTGCGCGCGCCACGACCGATGTGTGCGGCCCATCAGGCGAGGTGCCGGCCGGGCCGGATGTGTGCGGCCCACGCGGCCAGGCCCATTCAAAGCGGGTGCACGTAAATCTCCTCTGCTCGCCACGATGGCGCTGCGCCTGCTCCCGGCCGCCGCCATCCTGCTCCGCCGCTTCTTCTCCACCCATCCGCTTGCTAGATCGATCGCAGGATGGCCCTGCCGCGGCGGTTTCTGAATCTGATCGTGCAAAACCCGGTCCCCGGCATCAGATCGTTGCGCTGCATCGACCTGACGCGCCACCAATTCTTCAACCCGACACCACCACCGCCAACAATCGGGGTCGGATCAGAATCAGCAGCAGCGCAAGACTCTTGTTGTTCTCCAAAACACCCTGCTGCTGGTGCCTTCAATCTGAAGAACAAACATGCTGATGGGCCGGCAGCATTCACGACGGAGAGATTTCAGCTTCCTGACCCGACCTTCAACTTCAGAGCTCAAGCCGAATCCCACGGGTGGAACATCGACTGCTTCCCGCTTGCAGGTCGCAAGGTCATCTGCGTCGACCAATCCGGGCGCGCCTTCCTCTTCGACGCAGACACACGCCAGCTGGTGACCATGCCTAGCCTCCACAAACCCAAGTGGAGTCCCTTCTCCGTGTTCGTCCCCAGCACCGACGAGGACGCCGAGCACGACGACGATGGTGGGAGTGGGAGTGGGAGGCTCTATGTCATGGAGAAAAATCCCAGATCAGAGGCAGGTTGCCCCGTGCAGCACAGCGATCAGTTCGAGGCCTTTGTCTTCCACAAGCCCACAGAGACATCATCATCATCAACCTTCGAGTCTTGGCACTGCCAATTGCTCCCGCCACCGCCATTCATCCGTGATTATGCGTACAGCCAGAAACGCCACAATATCACATCCTACTCTGTGGTTGGGGACAGCAGTTCCCACATCCTCATATCTGCTGAGGACGTTGGCACCTACTGTTTGGACACGGCGAGCAATATCTGGAGCCGAGTTGGTGAGTGGACGCTGCCTTTCTGCGGCAAGCTCGAGTACGTCCCCGAGCTCAAGCTCTGGTTTGGCCTCTCTGCCGAGGACCAGCACTTGGCTGCTGTTGACCTGTCGGCCATGGATTCCAAGCCGCAGCTAGTCGGCAGTTGGAAGGAATTTGAACCACGCTGGGAATGGGAGGAATCCCAGGGTTCTCAGCTTGTCAACCTGGGCTCAGGCAGGTTCTGCATTGCGAGGTTCTTTGAAGCTATGGAGTTGGGTGGTGAGTTTGGCAACGAATTAGTTGAGCAGAGTTTTGTAGTCTTGACTGGTGTGGAGGTAAAGCTGGCTGTGAACGATGCCAATTGCAGCGGCAGTGGAAATAGTAAAACGAAACTTGAAGTGGCTACGCACAAGTCGCAATTTCACATGTCAAATGGGGCTGTTATTTATGCTGTGTTCTGAATAATATTGGTCCCATAATGTTGAGGCCTTGTTTTCAAGACTCCATGTTTTATCGATTGTGATCTGAATAGATTTGGGACTTGGATCATATCTTGTAGTTATTGGGACTTGTATGAATGTCTCCCTGCCTGTGTACTGTGCTGTCTCTTTTGTATCTAGCATGGAACATTTGAAGTTATCTTAGGCCATTTTCAATAGACATTTCATATTTGTGTTCCCAAAAATGCCACATAAATAAAATATTATTTAATTCATAGTTGAAATAGCTTCTCTCAATGCAAAGTTTCATTGTTTGTTGTTTCCAAGACTACATGCAAGACACAACTATCTTGGAAACAGTGTACACCAGGTTTCATCACCATAAAACTTATTCCATCTCTCTTCATTAATTATCTGTCACATCATTAAAAATGGTGACATGACACTGTATTAATTGTCGATGAAACTCCACTGAGAATGACCTTATTATTATCTCTCTCATATCCTCTGTCACTGGCCCAGCATAACCAGTTGTCAGTCAGTTACACGTAAATTTACTTCAATTCGTCAATGCTTTCTCATTCCCAAGAAGGTGGGGCAGACTTTAATCAACCAAGTAAACCTTTCTGGTTTGCTTTGTTTGACCCCGTGACGTCATATGGGTTGTGCTCCATATATTAACATCAAAAGTATGCCACCGAATGCAACATAGTAGTTAATAATAATAAGAGGAATAAGCTATCTATTTGTTGTCTATATATCATGTGTTAAGTATTTATAAACAACAACTGTCTACATTGTTTTACATAACCCGAGGCGTTCTAAAAAGATGACCGATGTGATTGTGCCGAGCATCTTGATAAGAACATGAAGCGACCTTGCTGATGAAGCTTGCACCCCTGAATGGGCCTAGACCACAATTCATCAACGTACCCTTTGCACCCAACGGCAGCCCATTAGGGAGCCACTTCGTGTAGTGTGGCCGAGGCCCACTTCATTCCCCTCCCTTCCCTCTCCCTCTTCTCTTCTGTTCTGCCCGCCGCCATTCTGCTCTGGCGCTGTGGAGCGCCGCGAAGCCCTTTCCCTTCCCGACCTCGCGCCTCAGGTCCGGCGCTTGTGGATCTGCCTCGAAAGCCAATTCCTTTTCTTTTGCTTATCTGTGGTATTTGTTAGGATTCTGTGATGCCATCTTGGTTTTGAAGACAACTACGCAGAGGCTGAGTACTCCCATATTGATCGATCGCAGGACAGGACGCGTAGTCGAGTTTGGAGGAACTCGTTCTCCCTTCCTCACAATTGCTGGATCTTGGTATCTGCTGCTTAAATCGAGGGGATTGCCTCCAACAAATTCCCCTTTTTCTCTGCTCTGCTAATAACTTCCCAGCTCTGAAGATCGACCAGTATGTCTCCATCCATCAATTCGACAATTGGCTTCTCGCGGCGGTTTATTAATCTGATCGTGGGCAACCGCGTTCCTGGTGTCAAATCGCTATGTTGCTTGGACCTGACAGACCATCAGTTGTTCTATCCAGAAATACCCCCACAGTCACCACACATTAACGAGTCAGAAGCAGAAGGATCGGCGGTTGACGAAGCCAATGAGAAGAAGCAGATGGCATTTTCGGCCTTAATGATGGAGAGTATTGGGCTTCCCCGCTCGAGCTTCAACTTTCGTGCTTCAGCTCTCAACGACCAATGGAAGATCGACTGCTTCCCGCTTGCAGGGCGCGAGGTGATTTGTGAGGATCAGTCTGGGCGCGCCTTTCTCTTCGACGCCGAGACGCGCCTGGCACAGACCATGCCTAGTCTCCACAAGCCCAAGTCGTCGCCCTTCACTCTCTTTGTTCCCAATGCCAATGCTGACAATGATTATGACCACAATGGCAATGGCAGCAGCCTTTTTGTTATGGAGAGGATTCCCAAACCAGAGGTGGGCTGCAGGGCGCAGTACAGTGAACAGTTTGAGGCCTTTGTCTACCGCAAGCCCAGACAATCAGCCTACTTCAAGTCCTGGCACTGTCATCTCCTCCCGCCGCCACCTTACATCCGTGAATCCAAGTACTGTCATGGCTGCCCAGAGATCTGCTCCTATGCAGTGCTCCGTGGTGGCTCCCACATTTGCATATCCGTCAATGGCGTTGGCACCTATTGCCTGGACACTGCAAGCCACACATGGAGTGAAGTAGGCAAATGGACCTTACCGTTCCATGGCAGGGTTGAGTATGTGCCTGAGCTCAAACTCTGGTTTGGCCTCTCCGGTGAGGCCCGGCACTTGGCTGCGGCTCACCTATCTTCCATGGACTCTGAGCCACAGCTGGTGGGCCCCTGGAAGGAGCACTGCCTGCCTGAGGAATGGAAGGAATGCAAAGATTCTCAACTTGTCAGCCTGGGCTCAGGAAGGTTCTGCATCACAAGGTTCTTCCACACTAGGACTCACAACGGCGACTTTGGGGATGAATCAATTGCAGTGTTTACCGGCGTGGAGGTGGTGCCACATGTGCTCGACGTCGATGGCAATGCAAACAAAAGTGGCAATGGGAAAGTGGAACTCCAAATGATCCCTCACAAATCCAAATGTCACACGTATAGTGGCAGTACCATCGATGCTGTGTTCTAAATAATATGTACCGTTTGAATAGTTTTGGGAATGTACTGTAATAGGTAACTCTAGAATATCGATCTCTATTTACTAGTATTGTGCCATTGTATCCTGAAACGGTAGATTCTAGATTATCTGAATTTAGTCCTTGTTTTTGAGAAAAATGAACTGTGCTATGTCGGTGGAGTGGTTAGTAATAAAAATAAAAATCTTTCAGAACGAGATGTCTTCCTCTGAAGTCATTGTCCTTTTTTAATCACGCTTACTGATGCAGTATTGATCATCTGATCTTTTCTCTAAAACAATAACAATATTGTGTTGAATAGCTTTGCAGTCTTCTTTGGTTAAAGAGAAAGGTAAATACTGTGTATTGTAGCAGCTACATCAATTCAGATTTAAAAGAAAGCATTTGCTTACATTTACCCCTTTTTTTCAAGCAAATTTGCTACCTTTGCGCAATAAACCCTAATAGAAAATATTCCACACTAGTAAGTCAAACACCACTGTCTCACAACTCTATTTTAATGATTTTCTGGAGTGCAAAAGGGAGCGCTAATATCTTTTTTTAGTCAAAGGGAGCGCTAATATTCAAGGCCATTTAGGGAGTGAGGCCAGTTCAAAGCTTCACTCATCCCCGTTTTAGGATTTATCATGCCATGCATATCAGGTAAGCTCATTGCTGCTCGTTGCCGTCCTCGCCCGCATGGCCTCATCGCTGACTGGTGCAGTGGTGCTGCGACCGGCAGTACCGGCGGCGCGAGCAATGCGCATAGCTCATGGCTGCCAAAGGAAAAACAGGAAAGGCACTTCTTTTTTGGTGGTGACAGACAATTTGATGCAGTGATGCGGCCCATGCTGGCGCTACGACGCGACGAAGCACATATTGCGTCTGAGCGAGTCAGTCAGTCACCCACACGCGCAGAGCTAAGCAAGCTCGGGCAAGGTATTTTTAGTACTTGGAACAATGGAACCGACGAACCCATCTTGAGGCCAATAAGATGGGATCGTATTTTACAGGGCATGCTTGCTGAGGGTGGTGATCTTATCGAATGACAAAATTAGTCCCTCAGTTCAGGGCCTGCTTGGTTTGTGGCCAAAATTTTGGCATGCCAAAACTTTGGCCAGCCAATTCTTTGGCTATCATTTGGTTGCCTACCAATGGTTGCCAACCTCTCACATTTCGATTACCAAAATGTTGATATGTTTTTGGCCCAAGTTTTGGCTTACCAAATTTTTGGCATGCCAAAGATTTGGTAGAAAACCAATCAGGCCCTCAATTCCTCTGGGAACCTGCTGGATTAACCGAACAAATGGCCCGATCAAAAAAAAAACCCCGAACAGACGCCAAAACGGAAAGCAATGCCCCGCCGGCAGGATGCCATGCGTCTAGGAAACCGAGCACCGCCGGCGTTCGTTGCCTTGTGTTCCTCTGGTCTACAGTCTGCAGGGAACATGGAGCACCGCGGCCGTGCCGTGCGGCAGCTGACCAGAATGTCGAGGCCGGCCGACGGCGGCGGGGAAGAAGAAGAAGAGCCTGGGCGACCTGTTCACAGAGCCCACACCCATTCAGCATTCGGCTCGGGGCCTTCGTTTTTCGGCCCTCGGCAATAACCAGGCCCGATCTAGTTGGGCTTCTTCTTGGCCTTTCGAGCCCATACACGAGTCGACGCTCCCGTCCCCTTCCTTGGGCTCCGATCTCTACCGCTCGTTGCTGATCCGACGGCTCTCTTGACCCCAGGGGTGGTCGGTAAATGAAATACCGTCCGCCCCTGACCTCGGAACGACCCACCGTCCACTCCCTCGCCACGGTCACCGCCATTCCCGCCGCAGTTCGCCGGCTGTCGGAGCAGCCGAGGGCCAGAGAACGCTGTTACCCCGACGCGTGGTCCGGAATATGCATCGGCAACGGCTGACCGCTTGCCGCCTGGGCTTCTTCGCGCCGCCGTCAGCTCTCCTGCTCTCCGGCAGCTCCAGCCGCGGCCGGTGAAGCAGACGCGTGCACCAGGGGGAGCCTGCGTGCACAACACCGGTGTGGCGTCACCCACAATTCAAGTTCGTCAGGCACCGATACTGTTATTCTGGAGTCTGGATCAAACTGCAGCGCAAGCATCTTGCCATCTGCTGAGTGTTCAAGCTCGGAGACGGATTCATAGGACAGCGTGTTGGGGATATCATATATACACTATTCTCTGCATCAGTGCCGACAGGCCCCGCTATGTTTTGTTCAACCTTGCTGGCTGCGATGGAGTCGCGGGCTGGAAGCAGTTTGTTAGGGTATACCCAGTATACACTGTGTGGTGATTGAGTGACAAAATCAGTGTCATTCATACCAAGTACGTACTTTGCTGGCAACCAACCCATCTGATTTTGTTTACTACAGTAATGTCTACATGGATGGCAGGCAGCTGTGGCGAGGGGCAGTGGAAACCATCGAAAATCTACGCGCGCAAGGGGCAAAAAGAACAAAAAAACAGAGCACGGATTGGCCCAATTTTTCGAAAGAATGGATTCGCCCAATGCGGCTCATGTTTGGATCTTCTTTTTGACGAAAGCAGTGTGTCTTCATGTGTATGTGTGCAAATCATCTTCCTTTTTTAGGGTGAAGAAAGAGGTTGAGGCCAGGAGAGTTGTTCAGGTACTACGCGTCCATCGTCCCTCAATTCATTCTCCTGGAACCTGCCGGAGGAACCGAACAAATGGCAAGAAACCAAAACTGAACAAATCGAGCACCGCGACGTTGCTTGTGTTCCTCTCGTCTATGAAAATGTTACCTTCCTTGTCTTCAGTCCAGAGAGTCTCAATGTCGTCAAAACTCAAAACCGTTGCGAAATCAACCGTGCCAAGCGCTGCGGTGTTATCAGCAGGAGCACGATCGTTCGATCATCTCCGATTTTCAGTTGGCCATCGTCCATTGGACGCGAGACAGAAGCTGGTAGCGTAGCGTCAGGTCTTTGTCCCGGAGAACATACATGCCACAGCGCATAGGCGCGAACACGGACAGATCGAGAGCGCGCAGCGGCTGGGCTGGCAGGGCTGACTGCTACTGAAACTGAGAACAACGAGCTGTAATCATGATGCTTGTGAAGGGAACAGAGAGCACGTCGATGGTTCTGTGCGGCAGCTGACCACGATGTCGAGGCCGGCCGGCCAGCCGGCGACGAGGAAGAAGAGGAGAACCCGGGGGAGCTGTCCGCCGAAGCTTCGGTTCAGACTTCAGAGGGAGATGAACACCCACAGCTTCAGAGCACGGTCGAAGCCAACTAGGCCCGATCCAATTGGGATCAATTGGGCTCTCAAGCCCATAGTACGAGCCGACGCTCAGCTTGACTCCTTCGGATCGGACTGATCCCACCCGCTCGTTGCCGATCCGACGGCTCCCGTGGCCCTATGGGTGGTCGGTAAATGAAATACCGTCCACCCTCGGGGTCGGGGAACGAGACACCGGCCGCCCCCTCCCCGCGGCCACCGCCACTCCGCCGCTGTTTGCCGGCTGACGGAGCGCGCCGCGGGTCATACAACGCGCTGTATCTCCGTCTCGGCCGCGCGGAAGGTTTGTAGGGAGGACGCATACGCACCGCCGCACCGGGAATCGCAACGGCCACATGTTCCGAACTCCGAAGAAAAGGCCTCTCTTTACTCGGGCGTGTCCCCTGCTCCGATCCCGGAGCTCCGGTCATGGCGCGGCGAAGCCGACGTGTGCACTGACTGACCGACCGATGGCTGCTGATCGAGGCTGCGCGAATAAGGCCGACGTCGAACAGGTCACAGACAAGGCCAGCTTACCCCCAAAATGAGATGACGACAAGCGAGCTCTGACGGGGTCCTGCATGCTGAAGCTCAAGCCATCCTGTTGGCGTGCACTACTGCAATAGCAGCGGGATTCATTTGAAAATGTCAACGTATTTCACTAAAAGTCAGATCCTTGCAAACACATTGCAAAACAATAATATCACGGCTCATCCTGGCGACTTGAGGCTCCGTCTCCGTCCTTTACTAGCAGATTTCAAAAGGAACAACCACAACAAGTGCCGAGTGGGATGCATCAGTGCATCACCACCCACCTTGTTCCTTCCCTCATGGCACGCACAGATGCAAAACATCCAGTTAACACTGACCAGAAGGGGGAATGGGAAACATGATAATAAACATGCAAAAGGTGCTACTGTAATCGATGAGCCGCACAGAGGCGTGAACAGTTCAGTCTCGTAGAAGAACCTGAACGGGTAGCAGTATGTAGTAAGAACTGAGCAGGGACATATACATATATATTATGGTTAATGAAGCTTAGGTGGGAGGTTCTGTAATCTGCTTCATGGGACTCTGGTGCCATTCTCATTCGCTACGGCGTTCGTTGCCTGTCTCCCTCAAATGTCAGTCATTTCCTGTCCCCGATCCAGTGCAGAAAGAATATCGTGGTAATAATGGCATCATGTAAAAACCGTCGGGGAGAAATTGGCCGGACCAATCACTGCAATCATCATGCAAGAGAGAATGAGCGTGCGACGTGAACATCATCTCCAAACTTTCAGTTGGTCGTCGTAGTCATTTCTGTCGAAGCCATTTCAAGCCCATGCGAGGCAGCAACTGGACCGACCTAGTTGGGCTGCTTGGGCTTTACAGCCCATATGAGACGATACCCCGCTCGCTTTCCTCCGGCTGGATAGATCCTACCTGCTCGCTGCCGATCCGACGGCCTCGGTGACCCCTGGGGAGGTCGGTAAATGAAATACCGTCCACCCCCGGTCGGGGAAGGAGACAGACACCGCCCGCCCGCCTCCTCGCCGCGGCCACCGCCATTCCTGCCGCCGTTCGCCGGCTGGCGGAGCGCGCCAGGGCGTTAGAGGACGCGGTTGCTACGCTGCGCCGGCGGCTCATTCGGAAGACTCGCTTCGAACGGCTGCAAATGTGCCGGGCGCCCGGCGGCCGGCGACCTTCGCCCCGCCGGCGCGCGCACGGGCGGCGCCCAACTGATCGAATCACCGCGCCGCGCGACGGCCTGCGCCACGGCGGCGAGGCGCGACGACCACGCGCGCCACAGCAAATTCCTCGATTTCCAACTTGATGAGGACAGACGAGCTCCGATGCCGACCTTGGTCAGCCACCGAACTCTGCCATGCATCGATGCTGGTCTGGTCTCCGGAATCTTGCGGCATCCTTCCTAATCCTGCCATCTCTGAAGAACAAAATCCTACCGATCCACTTGCAATTGCAGGCGTATACAGGAACAGAACAGAAATGGTTGCACTACTCGGCATCTTGAGTAAAACACACACAACAGGCAAATGGAGCACTCTGCTGGAGGTTAGTAGTTGCTCTAGCAGTTTTACCAAACGGACCCTTATTAGATGATGTTTCACTTAAAATACAAAATATAACTCTCCTTTGAGATTAGTTAAGCCTCAGTATCCAAAGCAAGTGTACAACATCATGGAATGCAAAGCATGCATCCATTTTAATATTTTATAGTAGGAGCCCATGCACGTGATGCATGCACATCACGTACTAATAAGTTACACTTACACAACAACAGTACGTATTATTATAACAAAATGACCTAACACGACTTGTAAGAATGACCTCCAGGCTGCATGAATGCTGCTAGCAGATGAATAAGCTATGCTAGAGCGGCGTGAGGCGTAGCTGGATGCCGGCGGCGGGCCTGAGCTCGTGGCGGTACTCGGGCGCCACCGACACCTGGAAGCGGCGCAGGAGCATGGCCAGCACGACGCGGTACTCCATGGCCGTGAGGTTTCGGCCCACGCAGATGCGGCCGCCGAAGCCGAAGGGCAGGAACCCCATGCGGTGCCGGCAGCCGCCCTGCACGGGGTCCCGCGCGAACCTCTCCGGCCGGAACTCTTGCGCGTCGCCGCCCCACAGCGCCGCGTCGCGGTGCATCGCCACCACGTCCACCCACATGTTGGTGCCCCGCGGGATGACCACCGCCGCCGGCACATCGATGTCCTCCAGCGCCTGCCGCTGCACGTTGGGCGCCGGCGGGTACAGCCGCAGCACCTCGCTCATCACCCACCCCATCTTCGTCAACCTCACGAGCGCGGCGGCGTCCAGCGCCTCATTCGCTTCGCACGGCGCCCCCAGCTCCTGCGCCACCTCCTCCCGGAGCGCCGCCTGCCACTCCGGGTGCGCCGCCAGCATCAGCAGCGTCCACGACAGCGCCAGCCCCGTCGTCTCGAACCCGCCGAAGAAGAAGGTCTTGCACTCGTCCACCAGCTGCCGCGTCGTCAGCAGCACCTTCTTCTTCTTCCCCTCCGCGCCGGCGCCGGCGCCGGCCAGCAGCAGCGACAGGAGGTCCTTGCCGCTCTCTTGCTGCCGCTGGCAATGGCCGCGGCGGCGCCGCGCCTCGACGACCTCCATGAGCAGCGCGTCGATCTCCCGCCCGAGCCGCCACGCCCGGTAGGTCTCGCGCGCGTGCAGCAGCCGCGCCAGCGGCACGCCCACCGAGCGGTTTGACTCGAACAGCGTCGCGTGCATGGCCTGCAGCCTGTGGAACACCCGCGCGCCGGCCTCGTCGTCGTCGGCGATGCCGAAGCTGGCCTTGGCGATGATCTCCGCCGCGTTCCGGGCCACGCCGCTCTCCACGTCCACGACGCTCTGCCCTGCCGCCACCGCCTCGCTCCACCGCGCCAGCATCTTCGCCGTGGTCTCCTGCATCAGCCCGATCATATCCTGCATGCAATATTATATATTAGGCACTGCATACGTGGACTTGGAAGCAATAAGTAAGAAATTATTAAGACGATTGATTTCGTACGTTGAGGTTTGTGGCGGAGAAGGCTGGGGAGATGATGTTGCGGTGGAGGGCCCACTCGTGTCCCTCGGCCATGACGAGGCCCCTGCCGAACATGGGCATGCGGTCGCGGCGGAACACGTCGGGCTTGCCCCAGCGCTTGCCGAGGGCGCCGGCGGTGGCGGCCTTGAGGAACTCGGTGTCGGACACGTACAGGAAGGGCTCCGTGCCCAGCCAGTAGACGAACACCTTGCCGAAGGCCCGGCGCCACCGCGCGAAGTAGGGGAACACGGCGGCGTGGATGTCGCACGCGGGCGGCACCAGCGGTAGTGCTCGGCTGCTGCTGCTTTTGCCGGCGGCGGCAGTGATCTCGGGCAGGTTGCCCAAGGGGAAGGACGGCCTGGGCCCGTCGAATCCGGCCTGGCGGAGGCGGAGCCGGGTGGCGGCCGGCGAGAGCCAGGCGGCGTAGATGAAGGCGCAGAGCAGGAGGGCGAGCGCGGCCATGGCGCCGGCGCATGCCAGACTACCGGAGGCCCCTACGACCTCCATGTAATCTTTGTCAAGGAATTGAATTCAAGGGTGGCGAGTAAGGATGTATTAGTTGTTGAAGCGCGATCGACTAAGCGATCGAGGAATGCTAGATATAGTATGTTTTCGCTTTGAATTGTTTGGTTGATTGCTGTTGGCACGAATTCGCGACCAACAGAGCGCAAACACAGGAACCGGTCAGACCGGTTTCTGTAACCGGTCAGACCGGTTTGCCAGGCAGAGCTGGCGGTAGACCTTCGAGCGTCGTCCGGGCAGGATCCCGTCGGGGCAACGCACGTAGGGTTGTCCTAGAGTCGGCAGGCCACCTAGGACGCCTTCAATCGACGTAGAGACGAAGGAAGAACAGCAAATAGTAGATTGGAAAAGTAGGGGAAAGAGAAAAAGTAAAAAGATAAAAGATAGATGTATTTGTTCGATTGGATTATCTCAATCGGCCATGACCCTTTATATTTATAGGGTGGGGAAGTCGTACCCCTTTAGGTTGGTTTACAATACGGGATAAAACTCTAGAGTCCTAAACCTACTCCAACACGGGAGAAACCGGTCAGACCGGATAGGGAAACCGGTCAGACCGGTTTGGCTGTTGCCAGATCGGCTACAGTGAAACCGGTCTGACCGCTTCCTAGAACCGGTCTGACCGGTTGCCAATTTTGGGTGCGAACATATGCCCCCCTGTTTTCTGGTAAAGCTTGCGTGTCAGAAAACATCTATAATAATCAAAATTGGTTAAAGACGATGATCAACAGTACATCGCCCATATATTGCTCTAAGGGCGATAATTGTTTTTATCGGCCATAAACTTGCCTTTTACTTCAAGGAACGACTTGCTTTGGCCTCCATACTCGCTTGGTAGTTGCTAACCTTATTGGCATGACCTTTGCTTGTTGCTCCATTGATTCTTGCTTACGTATCCTCTGCAATCTTCTCTTTTGAGTATGAGATAAGCCTGAGGGACACCACCTCGGCTGTGAGTATTTTGAATCTCTCTTGCCGTCCTTCTCATCTCCTTTAGAACTAGGTGTACTTCTGACCATATTATTTTTAACAACAAACGGTCTTTGTATTGGATCATATCTTTCATACGTAGGAGCATATTGAATCATATATGAACGCTTATGTAAATTGTTATAATCTAAAGGTGGACAATAATAAGGATAGAACCAGGACCATGGTGAGGTCGGTCCAACATATGAACAAGGTGCAGCAGCATAATTTACTCGAGATTTGCAAGAATAAGATTTATTTTGATTTTTTGATTGTTTACCTTTACTAGGCCGATTCCCTTGCTTTTGACTCGAACTCTTCTTCTTGTACTTGGCCAAAAGCTCCTCGAAGGTCGGCTTCACCTTTTTCTTGTGCTTGGAGCACTCCCAGCTTTTCTGGAGAAACCGGTCAGACCGGTTTGAAGAACCGGTCAGACCGGTTTGCGCGCTGCCGGTCTTCTTTGTCTTTTGTTGCCCCCCAAGCACTTGAGGGACCTCCTTCTGCACCTTTATCACTTCTGGATCAGAAAGCTTGTCATCTCCAATGATTACATTTTTTCCAACGGCTTTTTCGGCTTGATGTGGCCGAATTAGCACTTTAGGATCTCGTAACTCAATGGTATTCATAGGAAAAGGATTAGTGTCAACTTGCATAGGATGAAATGTCAAACGACCTTCATCAATGGCCGATTGCACTTGCCGCCGAAATACATTGCAATCATTCGTTGCATGAGAATAAGAATTATGAAATTTACAATAAGCACGTCTTTTCAATTCTTCTAATGGCGGCATAGTATGAGTTATTCTAATTTTTCCAGCTTTTAGTAATTCATCGAAAATTCTCTCACACTTAGCCACATCAAAAGTATATTTAACTTCCTCTTGCCGATTCTTGCGGACCGGCTTTAAAGACTCACAAGTGCTAGGCTTGTCTTTGGCTGACCATACAAATTCGGTACTATAAACATCATTGCTCTCATCGTCTGAATTATCAGATGCATAATAAATAGGACGATTATTTTTGTCATTGGTTTTTTGTGAACTCCTAGATTCTTTAAGTCGGCTTTCATTAACTAGAGCTTTTTGCAACAACCGACTCACATCTAGAAATTCTTGACCATCTAGTTTGTCTTTATGAACATCAAGCAAACCAGCATAAGCAAGATCAGCTAAATCTCTATCTGAAATTGTCAAACTATAGCATCGGTTTCTAGTATCTCTAAATCTTCTAATATATTCAGAAACAGATTCATTAGATTTTTGTTTAACCGATACAAGATTTGACAATTTTAACTCAGTTTCACCATTAAAGAAATAATCATGAAATTTACTTTCTATATTAGCAAAGGTATAAACTGAGTTGGGTGGCAAAGAAATAAACCAAGTAAATGCAGCACCCGATAGAGATAAAGGAAATAATCTCATTTTACAAATATCATTAGAAGCAGCTTCACCACATTGTATAGTAAATTGGCCTATGTGCTCTAAAGTACTTCTACCATCATCCCCACTGAATTTAGTAAACTCTGGTATTTTAAAGCCTAGTGGGTATGGGATATACTCATAATTCTCAGGATACGGTCTTTGATACGACCGACTCTTTGTTTTAGGCTCCGTACCAAAAGTTTGTCTAAATATCTCAAGTATTTCTTCTCTAAATCCCTCCATCCCCGAAACGGTTCTAGATCTAGATGATCCAGGATGTGGTACTTGATTTAGAGTGGGTTGTGGTGTGCTATATGTTGCTGTTTGATTCGGCAATGTATTAGGAATATGATGCAACGAACTATTAGAAACATATGCACCTGTAGATGGCTCATTATACACAACTGTATGCGGCATCATAGCATTAGTAGCAGCCATTGTATTCACTCCACCAGCCGAAGTACCAATAGTAGTCCGGCTATGTATGTGGTGGACTGGTGATGAGCCAATGGGAACTTTTGGAATATGCAAATTTGATAAATCCTCGGATGCATTATAATTTTCGGTATTAGAAGTAGATCCATTAACATCCTTACCAGAAAATTGTTTATCAAATTTGGCCTCTAAATGTTCTAAACGAGATTTAATCGTAGACTCAAATTTTTCACCCATGGCAACAAATTTATTATTAAAACTAGCACTGACAGCTCCATCAATAAAATTTGCAATTTCTGAATTAACTTCAAGAGGGGCATTGGATTGTACCTTCAGTGCGGGAATATCAATGACGACATCCTTGTCTTTCTTGACGTTCCCTTGTCGATCCACGGAGAAATGCGATATGTATTGCTTCACAGCTTCTTCTTCCATCTCCTGGGCCTCTCGCTCTGTATGCTCACGGATCTTTCTTCGGATTTCCGCAAGCGCTTTCTGCTCCTCAGCCGTCGTTTGATCAACGTTCGGCCTTTGAATGTTTGCAGCATCGACATCAGCAGGTTTAGGTAATTTACCGGCCATGGCAGCCGATTGATTTACCTAGGGATCAATAAAACGGTTTGAGCAACCAGATTTTCGTCCCCAGCGGAGTCGCCAAATCTGTTGGCACGAATTCGCGGCCAACAGAGCGCAAACGCAGGAACCGGTCTGACCGGTTACAGAAACCGGTCTGACCGGTTCCTGCGTTTGCGCTCTGTTGGCCGCGAATTCGTGCCAACAATTGCTGATGTGAGAAGGATACGATGGCTGGGGTGGGTTTATATAGGCAGCTAGCGGAGGTCGGCTGGAGGAGGGAGGAGTCGCGTGGCGAGTGGCGTGGCCGGAGCACGCGTCTCCCCCAATCGGAAGCAAAGCTTAGCGAAAGCGGTCAAATAATCCAACCCCGCCAGGCCGCCGGAATGCTCATTGATCGTCTCCGATTTCCGCTTATTTTCAGTCAAAAGGTAAGGTTTCAATTTTCAAACGATCGGGGGCCTGGCTAGCTTTTTTACTAGCTTTAATTTGCATGCATGGTTTATACCAGCTGCTTACACTGCGCGCGTGTTCCGATCCTCCAATAAAAACTAGTGTTTCGGCGGCCACGTTGCATTCAACTGGCCGGGGCATGTTCCTCGTTCATCGGCGAAGGTCAAATGAAATTAAAATGCCTCTTTTGGGAATGAAATATGTGGAATATAGTGCCAAAGTGATATGATACTCCTACCAAGCTTATAATGGACGCACATTTGGACTTTGGAGGTTTTAGCGCAAAACTTGCTGTACGATTATAGTGTTATTAGTCTAGTCACTCGTGCGCGTTTACACTCCCTCCGTCTATAAATATAGGTATTTCCATTATTTTAAAAATAAACTAAGAAACAAAACCCTTAGAGAATATTAAACAAGAAAATGTACTCCTAACAATTGTCTTAATTGTAGCTAAGTTTTGGTATTTTCCATAATATTTTTTCTCGAACACGTAGAGGAGCTACGTATCATTGAATTAAAAGGGGTTTTTCCATAATATTAATAGGTGGTTTAAATATGTTACATAATTTACAACAAGCATAAGCACTTTTGATTGACTTAGATAGACAGATTCACATATGAGTAATTACTGCTTGAAAGGTTACTTTGTACTAGAACTGCTTAGAGCAAGACTAACAATAACGCCGGCAGCGGGTTGCAAGCAAAGTCTTGTACCGCGTGGTGGGAGCGGACCCCATGAATATTTAATGCAAAGCAGCTGCAGCAACGAATAGAAACGGGCGCAGCGCGTTTACGCCCGCCCGCGCCGGCTCCCAACCCTTTATAATACTTGCTCTTATATTCATACTAGACAAATGAAAAACCTCATAAATACCACTTGTATTCATAAACGAAGAGAGTAATGCAGATGCTTGATGCACTTATTAGTTATTACACGCCAAGCAAGTATGTACCGAGCAGCCGCTTAAACCCCGTGAAAGCCCCATATATCGTGCATCATCTTTCGATCTTATGTAGTAATCCTCGTGCTAAATGATAAAAAGAGAATAAATCTGTATCATGTGACAAAAATGGACAGCTAAAATAAACCATGCGGTCACCAGCAAAGTGGAGTTGCTTTTCCCTACTAATTCCATTACATTCCATCATGTTACTATATTTAAAACTCCCGAAACAATAAAGTGTATGTGTATGCACATGTATTAGTCACATGTACCAAAAAAAACACGTCTCTCATACTAAGGCTAATGCCAGTGCACTGTAGTATCATATACCACTTATTCCATGATTACCTTGTCATATAAATGAAAGTGTGACACAATTCACACAATTCATTGTATCTTGGTGTAATGGTGTTACAGTATTTCTTAAGAAACATAAGCTAATTAATTGTTACATGAGTTGTGTCTATAACAATCGGCCAAAACTATTAGATATTGAGCTTTGTTCTCTCTTCTTTAATTCTAAACTATGTCACAAAAAAAAATCTACGAGGCACTTATTTAATACTACCTTTGTTTCAAAATGTAGGTCGTTTGACTTTTTTTATCACAAGTTTGATCATTTGTCTTATTCAAAAAAATTGTGAAAATATAGTCAAATTTAAGGTATTTTTAAAGATTTTTATTAATAAAGCAAGACATCATAAAAAATATGATAATTTGTATACAAATTTGAATAAGATGAGCGGTCAAATTTAGAGTCAAAAAAGTCAAGCGATCTATATTTTGAAACGGAGGGAGTACCTATGCACGGCCACACGTATAATTGTACTAACTTCACTGACTAAAATACTAGACTCGAATGAGATCGAGTCATACTGTTCCATTAAGTACATGCTACGGATGATTTCCTGCTGATGTATCAAATCATTTGCTGATGTGCCAAATCATGGAAGAGAAGACAACGAAAGCGGTATAATCTACACAATATCACAATAATGTATGATTCGATTTATTCCTTGTTTCTTGCAGCATTATAAGTGAATGAAGTTGTAAAATATAATAGCTATAGTCATCTTAATTTGGAAACAACTATGAAATTCAAATCTATCTAGTTGATTACGAGAGGGAATTTACTCCCCCAAATCTAGTAGTATATCTTCTCTTTTTGCTGCTGCTGCTGCATTCAAGGTGGTGGTGGAGTGACTCGTCGCTTTCAGCTTTCTCCCCTTTTTTTGTTTTTTTGGACAAACACGTACTACATGCACTGATTCGTTCATTTATTAATTCGTGCATGCGCCGCGCGTCTAATTTTTCATAGAGAGAATCATATATTCCACGCATCGCCTTTTTTCTTTAATTTCAAACATTCATAAATAGGTCTAAAATGACTTGTATAGTTGTACTTATATATGTGCACAATCAACGACTATAAAAAAAAATTCACACATAATATAGCACGAGCGAGCGGTGCTACTCGGCACAAAAATTTAAAGTAACACACAAGTCACTTTGTATAGTGGCCGTGAGGCCCATATCTGTAGGAGCGTGTTGGGTAATTGAAAAGAAGTGAAAATAAAATAACAGTCGCTCGCCAGTCTGAATTTTTACAAAAGAAAGTCGCTCTCTCTTTTGTAACAACTTCGATCGCTTCTCGATGCTCAATATATGGCTTCCGTAGGAATCGAGCAATTGGGCTAGCCAATTTCTGGGCTTTCAAGTGCTGGACCAAAGCCCGGCCTTTTTTGCTCGACGTCGGCTCTAACCTACCCAACCGATAATTTTTGCACAAATCCCGCCGGCCGCCGCTATCCCGCTCACCTCGGCTGCCTGCTCCGCCGTCACCTCCAACGTCTGTCTGAGTTGACGACCGGAATCGAGGACGAGCCTCTCGCGAGAGTTCCTGAATCTGATCGTGGACCACGGCTTCCCTGGCGTCAGATCACTCTGCCGCTTCGACCTGACGCTCCACCAATTCTTCCATCCAACACCTCCGCAACCACCAAATGGCACGCGGTGGTCGGCGGTGGCTCCAACATCTGCGTCTCCGTCGACGGCGTCGGCACCTACTGCCTCGACAAGGCGAGCCACACACGGAGCGAGGTCGGCAAGTTGGACGCTGCCATTCCACGGCAGGTTTGAGTACGTACCCGAGCTCAAGCTCTGGTTTGGCACCTCCGGCGAGGCCCGGCAATTGGCTGCGGCTGACCTCTCCGCCATGGATTCTCAGCCCCAGCTAGTGGGCGGCGCTTGGAAGAAGCTTTGCGTGCCAGAGCAATGGAAGGAGTGGAGGGACCCCCTGTTTGTCAGCCTTGGTTCAGGCATGATCTTTTTTTAATAATGGATAAAAAAATATCTGACCACGTGCCTACGGCCCAAAATTACAAAATTGCAGCACCTCCGTCTGCACACTCAACTTTTAATAAAAAACGAGGCACACATCATAAAATTGATAAAAGCATTAGTTTGTAATTTTATTACTAAACATCCATCCATGGTGGGGAAAAAACGCATAGCCAAAGCTTCTAATGCTTGGCAGACATCCTTTACTTCTTGTCTACTATCTTCTTCATGCCGATGAAGCTGTGTCCAGAACCGAAGCCAATACGTGCCCCGGAATAGTACCTGGAAGTAAGTTTTTTGTGGAGATTTATCAAAAACCATATCATTCCCGCTTAACCATAATGTCCAACATAAAGCCGAAGCACCTGCCAACATTTGATACTTTAACTTTCTATTCAAACCCACAAGCCAATCATTAAAAAGGTAATTGAAACTATGAGGTTTTGGTCGGTTCAGAACAATTTGGACAGCCCTCCAAAGAAAAGTAGCTATATGACAATAAAAAAAGTGTTGAACTGTCTCCCCTTTAGAACAGAATGAGCATGTCTTATTTCCATTCCAGTTCCTTCTAGCTAAATTATCTTTCGTCAAAATAACCCCTTTCTTTAAATACCACATGAAGATCCGCACGACGACGGGCTGCCTTGGCGATGTATCATCTGGCAAGAATTTTGCTGTCTTGACCGGCGTGGAGGTGGTGACGCGCGTCGACGATGCCAGTGGCGGCAAGGGAAAAGTGGAGCTCCAAATGGCCCCTCACAAATCGAGACGTGTCGATTGTTCTGAACAAATTTGGGGGCTCTGCTTTCACGCATTGTCCTGGACAAATTTGTGGCTCTGCTTTCAAGATTCCTTGTTTTGTCCATATATATACATACAGTCTTGATGGATTTCGTCATTTCGAGACCGTCCTAATTGTAGGCATCTTATTATAACTTCAGGACTTTGACATGAAAATCTCTGTTTATATCTATTTACTACTCGCCTCCTTCCGTTTTAGTAGGCATATTAGGATTTATATAGGCATATTAGGATTTATAGAGATTTGGATTTAGAAGTCTTTTGAGATATACTTTGACATCGATTTCTCTTACGAGATATATAATCGTTTGCTACAAAATTAGTTTCATTTTAAAAGATCGTTGACATACAAATCCATTCATATAACTCCGGTACACTAAGTACATACAAATTGACTAACAAAATTTATGAAACTTGCATTTTAAAATCCCAATGCGCCTACTGATTTCGAACAGAGTGCTATGTATTGTGGTATCAGTCTCAATTTATACTTGCAATTTACATGGAAATCTTGATTATACATTGTCTTCTGCCATGGCAAATTACATTATCTTCAGCCTAGCCTCCTAGGCAGCAAGAGTAGCTTGGCCTCAAGCCCTCAACGCAGTGTGCGAGCTGCGAGGCTAGCTGACCTGACCATACTTGCAACTCCCTGGAGGCAAGTTCATCCACTCAGACATTACATAGGAATGGTCGAACGGCACCACCATTCACAGATTAACTCCAGAACAGCAGAAAAGGCAACAAAAGTGAAAATGTCCAGCGATGCTTACAGTGAAACCAGCAATTCATGGCTAATAACGACATTGTTCACAACATCAATACAACATAAAATCCCAGCACCTCCGCAGGGAAGAGGATCAGCTACGCGACTCCACCAAATGTAGGAAATAGTACTGACAATGGGCAGGCGCGGTGAAGGTGAAACACCAACCCAGATACAGTAAGTCGTTTGACAGATACCATATATTTGCATTGTTGTGATACAGTTGAACGTTGCAGGGGCCTGATGTTTTCACCTAGTTATGTGTATAGCACAGCGTTCTCCCCTCAGCTTGGACCTCCATGTAGTATGTGTGGTGTAGAGGAAGTCACATAGTCTTCTATACGCAGGTCTAGATGTATGAAGCCGTTGGACGATGAGGAAGATGGCAGTTTGTTGGCCATGTTCACTTAAAGGGTGCGAAGAGAATTGATGAGTTGTGCCCACCGAATCCGAATGAGTTGGATAGTGCCACATTCACTTCACATCTCTCCTTCTGTGGTCCAACCAAGACGCCCACATCCTGTATCAAGATCAATATTAAAACATATTCATATTAGCTCCACATTTACTGTAGATTTTGCTCTTTCATATCTACTTTCTTTAGTAGAAGTAGAAAGAAGATAAGATGGCATTAAATTTTGCATCACTTAAGGAGCTTACCACAATGTCCTCTGGATTTTCTAAATTCAGATTTGGATGGACCCAACCAGTTCGTATAGCCTGCAATGAACAAGAAAGAAAATTTCCCCATGATGAGCCTACCATGCTTGCATTGAAACCCATAACAAATCACATGCTCTGGCATGATTCCATTCATTCTGATTGAAGCCAAAAACACCCAAACAGCAAGAGTTGTGGTAAATGGAAACAAAGAAGGAGAGACAGTTCATGGCTGTATGAGAATAAACACAACACCTCATTTTTATTGTAAAAGCACTATTGCGTCGGCAATATCATATTTGCTATACTTGGTTTAGGATAAGTGGAGCAATATCCAAATGGTCAATGACTATGAATCTTCTAGAAAAAGTATGAGGAAACTGGATCAAACAAAAGCTGTTGATTAAAGATAAATGAATGGAAGCAATAAAAAGATATAAGTGCTATTTTAGAGCTAGGGCAACTCTGCTTTTCCAGAAAGTATACAACCGTTTTGGTTTTACACCTCCTGCTGGGAACTCCAGCTTACAAAGCAAACACAGAGCAAACTACTGGAACGAAGAGTTGGCCCGACAGGGCACTCCACAAAAACATATGTGACTGTAATAATTTCATCCAGACAGCCACAATGCAATCTATAAAAAAGGAAGATGTAGTTGAAGATCGTTTTAGAATAACTTAGCTTCAGTGCCACAAAATAGAACAAACATTTCAATTGAAGAGTAGTACTGCATGATGTGCTTATTTTTCAAGGGGAAAAATTGTAACAGATGATGTGCCAATTTTTCAATAACAAACCTTTTGTTTTCCAACAAATTACCAATCACACTGGATATACAGAAAGATACAATGGAAATGATGCATAGTTCATACTCAATGGAAGTAAAATTTTGCATAGTAATACAATAATACCAAGTAAATATGGCCCCTGTAATTCCTTACTTGTATAGAAGCAACTGCTTCGATTCCACCGGCTGCTCCTATAAGATGGCCAGTCATTGATTTTGTTGAGTTCACCCTTAGCTGCATCCCATGAAAAAGGGATTTAGATGATTTATTTCATAAAATTGTTGTAAAATTGCTGCATCAGGTGGCATACTTGGGGATTCTGGCCGAAACAACGCACGATAGCCTCATACTCCTTCAAGTCACCCGATTGTGTAGACGTTGCATGGGCATTCACATAGTTGATTTCTTCCCTTGCTACCCCTGCATCATCTAGTGCCTTTTCGATGCAGAGAGTAATCCCTCTTCCTGATATTGAATTAATGAAAATGCTAGTATCAGAAGGTCCCATAGCTTTAGGTAGGAAAAGAATAGGAAAGAGGAAGGCGAGTCAAGATATACACTTCACCTTCAGGATGTGGCTCAGTCATGTGGTAAGCATCACATGTAAAGCTTCCACCAAGAAATTCAGCATATATTTTTGCACCTCTTTCCTGAAAAAGAGCATGCACAAATCTCAGGAGGCAGTAACATTTGAACATAATCACAAGTCACCGAGCTGGAAACAAGCAGCACAAGGATATATAAATAGGGACGGCAGAAATTGCATGTTTAAAACCTTAGCGTGCTCAAGTTCCTCCAATACAAGGACACCAGCGCCTTCCCCCATAACAAAACCATCACGTCCCTGTAACATGGAAGACAAATTATCTCACGCTAACACAACAAATGGACCAAGCAAGAAAGTTATTTAAACCAACAAGCTGCTGATGTGCTTGTACTAAATTATGGTAATTATTATCAGCCAGCAAAATCTCACAAGAAACAGGTCATTTGAAACAAATCAGTAGGTAGAATGTACATGAAGCAAATCATTTGACTGCTATAATAATAAGAGTTGCACAACAAAATGTACTAACCGTGTCCCAAGGCCGGGAAGCTTTTGTTGGATCACTGTTTCTCTGAGAAAGAGCCCTACAGGCAACAAAACCTCCCAATCCTGCACGGCATATGGTTAAAATACTTGAAACTACAAAGATCAAGATAAACTGCACAAGTCAGAAGAATGAGGAATTGAGGCCACATACCAATTGGGATAAGAGGTGCATCAGAACCACCACAGAGCATGACATCCTGAAAAATCATGAATAAGATCACAAAGGCACAAACAAGAAGTTATATGTCGAAGAGAACATGGAAGGTTGAAGTTACTTACAGCTTCCCCTCTTCTGATGTGGTTTGCTGCATTGAGGATACAGAAGTTACTGGTAGCACAAGCAGTGGAAATAGAATAGTTTGGTCCCATCCATCCCTGTAAATTACAGAAAGTATTAGCTGTGTTAATCGCTGTTATGAACAAATAAATTTACACAAAAGAATGATAAGAGAGATCATGTCGCACCAGATCCATTGCAAGGATTGCGGATCCCATGTTTGTAGTTGCAAAAGGAACACAAAATGGGTTCATTTTCTTGTAAGAGACCCTCAGTGCTTCAATTGCGTCATTAAAAACCTGCATGACAGTCCATCATAACTTGTAAGAGATTATGGGAAACAGCAAACAGGTACATGGATAGAATGCATTGAGATATAACTAATATTAGTATATTGAAAACACAAACCTTCATGCCACCCATTGCAGAACCAATGAGAACACCACATCTGGTTTTGTCCAATTCATTCCTGAGTTCTTCAGTGAGTCCACCATTTTCCAGTGCCTTCTTTCCAGCAGTTATCAAATATAGCATAAACTTGTCCATCCGCTTAGCAAGCTTAGGTGCAACCCAACCATCAGTAGAAAAGGATTTTATCTCTCCTGCAATTCTCTACAGCATAGTCCAAATATCAATCAATGCATGATAGTATTTGACCAAATTGCAAAACCAGCTGCAGCACCAGTCGCCAAAAATTGAAGGAAATCATGTGCTCTTTATTACCGTGGGGAAGTTGGAGCAGTCAAACCTCTCTATCTCGCTGATTCCACTAACACCATCAAGAAGGTTGTTGTAAAACACGTCGGGATCATGGCCCAGTGGTGTCACTACACCCATTCCAGTGACAACCACCCTCCTTTGTTTGATATCAGGTTTCTTCTTTTCAATAGCACTTCTTTCAGCTTGTAAGGCAACAGCCATGGCCATTCCTGCAAACCATAACCAATTATGTTGAGACCCTTGTCTCCTTGAGTGACAAACAAACGGCAGCACGAAGAGGTCTGAACAAACATGCACAGGAAAAACTAAAGAATATTTTTGCTTCATGCAAGATAGAGCATAATAAATGTGATTCTTATTGCGATTACATTTTGGACACTACCACACCTACCCTTTTTATTTTATTTAGCAGCGAGCAACGCCCATTCTATCTCAAATTTCAAGTCAAATTTTGTGCTATTAACAAACGAAATGCGAACAAACAGAGCCAGACAGGCTTAAAGAAAATAATGTTGAAGTCACCAGTCAGCAGTAGCCACAAGCGAATGCACTCCAAGCAGAAGCAGGGGAACCCGACAGTGAGGCCAAAACCCCAATACTAAACTACTACTCACTACACCAAGAATCCAATATCGTCAGCACAATCCAAGGAATAATCCTACTCGTTCACACGCATTAAGCATCCAGAAGCATGATGTTGACGCCCGGAACAGGATAAAAATCGCACATTTGCCCCGGGCGATACAACCGATGCTCTGAGATTACACTAGGATTCGAACGTACGGTCATGCAAGGATCCAGCAAAGCGAACAAAGGACATGCGGCAACGAAATGCTGAGTGTGTCTCGTCTCACCAGAGCGCACCGCGTCGCGCCGCCGCGCACCGAGGCGGCGGCGCTCGCGGCGCTGGCCGAACATGGCGCCACCCACAGCGCCGCTTCCGCCAGGGCAGCAATGCTTCTGCTTGTGCTCGTCGGCGTCGCATGCCGCGGACAAGCACGCGGCGACGAGCCACGTGCACAGTGGGCCCGCCACGGCCGCCATTGCCCGTCACCGAGTGTGAGGCGCCGCTCACCGCCTGCTGGATCCCGCCCACCAGACGGGGCCGCACGGGTCACTCGGATTCAGCGGCGCGGGCACCGGGGCGCGCACCAGTCCAAGAACGGCGGAGGCGGAGGCGGAGGCCGAGAACCAGGAGCACGACGAGATGCGGGGGGTGACCGGGAGATGGCTCGGGGCCGAAGAAACAAACGAGGCGGGGGAATGGAGCACGAGGAGGAGGCGCGTCGATCTCACGAGGAGATGAGGAGGCTTGCGCGCATCGGGAGGGCGTGGGCGGGAGCCGCCATTGGCAGTGCCAAGTGCTCGACGGGAGGAGTGGAGGGACGGGGACGACTGGAGGAGGAGGGGGTTGGGGAGTTTAATATAGGAGGAGGAGAAAAATGGGAGATTTCTTGGTGGATTTTGAAAGTCTTTTTTCTCCTAATTCTTTTCCACTATTTCTCTCAGCACTTTTGTCCTTTTTTGAGCCCCCTTGTGATTTATTTTTATGCCTGAGATGGGCCCCATTTGATTTGATTCTGAGATGTTTAGTCTTGGAGAGACTAGTTACTTAGGTCCAGTGGGGATGAAATAGAATAATGGGGGGGGGGGGGGGGGGGCCTAAAAGGGAAGGAGTTTGTTTTCTCCTGAGTTATTTCTTTTTATTTAATTTTGGTTTGGGTTTGGTTGGTTGGTGAGACTAGTGAGAGACTCTGTGTGTGTGTGTAGAGAGAGAGGAATTTTGTTTTTTCTGGTTTCAATACTGTAGTTCATAGTTGTTTTGGAGGGAGAGGGAGGGTGAGGACAGTTATTTTGGAATTTGATGACAAGCATTTTGGCACAGCTCTAGCGTCACATAAGAGAGAAGAGATTTGGGGGGTGACACTGGAGTTCAAGTGTAGAGGTGCCAATTTGCTGGATCCATCGTATGGGACCAGCTAAAATAATTAAGGGGTTGTTTGGATGCTAAGTATATTTGGAGTATTGAGACAATACTATGGTTTCTAAAAATACCACAGTATCAAATACTTTGAAGTGTTTGGGTACTACAAACTATGAAGTTTTCTAAACTGTAGTTTCTTAAATACTATGGTATTTTTGGAGTTTTTAAACATTCACCCATACCCTCTTTTTCTAAAACCGAGCCATGTCTTGCGAGTTATCCGCGCTTGCTGCGTGCGTTGCTTGGGGTGCAGATGCTTGATTTTAATAATTGCTCGTACGCAATGTTTGTCTTCGCCACGGTTAAAAAGAAGGCGATCAAACAGCTACATACAGCATATACTAAAAAATGAAGAACAGGTCTGTAAATAGGAAAATATAATTTAATCGCACATACATAAAGGAATTATGGCATCTCTCTATATATCTCAAGGGTGTACGGATATACGCCGTGTTACACGTACACTACACATACATCTGGTCATAATATAATATAATATGATATATAGGCTAACGTAATATATGATTTATGGAAGAAAAATGCTGCAGCGAATACTGTAGTAGCCAAACACATCTGGTTTCCTAAAATACCGTAAGAAACTGTAATATTACCAAACTGTGGTTTTCACCCCTTGTGCACTAAAAACTGCAGTATTGTAAAACTGCAGTTTTGGGATACTTTGATATCCAAACAAGCCCTAAGTAATATCGTTTCCGAGAAATATTGGGTGCACGAGACCATTCTTCCATACATCTATGCATGATTTTTAGTTCGAGATATTTTTTTGTGAAAAAAAGAAGAGAGATTACTTCTAAAACTTATATGGTCACCCCACCTAAAATTTGTAGTTCATAATTTAGAACTAAATAATGTAACAATGTGAGACACTTTTGAGGAGTAATAAGTCGGAAACGAAAGGATAAGATAAAACTGAAGTGTTGCTGTTCAAACCAAGTTATAATATTATTAACAACATGGTGGTTTTCTTGGAAATTTCTAGTATTTTTTATGCTAGTAGTGCACTTGTCCGCCAAATGAAACTTCCACCCTTTGCTATGTGATATAATGATACGAATCACCCAATCACCCTTGCTACGGCCTAAGAATTTATGCTGAAAATTAGAGAAATCCAAATTTCGGCTGGTGGCTGCTGTCTTGACTAAAACGATGCCCCTGTGGCCCTGTCAATCTGTCATCAGAGCTTTGCAGGGGCTTTTGATTTGCCAAAATTCTCGGTGCCCGTCAGAGCTTTGTTTTCCCTCCGGCCGTCCGGCCGGCGCCAGGGCGGCGCGGCCGAGGAGGCCGTCGCCGGCGTCCCCCGAGCTCACGTCGCACGGGCCTCGGCTCTCTTTCAGCTCGCCGGGCATTTTGGACCTGTTGATGAAACGCCGCCGGTTCGATCGAGGCTGCAAGCCGGCCGGGCAGTAGATTGAAGTCGCGGGTATCAATGTGTTGCGGCAGATCACATCAGGATGGGATCGGAAGTTTGGGACCTTCATTTACGACTGTTCAAGGACAACATCCACATATTCATACTCGACGCTGACTACTCAAAACGCTTAACTGGTAGGTTGGGTCAGTACATATACACTTCTATCATTTCTCAACAGTGTTTTGATAAACAGCCAACAATTTCTAGTATATTTAGATAATTATATATCATGGGCATTGCTAAGGTACTCCTTTTACCTCCAAGGAGGTAAGATGTTTACTTGACGGTTAAAAAGGAAATCGTGGGCCTTTTCCGAATTCCGATTATCACGCCGGTGAACTCAGGCACGTTCTCTCGGAGTTTTGAACGACGCATACAGGTCACTAGATCATTACATAGGATATTTTATATTCCATCGTTGCTACATCTACAGCTACCAGCCTAACCAAGTGTGTCACGTTTGGATTTGTTCTTTATTCCAGTTAGTTAGAGGCGTAGCAAAATTAGATTGACCAGTTACATCTCTTGCAAAAATGCGCATAGCATGTCACATTACAATAAAATATCACGTATATCACCATATCATGTTTGATGTTTTTTGTTACAACGTACCTGAGCAGGGCAAGCAGCACACCTATCACGTTACTTTTATTTATCACGGCTGTATACGTTGTTAAATCTAATTGCATTACGAAAGAGTTAGTTCCAATTTGGTAGATATTTTTATTTTTCTATTTTCAAAAAAAGTTATTCTATTACCTCCTAGAAGGTAATACCATCCAGATCAGACGGTCCATAGTTATTTCGGAGTACCTTAGCAAAGCTCATATATCATAGCTATAGGGATGTGCTTATTGGGATTATATTGTGGGTGATTAGATGAAATTGCTGAAAAATATACAAATTGTACTAGAAAAATTGTAAACCACTTGATAAAAAAATAGAAAGCACTAAAACTATTGACTGATTATACAAAACTGTCAAAAAAGATAGCATATCTTGTAGTGATACTACGTATTCACTAGTGAAAAATCAACCGGAGTTTGATGAACGAACATGCAAAATTGTTAATATTTTTATCAATATATCCGATTTCCATATATGTTCAGGTGATATTTTTTAATACCCTCTAGCCCACCTCATTTTAAAAATATTGCAAAACTTACCTAAATAAACTGGCCTGTAAACCTAGCGGCATGAGATGTCTTGTATTTTTTTTTCTTGTTGACCATGCATGGTGTTTTTCGTTTACATGGACGCCATGGTTGACAAGAGTACCATTTGGAAAGAACATGTTTCTTGATTCCCGAGAGTTAAATGACTGCAATGCTTTTAGGAGAAACAACAATTTTTTCCACGTGACATGTAGACTGATGCATGCTCGTGCTGCATGAGATTTTTCATGTGGGTTGCAATAAAAGGTGCCATGTTTGACAGTATCCATGTGAAAGATAACGAAAATCTCCACCAAAGGATGTACCTGAACCAAGGTACAAATCAAAGATATTTCATGGATGCACTATTGAGGATTTTAATACACTTTGACAAAAAAGTTAATCTATTTACAATAGTATATGAGTTTTTTTTTCTCAATTTCCTACTCATTCCGACAATGTACTATTCTTCATGGTTCACAGTGCCATGCATGTAGCTTGAACCCGTCGCATTTTCCTCCATGTTCCCAGTAGCATGTACTTTCCTACCAATTTCTTAACCAATATCATCCACAATATTTTTTTCTATCTTGGTCGATACAAGCCAATCTTTGACTTAATTAATATATTGCACCGCAAATAGGCGAAAGTCACCCTAGCAAAATAAGAGCAAACCTGTCTTACAGCCATTGTGCATCAAATATTATTTAATATTTATAGATATTTACTAAATTGATAATGTGTAATTTTTAATACTTTCATGAATAATTCATATTGAAATTTTGCTAGTTTTAGTTCCAACTCAAATAATTCACAAGCTCTTCTAGTATCATAATGTCAAGAGGCATGTGTTGAAACAGATCAATGATTCATAATCTGATGAGTATTTCACATGGATTGTATAAATTTGCGTAGCAATTATTTAAGTGTACGTGTCACTCACATCTATTGATTTTATTTCAATCGATTGGGTACATGAAAGACAAAGAGATCTTCTAGCATTTTTTAAAGCCTTACAACCAGTGTACCTCAGCCAGCATTCCTTAAAATTACTTTACAGGAAGGCAAGAAAGTCATAAACATGCATGATCAGGTCATAAACATGATCATGGGCAGGTTTTCTCCATAGACCTTAGGTTACAGTACCACAACCAAATCGACAGGACAGCAAATAATTAAAATCAACCAAGGCAAACCCCACGAAAAGCGAAAGCACAGGTACCAAACTTGGTAATTTGTTATTGCTAGTGTCCAGTAATAAGCATCTCTATGTCATCACAACTCACATGGGGTAGTCAAAGCAAGATCAGTGAGCAGCCGTATTGTTGTTGTGTTTGTATTGATCATATATCAACCTAACGAAGCATGTTTTGAAGCAGCATTCTGTGTGGTCATCCACTCATGGACCAAGCCTTCGATCCGGTGCACCAAAGAGAGAGACGGCAACAGCCTACAGCCGTCAGAGGCCTGTGCGCCTCAGTAACTGCAACGATAAGCATGAACGCGTGATGATCCTCCCCAGCAGCCCACATACTCCTGCGAGATGCTACGGTACCGTCTCCATTGATGTTCCCATATAATTGGGGCTGCGTTGTCGATGTGAGCCGATAAGTTTTTGTCGATCGTCGGATTGGATTTATTGCTTCCTTTCTGTCCCGGAATCGACATCAATTCGGAGCAAACGTGCTTGATGCTAAGCCTTGCTCATGATAGAATCAATTACATCGAGCGGAGAGTTAAGGCAGTGCAACAGAACACTGGTGGTTTGATAGATTGCTAATTGTTGATATGGAGTTCCAGAGATAATGTTGCAAAGCCTGATGAAGCAAGGTAGTATGTGCAGCACATAATGCAAAACTTCTCCAATCGCAAGCGGCATTTTTTATCGGAATCTTTTATCTGGTCATTTCTTAGATTTGTACAAGTTCAGCCAGATCATCCTAAATTTCAAGATAGTACTAGTTTCCTTTGCATGAAAATGTCAGTAGTTACTGCACCTGCAGATGAACACGAGCCTGTACTCCGCCGTCCTTGAAAAGGTAGATGATTTGTCAATGATAGTCTTCTGGCTGGTAGGAGTACTAAAATTTGAATTAGAAAGGACCACGGTGTTTTAAATTCATCTGTTCAAAGGACACATACATGCTTCTTTGAGTCCATTCCAATGAATGACAGACATACGAAATCAGCACCGATAGTTTCGAAAGAATTTTTCAAATAAAGATGCGGGTTATTCTCTCTCTTTTTTGGAAATTATTCTGGCTGTTCAACTAACGTATATTTATAGCACCTTGTGCTTGTACAGTTCCTCTTATCTAATGAGTAATAACACACGATCTACTTAATAATTGCATTCTAGCCCATTAAGAATGCTGGTTATTCAGCTAAAATTGATTCAGATCGAACAAAAATCAGGCACCTTGGATATAGCAAAACCATTCTTGTTACATAATGTTTGGTATTCTTGGAGAGCGATGTTACCCACTTCCAAGCACAATACTTATATAAAATATAAAAAAGGACGAATTGCATGATGTTATAGGGGAAAAAAAGTCATGGCCGGTAGGTGAAACATATTTGTCAGTTTGATTCAGAGTGCAGGATCAGGATGTGGCCAGCACTGGCCTTGTCCTCTACCGGAGCTTCTGACATCACAGATTACACCAAGGAGGCAAGGAGCCAGGACTCTCTGAAGCAGCTGCCTTTCACTCATCTTTCTTCCACCCTTGATAGCAGTCCTTCCTCCCGGCCTCCTCCGAGTCCCTAGAGGTATGGTCCTGCTTCTCACTGTTGCTTCTTCAATTCACTCATGTATGGAGCTTTTGCCGTAAATTTTCTGCTTCAATCCTGTGGAGATATCCCTGTTTGCGTCTTCTTGATTTCTGCGGAACCCTAGGTGGATGGCCATGTTAGATGCTGCTGCAATCTTGAATGCTCCCCAACTGTAAGCAATAAGGGATTGCCATACTAGAGGGCCTGCCAAGTTTGTACAGTCTGCACCTCTATCCGCCGTTCCCCCGATTCGGGGCAACTTGATTTCAGTGGGGCACCGTTCAGTTGTGTTTCGTCAGAGAAAATATCTTTCAGTTGTGCGTGGAGTTCCATTGACCTAGTTGGTCTTCTCATAAACGCTGCTTCAAGCTTACCACTATGTTAGGATGGGTGATCAAATTGGATAATCTGGATAACTGGATTTCCCTGTGCTTTGCAGTCCTGCAGAAGCTTAGTCCTTTCTAACTGCATCAGTTCATCTCTACTTTGCAGTGCTGCAAATGCTTAGTCATTTCTAATTATATCAGTTTATTTAGCCTTTGCAGCTAGCAGGATGTTTAGTTCTAACTCAGATATATGAGATGTCTGAAAGCTTTAGTAGTTTTCCAAGAACAGATGTCTTGAAACTGTAGTAACTGGATCAATTTCAGCTAGGTCTGAATTAGCTTACTCTAACTGTTCAATTGGGCATTCAAGGTAGACAGGAGGTTAATTCAAAGTTGGAAAGAGTAGTGCCATGATGCAAATATTTCTTCAGCTAAAATTCTTCCGTTCATGTCGACCCTTGAATGATGGAAAGAACTGTGGAATTTTGTGTTCCCAGTATCACTACTTTCCGGTAAGCTTAACCCATGATACCCAGCTTATTATTCATGTGGGGCTGGAGGACATCTCTTGGGAAAATGGGAATATTCCCTTGTTAGGCCTGTCATATGTGACTATCAAAGTGAAATGCATCAAAATGTCAAAGGGTATGTATTTAGCACGCCGGTGCACTTTTCTGTGAAGTATGATGAAGAACTGAACAGATCGGATTCTGTTTCAGTTGTGATGAATAGGACCGGGACTATATCTGGACAGTGGTCTCAGAGGCATTTTAATTTGTTTGTTCCTTTCATTGCCCACTGTTGGTTACAGATCAAAAGTAGAAATCACACTTTGCTGTCTTTTTGTTGCCTGTGCTTCGTTGTCTTAACTCTATCCAGTCAGGACAAAAGGTATGAGTAACAGTAGCTATTTTTGCAGTACAAGTTACCAATTGGGTACTACTCTTAAAACTGCAAATGTACTGTGTTCATCGAAACTATATGTGCATCCATTGGTCACTATGTCCTTTTACATCTGATGGATGAAATTTCCATTTGCAACACTAAAATACGCTGGCTTTGTCGAAGCTTCTACACAAATTTTGAGTTAGCTTCAGAATACAAATGACTGGTTATCAAGTGTGGTATTACTAGTTTTGTAACATGGTACTTCTTGTTGTGGTGTTTCGTATACTTCACGTTGTTTTGTCGTTGTCTTGAATTTGCATTTCCACAAGGGTTGAAATATTTCAGTTAAATGAACATATCCTAGTGTTTCTTAAAGACCTTTTTGGGTATCAGTAAAGTTGACAAAGATATGTAAGTGGGAACCTTTCATTATGTACCAAATATAGTAGTTTGGCCACACTTATTTGGTTGTCTTAGGTCTTCTTCTTATGCCCAATATGTAGGGTTTCCTCCTCATCCATTATGTACTGCTACAGAAAAGTAATATTGTTAACTTCAGATTAATCTACTTCACTTAACTCTAGCATTCACTGGTTTTGGATTAGTTTGAATAATAATGGCTATACTGAAAAAGGAACATCTTATGTTTCTAAATTTCCTGCGTATCTGTAATAGACATATTTGCAGCATTGAGAATGACCTTTTCAGCAATTTAATGTAGCAGAAATGGAGGATAATCTACCAGTTAATGTCCGGGAGTATCAAGAACTTGCCAAGAAAGCGCTACCAAAGATGCACTATGATTATATCAATGGGGGAGCAGAGGATGAGTACACACTGAGGGAGAATATTGAGGCATATGGGAGAATTCTGTACGGTTCACCAAACCAATAATCTTAAACCCCTTTAAGAAGTAGGACCTGACTTTTTTGGCATGGATCCCACAGGTTACGGCCAAGGGTTCTTATAGATGTCAGCAAGATAGATATGTCTACAACCTTATTAGGATATAATATGCCATCGCCAATAATTGTCGCTCCAACTGGAGCACACAAATTAGCAAATCCAGAAGGTGCAAAAACTCAAGTCAATCTTAGTTTTAAATATGATAAGTTACAATGTCTGACGACTGATGCTATACTGTTGTCTCCATAACTCTTGGTTAAATGTCCATTTCAGGGGAGGTGGCCACAGCAAGAGCAGCAGCAGCATGTAACACCATAATGGTAACTACAGATAATTCTCTAAGGATAATCTGATGTCAGATAATACTCACCTTTATGTCCTCCATGGATTGTTAACAATTTTCTTATATGTCATATAGGTGCTTTCCTTTTCATCTAGCTGCAAAATTGAGGAGGTTGCCTCCAGTTGCGACGCCATTCGCTTTTATCAATTATATGTATGATAAGTTGACATTGATGTTCTTTGAGTAAATTTCTCTTTCTGCACCTACCCGATTTGTGATTTTTGATGTTGTTGTTGTGTACCTTAGGTTTACAAGAGAAGGGATGTTTCAGCAACATTGGTACGGCGGGCTGAGAGCTTAGGATTTAAGGCAATTGTTCTGACAGTTGACACACCTGTGCTCGGTAGACGGGAGGCTGACATCAGGAACAAGTATGCATTGCTGGTTATGTCACCAAAATTTCCTGCACACTGAGTCAAAGTTTGGTCTTTACAAATCACAATTGATTGTGGTAACTTATCGCTACAGAAGGTTAAATTTTGATAAGCTACTGCCTTCCCATGCCATATCTTGGATCGTTAAGATATTTATGTGGAGCAGTCTAACCGCTTTAAGATCAGAGTATCACAAAAAATTCCTTTTCTTTTGTGATGTTCTGTAACTGAGTTGATCGTTGATGCAGGATGGTTGCTCCACAGATGGCAAACCTTGAAGGTTTGATGTCATTCGACGATGATATTGACAGTGTGAGTGAAACATTACCTCTGGTTAGAACAGTATAGGAATCTGATGATTGTGGATGAACTGTTTTTTCCTTCTGGAAGACTGGATCATCATTATCTTCTTGTGATCAACAGGAAGGCGGCTCCAAGCTGGAACGATTCGCACATGAGACGCTTGATCCATCGTTATCATGGAAGGTATGTACCAAGAACACAGCTCAACTGGTAGCCGTGCCATAAATTTCCTTAAATCTTGATTCCATAGCATGTGCCCCTGGGCATCCACACAACAGTTGCCGAGTATATGGAACAGTTATGGGATGCAAAGGACGATCCCCATGAGTCATCAGGGCCGAATACTGAAAGCCTGCTCTGAGAACAGTGTATGGCTCTTAATATAGCGTGCTGGGCTGGTATAGTAGAAGAAATATGGCGGTGGCCTACCGCTGCCGGGGTCCTCCTCCTTCCCCATGGACACATACTGCCCCTCGCATGCATCAGAGTACTTGGCTACAGGAGCCTCGAACCGCCTGTACTGGCGATAATGGCGTGATGGGCGAAACGCAGTAGTCTTGCTGGCAATTAAGTGGGGGAGTGGTTGATATTGCTGTGTGAATTGTGGGTGCAGGACGTGGAGTGGCTCAAGTCCATCACCAGCCTGCCGATCCTGCTCAAGGGCATCGTCACCGCCGAGGACGGTAATGAATCACCATAATACCAGTGTTGAATTGCTGACATGGTGCTGAATCGGACCACCGGTATGGTCACTGAACTTGCTGACTCTGATGACAGCCCGGAAGGCCGTGGAGGTTGGGGCGGCCGGCGTGATCGTGTCCAACCACGGCGCCAGGCAGCTGGACTACGCGCCCCCCACCATCGCTGCGCTCGAAGAGGTAACAACGCAACCGACCGCCGGCCGCATTCATCTCCTGACATATATGCAAGTGCAAAGCCATGCATGTGCAGCTAGCCAGCTGCCAGCGCAATGAGGGCTTGCTGCTGTTGCTGCATTGCGACGTCGTACGGCGTGGATCATCTGCGCGAGGAAGCTGACATGGACCCCCCCGGGGCCGGTGGCGTTGCAGGTGGTTAAGGCGGTGGCCGGGGCCGTGCCGGTGCTGGTGGACGGCGGGGTCCGGCGAGGCACCGACGTGTTCAAGGCGCTGGCGCTCGGCGCCACGGCAGTGATGGTACGGCGCCCCTGGCCTAGCTAATTGAGTTCCGGAAGGGGGACCCTTGGAAAATTCTCACAACTAACAAGGATTTCGCTTTGCAGGTGGGGCGCCCGGTGTTCTACGGGCTGGCGGCGCGAGGGGAGGCCGGGGCGAGGCACGTGATCGAGATGCTGAACAAGGAGCTGGAGCTCGCCATGGCGCTCTGCGGCTGCCGGAGCGTCGCCGGGGTCACCCGGCGGCACGTCGTCACGGAGGGCGACCGGATCAGGGCCCTCCTGTGACTGTGTGCATCGTCCAGTCAGGGCTGGGGATGTGACATTGATTGATCGCTCCGAAATTAACCATTGTGCATTGCCGATGTCCAGACGACGGTTACCAGAATCTGTGCTGGATTAAGCTCTGTTCTGTGAGAACTTGTTCAGCGTATATTTGGGTTGAGTGTGCGTTTGGAGTACATTAGACTATGAACATCGTGAAGGAAATAAAAGGAAACTTTCAGGCATTCAGAACACGCGGAACATGTTGCAGTGTTTTCCTCAAAAAAAAAACATTAACTTATCTAGCATGTGCAAAAAAAAGAAGAAGAAATGACTCTGTTCATACCAACTTATCATTTGTTTATTTGCTGTAAAAACCTAGCACCGGCTTATCACTAACCGACTTATCTTTATTTATTTTTTAAAAACATTATTTATTTAGTGTAAATCGCAATTCCGATCAAATACACCTACCACAAGCAGAATCCAACAGTGAAAAATATTTATAGACAACTTTTGTGTTCCCTTCTGTTTAATTTCATGTTGCCGGGAGGCTTTTGCCCCACGGTTTCGGTTCAAAAAATAATAATATTTATAGACAGAAATTAGGCAACTTCCACATAGCAAAACCATTTACGTTAGTTAATTTATTAGTGATCACATCCATAGAGAGTGATGTTACCACCTTATTTTGAAGAGCACATAGAAGAAACAGTCACTCATATCAGACAAGGAAAACAACCATAAGTTGTAGTAGGTTATTGCTTGAACAAGGATCATATTTTCAAAATATCCTATTAGAGAGGCAGAAGCGAAAGACAGGTGAAACGTAACTGACAGTTCGCCCTGTTCGTTTGGCTGATGGCTGGTGCTGGTTTTTGCTGAGAGAAAAACACTGCTGGCTGGTTGATAGCTGGTGGCTGGTGCTCGTGCTGGTTTCTGCCGGGAGAAAAAGGCCGGCTGAAAACCATGCGGCCGAACACTGCGGCCGGTGCTGATTGATTGGTGCGGGATCACGAGGTGGCCACTTGCAAGTACGGAGTAGAGTTCAAATTTAGTACTGTCAAGGTGCTCTGTAGTTCTCGTCAATGAAATGGATACGAGAAAATTCAATAAAAATATGAGTTGGTCAATTATCTATGTGCATGTAAAAAATTGAGGTTAAGCAAAATATTGTGCAATGAGAAAAAAAAGAAAAAGGCAAAAGTCAACATGCGAATAGTAATTCCATAATTTTTGTAGCAGACTTTATCGACCGGACCACTAGGTTGGTCATGAAATGAAATGTTGACCTTGACCTCTCCCGGAGCTTCTGACGATATCACGAAAAATGAGGTAAGGACTAACCCTTGAATCTTGCTCTTCACTCATCTTTCTTGGCATCGTTGTTAGCTGTCCTTCTCCTTCCTCTCGACCTCTTCCTCCAAGTCCTTAGAGCCTAGAGGTATGGTGCTCTGCAGCTGCTCACTGTTCCTTCTTCAATTCAATCTCTGTACGAGGAGTTTGCTTTCAGTTTTCTGTTTCCACCGTGTGGAGAATACCAGCAGCATGCCTTTTATTTTGCCATGATTTCTGTGGAATTCTAGGTGAAGGATATGGGCGTGTTAGATGCTGCTGCAAATGTTGAATGCTCCCCAGCTGTGTGCCATACAAGGGACTGCCGTGCTAGATGACCTGCCAATTTTGTTCGGTCCCCCATCTCTATCCGCGTTTAGCCCGTTACGCCAATTTGGGGCTTATCGTGGTGTGGTGTGGAGTTCCATTGCTCTGCTTGCGGATTGGTTCTAGCTTAGATACATGAAATGTATGAAAAGGTTTAGCATTTTTTGGAAGATTGCATGCCTGGAGGCTTTAGCGACTAGCTAGGTCTGGGTCAGCTTAATGTAACAGTCTACCTCGGCCATCAATATGGGGAAGAGGTTAATTCAGAGTTTAGGAGTAGGTGCTAGCTAGTGCTATGAGTGCAAATTATCTTCAGCCAGAAGTCATCTGTTCATGTTGAAGCTCAAATGACGAAAAATAGAAAATCATTGTGAATTTCGTATTTCCAATACCAGTACTCCCCATCTAGCCTTAACCCATCTTATTGTTTATGTGACTGTAAATGGGCACATTCCATACTATTCTGCACAACTGTGACATGGTAATGTTATACATCAACATATCAAATGGTAGTGTTGCATTGACTTATGAGATATCACAGTACAAACTTCTAATTGGGTAGATACTACTCTGAAACTGCATAATAGAATCCTTACATGTAATGGCTGAGATTTCACTAGCAGAGTTAGGAACCCACTTACTTTATCCAAACCGATTGTTCATAATTTTGATTCAGCATATCTAAACGGATGGGCAAATGCGTGGTATTGCCATTTGTGTAACATGATACCTCTTGTTCTGCCCTTAACTACAGATATAGTTGCCGCATCAGCATTTTAATAGCTTCAACATCACGATAGTACAAAGTTTTCCTGTTCTTGTCTGTTGTGATACTCGGTAACTCAGCCGAGTGTCGATCCAGGATGGTTTTCCCAATGCCGGCAAATCATGAAGGTTTAATGTCATTTGATGATGATGTTGGCACTGTGAGTGAGATATTTGCTCGATACAGGTTCCTTTTTTCTCTGAAAGACTGAACCAATCATCATTTCATCTCGATCGTCAGGAAGGCGGCTCCAAGTGAGACGCTGGACCCATCTTTGTCGTGGAAGGTACGTACAGAAAACACAGCGCAACTGGTAGCCGTGCCATAAATTTTCTTCAATTCCATAGCATGGTGCCCCAGTATCCACTGTACTTGCGCTGTCGAGCATACGGACGCATCTGTATCAGACATAAGTGCTGTACACACTCGGATACTGAAAGCCTGCTCTAAATATGACTGCCGGTATGCGGTATATATAGAAACGGTGGTGTCCTAGCTACCGGCGCCCATGAATTGCATGAATAAGTACTTTGCTACAGCGGCGTGATGGGCCGGACGTACTAGTGTTGCCGGCAATTGATTGTAGTGTAGTGCGTTGATGAATTGTGTGTGGGTGCAGGACGTGGAGTGGCTCAAGTCCATCACCAGCCTGCCGATCCTGCTCAAGGGCATCGTGACCGCCGAGGACGTACGGTAATAACAAGTTAACAACTGCCATAATAACCGTGATGAATGATTGCTTACAACGTGCTTGCTGAATTGGATGGAGTACTGAATCTATGATGGTCACTGAACTCTCTGAATCTGCTGCGGCGTCGGAGTGGAGCCCGTAGCCAGCGTGAGGCGTGAGCGCCGAAGCTGACATGAAACCCCGGGGCCGGTGGCGTTGCAGGTGGAAGGTGGTTAAGGCGGTGGCCGGGGCCGGTGCTGGTGGACGGCGGGGTCCGGCGAGGCACCGACGTGTTCGAGGCGCTGGCGCTCGGAGCCACGGCAGTGGTGGTACGGCCCCTGGCCTAGCTAATTCAGTTCGGGAAGGGGGGCCCTTGGAAAATTCTCACAACTAACAAAGGATTTTGCTGAACAAGGAGCTGGAGCTGGCCATGGCGCTCTGCGGCTGCCGGAGCGACGGCGAGGTCACGCGGCGGCACGTCGTCCTCACCGAGGGCGACCGGATCAGGGCCCTGCTGTGACACTATTGTCACACAACGACTATCACTCTATCAGGAGATACTTACTGAATCCAGAGTCAATCAATGTTGTGCTGTCAGGGTTTCGATGTGATCATGGGCATGTGACATTGATTGATGGCTCCAGAATAAGATGTACGTGTGCATTGCCATTTGCCAAGATCCAATAGGTTACTATTACCAGAACCTAGGCGGCTAGGATGGATTAAGCTTTCGGTGAGAACCTGTTCAGCATTATCTTGGGAGCCATGTCTCCAATATATATATATATATGATACGGTAGCATCGTCAAGCAAGTAGCAGCTTTCAGATATTCAGTCCACAATCATCGAGCAAGCGAACACGGGTCGAAAAAAGGTCATTCTAATTTTACTTTTAAGCTAAATCATCGTAAGTTTGACCATACAAAAGAGTATAAAACCAAAATAGTTATACTATATGAAAAGAGATTTCACGATGAATACAATAATTTAGTATCTTAAATTTTGGTACTTTTTGTACAAGTTTGGATAAACTTTTTGGTTGCTTTGGCAAATTTGGTCCTCCTCTGACAAATTGGAGCATATACTCTCACTTAATCATGACCTCCTATCTCATACCAAAGATCTTGTGTGAACCTAAAGAGTGCCAAAAAAAATTGGCATCAAACTCCAAAATAATTTGTTTTTACCCTCCCTCTCAAAAAGATTAAATAAAAGAAAAATATTTCTCCCCTTATTAAAAATACAAAACTTACCCCCTCCCTCCCCGCACACATCCACATCCAAATTCCAAAGCCGTCTCGCTCTAGTCTCACCAACCCAACCTAAGCCAAAAACTAATAAAAAATCATTAATGAGAAAACAAATCCCCAAGACAATTCTATTTGAGAATTCCATACCCACTTGAATAGGACATATTTATAGGATTCAGGTAGTGTTCTGCTGTTCCCTCTACGAAATGGGCCTCTAAAAGTGCACGCATTTTAAAAAAAATGTTGACGGATAGAGAATATAACCATTTATGGGCACATTAAATTCGAGCTTGGACGAAAATATGTGAAATGAGAAAAAAAAGATAATCAACATAAGAGTGGTTGCAATCCTTGCTTAATTTTTTTCTCCTAGCACAACTTTGTTGCAATCAACATGAGAGTTGGACGCCTCCACGGGACCACTAGAGCCTGGAGGGGTGCCCGAGCTCGGAGCACCATGAAATTCTGTCGGTCTTGTCCTCTACCTGAGATTCTGACATCACGCCAAGCGGCCAAGGAGCCAAGGAGGCTAGGACTAATCCTTGAAGTTGAAGCTGCTCTTTCACTCATCTTTCTGCTGCCATCCTTGATAGCTGTCCTTCCTCCAGACCTCCTCCTCCATGTCCCCTAGAGGTATGGTGCCGCTGCAGCAGCAGCTGCTGCTGTTCGCTGTTCCTTCTTCAATTCAATATCTGTATAAGGTTTTTTCTTTCAGTTTCCTGTTTCCATCATGTGGAGAATCCCAGTGTGCGTTTTTTTTTCATCATCTGTGTGGAACCCTAGGGGGATGGCCATGTTAGATGCTGCCGCAATTCTTGAATGCTCACCAACTGTGTGCCATAGAAGGAATTGCTGTACTAGAAGACCTGCCAATTTTGTACAGCCCCCCCCCCCCCCCCCCCCCCCCATCTCTATCGACCATTCCCGGGGCTTATCTTGAATTCGGCGGGACAGAATTTTTTTTTAGCCACATCTCTATTTCAGCTGTATTTCGTCAGAAAATAAACCTTTCAGAGTTCCAATGTTCCATTAATCTGCTTATGGATTGATCCTAGCTTGGATATATGAGATGCCCGAAAGGTTAAGTATACATGTCTGGAAACTTTAGTGATTACATCAGTTTCATCCAGGTCTGAATCAGTTTAATGTAACAGAGTAACTAGGCCTTCAAGATAGAGAACGGATTAATTCAGAGTTTAGGAGTAGGGGCTACGGGTGCAAATTGAAGTCTTCGGCCCATGTTTGACGCTTGAACGACGAAAAAAGGAAAATCTTTGGAATTTTGTATTCCCAGTGCCAGTACTGTCCATCAAACCTTAACCATCTACTCCCTCTGCACATATGTGACATGTTAGTGTTATACATCAATATATCAAAGGGTAGCATTCATTGATATGCGTTAGGTATGCCAGTGAACTTGTCTGAAAAATGAAAAGTGGTGAAGAGTTGAACAAATCCATCTAAAAAGAAGAATTCAACAAATTGGATTATGTTTCAGTTGAGATGTGTAGAACAGGGACTTGGTCTGAACAGTTATTTCAGAGCCATTTTATTTCCTCCCTTCCCCTTTATTGCCATTTGCCTACTGTTGCTCACAGATTGAGAGGAATCCACTTTGATGTCTTTTATTGTATGAAATTCTTTGTGTTCAGCCTATCCCGACAAAGTTATGAGTTACAGTAATTATTTTTGCAATACAAACTTTTAATTCGGAGACCACATGTAGGTAATTTGTTGGTATTTCTCCTTATATATGATAACTGAAATTTAATTAGCAGAGTTAGAATCCAACTGACTTCATTGAAACCAATTGTTCACAAATTTTGGTTCAGCAATACCTAAATGGATGAGCAAGTGGATCTCCAAAGTTCTGTAACATTACTTTTTAACAATTGCATATATCAGGAATGGAGGATAATCTACCAGTCAATGTCCAGGAGTATCAAGAACTCGCCAAGAACGTACTACCAAAGATGCACTTTGATTACATAAATGGGGGCGCGGAGGATGAGTTCACACTGAGGGAGAATATTGCTGCATATGGAAGAATTCTGTACTGTTCACATCACCACTAATTATGAATCTCATTAAGAAGTAGGACCTGACCTTTTGGCATGGATTCCACAGGTTAAGACCACGGGTCCTTGTGGATGTCAGCAAGATAGACATGTCAACAACCTTATTAGGATATGATATGCCATCGCCAATAATTGTCGCTCCAACAGGGGCACACAAATTAGCAAATCCAGAAGGTACACAAACTCAGAGTTGAATGAGATTTAAAATGGTAAAAAGAATGTCATTTCAGGACTATTGCTATCTCCACAACTCTCGGTTAAATGGTCATTTCAGGGGAGATGGCCACGGCGAGAGCTGCAGCAGCATGTAACACCATAATGGTAACTGCTGGTTTTTCTTTTGGGAATGGTTTGATGATGCACTCATCTTTATGCCCTGTGCAATTCTTGTTACACATGTTCATAGATGTCATGCAGGTGCTTTCCTTCTCATCCAGCTGCAAGATCGAGGAGGTTGCCTCTAGTAGTGATGCCATTCGCTTTTATCAGTTACATGTATGAGGCCTTGACATTAGTCTTCTTTAATTTGAGTAAATTCCTCCTGCACCTACCTGATTTCTGAATTTTTCCTTGTGCATCTCAGGTGTATAAGAGAAGGAATGTTTCAGAAACATTGGTACTGCGTGCTGAGAGTTTAGGATTCAAGGCAATTGTTTTGACAGTCGACACGCCTGTGCTTGGCAGGCGTGAAGCTGATATCAGAAATAAGTACGGTGCTTATCTTTATCGGGTTTTCCTGAATTTCATTGAAACTTTGTTCTTTTACAAATCATAGTGCCATTTTGCTAACCCATTGCTACTGAAGAATAAGATTTATAAGCTAGTATGTCCACATGCTACTGAATAATAAGAATTTCAATAGCTTGGTGCCTTGACATCACAGTGTTTGCAAAAGATTTCATTTTCCTTTTTTTCGTGATGCTGTGTAACTGAGCTGAATGTTCATGCAGGATGATTGCTCCACCATCACCAAACCTTGAAGGTTTAATGTCATTCGACGAGGATCTTGACGCTGTGGGTGAAACATTTGCTCGATACGAGCCCTGATTCAGAATTATCAAAGCCTGTTCATAGTGGATGACCTCTCTTCCTTTCTGAAAGACTAAACCACCATCTATCATCCTCTCATCTCGATGGTCAGGAAGGCGGCTCCAAGCTGGAACGGCGGGCTCGCGAGACGCTGGATCCATCATCATCTTGGAAGGTACGTACAGAGATAGTACAGCGCAACTGGTAGCCATGCCATAAATCCTCTTGAATCTTGAACTCCATAAGAATGTGTGCTACCATCCACTAATTGGAAAGCATAAGGAACAGTTATCTGTTATGAGAGCCAAGGACGCGTCGGCATCAAGCATTAGGGCCACTTGAAGCCTGCTGTGAGGAACAGCATATGGCTCTTAATAGCAGGCTGGTACAGAAATGGCCGTGGCCTACCGTGTCCTTCGCCATCCCGTCATCCACGAGGACACCGACCTTTTCCTTTTTGAACTAAATAAACGGGGACACTGACCCTAAAACCTCGAAATGCAATTGCCTGCATCACTGCATCAGTACTTGGCTGATGCGGCCTGAATCGCTGTACCGGCGACAATGCCGTGATGGGCTAGACGCAGTATCCTTGCCGGCAATTGATTGTGGTGCGTGTCCTGAACTGTGGTTGCAGGACGTGGAGTGGCTGAAATCCATCACCAGCCTGCCGATCCTGCTCAAGGGAATCGTCACTGCCGAGGACGGTAACAATGCAAACAAACTGCCATATATATTTAATTCTCATGATGAATTGCTGACAACGTGGTTGCTGAATTGGATGGAGTACTGTATGTATAATCTGTGATGGTCACTGACTGAACTCTCTGAATCTGCCGCGGCGTTCGACAGCCCGGAAGGCCGTGGAGGCCGGGGCGGCCGGCGTGATCGTGTCCAACCATGGCGCCCGTCAGCTGGATTACGCGCCGCCCACTATCTTAGCGCTCGAAGAGGTAACCAGCCACGACGGGCCGGCCGCATTCATCATCATCTCCTGACACGTGGCCCAAATGCAAATGCAAGCCTGCAGCCTGACGAAACTGACAAGGTCCGGCGGGTGGTGTTGCGTGCAGGTGGTAAAGGCGGTGGCGGGCGCCGTGCCGGTGCTGGTCGACGGCGGAGTCCGGCGGGGCACCGACGTGTTCAAGGCGCTGGCGCTCGGCGCCAAGGCTGTCATGGTAAGGTAATAGACTCTGGCAGAGCTGCTGATTCCATGTTGAATTCTGACAAGGATTTGATTTTGCAGGTGGGGAGGCCGGTGTTCTTCGGGCTTGCGGCGCGCGGGGAGGCCGGGGCGAGGCACGTGATCGAGATGCTGAACAGCGAGCTGGAGCTGGCCATGGCGCTTTGCGGCTGCCGGAGCGTCGGCGAGGTCACCCGGCGGCACGTGCTCACGGAGGCCGACCGGATCAGGGCCCTGCTGTGAGCCTGTGATTGTGCGAAGTCAGGGTTGCGATGTGAGCGCATGTAACATTGATTGATCGATCGCTCCAAAACTATAATAAGTCATTTTTCATTGCCAATATTCAGATGACAGTTACCTGACTTGATGGCTCCTAAACTGAAAGTGACTATGTTCATTATTTTTCCAAATCTATATGCTTGAGGATGTCATGAGTAGGTTCATAAAGAGGATAGTATAGATCTCGTTCATGCTATTCGAAAGCTGGTTAATTACAGAAAAATGTAGATCAAAAGAACTAGCTAAAGCCTGTATTCATGCTGAATTAATCGTTAATCAGTGAGCCGATGGTGTAACCTGTTTCATATGTAATCCCCTTCTCCCCATTGTACTCTCTGATTTTCGGGCCACGGGCCATGAGGGCTTGATGACATTGTTGTAAGGTGCTCCGGCACCATTCCCGGGCTAGTACCGGCATCAGTGGTAAAAATTCAGGTGGGGAGGCCAGTGATCTTCGGGCTGGCGGCGCGGGGTGAGGCCGGGGCGAGGCACGTGATAGAGACGCTGAACAAGGAGCCGGAGCTCGCCATGGCGCTCTGCGGCTGCCGGAGCGTCGCCGAGGTCTCCCGGCGGCACGCCATCACGGAGGGTGACCGGATCAGGGCCCTGCTGTGAGCCTGTCACATAGCTACACGTTCTACCTTAAGCACGCAATGTATAACAAATCTTGGGTTCCATTTCCCAAACATTACAGCAATGACAATTCAGAGATTCTGGGAGAGCAGACGATCAGCGGGCAGGAGAAACATATTTGCTTCAACGAACGACATACAATCTCAAAACGCTCTTCAAAGAGTGCTATCCATTTGCGGTAACAATAAGAAGGGCCGGTTCACTCTCTGCCAGCAGAGTCAATAACAACACAAAATTGATTTGCATCTAACTCAACTCATTACTGTAAAAAATTCAAGCTACTCGAGCAGTGTCTACCAACATGTTCTTCTGATCACAAGTAACTCGGCCTTCAGCTCATCAGGCGTGAGTGATTACTCGTTTACTCCCAGTTGGGAGTGGGTGCTGGGGCAGGGGCAGCGCCTTGTTCCCATCCAGGGGTTGCTGCAGGAGGAGCGGCAGCAGCTGCCTCCCAGACACCATCGGCCGGAGGAGCTGCAATTCAGAAGAAACCGTAAGAGTACTAGTAACGATTCCAGGACAGATCAAACCACAACGAAGCTGATAGCGTTATAAAAAATCTATGGACAAAACAGACAATAGGGCAGGAATGGGGAAATCCAATATCAACATTATTCATCAGACTGGTTCAGGAATAGTACATTTTAACACTTCTTTATAGAAATAATTTAGGCAAGCATGGAAAATATAGTAAACAAGCAAAAGTGGACTAATATTACATCTCAATGAGCAAAAATACTAACTTGATACACTCGACAAATGTCAATTCAACATTGGGCTACCCATAAAGACATATCAAAGCTCAGCTTGAGTCAGCTTCCAGCTTAGACTACCTAACGACAAGCCACTTAGCAGAGCATTCAATCACTAATCATTAATCAAGAAATAATCGTGTCCTAGACAAACTAAGCATGTGTAGACTCACTACGTGCAAGATTAAAATGTTTTTATCTTATACTCGCAAAAAAAATGTTCTATCTTAGGCAGGCCACATCTAATCAAAATGTATTATTATGAAAGAGGAATAAGACCTGGAGCAGCAGTCCAGTCAGCACCAGTTGGTGCTGGAACACCAGCAGGTGGAGCTGCAGCTTCAGCAGCCCCCCAATCACCACCCCAGTTGTCTGCCCCTGGGGCAGTATATTCTGCAACTGCGCCATATTCAGGAGCAACCAGAGCCTCTTCCTCCTCCTGCTCCTTTGCTTCCTCTGGGTCTCTGTAGAAGAACAAATCAACCTACAAAAGAGAAACAAGCATGATGATTAGACAATGAATAAAGGAAATGCTTTATTTACAAGCCATACATTAGCAGCAAGGATACTACTAGGAGATTATGTAAGTTTACCATGACATCCCACTTGTGTCCTGGCAGAATTGTACCACGCATCTGAAGAACCATCCTCGCAAGCAACCAAAACAGGCAACCAATGCTCTGCTTCCCCTTGTTATTTGCCGGAATGCCGATATCAACATATCGCATAGGTGAATCAGTGTCGCAGAAGGCAATTGTGGGGATATTTCCAAGCGCAGACTCCTTGATGGGCTGTACAAAGTTTGATAAAGAAGATTTACGAGTGTTCTGAGAACAAACTGACCTACATACACTGGTTTCAATTTCAACAGATAAAAGTTCACCTGATGGTCGGTTCTGGGGTCGGTCAGGATAAGAAGGCGTGGCTCACTGAAAGTGGTTTGCAACTGGTTAGTAAATGTACCAGGAGTGTGCCTGCCAGCAATGGCATGAGCACCGGTGTACTGCGCAAACTTGAGGACAGCCCTCTGTCCATAGGGCCTAGCAGACTGCACGATGATGTCCTGGGGATTCTCAATTGCAACGATCACCCTCGCGGCCAACTGAAGTTTCTCCCAGGTCTTGCCAAGGTTGATAATGTAAATACCTGAAGGATTTTATTGAAAGGCTCTTGTTAAGTTGCAGTTTATCATGGTCAGTTGACAAGGGAATTTGCTTAGTCATAAGCAATTTGAGTTACCACAACTAGTCGTTCTTATCATAAATTCCAGCAAACAAACAAAGCAACATAGACACATGATGTTAAATATTAGTCAAGAGATCCTTCAATCTTGATAGAATACTTGAACCGATCCCACAGCTCTCATCTATGAGATTATTGAGACAAACATTTTCACGTTGCAGCTAGACCTTAAACACATGGAGGTCACAATCAGTCCAGTAACCCTCCAAATCCTCACGCAAGACAGGCCATGCAGACTACGTTCTGACACAGGCAACAATCTGAAATGCTAATACTGGAGAACTGCTGTTAAAGGACAGGTCACACTTCTACCAACTAGAATGGTTTACACATCAATATTTCACAATTGAACTACACATCAGACTGCATGTGCATGACAAGATCCAAATAGAAGTCAACACGAACAGATCTAATATATCAAGATATCTAATACGATGCGCATTCGATGTGTAAATCGGTAGACTCTAGAGAATTGAGGCGATACCGTCAGTGCGGCGCTTGTAGACGTAGCGGTCCATCTGGAAGTCGCAGTTCTTGGTGCCGAGGTGGACGTCGGCGGCGAGCAACATCTGGATGTCCTGCTCCCGCTGGGACAGCGTCCGCGCGGCGCCGCCTGCCTGTGCCGCCGCCATCGTCACCGCCGGAGTTTAGGGTTTCGGGCGCGCGCACCGTGCGGGAGGGAGCCGGAGCAGGAAGAGGAGGCACGGGTGCGGGAGGTGGCGGCGCGAGAGGTCGCGAGGGGGCTGAGGCTCTGGGCTTTTATATGGGCCGGCACGTTTGGGATAAAAACCCTAGCTCGGGATCTTCTGCGGTTTTTTTGCCTTCAGTTTTTTTCCGACGAATCTAACGAGTTTTTTCAACTTTTAAGTCACATCGTTTGCATTTGAAAAAAGCAGGCAACTTGAGAAATTTCTTCAATATTGGACAATGGTATCAAAGATGATTTTGGTTTATTGGGATGTCTATAAACCAAAAACAACAGTTAAAATATTCCATTTTAACAATTCAAATGTTACTTCTCAAAATTTTCACATAAAAATTAGCATGTTGAATTTAAAAAGTTGAACGGACTAGTTATAGATGTAACAAATTAATCGTGATATTTACCATTCAAAATATTGTATTCCAACAAATCGGTCCTCTGTTTCCATTTTCTGAAATCTCACTCAAAACTTGTTGAAACGATTTTTCAAAAATATCCAATATAATCTTTTATAGAATGTTGAATTGCATAAAAAAGTTTTGTATATACGGAGAGTTGGGCCTCCGGTAGCAATTGGTGGGCCGTTGCCGGGCTGTGCGATTAGTCAGACGACGCCTCTCTCGATTCTCCATCACTCGGCCGTAGGTCGTCAACCCATCAAGCGCCGGACGGTGGAGACGGAAGCCCTCGCCGCCGGTCGTCGCCGGAGCTGTCCAACCCCCAACGATCCCCAACACGGCGCCTACCGTACGGTCAGCCCTCCCGCCCGCTCGCCCGCCATCCCGACCTGCGACCCTCCATTGCTCCCGCCACCGCCGTCCACTCCACGCGGTGTCTGGATTTAGTTTGTGTAGATTGGATGCCTACTGGTTGCTAGGTCGTTGATCGGTTTTGGAGAAATGAGACAGGGATGGACCAATTGTTTACAGTATTTGGTTGGAATGATGCCCCAGTGTGTTCAGCAGTTCTTGCCAAGATTGCCTGACCTACCTAGTCATGTACCGAGGTGTGAGTGTGTGACGAATAGGCAATTCCGGTTACATATTGATTTGTGGGTGACCAGTGATGTAATGTCTGGGAAACAGAAAACAAACTGTTTCTGAAGGCGCTATAGCTGACACTTCTTCCTAGATCTACTGTCTGCCTGGAGGTAGCAAATCTGCTACTAGTCGTAATAATTTTCTTATACTGATCTTGTCGATTATTATAGGATATGTTCATATGGTAATATCCAATTTTTAGAGTGATGGTGCCATGGTGGTGCTCTTTTTTTTTGTTGTTGCTGATTCTCATAAGCATTTTTTCCCAAAACAGTTTCCAAATGGCTAGTGAGGACTCGAAAGATGTGCTGAAGAATGTGGACTGGAAGACAGTGGGCGGTGCAGTGACTACTGAATCTAGCCAGCCAATCATCAAGAAGCGCCTTCCAAAGAAGATCAGACAAGTCCCTGAGTGTTATTTTCTGCCACGACGATCTTTTCCTTCTACATTGGCAATCTATGGTGCTGTTTGTGCTGCTGGAGTTGGTGCAGGAATGCTGCTTGAGGTATGGATAAACAAAAAGATCAAAGGTACATGGCAGGACATACCAGTCACTCTGTTTTCTTAAGGATTTACAGTAGCACTATATCTTGAAAAAACTTTCCTTCCTCATATATTTTTGTACAATTCCGTTTCTTATTACTAGTTGCCGCATGCAGAGGATGGTGGCATTATCTGGGAGATGGATAAATGATGTGCACCTACCTTCGATATGGTAGAACTAGTTTCGGCACTACGGTAATTGCTGGCTCTGAAGTTCTCTTCTCTTGCTTAAACTGTATCTGAGGAAGTATCTTCACCGTTTTGTTCCAGAGGATCTTTTGAGTTTTGGCATCCTGAGAAAGCAAACTCTGTTTTCTGATGTGAACTAGCATCTGTCCCTGGTTTCCTTGGGCACTCAAGTGATATACAATGCTTCAAATACATAGCCTCATTAGGCTCACGAAATTGCAAATAATAGAACCACAGTGCAATTTGATTCTAGACTTTAGAGTGATCATTTTGCTAGGCATAGCCGCATAGCTATTGAGTTGTAAGAATCAATCCGAATGTTTGCATAGTGGTTGTGGTTGAGGCGCATGTTGGGTATGAAATCTGATTGATGGTGCAATCTTCTGTTGAATTGATTGATGGGTGCAATCTTCTGTTGAATTTCAGTGCCTTTTGCGTCTTCTATTCTGTGTCTTTCCTCGTAACAAAACCCCATCAGTAGGGATTGCATCAGCTGAGCTGTATCTGCTGCTCCAACAGCATGCAGCATATGATTTCCTTTGTATTTGAGAATATCTCTTGCTATCATCAATTGTTTGCTTTGGTACCTGTATAAATTTGAAATTTGTATCTGCTGTTAACTGTTTGCACCACCTGTCCCATCCCATTGTACCAGACCGGGTGACTGGTTCCTCTGCAGTAGCTTGATTTACTTCAGAGGAAACATAAGCTGAGCTATTTACGAAACTGTCATCCAATAGTAACAAAATCTGGGATATCTGATTTCTTTAATATATAATCATCTATAGGCATGGCACTGCAAAACTGTACTTTTTCCCCTTCCTATCCATTACGAGGTACCGCTATTCTCCTCTTACTGAAAAGTGAATATTGTTCATTTCAGATGGCTCCCTCCTGTGCTTGGAATGCCAACATAAAGCCTGCTTATTGCAGAACTATTTCAGATGAGGCCAAGACCCCTTTGATCGGTGTTTCCCACGTTGCATCTATTATATGGACCTTTGCATTCACACAACTGGAAGGTGAATATCCACTGGTAGAAGTAGAATTGGCAACAAGCGAGCGTTTTTGCCTGAGCTTTTATGGACTTAATATCACAGCTTTATCTTGATAGATGCAATATCTCACTCTTCCTCCAACTCCTATTTACATGAGCAGTGCAATGGTTTGTAGAAGATTGTAAAAATCTTTTAAACAGCAGATGTTCTATTAGTATTTATTTGAGAAATACAAGTTGCTTCCTATCGGTTTGTACTATTCTTGTATGTGAACTGTGCAGTGATTTGTAGCAGCTCTAAAAAAAGGTTATATTAGAAGAGTAGATTTTTTTGACTCCAGAAGAGTAGATTTTTTTCATATACGGTCACACGGAGTTAAAACAGTTACCCAATATATATACCCCATCTTAAAAGGAAAATATTTTCTTTGAGGTGAAAACCGCCCTTTATTAAAAAGGAAAATATTTGCCCGCGGCGTCAACTAGAAAGGAAGCCAGCCCAATCAAGCCCAGATGACGTAGCCGCGTCTTGGCCCATTGCGGCAGCACTAATTGGGCCAGCAAACGCGCAGCGTCTGTGAGGTGGGCCCCGCATAACGAACTTGAGGCGGAGTTAATTGCCAGCTCATCATCCTCCCTTTCCTCTCACGCGGACCCGGTGGCTGGGAACTTGGAAAACCCAAAGCCCGAAGGCGATAACTTATCCCCAAATTAACCGGCGGCAAAAAGCCGGACGATAACTTGCTTCCGAGTCCCATCTCTTGATCTTCCCTTCCTCCCCTGCCGTTGCCGGCGGAGGAAACAAACGAGCCAACGAACCGATCCCGCGCCGACGCCACACGCCGCCGCCGGGAGCCGCTTCCTCTTCCTCCGGTACCCCGCGGCGGAGACGATCGCGCCGTCTCCCTTCCGATCGGAGTACTTGTAAGCCTCCCTGTACTTCTCGCTCGCTTTTCCTGTGCGGAGAGGGTGATAGCTAGCTCCCCGGCCGCGCCGTCCGATGGCTCAGGTTTTGTTGGGCCTTGATTCGTACTGCTGCGCTCGAATCGATCGCTGCTCTGTTGGTTAGATTGTTTCGCCTCGCCGAGTGATCGGCCGGCCTGCTGGTCTGCTCCGCCTAGGGTTCCGCAATTGTTGCCGTCGCAATCTCGTATCTGTATGTAGATTGTAGAGGTTAGGTCCTCGCAGGTTCGGTGATCACACAATCACACCTGGAGTCGTGTGTGTTGGGAAGACATGTAGATGTAGAGCTAGCTGGTTGGGTTCCAATGCTTAGCGTTGAAAACAGGATATGACTTGAATGTTAGCTAACGGCAATTTGGACATCAGATACTGTTCATATAACATGTCAAATGATTGTCTGTGAATTACTGAACTATGCACAATATAGATAGATAGAGTATATAATGACCGCATGACAAGATGAGTTTCTTAATGTGATGATGAGATCTGAGGGATGTGTTGTCGCAATGTTTAACCTCCTTGCATCTTGTCTTGTCAATTTACGTGCAATCACTCTCTTGCAGGTGGTCCCTTTGTTCTACTACAACCTCTAGATGATTCCATGGGAACTCCAGATGAAATGATGGCATACTCTTCCCTGTCCAAAATTGATACCAGCCGGAACCAGAGAGCTACTCTGCCCGATGTAGCTGCTGGAAACAACTATCCGGTTCAGGATTATCTCTATGAGCCATCATTTGAACCAGACTTCCCAGAGTATGATTCAAGGGATGATATGTTCACTCCAACACGAGCTAGTCCAAAAGTCAATCTGAAGACTGTTCTAGGTGGGCTGGTTTCAATCGTCACGGGTGCAAACAAGGGTGAGGATGATGCATTGCAGCAGCAAAGTTTCAGCTCAGATGTATCGTTTCTTGGATCTGACAAGAATGGCGATGTCGATGTGCACCCATCTGTCTGTGTTCCAAGTGCACCACCACTACTCGAAGCAAATGCTTTGCAATATAGTGCATACAGGGAGGTGTTGCTAGCAGATCCACCAGAGTGGTTGCCAGATAGCGCTGCTAATGCGTGCCTGCAGTGCAACTTGCCTTTCACAGCTCTGACTCGTAGAAGGCACCATTGCCGGTTCTGTGGAGGTATATTCTGCAAAAATTGTTCCAAGGGAAGATGTTTGATGCCCATGAAATTCAGAATTCGTGATCCCCAGAGAGTTTGTGATGCTTGCTACGATAGGCTTGATCCACTTCAGGGTTTATTGATCAACTACAATAGTAACTCCATGCAGCCAGCAAAACATGATGTCATGGATTGGACAAGCACTAGAAGCTGGTTGAACATGCCTGTCGGTGTATCAATGGAGTATGAAATATACAAAGCTACAAACACAATGAAAAAGTATTGTCAGGTATGTATGGTGTTTTATTTAACAAAGATGTGTAACCTTATAATCCTGAGATGAGAAATGCTTCTGTTTTGGAATATGTAGGTTGCTAGGTTAAATCCTGAGAAGTCCATCCCATCATCTATTCTCAAGGGAGCAAAGGGACTTGCAATTCTGACAGTCGCCAAGGCTGGTGCAGTTCTTACATACAAAGTTGGCACTGGTCTTGTAGTTGCTCGCAGATCAGATGGATCATGGTCTGCCCCATCAGCAATTTTATCTGTTGGACTGGGATGGGGAGTGCAGGTATTCATCTTTCTTGGTGTGCAGTCAGCATCTATAATTTTCTAGACAACTTATCTTTTGCTTTGCTCCAGAAAATAGACGAATCTCGTTACTCTATAAAGATATGCTCATCACATTATATATACATGGTTGTATAGAAGAATATGATCTAATCCCTATGTTTATGTTTATGAGGTGTATTATATGATTAGGGAAAGTATTTAGAAGTATACTTTCACCACCAATTACTCATACAGTATATTATTCAATAGCTAAAAAATCGATTCATATTAAAAGATATGTGAAATGTGAATCTATTGATACATCTTTAATATATGTACTAATCATACATATTCTAACGCGCCTTATATTTTGAAACTGAGAAAGTAGTTATTAGATGAACCAGGTGACTGGGTGATGAGAAAACTTTAGCTTTCCTTAATCCTGCTTTGCTGTAGGCATGCAAAAATGACCGTAAAAATTACAATGAGCTCCTAACCATCTGCATATTTTCCATTAAAAGATCAGCATACCTGAACAACTTGTCTGAAAATGGATTACATTATGGCCCTTTCATTGAGAATTTCAAGTTATAGAGAAGAGTAGACATTATGGCATACAGGAACGACATAATGATTTGGATATGCTTCACTGCATTTGTGGTTTGGATCCTTAAATTTCCATTTCATGGTGACCTTTCTCTGTATATTCCAGATTGGAGGAGAACTGACGGACTTTATCATTGTGCTTCATGATCGTAAAGCTGTCAAGGCATTCAGCAGCCGCATTCATATTTCTCTTGGGGCAGGATTGAGTGCTGCAGCAGGGCCAATTGGCAGAGCCTTTGAGGCAGATGTTCGGGCCAGTGAGAAAGGTTCTGGAATATGCTACACTTACAGCTGCAGCAAAGGTAATAATCTGAACCAGTATTCAATTTGGTAACGTTATCAGTAGGACCAATGCTTTTTAATAAAAAACGGGGGAAAACAGAAGGGCTCATACGATTGGTACACTGTTGTAAAGCTGACTACAAGCTATCTTAATAAGTTAATAGTAATCCTGAATACACTTAACATCCTGAACTTGTGAACAGGTGCATTCGTTGGGGTTTCACTGGAAGGGAACGTCGTGACAACCAGATCAGAGACCAATCTTTGTTTCTATGGCGATGCATACCTAACCACAACTGATATCCTGTTTGGGAGGGTGGAGAGGCCCCGAGCCGCCCAGCCCCTGTACTCAGCTCTAGATGATCTGTTCTCCAAAATGGTCTGCTAGTTAATTTAGATTGGTGCGATAGTTGCCGCATGCCACGGATGTTAGCTTGCAGCTATGTACATAAACAAAACATACCAGGAAAACCTTAAAAAAAAGAAAGAAAGATGCAGGGGAAAAATGTACAGCTTTTGTGGGATGGTTCCACGTTCACTACTGATATTAGTCGACACTTGTAAATATTTGGTTCGCTGCCGTGTGCCATTGTGGAGTCGTTCATGCAATGGAAGTCCTGGTAGATTTGTTGGCTAGATTATTTGAGCACTCAGAGCTGGTGGATCCAGTTCAGTGGGCGCGCAGCACAATGGAATGTAGAACTACTTACTTTTCGTGGGCTGCTGCTTGCTTTTCAATTGTATATACTCTCTTCTTTCCAAAATGTATGACATTTTATAGCTCTTCTAAATGAAACTCCTTTAACTTTGCCCAAGCTTTTTGAAAAATGCAGCCACATATACATCACCAAGTTTGTTTCCTAAAACTCTGATAACACGCACGTTCGCATATGACTGGTCTTTGCAATATTGCGCAGTTCCTGCCCTGGATGACTGCGAACTATTGGCTGCGAGTATCCTGAATAGGTTTCCGGCTTCACGCTACGGCTGACAAAATATCCGTTGGCGAGTTTCTATCTGTACTCGAGGGAGACATTCCACTGTAGCCTCTTGCAGCCTTGCACTATGCAGCGACGATCTGACGCAGCCATTTTGTTTTCCCGACTCGGTCGGTCACGTTGCGCCAGCGTGGGGCGGAGAGAGGTGACAATGAACGAGACAACGAGCAGCTCTCACGCGGCCGTCGCCCACCGAGTCCCACCACGGCCGCCCGCGGGTGCAGTGCAGGACAGCGTCAGCGCCCTCCAAAAACGAATGACCTCACGGGAGCCCTCAGCCGGTCGCCCCCCCAACGCTGCTGCAGGCTGCCTCGCACCCGCACATGCGTGCACGCTGCTTGGCGCCGCCCCACCTCACGTGGGAAGCATCGACGCAGATCGATGGGGTCATGGGGAGGGACATCACAAGAGGCCGTCACGTCCGATCTCGCAAAGATTCCTCGGCTCGCCGTACCCTTTTGCCCCGCCATCTCCCCACGCCAAGAGCTCGCTAGCTAGCCAGCCCAAGGCAACACGATTCCGTCCGTGGTCTCACCTTCCGAGGACCAGTTTGGTTTGGCAGCAAACGAACGATTAGGTTAGCAGATTCCTCGCGACCCGACACAAAACAAATGCCATGTTGGCCCTTCCGTCGTCAATTTTGGGTTAACAGCTTCGCCTTTGCTTCCGCATCACTTCCTCCATGAAAAAGCCGGCCGGCGTGACATACAACACAGCACATCATCATCATCAATTCAGCAAGTTGCGCGCGTATGGAGCCGTCAGCGGTTGCAAAAGCACGCAAACCTTATATTTACAGCAGAATTTTTAACTTTCGTTGTGCAACCAGGCATAATCGTACAGGATGATCAGACTGAGTTCAACTGAATTTTAATCACAAACTCTTCATACAGGGTAAACAAAACCCAGTAATCTGAACCATTGGTGCTTTCATCAGGACAATAGTATACATAGTTTACATACACCTGAGTTGTGATCATAAAACAATGGTTGGGGAAATAGAGCAAGATAAGGAAAAAAACACGACAGTTAAACATGTTTCTCAGCTCACAAATTCAGCATGCATCACTCTTGCGTGTTCCAAAAGGAAAGAATTAGAAATCATCTTGGAGTAGCACCACACGTTAACAGAAGCTGTATCACTCAATCAAGCCTGGTTCTTCCCTCGCTCCCTGTGTCAATGTAGGAGAACAATAACTCTTATGAAAATAGACAAAAGAAAAGGAATATCTCGCATAAAAAATCGAGATGAGGGCGCTTACTAGTTCCAATAGTGATCCCTTCAGGCTGCCGTGCCTCAATAAGCACCATGGTCCATTGGCACATCATCGAAACTCCAGAGACCTCCGATGTTTACGCCATCCTGAGCCACCTCACCATTGAAAAGGGCATCAATGTTTTCATACGAGTTACCTTCAAGGTAAGGTAGCTGCACAAAGTTTGGGTAGGGCTCATAATACGCAAAATCATCTGCAAGCTGCACTTCGCCATTGCCAAAAACCGTATCTGTCCTCGCTCCATTCTCATGCTTAGTTTCTTCAGTTGTTTCTTTCCCATCAGCTTCAAAGAACTTTAGTCCATTAAGTTGATTCAGCTCAAAAGCATCAAGCCATGCGCTGGACATTAGTAGTGGGGAATCTGACTCTGACAACTCAACCTTCACAACGGTGGCATCAGTACTGCTGCTTGCTGAGATGACATGATCAGAGACATTGCTGAACTTCAGGCTCTCTTGTGACAACATCTTCTTTGCTGGTAGAGGCACACGTCCCGGGTGCCGTTTGGCAGCAGTTGTGATGGTGTCAGGAAAGTTCACTTTGGCTTTCTTGCCACGGATGCGCCGGGCTGCCATGTCGTATGCTCTTGCGGCCTCCTCAGCAGTTCTGTAGGTGCCAAGCCAGACTCGGACGCCCTTGCGTGGGTCTCTGATTTCAGCCGCCCATTTGCCCCAAGGGCGCCGCCGGATCCCTCGATACTGGGTCTTTCGCTGCCTGCTGGCAACTTTGGCAGTAGGGCCATTGAGCTCCACCAAATTTGAACTGTGCGTTTGGAATTCTGCAGCAGAGACACAATTTTAAGAAAACACAGGTTAAGGTAAAAGAGACACCGATTTTGTTTCGTCTATGATTAGACCATAAGGACCCATTACTAGAATACAATGAATAACCCAGTTCTCAGAAATTACATGATGGATCTCCTGTTGCATTAATAACAAGATGTAAGTATATGAAACCATGCAAGCAAGGTAAAACAAAACCTATTGGAAGCATGCCATCAACATGAAAACAAAAGGATACACGAAAGAAACAAAAACAAGAGCAGCATAATCAAGAACCCAAGAAGAGAAAACAGCAGCAAGAACTAAAGGATAAGAAAACAAAGATGTCCTAGTAATGAACCTTTGTCCTCATGTCCAAAATCCACATCCTCCTCGCTACTGCAATCCTCAAAATCCTCAAAATCAGCTTCAAAGTCATCTTCATCTTCATCAAACTCCCAAGAACTCCTCCTTTTCCAGTTCTTCCCACTCTTGCTGCTGCTACTCTCCACCCATAGGTCACCGGCAGTGACCGTCCGCCTCACTGGCGTGTAGAGATCACTGAGAATGGCCCCGCCACACATGGCGAGAGTTTTACCCAAGGATCTAACAATGGAGATAAGGGATACAGGGACACGGGTGGGTGGTAGCTTCTGCTAATGGCTTAATGCAGTTAAGTTTGTACTTGCATATTTGTACTACAATTGCCTTGTTCTAGGTGAGCTAATTTATTACAATTGCATGTAATATATACTAGTAGCATTAGAATAGTTTGCACTACTATAGTGCAAGTGGAGTTGGTGAGTGGACAAGTTGGCATTGGTGTGCCAGGATGCAAATGTTCTGCATTGGAATATATGTGGGTGCATGAACCAAATGGACTACGTGGACAACACGACAAGATGTAATAATCTTCCGTGAACAAGTTGGCAACTTATGATAAGTGATGTGCATTAGACTCCACAAGGTATAAAATCTATTTTGATTTGGCATTACAGTGGCAATTACACATAAAGAAAAGCTTGAGCTTTTGCTGCTTTTGTTCATTCACAACTGAGTGGGCCATGTTTTTCTCAAAAAAAAAACTGAGTGGGCCATGTTTGGTATTTTTCATGGATTTTCAGCAATTTGCTATTTTGTTACATAACAACTTAACAAGTAGAATGATTTCATTTTTCAGGTAAGGCAGCCAATAGGCAAAGGAAACATGTCCTAGACTTTCTCTGTTTGGTCATCAGTCATCACAATGTCTAACAGTACTGTCGGCCTATCTTTTATCGTACTTTATATTTGAAAGTACAAGAACGCGCTACTGAATTGTACTACACAACCCTTCGATGCAGATTGAAAGATTGCGCGACCATGAACCTCACATTCTGAAGTTCTAGATCCTAAAATAAAATATGGACCACCCAAACAGTAACGATTTCGTCAACACATGACTAAATAGCTCAAGACCAGTGCTCAACTCTATCTCATTGCTTTTGCACCTATGTCTGAAGCGTCTTAAATAGCACAATTGGACCGAGAGGATTCAGTCAGCATTACCAATAGAATTGACCTAACACAACAACTATAACCAAACATACACAAGAAATGGACAGGCCAAGACTAAAAGGCAATAAGGTGTTGAATTTACATAAAACATAATTCTCCTTAATCAAGCAGATATTCAGACTTACACCCGGTCCGGTCAGAGCCTGAACGCACAAGCCCCAAATCAAATTATGGCACGCGGCGGTCTTGGTCATCCTCAGCCATGCTTCTCTGAAGTCAGAACCTGTCAAACAACAACCCATCACGCAATTTGTAGAACGCACGAACCCAAGGACCGAGACACGAGTCGCCCACCTCGCCTTGCTCGATTGCCACGACGGAAGCCGCGAATATCCTTGTGTCCGCCACCTTCCTGCCACGCTCCGCATCACTTCCTCCCTCCCCGAGGCCGGCAAGGCGTCAATGGAGATGGACCAGGTGGGGGCAAGGACCCGGCGTCCCCGCATTGTGGCAGGGGAGACCGCAGGCGGAGGTAGTGAAATAGCTTCGTCCCGCGGCAATCAGTTGGAGAGGCGGCGGTAGCGACGTGACGCCGGAGGGCAGCGGCGCCGCCGCCGGCGAGAGTAGGAACGGCAACTAGTCAAACAATACCTAGGATCAGATCACGGCGATATGGCATTTTAGGTAATAAATAAAATATACAAGGACCTAATAGTAAAGTTTCCCCGGTGACGTTTCCTTCCACCGGCGTACAATCCCGAACCAACGGTCCAATGGGCGAAATCGCGGGGCCCTTCTCCGGCTGGGATGCTAGCAGCGCCGCCGCCGGTCGCCGTCGCCGAGGGGGTGGGACCGGTTCACTGTCCAGCGAGGAGAGCGGCCTTCGGAGACGGGCTCTTCTCGGGGAGCAGCTTCCCGTCCTCCGGCCGCCGCTCGTGCGCGTTCAGAGCCCCGTTGGCTGTTGACAATCAGGTATCGTGGTTGTTATTAGCTCCGTCTTATCGCATTCATGCGCTTCTGTTAGTTCTCTATGCTCGATTCCTTTCCTGCATGCGTCGGGATTATTTGATGTATTTGCTCACTGGGTTGGTGCTGCGCATTCCCCACCCCACTATGGTGTGATCGATATAGATCGGCCGGCACAAAATGCAGTGAGGTGCTTTGTTGTTGATTATATTAGGGGAAATTCTGTTCATGGAGTTTAGTATTTATACCTATTTGTTCGCAAGGATTTTAGAATCACACTTACTTTTGCGTGCACATCAATATCTATTTGATGCACGAGTTTCTAAAGGCCCCTGAAATTTGGTTTTGCGGCAGCAATGAATGAATGACTTTAAGCAAATTTATGTAAATTCACATGTATCTACACACCACATATCTGATATTGACAATCTTCTCATGCAAATGGCCCAACCCAAATAGCAACAGGCACAAACATACAGAGCAAAGAACATTCAATGTAAAAGGTTTGCTGAAACTGAAGTACTGAACAATATGAATATATGTACAGGTACGGTTTGCATCATAGACTCAAAGCATAGACATATAGTGGTCCTTATGGAATTCAGATCAGTGGCCTGTTCTCGTTTGCTTCTAACATTAGACGGAGGCGCATCACGACTTCTGTGAAGGTTGGTCTTTTCTCAGGCTCATTTGACCAGCACTGCTGCATCAGTTCCCTCCATTGTGGATCACACGATGCTGGTACTGGTGGCCTCAGTGTGTTGCTCAAAATTCCTCCTGCAAATTTTCAGATTGTAATCAGGACCTCATGATGTTAGAGCATATGATAATCTTTGTAATAACTTCATAATGTTTTAAGCACACCTATAACTCCTCCATGGTGCATGCCAGCATATGGCTCCTGGCCGTTGAGTATTTCCCACATTATGATTCCGAAAGAATACACATCAACCTACCGTGGCATCAGATAAAGGTACACTTAGTATAAACAATACAAATAACAGAAGTAAGAAGCTTTTTTTTTATTTTTGTCTTCCCTTAATAAACTTGAGTTTGTAGAAATAGCTTTTGATTCGCTAGTTTCCATATAAACCATAACCCTCCTGAATAACAGAGCTGGGAAGCTCAATTATCTTAGCACCAAACTCACAATTTCTGTTTTGTAGTATGATTACTTTCCAGGATCATCAAGATAGTTTGTGATTACTACCTTGGTTGATACCATATTGCTGCTCATTTCAAGCATTTCAGGAGCCATCCATGGAAGAGTTCCCCTCATTCCACCAGAGACCATTGTAGTTTGTTTCACCTTGGACAAACCAAAATCAGCTACCTGCAGTCATGTTTACCGGTTGCTTTGTTTCAGCTCATATGGAAAAGAAGGAGCTATTTATATGTCTATTGTGACTCATCTTATACCAACATAAATATTACATTGGTGAAAACGTTTCACACCTTGCATATTGGACGAGATGGATCATTGAGATTCACCAGCAAGTTATCACACTTCAGATCAAAATGAATTATATCCTTCGAATGCAAGTATTCCATTCCAATAGCCACATCCATAGCAAGAGTTATCCGTTTGCGTCTATCCAGGAATTTCTCTTTGCGCAAAAGGACTTTCTTGAGGGATCCACTGGCCATGAATTCTGTCACAGTTGCTAGTGTTCCCCCAGGTCCATTATTCACAATCCCGTAGAATGCCAACACATTAGGGTGGTGAAGTTTCGAGAGGATGGCTGCTTCTCTCCAAAACTCCACAATCTGTGATAAATTTTGTTAATGTTTTATGATGAGCAAAGCCTAGATCACTAGATCCTGAGAGACTGATCTAGTGGTATTCTACTACTAACTTCTAAGTCTACATTGTGATTGTGACTCCAATTTGCCATGTAATTTTTAAGTAACTGACCAGTTTATCTGTCTCAGATGATGGATACATGAAACAGCTATTCTTTATCCGTTTGATGGCAACATCTGTTCCTCTCCATCTTCCATGAAAGACAGTTCCAAATGCACCAGAGCCCATCTCCTGCAGATCTTCGAGGTCCTCATTGCTTATTATCTGTGGCATAAGTCAAATGAATAATCAATGGTACATTGCAGAAAAACGAGTGCAATGATGTGATTAGTTGATGGTTCCCTGTCGAGAACTGCAATTTTACTTATACTACAGCTTCCATGTCCGGATGTCCCTTCTAAAAAAAAAACTGCTTCTGTCCATGTATTTTCCTAACAGTATTGTACAACCATTTTTTTTACTGAAAACTGGGGGGAGACCCCACAAAATATTATGCAGACTTTCACAAATATAGATTGTTAGGGTTGAAATAATGACTCAGGACTGAAGATTCTAGCTTAATTTACAAACAACCTACTCACCTGGACATTGCTTATAATGTCTATACCCAATGCTGCATTTGCAGGGAGGGCTAGTTTATTTTCGTCGGTTTCACGTACCTGCCATCAGAGGAAATGCAAAGGCTGTCTTTGAAAATGCTTCTGGAATTAGCTGTCATAGTCTCATGAGTACATATGAGGAGGTGACGAGATGTACCTCAAGCTCTGAGATTGGTGATGCAAAATTTTCTACAACTTCTTCTGATGAAGCTCCAACTTGCATACGGTTGCCGTCGCCTCCAAGTGTAGACTTAACAATTTGTATGTCTTGTTGTCTACTACTGGGAGCAGCTTGTTGTTTCTCTCTTGATGAATGGACAGGACCATTATTCTGCATCTCGTCTACCTTGCAATCTGAAGATGTAAAAGGATGTGGGGAAGGTACTATTTCGCTGTCATACATAATTGGCATAGAAATATTATCTTTCTTGGTAGCACCACTGCACATAACATCAGGAAGTGCATGCTCTGTACTCCCTGTGGTATTCACAGAAAATACCCCCTCATGGGTGTATGGATTCACACTGATGTGTGTGTTTTCCCACAAAATGTGAGGTACTGCTTCATTTGACTCAGATGGCTGGGTAGGAGCAGGCCACTCTATCCAGTTCTGCAACTGACTGGCTCTGATTTTAGTGAGCTGATCTGTATCAGAATAAGGGATGGTGTCTCCTTGCGAGCTATACCTTTTTGTGTCTATCATGCTTTCATCAGAGCTCAGGCATTTTTGCACTGGTGTTTGGTGATCTCCTGAAGGAGATGCAAGCATTTCATATACAGCTCTTCCAACAGGCTCTTCAGTAGTCAACTTCTGAAACTCAGTTGAATTGTTGGACTGGATAAATTGGATGACCGTATCAGTTTGTTCTCTCAGCAACATGTTGACAGGACTGGTATGTTGTGTTGGACTTCCATAGTTTGAACTTGGTAATGGCATCCTCAAATTGTTCTCATCTGATGGTATCATGAGCTCTGGTCTTGATGATATGCATTCCTTATCTCTTTCAGCATCATGAGTTATCTTGAGCATGTTGGTTGCTGTCCATTGAAGTTCAGGAATCTTTCTTGAGGTGCTATTACTACCATTTTGCTCCCACTTAGATGGATATGTGAATTCCAATGGCATAGATGAAGCAGGGTTAATATTTCTTGACTTTCTTGCAGGATAGGAGCTCACCTTGCCTTCATTGCTCCGTATGACAGAGTCTTGATTGGCCATTTGTTCCATGACAATGGGAGGAATCTTATGTAGGGGGATCCTGGATGCCTTTGGTGGAACTTTAACAATATTTTGTGAATGCTTGCTCCTAATGAATGCTGAAGCTTCTTCAGTCCTGCTTGTCAGTGACCCCTCATCATTGATATCAAAAATCAGCTGATCTAGATCACTGGCTGATGTACTCCCAAGACCTTGTGCACTTGATTTCTCACCTGTTCCAGTGTATCCGTATCCATTTATCAGAGCAATGTATTGTGCTTCAGTATCGACATCTGATGAGCTCCCTACCACAAAATGTACATGGTGCTCATCATCTTCATCAGTAAATAGGTACATAACTGGCCGTTCTTTGCTTTGTTCTAGTACAATGCACTCATCAATCATATGGTGAACGTCATCATCAGAGGCAACAGAAATGAGCAGATTTACTTGCTCACCTGGCAAGTGGTATTTGACTATGTGAGCTTGCCTGATGAGTTTGGTTGTTTTGCTGATCAGTCCTTGCCATGTCATCCCTCGGCTAATCTGAATCAGATGCTTCTCACCACCAACATACCGGAGCTTGCCATCTATTGGCCTGGGAAGGAATCTGCCACCAAAGTTGCAAAGGAACTTCATTCTAGATGATCCAGAGTTAGATATCTCTTGTGGGTACCTCTTATTTGATCCTTGGCTACTTGTTTCACTGAATGAAGGAAATGTCAGCAGCTTCTTTGATGATTCATCTCCTGAAATATTAGCTTCTTCCCTCCAAGGAGTGTAGCTGGTTTCTAAGATCCTGTTACCAGAGATGATTGGAACCAAAGGCTTCCTTGTGTTTGCCCTGTCCTGCATGAATTCAAGATGAAACTCTTCTCCAGTTCGGAAGGAGTAATTCAATAATTGTGTTTGTCCAGTTGTAACAAAAAACACCGGAGGACTAGAGCTGGTACTGGGGACACTTGGTGGCAAAGTTTCTGAGGATCTTAAGTGTGCAGCGTCAGGACCTCCAGTTCCAATTGTTCCTAAATTGTATGGAGAATACACAGTGTTCTTTGACATTACCTCTCAGGTCAGCATTTGATCTGAGCTATATTTCTCAATCCATTTTCAGTATCCAAGTGAACTATGATGTTAGATGGCATGAACAGAATCACGTAGCATCCTTATTCAGCTAGTTGTTGTTTTGTTCCCCATGGAATTAGAGACATGATCTGAAGATATGCAATTAGAGGGTTAAAATAATAAGATATAACTTGTATCTCACAAGAAATTATTAAATTCTTGAAATTGTAAACCTGTAGAACTTAAGGCAGAAGACAAAACTTGAAGGCTTAGCCATGATGCTTATTACAAGAAAGTAAAAGTGTTCAGTAATTCTCAAACTGCAAACTGCCTAGTAGTGGTTATGCACACATAGCCAAAATTTGCAAAATCAAATAATATTTTTACTACCAAGTATAAACTTGATTTCAACATGATAACATTAAGTATATTAGTAATCACTTCTGCCAAAGGAAACAGTGAATCATAAATGGACATAGTTTGTGAAGATTCTTGCTCTTCTGAAGGTAAAAATCGCACAAACTATTGCAGAAGGAAATAGAAAGGCAAAGAAGAAAATAGGTGCCAACCCTCGCGGCTTACTCTTGAAAGCTTATGAGATGGTGTGTGCTGCCTACCTTACATATGTGTTGCTTGAGAGATTGTTATATATAGATGGGTGCGGTTAATTTAGATTAATAGTTGCAGATTTCAAGATGGGATGGATTGGAGTTGGGGCAATGGGCTCTAAACCAAGTCATTACGAAGCAGTTAATTGGTTTTGCCCAGACTTCAAATTGGGTGACAGCAATGGGCTATATAGTTTGAATCAGGACTGCTACTGGTTGAACGTTCTTTTCTTAGATATTATTAGATTAGTGTACATTTCACAGGCAGCCCAACAGGTCAACGGTTGTTAATGTGGAACTGTAGTGAAGTGTATTGTATTGTATTGTGACACATCATCTCGATCAGCTTTAAATATATCCACATCAACATGTATTAGGCACTTCTCCCCGAGACATGAATATGGCATATATCGTAGTTGTATTACACCAGATTATTTGTATCTAAATGTAACTGTATGTGAAACATTTATGTGACAAGAGCAGTAAGGTTGTAACAACTGTCATGCAATGCAGAGCAAACTCAGATTCTATAAACCTCAGCTGGAGATCTCACATTACTCGGGGCAAGAGGCTGTCTTTCTAAAGTCTAAACTCCCATTTGTCAGTATCATGTACTGACTTAGACATAGATATTGTGGCTCATTACTACACTATATATGATGCAGTATACATCATGGTCAGTCCTATAATGCCATTTGTAGCCCAACTGGACTATTTTTTCTTGAAATGTCGGCCATCATAAGGCGAGTGGCTTTCGTACGCAAACTGGACTCTGTAGGTGTAATAACTTGATTTAGTCACACGCTGGTCCCTCATTTGTAGTTCTTTTAAGTTGACCTGTGACTTCTAGACTTAAGATATTTTGATTATACTGAATCTTCTTTTCCCCTTCGTGCTCCTCTATTTATCAACCTGCAGGTGACAACTAACCATAAGTGGTTTTTACATTGTTTGGTAAAAAAGTGAGGTTTTGCTTATTGTTTTGTGATGCTAAAATTACCTGCTTGTGTGCATTACTCCGCCTTTTGGTGTTATTGCTACCGGATCCACATTTTTGGGTTAACGGCGCTTGGTTGATTTGCAAGTCAGTTGACAAGCAGTACGTGGAAGCTGATGCCGAATGATCAAACAGTTCTGATCCACAGACTAGATGAACAGTTAATGTGGGTTGTTTTCCTGGATTTAAGTATGCCAGGGATTTGTCATCCCCTTGTACTGTTCTGCAAGAAGATATGACCATCCGGCATATCAGCACTTGACACTTGACACTGATATCAGCACTGACCTAGCCCTCAATGGTGATCTCGGCGCTTCTTTGGAACGTCTGGAACAGCAGGAATTCCATCCCAAAAAAATCGTTGTCGAATCTACAGCATGTTCTAAGAGTCCGCAAAAGAGAATCTCCGTAAGATTTACTGTATCTGGAGGCTAGAATTAGGAAACACCGTTGGTGCTCTGTAATAACCCATTCGTCGAGGCGTCAGCGCTCAGGGAGTCGGTCCGAGAGACTCGAGAGAAGATGAGGTAGGAGGAAGCTTGGTACTTCTTACAAAGCCTTTTCCGCAAACGATACACGAATACGCCTTTTTCTATTCTACGCCTTGAGGCACCCTTTTTGGCCCCCTTCGACCTCCCGCTCATCGCTCATGTGTGCGTCCGTTCGTTACAGACCCTCCTTACCTCAAAATCAGAGATCAGCACCGTTGCTCGAAAATAAAATCAAAGATCAGCATCCACAAAATTTACAGTGGAAGGGAGAAAACGCACAGTACAAGGAGCCGGCACCCGGCAGGAGACGAGCCGACCCATCCACAAGTTTCCATCGCCAGCTGCCGGTGAATTGTGTGGCCTGAGAGGAGAACGGCAGCTCCTGTCCTGTCGCCTGTCGGTGCCGGGTTGTCAGGACAGTGCAGTGCGGTGGCCCAACAATGGGGCTCTCCGCTCTCCTCAGCTCAGAATCGTGACCTTGCTCAGTTGCTCGTGACCCCGTTTTCTGTCGCCATCACGCTCCCTCTGGCCTCTGGACCATCGTCACTCTCAATTCGCCAGCACATTCTCGATCTAGACCATCGTCACTCTCCACGCAGCAGATTCAATGGCGAGATAACCTTGGTTGAAGCCAAAACTACTGCTTCATTTCCAGAGATTGATGTGCGATATATAATTATCCAAGATGAACCCATTAGCACAGCGCAAACTAAATTCCAAGGCAGTACAAATGTACAATCTTGCTCGCATTGCATTTGCCCGAACGAACAAGAAGAATGAAGACACGAAACTGTTAGAGTTAATCTTGATGTTTATTTGTGTAGTGGTGTGTGTGAGTCGTGTCTAGTTAGTTTGTTAGTTGAGTCTCTAGTAGTTGTGTGTGCACACCGTGCTATGCATGGCGTAGTGGTCAGGAGTGGCAGCAAGTACAGGTGTGTGCGCGGCGTGCAGGTGTGTGCGGCATGCAGGTGAGTGTGCGGCATGCAGATATGTGTGGCCAGGGGCTTGGTCAATTGAGTCGTTGCGTGTGCGTGCTGTTAGCGGTGCTCTACATGCAGGGAGTTGTGCCTTGCATGTAGGAGATGATTAGAGGATAAGCCACCGGGTGCTTGCCGGGCTGTGCGGCAAGAGGTGGCTGAACCTGTGCGTGTGTGAGTGCTATTTAATCCTCTGTAATCAGCTGTGTTTAACCGTGCGAGTGAATAGAAGTGCAAGTGAAGGTGCTGGTGTGCAGCGCTCAAAATATTTCGCGTGTGAGTTATCCTTTGTTTCTATGTGAGCCGCTTCCTCTTCCCCGTGAGTGTTCTTGTGTGAGTATAGTGAGCCAACGAGTGGTATTCAGAGCCTCGTTCGAGAGATGGGGAAGATCGGCGACGGCAGCAAGGCGGTTGCCGGCGGCGACGACGACGGCAACAAGATGGTGGTGCCGTAAGTGAAGGAGGCGGGGGTGACACTACGTTACCCCATGCTTTCAGAGAACAACTACGGCGTGTGGGCGGTGAAGATGAAGATCTTCATGCGCGCCCAAGGCGTGTGGTCTGCCGTGGCGAACAAGGGAGGTGTCGATGAGAAGATGGACCAAATGGCTCTCGCCGCCATTGTCCAAGCTGTGCCGGAGGCCGTGGTGATGGCCATATCCGAGAAGGAGACGGCGAAGGATGCGTGGGATGCCCTCCAGGAGATGCACATGGGTGAAGAGCGCATCAAGAAGGCCCGAGTACAAACCCTCAAGAGGGAGCTTGTTGGTATGTATATGGGTGAATCTGAAAAAGTAAATGAGTATGCTTTGAAGGTTAACACGATTGTGAACGAGATACGTTCTCTCGGCACAATTGTGGAGGAGACAAGCGTCGTCGAGAAGATCCTGTACTCCGTCCCCGACAAGTTCCTACCCCTCATCAGCACCATCGAGCAGTGGGGGGATGTGTCGGCGATGAGGGTGACGGAGGCAGTCGGGCGTCTGCGGGCGTTCGAGGAGTCTTCAAAGGGGCGGCAGCGTGAAAGGGAGGGGGAGCAGCAGCTGCTGATCGCGGAAGCTGAGCCGCGATTCACGCGTGCTGAGTGGGAGGCCAAAGTTGCTGAAGAGAGGAGGAGCGGAGGTGGCTCCGGCAGCGGCGGCGGCGGTGAGAAGAAGTACCGCGGCAAGTTCGACAAGTCGAAGATCGATTGTCGCAACTGTGGTGAGTTCGGACACTTCGCCGACGAGTGTCCTGCATCTAAGAAGGTGACAAAGGCAATGGCACAACTGGCCATTGTCGATGAGGAGCCCGCACTTCTGTGATGTGCGATGTGGAGATGCAGAATAAAGCCATCAAGATTAGGGGGGTGATTGTTAGAGTTAATCTTGATGTTTATTTGTGTAGTGGTGTGTGTGAGTCGTGTCTAGTTAGTTTGTTAGTTGAGTCTCTGGTAGTTGTGTGTGCACACCGTGATGTGCATGGCGTAGTGGTCAGGAGTGGCAGCAAGTGCAGGTGTGTACGCGGCGTGCAGGTGTGTGCGGCATGCAGGTGAGTGTGCGGCATGCAGATATGTGTGGCCAGGGGCTTGGTCAATTGAGTCGTTGCGTGTGCGTGCTGTTAGTGGTGCTCTACATGCAGGGAGCTGTGCCTTGCATGTAGAAGGTGATTAGAGGATAAGCCACCAGGTGCTTGCCGGGCTGTACGGTAAGAGGTGGCTGAACCTGTGCGTGTGTGAGTGCTATTTAATCCTCTGTAATCAGCTGTGTTTAACCGTGCGAGTGAATAGAAGTGCAAGTGAATGTGCTGGTGTGCAGCGCTCAAAATATTTCGCGTGTGAGTTATCCTTTGTTTCTTTGTGAGCTGCTTTCTCTTCCCCGTGAGTGTTCTTGTGTGAGTACAGTGAGCCAACAGAAACACACGTTGAGACCAGCAGGCTCCAATCAATTAATGAGCACTAGTTAGTATTAGTACTCGCCGGCGGCGGTGCCGGCATGAGCACGTACAGGTCGACCTCGAAGAGCACGGTCACCGGCGTCGGGTTGCCGAGGATCCTGGTGAGCATGTACCCGCTCGCGAACCTGAACCTTCCGGTGCCGCCGACCACGGTGCGCTCGACGGCGCCCGTGGACCCGAGCGGGAAGGGCCCCTCCACCGAGAGCGTGCTCCCGGCGTGCTCGCCGGCGGTGAACGCCAGCGTGATGGACGTCAGGTACCCGCCGGGACGCAGGCTCGTGCCCACGATGAGCCCCTGGTACCGGCCGAGGAGCTGCGACGAGCGATCGCGGCCGGCGCGGAGCTCGTCGTCCACCACGCCGATGCTGCCGAACGAGGAGTGGGCGCCGAGCGGGGACGGGACCACGGCCATGATCACCGTTGCATTGGCGCCGGCCAAGGTCTCGTGCCCGTAGAGGTGGATGTGCGTCAGGCCAGGGTCGTCGTTGCCACTGCCGGTGGCTGCGAGGACGGCGCGGCCGGCGAGGACGCGGCAAGGAGCAGGAGGAAGAGCGAGAGAAGAATCTGCGAGGAGGAGGCCATGGTGACCTTTGGATAGGCTTTGCTTGTGCAGGACATCGGGACGACGCATAACATAGGCTTCAACTTAGCTGGTAGATCCACCGGATCGCATTTACGCAAATGCAAACGTGCGACCGTGTAGCGGCCGCTTTTCACTATCTCCATGTTACAAAAGGAAGTCTGTGCAAGCATATTAAAAGAAACTTTCATTTCTAACGCATCAGTTGTTGACCATTTACTTCTGATGGAGGGGTATTATGGACCATTTGTTGATTACATCACTTATTGGAACTCAAAATGTAATTATATTTGCGATAAATTTTGAGTGTTAAACGTAGCTATATTTTGAGACAGGATCAATTATCCAAAGATGAAGCAGCCATTAGCATAGTGCCAATTAAATGTCACGGCAGTACAATGTTTGCTTTTTTTTAAGTAGACAGTACAGTCTTTGCTTGGTACGACTGTACGCTGAAAAAGAAGAAGAAAGACACGTTTGACAACAGCACGCTGCAATCAACCAATGATCCCGTACTTTAATTACCCACTGGGGTCACGTACGGCATTGCTGAGCTAGCAACTCTAGCTCCACCGAGAGCGTAGTGCCCCGTACTCGCCGGCGGTGAACACCAGCGTGATATGATGGACGTCATCAGGTACCCGCCGCCGCCCGCCTGCAGGCTCGTGCCCACCATGAGCGACTGGTACCGTCCCAGGAGCTCCGACGACCCCAGCCGGCGCGGGGCTCGTGGTCAGGTCACGCGGATGCTAGCTCCCGAGCGACGGCGTCACGGCCGGCGTTGGCGCCGGCTAATTAATTAAGGTCTCGCGCACGTAGAGGTGGATGTGCGTCGTCAGGCCGTCGTCGTCGCGGGCACGAGCAGGAAGAGCGAGAGAATCTGAGAAGAGGCCATGGTGAACTTGGAATGGTAGGGTGCTTTGCAGGTGGACGACGCGTTGCTTGGATTGGATTAGACCTTCTCCTGCTTTAACCTTGGTTGAAGCAATATCCAAAACTACTACTTCATTTCCAGAGATTGATGTGACATGTGAGATATACTCCCTCCGTTTCAAATTATAGTTCGTTTGGCTTTTGACTCTAAGTTTGACCGCTCGTCTTATTCAAAATTTTATGCAGATTATCATAATTTTATGCAAATTATCATAATTTTTGTTGTGTGGCTTGCTTTATTAATAAAAAAATCTTCAAAAATGTCTTAAATTTAACTATATTTACATAACTATTTTGAATTAAGACGAATGATCAAATTTGTAGTGAAAAAGTTAAATGAACTATAATTTAAAATGGAGTTAGTATAATTATCCAATATGAGCTAACCACCAGCACAGTGAAAACTAAATTGCACGGAATTGCATTTGCCAAAGCCAAACTGGAGCCTCGGTCCCCAAAGCGAATAGTCTGCAGATTCTGCACGGATGACAGCTTAAGTATTATCGTGTACTATATATGCTTAATTTTTGTAGGAATTAGTTCAGATTTAGACCGAATCGTATGTGTCTGATTCTGCTTAGCTCGAACAGGGTCTCTGACTGAGTTTAGTCAACCGCGTCAACTCTCCTCGCTTCATGAAAGTATACCCTTCATGGTTCGTACTCCGTAATTTGGATTGGAAGTTCGCAACGCGATTTCGCGCAACTGCATGTCTGTATCTCCGTGATTCTGTCTGCCTCGCCTCGCTTGCTGCGGTGAGCACAGCAGTGGGCCGGGCGCCGCATTCCACGGATTGGACCGGCTGATGGGCCGTTTTTTCCCTTGGCGCGCTGGCGGGAAAGAGACATCTGGGCCGCCTAATTCTCTTCTTGTGGAACTGATGCCCAAAGTTAACAGGTCAAATGTGGCCCGAGTTGTGCTAAAAAAATGTGGTCTGAGTTTTCAAGACTACTTTTTTTTTCGCAAAACATCATATACTTATAGGCACCTTCGTAAATATATTACACAAACCTTACACCTATAAGCACATCTGAGTTAATATGTCTGCAGTGACTTCATCAATATCGAGATCAGATCAACCTCACTTGAATATTCAGTGTTCAAATTCAATTTTTTTAAAACTAGTTTGATTATTTTTGGAAAAACGAAAAGAGCAACCTTAAACACCGAAATACAAGAACTACAGTTAATCTCAAATAATTTGCAACAGTTGAGCATTATCAAGTTAATTGCATATTTCTCGGATGCATAGCAACAACATGTCGAAGCACCAAGTGTATAGTATGGTACGACGTGACACTTGCAGACACGGTCTTGTTTAGATCCCAAATTTGGGGTGCCAAATTTGGGAGTATAGTGTCACTTCGTAATTATTACGCCACTGTAGCATTTCGTTTGTATGTGTGAAAAATTGTCCAAAAATTGATTAATTAGGCTCGAAATGTTCGTATCGTAGAGTACAACAAAACTGTGCAACTAGTTTTTGATTTCATCTACATTTAATACTCCATGCATGTTATGACATTTTGATGTGACGGGAATCTTTTTTTTGCATAGTGAACTTTGGGGTTGGAATTTGGGATCTAAATGAGGGCACAAGTGTATCTATGTGCTTGTGCCTTTTCCCCATATCCACTAGTTGAGTGGCAAGAAGATGCACCACTGTCTCTAAGATCAGCTTGATTGTGAGGCATGCACCACACTTCATGATTATGTAATGATCGAGCCCCCTCTCTCTCTCTGTGTTAAAGATATTTGGAGATAATACAATTGGAAGAGGGACAAGAGAGCAGGAAGAAAGAGAGAGAGGGCTAACACAGAGTTGCCATAAGTTAGTGATCGAGGAGGTCATCTGTGTAATATTACATTGAGAAACAATGCCCGGATCGGACTCCTTGGGGGAAATATTATAGTCATGACATCTAGTGACGTTAATATCGAAGTGTTCATCCGGCACTACAAGCTTGTGATGTAGTGATGTTGCAGCGGATTGTATTCATCATTTGAAAGCTATTTTAGCACATCATTTTTTGTAGGAATTATTTTTTATGGAAATTTTATCATCTTCTCAACCGAAACTTATATAAAACCCACCGAAACTTATTATATTGTAGGCTAAAAGTTGATCTTTTGCAGCGTTTGGGAGCTCCAAGGATGATCATTTGAAACAATCATTTTATAGTTCTTTCCCAACTTGAACTACATGAGAGTCGTTTTTTGTTTTTCTTGAGGGAGTTAGGTCAAAGGAGAGGTTTTGTAGACGATTTGGGACATCCCTTTCTTGCAGTAATCTGTAGAGGATTTGGAGCATCGTCTTTCTTTCTGGTTCACACCTTGTGTATTATAGCATCATCTCATAGTGGAGTGTGCATCATCGTCGCACTTAAATCTTGGTGCTTACTCTAGATTCGTATCCATATGATCATATTGCTTGCTATTGGGTCCATTATTGGTTAAAGTTTATGGTGTCCGTATGGTAGCCATAGATGTGGTGTTGACTGTCGAGATGATGGGATTGTCATGTAATTGAGGAACTGTTGCAAGTAGAGCTGTTGGGTGTGAAGAAGTTTGGACTATTCTCTGTTTAAAATTCAGACTAACACCTATTGTGATGTTCATACCAAGTTTCATGACAATTATTATTTCTTCAGTGAGAAGTTTGGACCGAAATTTGATGCAAAGTTTCATCACACAACTTGTTCAGTTATCAAGTTACTAAAGAGGCAGTGACTAACACTTGATCACATTAATTGTGGACCAGATCGCTTCCATCGACCTTATGGAAGTTCAATTTGTTTATGGTGGTGGTTTAAATATAAATTGTTTTTTTCTCAAAAAAAAATTAAATTGGTTTGCATCTTTTTTATAATGATTCTCTTCTTATGCGAGATTGATGGTACCAAGCCACAGAGTAACCATCACTACGGTGCAACACATGGTACAATCTTATTGGCACACAACGAACACACAAGAACAGGTGGAGCCACACCATACATATGTTCGAAGAATAGCATGTTCAAGTCACCCGTCTCGCAAAAGAAGAAGAGAAACCACCCCGCCGCAGAGCAAACGGAGACTTGGCTAGTAGCCGGCAGGTTGCATGAGCACGAACAGATCGACCTGGAAGACGCCCGTCTCCGGCGTTGGGTTGCCGAGGATCTTGGTGAGCGAGTACCCTCGCGCGAGCCTGAACTTGCCGGTGCCGCCCACGACGGCGCGCTCGATGGTGCCGGCGAAGCTGAGCACGGGGCCCTCCACCGAGAGCGTGCTCCCGGCGTACTCGCCGGCGGTGAACACGAGCGTGAGCGACGTCAGGTAGCCGGAGCCCGGCTTGAGGCCGGTGCCCACGATGATGCCCTGCAACCGGCCGAGGAGCTGGGACGAGCGGTCGCGGCCGGCGCGGAGCTCGTCGTCCAGAACGCCCACGCTGCCGAACGACGAGCCGGCGCCGAGCGGGGAGGGCACCACGGCCATGATCACCGTGGCGTTGGCGCCGGCCAGGGTCTCGTGCCCGTAGAGGTGGATGTGCGTCAGGCCGGGGTAGTCGTTGCCAACGCCGGTGGCTGCGAGGACGGCGGCCGGCGAGGACGCGGCCAGGAGCAGGAGGAAGAGCAAGAGAATCTGCGAGGAGGCGGCCATGACGACCTTTGGATCGGCTTTTTTGCTGGTGCAGGACAGCGGGACGACGCATTATGTAGGCTTGACTTTATCTAGGTTGATCCACCAGATCGAATTTGAGCAAATGCAGATGTGCGACCATAGCTGCTGCTGACAGTCGCCATTGCCAGTGCCATCATGATATGGGACCAGACCACTCATAAAGCGCATGAAATAATTGCCAGTTTGCCACTGCTGGAAATAATGTTAAATCTAAAGTTAATCTATAAAATTTTCAAAAAAAAAGTTAATCTATAAGACAAGTAAAATTAAATGGTATAGTGTCATGTCAGATTTGTAGTGAATTAGATTAATTGGCCAGGTAACCTTGGTTGAAGCAATAGCCAAAACTGCGGCTTCATTTCCAGATATTGATGTGAGATATATAATTATCCAAGATGAGCTAACCATCAGCACAGCAAAAACAAAATTCCACGGCATTGCATTTGCCCGAACTAGTAGAATGAAGACATTAAACACACGTTGATAACAGCACGTTCGCGCGGTCGCGCCGGCATGGTGCATGAGCACGTACTTGGCGCTACGCTTCCTCTAAAAAATCGAGAGGGTGCTACGCTTTAGTACATCTCTCGTCTCATCAAGAAAAGAATTAGGGTTTCGTACCACTAAAAGAAACCATTTAATCTATGATGGAATGAATTCGTCATAGATCAATGAAAAAACGTCATAAAACAATATCTGGGATGTTTTCAGAAAACGTCATGGATTGAGCGTCACAGATTAAATCGCGTGACGGTTTAACATAATTCATCACAGACTGAAGCGATCTATGACGTTTTCCAGTCGTCATAGATTGGCCTTGAGCCCGCGTAGCCCAGCCCAGGCCCAGTCTCTGTGACGAAAATAAACGTCACAAACTTCGTCATGGATTGAATACAAAGGTGACGCGGCTGCTCACGTGGATTGTGACATGGATGCCAACGTGGCTTATGATGTGGCACTATTGCTGACGTGTTTGATGACGTGGAATTAATTAGGACAATGACATGGCTGATGCTGACGTAGATGATGACATTATCATGGTGGCCCATTTATTAATGGGCCGAGCTCGGCCCATTTATTTATTAGCATGCTGAAATTATAACCGGGCCAAATATTTTTAAGCCAGCCCACTAAATTCAGCACATTATATGGCCCAACAAATTTGAAAAGCCCATTTTCACAACCATTTCAGCCCAGTCCAAGAGAAGTATTAAAGCCCATAACAGCATAATAATACTTTGCACAAGCATAATCAAATTCAAAATGGGACATCATCTCAAGTTTTCATTCATGATCCAACAACAGATCCAACATCACACACGGTTGTGCAGCAACAGAAATTTGTTTCAGCCAACATCCCATGGCACATGCCACTCCAGCACAAAAATAGCAAGTCAACGGAAGGTTTGGATCAAGCAACAGGCAAGTAGCTAGCAGAGCCCAGCACTACCTAAAAAATGAAGTAGTACCATGTAATCAGTAAATTTCTAACAAGCTATGCCACAATGCACAAAATCAAACATTAGAGTGCAAGTCTCACTTCACATAATCTATGAACACATGGCCACATTTGATTATCATTACATCACTCAAAAGTGCAATAATGCATGAAAAATAGCCACAGTGCTACCAAAGCTCTACCGATTCTCTAACAATACTCAAGTCAAACTGAAGATTTAGTAAACAGGGAGCACAATATCGTAACAGATTACCAAAGTAAAGTCCATTTAGATTTCAATGAGGCATTTAGTTAGTTATGAGCCTCTAGGAGAAAGAATCCTCTGAACTAATGTGTTCCCGACGAGAGACGAGGAATCAATCCATGAGTCGAGAGGTATGGAATTAATCCCGGTCTCTTGTTGTGCATATTACGAGCCTTTTTCGTTCCCGACCTGGAATGAATCCCGGTCTCATGTTGTATCTATTATAAATATCTTCTTATACCTATCATTCCACCTGGACTAAATCCAAGGGAACCGGACAAGGCCTAGTGAAAGTGCATCTAGTCACTTATATGTTTTGGTGATTTTGGATGACAACATGATTTGTAATTTAACTTGTTTGCTTAAGCATATGAGCAGGACTTTATTCTTATGGATATTCATGAAATATATTTATTGAAGAATGAGAGCTCATTGTTGGTATAAATGATATGAAATCAAACAAGTGATGGTAATCCCACGATAACAAAAGAAAAATGATGACAAGTGAGCAAAAGTGACAAAAGAGACAAGAGCCTATGCATATTAGTTGATCTCACCTAGAAGATACTTGTCAAAGGTTTTTGGGATAAACTATTTGAAGAAATTAAGATTTCTTTGGGCTTGGTCTATAGCTATGGGTATATTCAAATTGGGACATGATTGTATGGATATTATATGGTCTCAAGTGCATGGAAGCTTATGGACAAGTTATCTACCAAAGAAAACATACAAAACAATATTGAAGATATTTCAAGTTAATAGAAGACATGGATTTCAATGTGGTATTCATGATGATGCAATACAAAGTGGATCTCAATGTGGCTAGATATGGTGAAAGGGATTAAGCTAGATGGCCGTGTCCAGGTACCAAGCAAAGAGAAGAGCAAGTTGGTCTTGTAGCCGAGGGACTTTGCTAGGGTGAAGACTAGCATCATAGTTTGATCTCTATGCACTAATCAAGCCTTACCGAGTGAAGCTATGCAATGCATCTAATTCTTTATTGATCATATATTGAAATGACTTATGAATTGGATATACTCGGAAATTTTAGGCCATTGACTCAAGTTGGATTTGCTCAGCAATATAAAAGATGTTGAAGCCCTCAAAGTTGAGAATGACCAAGTATGGCAACAATCAAGGCATTGAAGCTCAAGTGGAAGAATTCATTTTATTGTTTTTATCTTGAGTGTAGGAATGTCGTACTATCAAGAGGGATGCAATATTAGTTGTTTTGCAACACCAAAAGCGCTCATAGGTCAACCCATGTGAGATAGCCTTGAGAGAAAATCACCTTGGGAATTTAGTGTGCTGCCTTGACCCAAACCAGTCTGACCGGTTTGGGAAACCGGTCTGACCGGTTTGGTATCTGACAGGCTCAATGACTACTTTGGTTTGAAAACCGGTCTGACCGGTTTGGGAAACCGGTCTGACCGGTTTGCAACGGCTATAACAGCTAGTTTTTGGGATTGGGGTATTGAAAGAACCTTGATGTCATGAAAGGATCAACACTAGGCCTAGAGGGGGGGGTGAATAGGCCTGTTTAAAAATTCCTGAAATAATTCTCAGAAAATCTGTCAGACAGTCGGATGATCCGACACAATCTCGGATCTTCCGACAGGAAGATCCGACAGTGTGATCTCGGACCTTCACCAACGTGGGCGCTTCCAAACTTCTTCTTGTAATCTCGACTCTTCTCTTTGTATTTCTTGTCCTTGTCATCGTTCTTGTTCTTGAGCTTCGTGTTATCCTTGTCATTCTTCTTGTGGGGACAATCGACAATGAAGTGACCTTTCTCCCCACACTCATAGCATCTTCGTTGAGAGAAGCTCTTCTTTTCACTTCTTGCCTTCATGAATCTCTTGAAGTTTCTAACCATCATAGCGATTTCTTCATCGGTGCTCTCATGATCACTTGAGTCTTCACTTTTCTTGGAAGTTGAGGTCTTCTCATTTGACTCAACCTTTTTGCTTGGTTCGGCCTTAAGAGCGATGGTCTTGACTTCGGTTTGTTGAGTTGATCTTGTCACATCCAAGCTATTCATCTCATGATATTGCAACTTGTTGAATAACTCCATGGGCACCATTGTCTTGAACTTGTCACTTTCTCTAATCATTGTGGCAAGCATTGGGTTCTTGGGTGCGTATGCTCTAAGCAGTTTCTTTGTGACCTTGCTCTCGCCCCAATCATTGCTTCCAAGCATTCTAATTTCGGTGACAAGGAGCTTCAATCGATCATACATCTCTTGCAAGGACTCATCCTTCTTCATGACAAAGGCTTCTAGTTCTCCTTGTAGAAGATCTACCTTGCCTTCCTTGACTTCTTCCGATCCTTCATGAGCCATTCGAAGAGTGTCCCATAGCTCTTTGGCACTATCGATTCCCCTAATCTTGTTGTACTCATAATCGCTTAGAGCCCTTCTAAGCACGGTCACGGCTTGAGAGTTGCGGAAGATGTCGTATTCTTGTTCACGACTTGGCGTTGCACTCTTGTCAATACCTATATTCACAATAGTCCAAAGAGATGGATGAAGACCATGCAAGTAAATTTTCATATCATCACTCCATCGGGCATAGTCAATCCCATTGAATTTGGGGACTTTGCCCATTGGAATGGATGAGAAATTAAGACTAGAAGGGTCAAAAGATTTGTTAGAAGAAGATGTCTCATATCGATAAGACACCGAGTGAAGTCCGTCGAGAGCGTCTCTTTCTCGTAACTTCTTCTTGAAAAGCTTTTGTGCCTCTCTTTCGGCCTTCTCCTTGATTTTCTTCCTAATCTTCTCCCTTCTTTGCTTCTTCTTTTCTTGTTCATCCAAGCTCTCATCAACATCGCTTATGTCGAATTCATCATCACTTGAGCTTGATTCGACAGGCGTCGGATGTTTATCTTTGTGGGCGGAAGCCATATCGGATACATCCCCACTATGGGCCATAGTGTTTTTCCCTTAGCGGTTAAGCCTAAACAAGGGATTAGGCTCTGATACCAATTGAAAGGATCAACACTAGGCCTAGAGGGGGGGTGAATAGGCCTGTTTAAAAATTCCGGAAATAATTCTCAGAAAATCTGTCAGACAGTCGGATGATCCGACACAATCTCGGATCTTCCGACAGGAAGATCCGACAGTGTATAGGATCTTCCGAAAATAACAGAAACTCCGGAAGATCCGAAGATAAGCCGGATCTTCCGACAGGCAGTTCAAGTAAACTTCGAGATTTGAAAACTAATGACCTTTTAACAATTCCACTTGAATACAAAGCTCACAAATGATGTATGGAACCTTCTAAATATGATCAATATCAGAGTATAGCCACAAATAAGTAGATCGGGACAAATCAAGATATAGAAACGAAATGAACAAGTATGAAAGTGGAGACAAAGGATTTTCTACCGAAGTTCACTCCACAAAGGAGCTACGTCTCCGTTGAGATGCTCACAAAGAGCCGGGCTGTCACACTAACCCCAAGTCTCTCCCAATCAACCACAAAGGAGGATTGAGTTACTTACTATGTGCTCCCACAAAGGGAAAGGGTAATACAAATTTCCGGGACTCAAACCACAAGAGAATGGGAGTTCACCGGCACCTCTAACCGTCTAGGAGCAAGCTCCAAGAGTAACAAACGCAAATCGACGAATCCAAGTGCTTCAAGTGCTTGAGAGATGAACTAGTTGAAGAGGCACACAAGTCTCACACTATGAAGCTTTTCTCTCACTCAAACCCTAGTTGAATCTAGGAAGAATCAAGCTTGGAGGGGGAGTAAAGAGAGGGAGTGAATGCTCAAGTGGAGTGTTGGCTCGAGTTAGGTCAGTATAAGCAGCAGCAGTGAGTGAAAGGGGGTGAGGGGTATAAATACCAACCCCCAAAATATGACCGTTATGTGCACTGCGAAGGGGTACCGGATCTTCCGACACTTGGTCGGATCTTCCGATGAGCAACAGAAATGAGTGAGAAAAACTCCAGGTAAGTTCCGGGGGCCGGATCTTCCGACAGAGTGTCGGATCTTCCGACAGACCCCGGAACATCCGACCCAGCGAGAAACCAAGACAGAGCCAGCCGGAACTTCCGGTCGGATCTTCCGGCCTCGGGTCGGAACATGCACACAGGACACTCGTGAGCTCGAAAAACGGCTAAGTCTTGTATCTTCCGAAGCCACGGCCGGATCTTCCGGCCAGGGAAAACCCGAGACCGAGCTGCCCGGAACTTCCGGTCGGAACTTCCGGCCAAAGTTCCGGCCGAGCAGAAAAGGTGTTTGTGAAGTGTTTTTGTGGCTCTGAAAAGTTTGTCATCTCAAGCAAAGCACTTTGAGCAACTAGAATTCATCAACTACGTCCCCCTTGATAGTACGGTGGTCCTATACTCAATTTCAAACGGAAAATAGAATTTAAATTCACCAATTGAGTCTTCCACCACATGAATATGAATTGGGATCCTTGCTTGAGTGCTACCTTTCTTTTATTTCATTTTATTCCTGCACAACTCATGCACAACATCATATCCAAATTTCTATTGCCAATAATCACCAAAATAGATTAAATGCCTAGATGCACTTTCATGTCACCTAGAGGGGGGGGGGTGAATAGGTGAATCTGCAAATTACAAACTTTTTCACACAGTCAGTACAGAAACCGGTCAGACCGCTTTCTAAAACCGGCCAGACCGCTTTCCTGAAAGCGGTCAGACCGCTTTACCAAAGCGGTCAGACCGGTTTTCCACGGAGAAAACCAACTATGTAAATTAACCCCCTCTACAAGTTCTAGCACAAACCAAGCTTGGTGATGGGCTCCTGTAGATGATAACTAGCAGGTCCACTTAGTCCCTGCACACAAGTAGAGCACACCCAAGTAGAACGATGCGGAAGCGAGTATAAATGCTAGAATTGAACTTGTGAAGTAAAACAAGAGACAATGATTTGTTTTCCCGAAGTTCGGAGTTCACCGCTGCCACAAAGGCTGTCACAAAGACACGATGAATCCTAGTCTCCGTTGAGGGCCTACGAAAGGCGGGCTTATTCACTTCAAGCCACTTTCCTCGATTCCACTAGCTTTTGACCCTTTTCCACGAAGGAGGCAAGGCCAGCCTTTACAACCAATCCGTGGCTTACCACACATGAGGTAGCTCACCGGCGACGCCTAACCGTCTAGGAGGATTCACCTCCAAGAGTAACAAATGCTTCAATGGTTGCTTGACTTCACCGGAAGTGCTCAAGACTATGAATATGCTCTCAATAGCTGCAAATGACTTTCACTTGCTATCTATAGCTCACAACACATACATCCCTCAACCCAAATCAAATGATATGAATGAAATCACTCAACTCTCACAAAGAGAGGTTTGGGGAGAGCTTGCTGGTGCTTGAGAAGGCTAGGGACGAGCAACAAAGGCAAATGAACCAGCACCCCTCACAAGTGAGGGATATGGGGTATAAATACCCCAACCAACACAAACTAGCCGTTATAGCCGTTGGAAACCGGTCAGACCGGTTTCCCAAACCGGTCAGACCGGTTTTCAAACCAAAGTAACCGTTGCACCTGTCAGAGCCCCAAACCGGTCAGACCGATTTCCCAAATCGGTCAGACCGGTTTGGGTCGACTCAGCACAAAGTCCCAAAAGCGGTCAGACCGCTTTTCAAAACCGGTCAGACCGGTTTTGGTCCCCTCAGCACACAAAGTCCCTAAAGGACTTCTCTCTAGTGGTTATCTCTCATGGGTAGATCTATTGAGCACTTTTTGGTGTTATCAAGACAACTAATGTTGCACCCCTCTTGATAGTACGGCATTCCTAAACTCAAGATAAAAACAATAAATAGAATCTACCACTTGAGCTTTTATATCTTCATTAATGCCATACTTGATCATTTTCAACTTGAGGGCTTCAACTTCATGTCTTGCTTGAGCAAATCCAATCTTGAGCCAATGACTTAGAATTTCCATTGTATGAAACAATTCATAAGCCATTCCACTATATGATCAATAAAGATTAGATGCTTCGCATTGCTTCACTTGATATGACTTGATCGACGTATAGAAACCAAACTATAATGTTAGACCTTTCCACAAACAAAGTCCCTCGGCTACAAGACCAACTTGCCCTTCACTTTGTTAGGAATGTCACTCGCATCTAGCTTGATCCCTTCCGTCCTCTCTTGCCAAATCAAGCTTCGCTTTGCATTGCATCATCATGAATACCACATTGAAATCCATGTCTTCTATTAACTTGAAATATCTTCAATATTGTTTTGTATGTTTTCTTTGGTAGATAACTTGTCCATAAGTTTCAATCCACTTGAGACCATATACTAACCATAGAATCATATCTCAATTTGAATGTAGCCATAGTCATGGATCAAGCCCAAAGAAATCCTATTTTTATCAAATAATTTATCCCAAAACCTTTGACAAGTATCTTATCAAGTGAGACCAACTAATATGCTTAAGTCCTTGTCTCTTTTGTCATTTCCAATTACTTGTCATTGTATTACTTAGTTGCATGGGATCACATTCACTTGTTTGCTCTCATGTCTTTTATACCAATAATGAGCTTATATTCTTCAACAACCATATTACATGAATATCCATAAGAATAAAACCCTGCTCATATGCTTAAGCAAACAAGTTAAATACAAATCATGTTGTCATCCAAAATCACCAAAACATATAAGTGCCTAGATGCACTTTCAGGTATTTATACCCCTTGGCCCTCTCCTTTGAGGGCTGCTGGTTCATTTGCCTTCCTTGCTCGCCTAGAGCCTTCCCAAGCACCAGCAAGCTCTCCCCAAACCTCTCTTTGTGAGAGTTGATTGATCTTGATCATATCTTTGGATTTGGGTTGAGGGATGTATGTGTGTGAGCTCTAGAAAGATTGAGTGCGCTATTTGCAGCCACCTAGAGCATATCCTTAGCTTGAGCACTTTCGGTGAAGTCTAGCAACCATTGAAGCATTTGTTACTCTTGGAGGTGAAGCCTCCTAAACGGCTAGGCGTCGCCGGTGAGCTACCGTGTTTGTGGTAAGCCGCGGATCGTTTGTATAGGCCGACCTTGCCTCCTTCGTGGAAAAGGGCCAAAAGCTAGTGGAACCGAGGAAAGTGGCTTGGAGTGGATAAGCCCGCCTTTCGTAGGCCCTCAACGGAGAGTAGGATTCACCTTGTCTTTGTGACGGCCTTGGTGGCATTGGTGAATCCGAACTTCGGGAAACAAATCATCGTGTCTCTCCATTGGTTTACTTCACAAGCTCGATTCTAGCATTTACATTTACTTCCGCTTTGATCTACTTGGCTGTGCTCTAATTGTGTGCAGGGACTAAGTGAACCTACTAGATATCATCTACAAGAGCTACACATCAAGTTTGGTTTGTGCTAGAACTCGTAGAGGAGGTCAATTGCATAGTTGTGTGTTTCTGCCAGAAACCGGTCTGACCGGTTTCAGTACTGATTTTATGAAAAAGTTTTGTTAGGTGCAGATTCACCTATTCACCCCCCCCTCTAGGTGACATCAAGGTCCTTTCACCTAGATAGGGGTGCCATACTGCCATCCACCCCAAGGTGAAATAAGTAAGTAGAAGCAAGTAGAAGTCATTTGGAGATGGCATGGTAGCCACCATGAAGAGTTAAGGTGACATGCCATTGGATGGCATGAGTAGAGTGGGTAGGATAGCCACATAAATAGTGTAAGAGTGAGACTTGTACTAAGTTACTATAGTAAATAAAGAGTTGAGTTCTAATATAATGTTGGTCTCCCGTGTCAGTGTTAAGTAAAGGTCTTCTTGTCATAGTGTATCGGGTCCACAGAAGAAGTGTTATCACAATGACTTGGTGCCACTTCTAGAATATCAGTGTCAAGGTCAGGGGCACCGATTTCTCAACAAACATTTTTTTTTCAAAGACCATCTCTCCACCCGGCCGCCTTCATGTTTATTACACAACATTAATAACCGAATTAAAAAATGACTACAAAACGTAGGCTAAAATCGGCAAAAAATTGAACAACAGTTATCTTGAAGACAATAATAAAAGCTAAAGTTCACCGGAAATGGAACAATAATTATGTTGAAGATAATAATAAAGGCTAAATAAAGTACTTAAAGGTATGCCGTTATTAAAGCACAACCGAAACATTGCTTAGAAGTATATGCCAGATGCGAAAAACCTCATCATTATAAATACATGAGTATAACTAAAGATGAAGTCTACATGACAGCAATGATAAAAAAAATATTATCTCTAGTCTTCACAGTTTCTTAAAAAGTTTATCCTATGACAACAATGATAAGAAATTATTATCTCTAGTCTTCACAGTTTCTTAAGAAGCTTATACTTTGAGAGCTATATCGGTACATACTTCATAAGCACAAGCAACTGATGTTTGTTGTTGTTTACTTAACATCTGTTTATTTTTGTATAAAGTGCATCAGTTCTATATCAGTATAGACTTCATAAGACGACATTGAAATATACTTGATGCCACACTTGCATAGAACAAGGGGCAAGGTCGACGCGGGGTTCTCTACTTCTCTGGCTGGGTTGTTAGGGCTGGACCGCACTGCAGCGTCGCCATGATGCTAAAGCCATGATGCTAAATGTGGAGGCTAACTGCACGGTGAAGCCTCCGCTGATGGTGGCCGGGAACATTGATGTGCATTGCAGGAACAAGCAAGAGGGCAACGGCGACGCGGGATTATCTCTACTCATCTGGGTTGGGGTGTTGGGGCTGGACTGCACCGCAAACTTTTTGCTTTCCCATTCTTAAATGACATAGCAGAGCTTCTACAAACTTTTTTTTATAAAGAAATAAAAAAATGCACGAGATGGTAGAAACACCCGCGCATCATGACACGGCCGACATGTCGTAAGGCCTTGTTGGATAGTGGGACATTTATTAAGCTGTTAGTTATCTATAAATTACTAGCAAATATGCCCATACGTTGCTACGGGTGGTAGATATTTATTTAGCGAAGGTGCATGAGAGTCAGTGCGATGCTACGGATGAACGAGGCTTCAGAAGGTGAGTGGGAGCCATAGATGCCACCGATTGTACATCGATGAAAAGCACGACAAAAACAGATATTCGGTAGACCTTATACCCGGAAGGACGGTGAATCAAGACAACACGGATGTGGATGAATCGAGGAAGCAAAGATACAGGAAGATAAAGGAATGATGTCGTCATCCACAGACCCCAGTACTTGCTAGATGTGCTTCATTCTGCAACACACAAGCGGAAGGTAGCGGGGGACGGCACAGACACAAGCTCAAGGAGGCGGGCAAGTGCTGGGCTGTGGGTGACAACGCGATTGCATGAGGCCAAACCGGTGAAGCTCGACACCGGTGAACACAGATAAACGCTTGAAAGAAAGTTCATTGCCCAGGCAGGTCCTGATTATCCTCCGGCCTGGTGTGCAAGGAGCTTGCAAACGCAGAACCTCCCGGAGCCAAGGTGGACGAGATGGGCCTCCTGCAGTTCCGGCGGCCATTCCTTGATCGTTTCACCAAGCTCCAGATCCCAAGCGACGCGCCGGGACTCGAGCCAGTCGTCAAGCTCCAGATCCCAAGCGCCCACCAGCGACGGCTCGGAGTCGGCCATGGTGGAGAGGTCAGCAGCACCGAAGACCAGAGTGGATGATGATCCGACTCCGAGCCCGAGGATGCCAAACCATAGCTTGAGCTCGGGCACGTACTCAACCTTGCCTCGGAACGGCAGCGTCCACTCGCCGGCTTTGCTCCACTCGCCGTGTCCAAGCAGTAAGTGCCGGCGGCCTTCGTGTCCATGAACCTCGAGTAGCCGCCCACTGATATGCAGACATGGGAGCCGCCGCCGACCACCGCGTAGGAGTTGATCTCGCTGCGGATGCTCCGGTACCCGAGGTCACGGAGGTACGGCGGCGGCGGGAGGAGCTTGTGGTGCCAGGATTTGGAGGCGGAGGCCTTGCTGCTCCGGCGGTAGACGAAAGCCTCGAACTGATCGCTTTGCGGCCCGGCTCTTGTCCCTTCCTGTTTGGGCCTCCTCTCCATGAGGAAGAGGCTGCCGTCTGGGTCGGCATCGCCGCCGCCGCCGCCGCCACCGCCGGCGCAGGGGACGAAGATGGAGACGGGCTTCCACTTGGGCTTGTGGACGGTGGGCATGGTCACCATGCGGCGCGTGTCCGCGTCGAAGAGGGAGGTGTCCCCGGATCGGTCCGTGCAGAGCACCTTGCGATCTGAAAGCGGCATGTAGCTGACGCCGCTAGCCAAGCTCAACGTCGGGCTGGGAAGCTGGATCTGGTCGACCATGTTCGAGGGCATCCATGGTGGCGGCGGCGTGCCTGGTGAGTAGAAGAGTTCGTTGCGGGTGAGGTCGAGGTCGAGGTCGAGGCGACGCAGCGATCTGACGCCGGGGACGGATTCCTTCACGATCAGATTCAGAAACCGTCGCGAGAGGCTCATCGTTGTCTGCCCTTTCTGGCTTAATTTCTTCCTTCTTTCGTCGCGAAATGCCAACTGCGATCTATCGAGGAGGCCGGTTACGGTTACGCGGCACAGATAAACCTGCAAAGATATAAAGATGATAGCTCCGGTCACACAAGGCGATCGTGCTAAAAATTAGTAGGATAGATATAAAACGCGAAGAAATTGATTAACTGAAAAAACAAACGCACTCGACTTTCGATCAAACTTTACTGCAGCAAATAGATGCATGCATCTAATTAAGCCCCTCGCCGCGAGCCAGGAGACAAGCAAGATAAGAGTCACGCTCACGAGTAGCAGCTAGTTCGTATACAGCGCCATGAGAGTACACTCACCTGGACGAAGCAGAAAGGGATGAGCGTATTGGAGATCAACCTCGCCTCACCGCCGCCGCCGAAACTGGCTTTGGAGAAGACGAACAGGAAGGAGGCTGCATGCGGGTTGCGGCTCCGTCTTAGGTGGACGTGTGTTGGGCTAACTGGGCCTGATTCCTTAGGTTTGTCACTGATCGACAGGCCCAACCCAAAATTCTGTGCACACCCGCGCGCCGGGACCGAGTTGTTGTCCGGCCTGGATCCAAAGCCCAGGTAGCCCACCCAAATCGCAACAAGGCTTCCTTCCCTCTCTCAGTTGCTCGCCCTAGCGCCCTACCGGCCTACCCCTTCTTCAGTTCTTCCTTCTCCGCCGGTATGGCCGCCGCCCCCGCCACTTCTGCCGTCGCTACGGCCGCCGCCCCCGCCATCAGCTCCTCCGTTTCGTCGTCGCCGTGCTCTCTCAGGTACCCAGCTCCACCTCGCTCCCCCGTCGCACGGTGCGCGTCTTTGTTAATCTGCTGGATGCCTCTAACCATGACACCACGCTTCTAGGGTGTCGAAGGCAAGCCACCGGCGGCCCGCGGGAAGAGCGCTCCACAACATCCGCTGCGTCAGTAGCCCACCGGCCGTCGAAACGTGTACTACCAATCCCCTCGTATACTTCAATTCATTTCTAATGGTTTCGGTCCTGTTCCCTGAAATGCATGCTTAAGCTTTACTTAGTCTCTATTAGTTTTCTCTTGAGACATCCACTCGAATGCTACAAATGGCAGTTCTGAATTATGGTATCATTCGAGATAGATTGTGGTACAATGTAGTAACTTCTCTTTTTCAATGAAATTAGCACAATCTCATGCTGGTTGTTCAAAAAAAAATGTAGTAACTTCTTGTTTGGCCGGTGTTGCGTCGCTAATATTTTCTTCTTTCTGTCCTTAAGCTTACAAGACTAATGTCCCGCGCAATGCTAACATGGCCAAGCTCCAAGCAGGATATTTGTTTCCTGAGGTTATATATGTTCTTTTCCTTTTCTTGTTGACACTATTCTTTCTAAGATTTGCCTTCTGATGGTGTCGATTTGTTTACTTTCAAGCAGATTTCTAGGAGAAGAGCAGCTCATTTGGCGAAGCATCCTGATGCCAAGATTATAAGTCTTGGGATAGGTGACACTACTGAACCCATTCCAGATGTCATAACAAATGCCATGGAAGAGGTAACTTCATGCCAAACTAGGGTCCTATGAAATTATATATATTCAATCTGCTAAACAAATCATAGCATTCATATCATTGCTTTCAATCTTTCTTTTTTTTGTCTATTGGTTCCACTTGTACATATTTGTTGGGGCAACCCTGGTAACATTCGTTTATACATCTTTTGGTTGTTGAATATCTCTTTTACAATTACAATAGTTTTTGATAGTCTATTTGTAAACACAGAGAGCACATGCCTTATCAACAATTGATGGCTACAGTGGTTATGGAGCTGAGCAAGGTGAAAAGGTACTATAGCTTGTAGTAACTTGCAAATCATTAATAGACTAATTTATAAATCTGTTAACAGCTATGCAGTTGTACATATCTATTTTGTGGATGAATGTAGCTGTAAGATTGGTTGCCTTTTAATAATTATGCAAGGAGGATCGGCCTTCTGTTAACAGAGGATAACTGTTTTCAACTTAAGAGTTACAATTTCCTCATGATTTGCTTTTTCTTAATCAAAATATCAAATACAAAGCTTGATGAGTTGATGCTTTTCCCTTCACTTGTCCTTCAAAATGCCTGCATGATTTGCATATTTGACTTACTTTGCTTACATGAAACTTTTACGTTTTCGATCGTATATTTAGTTTACTCTTAGAGCTGATCTTGTATTAGCTCCATAATTTAGCATCATAAAATTGTTGGTTGCTACTGCAGAAACTCAGGGCAGCAATTGCTGCAACTTACTATGCAGACCTTGTTATTGAAGACTCAGACATATTTGTTTCTGATGGTGCCAAATGTGACATTTCCCGCTTGCAGGTACCAAAAGAACTTGGACCCCTTCCCTTTTAAGCTTACAGTTCGTGTTAAAATTATTTGTTAACAGGTTTCCTGATCCTAATGTCCCAGGTACTTTTTGGATCTAATGCGACGATTGCAGTCCAAGACCCATCATACCCTGTAAGAGAATTGTTGAATTGACTTTAACTCGCAGAGCTGCAGTTACTTTCGTATTTATGATTCTGAACTTTATGTGATGATAATGGTGAAAATGGTTCTTTTTTTATTGTTGTTTTCATACTGTTACTTTAGGCTTAGCTGTTTTGTCAATTAAAGCATATCTTTCATTTTGACAGGCATATGTTGATTCAAGTGTTATCATGGGTCAAACGGACTTGTATCAGCAAGATGTTCAGAAGTATGGGAACATCGAGTACATGAGATGCAATCCCGAAAATGGATTTTTCCCTGATCTGTCAACTGTTCCACGAACAGATATAATTTTCTTTTGTTCACCCAACAACCCTACTGGTGCTGCTGCATCCCGGGACCAACTAACAAAACTAGTCAAATTTGCCAAGGACAATGGTTCCATCATTGTCTATGATTCTGCTTATGCTATGTACATATCAGATGATAGCCCAAAGTCTATCTTTGAAATTCCTGGAGCAAAAGAGGTGGGTTACGTATTCCAGTAGTTTACTTATTTATACTGCGAATTGGATTCTTTTAGCCCTTAATTGCACTTTCTCCTATGTATTTAGTGCCATGGTTATGATAATAAACGCATTATTTTCTCCAAGCAAATTGAACTGCACTTTTGTCATCATGGTTTGTTTATGTGCAGGTTGCCATTGAGACAGCATCGTTCTCGAAATATGCTGGGTTCACTGGTGTCCGTCTAGGTTGGACTGTTGTCCCCAAGGAGCTTCTTTTCGCAGATGGACATCCAGTCGCTAGAGACTTCAATCGCATAGTCTGCACTTGCTTCAATGGCGCATCAAACATTGCTCAAGCTGGTGGCTTAGCTTGCCTCTCTCCAGAGGGTCTGAAGGTAGAATTTCAATTTGTTGAAATCTTCATATGACCGTTTTGCATTGTTTCTGCTCATCTGTTTGTTCCCATGCAGGCTATGCATGATGTTGTTGGCTTCTACAAGGAGAACACTGCAATAATTGTCGACACATTTACATCGCTTGGATTCAATGTGTATGGTGCCAAGAACGCTCCTTATGTGTGGGTGCACTTCCCTGGTCGCAGTTCATGGGATTTGTTCGCTGAGATCCTTGAGAAGGCGAACGTTGTCACTACCCCTGGCAGTGGATTTGGACCCGGCGGCGAAGGCTTTGTGAGGGTTAGCGCATTCGGCCACAGAGACAACATCATTGAAGCCGCTAGGAGATTAAAACAGCTGTACAAGTGAGTATGGTCGTGGAAGGACAGTATCAATAAGATTGCACAAGGATTTGGAATGCTAAATTCGCTCTGTCGAGCTACCAGGATATATTAGAAGTGAAACTTGATAATTTCCTAGGCTTTTATGTGGTGTTGGTCTTTCAAACCATTTTCGTAGGCTTTTATGTGGTGTTAGTCCTTTCAAACCATTTCCAATTCGAAACAATGCTTGTTGTATTCCCGAGACATAGTGGTTGATATGGCCTATGTTGGTTCCTCTACTGTTCATGTGCTGTTGCTGTTTCGGAATATCCATCCCTATGGTTTTGCGAGATCTTGTTGCCACGGTGCTCGTACAAGTTTTCGTTGCAAATTTGCACCGGTAATGAAACAACGCGGCTTCGTTAGATATTATCTTTTATCACGTAGAATAAAATCTTTTATCACGTAGAATGGTTTTAGTTGAAGATCAAACCTTCTCGGCTCTCCATGTTAGATATTATGTTGTGCTTCTCGATTTCAATCATTTTTTTCTTTGCTAATTTCTCGAGCTGCTTCATCCATCAATTCGAGCACCTGCATGTAGTAATGGGGAGTGGCAGCACAAATAAAGTGGAAGAAGAAAAAAATGGCGTGCACCTTATAGTAATCCATGAAGGCTGAGTATAGAACTTGATGGTTGGCCCCAGTTGGCTCAATCATTGTCCAGATAGCAATAGTCAATAGGAGAGAAGCATCTCAGAGATTCGTTTGTAATTTTGCTGACCCAGGGCAGAAGCTGCGCATTTCATGTATTAAAGACATCAAGCTACACATAAAGTAGATACATGAAAGTTTGAGGTTTCTGAAATACGTAGTACTATTTTGGGTGAAGGACAAGATCAAAATGCCTCGCTGTACTTGTGTATAAGAGGCATCAAATTCCTGTAGTATTTTTCCCTGTAATCCTTGCGTTCAGTGGTATCATACAAAGGATTGAAATCCCTGATAGTACTCCACATTCTCCATTCAGGGCGTGCTTAATTTCATGCCTAGGCACATGATGAAAGGACAATTTAGCTTGCAATGGCAATCATTTCTGGCACTTACAAGACAACAGTACTACATGCAGGAGATGTAAAAGCGTTGGCACAAAATATAGGAAGGTCGTATTCAGGTTCTGAGAAGGCAGCAAAGTCAAGGACCTGCATCAGAATATATAAGCACTAGAGCATCTGCCTGCACTGATGAGGCCATTTAAGCAAGAATGTGCAGTAGAATTTTATCTAATGTAAAAGTGAGAACCAAGAAGCCTAAACAGGGCGGGCCATCATTTGCTACATTGTTAAAACTTCAGTCATAAAATTCAAAGGAAAAAAAATAGACCTAAAAGCCATTTTTCATGTTGTACTGTCATAGAGACATAATTGGAACAGTCATAGCGACATAAGTGGAACAGATGTTCCAAAGAAGATTCGAGAAAAATGCTAACACACTAGAACCTGAAATTAGGACTAATATAATTGGAGAAATGAAATATTGCACCTTTAAGTAGTCAGGACTTTTGAAATTTTGAATTAACAAACCCTTGTCACGGAAAAAACAGACATATCTGCTTGAGAAGCACAAGCGTAATTTATTTTTTGAAGGAAAATAGAAAAACTTCTTGCAATTAGATAGCACAGCAACCCAACTCTGAACTTGTATCTCAGTTATGGTGTTGCTCATGGCAAAGTACCAAATGGGTTAACAGCATGCAACCTTATATGTGCCACTTCATAAACTTTCCAGATGGAGGGTGTCAATCAAGAAGAGAACCAAAACAGAATAAGTACCTATAAATTAACCTCAATTGGAGATACCATGCAATGCAGCGCATGCATAATTCTATAAAATAGCCTCAATTGGAGATATAACAGTACTTGGGGCAAGGGAGCTGCCCCTTTTAGACTCTCATTTGTCACTACCTGAGTTTAGATACCCGACTCAGCAATAGATACTGTGTCATGACAATTGAGCGGGGCAAGGGCGTCGAAGAGAGATTAAGGCATAACCCGCGCTATCGAAGTCATCAGTAACAGAGGAAGAAAGAGGCGAGTACACTAAAACTACAAACGTACTACAGTACCAATTGTAACAGAACATGGCACGTGTCTAACTGATCCAGGCTAAATGACTGATAGCCATAGACCTAACCAGAAAGCTGAATTATGAATTCGGAGTGAAACAAAATTAATTCATAAAACATATGAAATTTACCGACACAGAAGAAATGTACAAACCAAGATGACCATACTAATGGCAGGGGTGGGGGTGGGGGAGGGGGGGTTCTAAACTAAGATAACCAAGTTATAAGCATTGCTGCAGGAGGCAACACCAATACATAAATGGACAAACACTGGGAGAGTCCTAAGATGACAAGTTGCGCCGACAAAAGTCCCAAAATTATTCAGATGATACATAATGGGTATACAATTATTAGGAGCAAAAGCCTAAAAATAGCTAGAACAGTGCATCAATACTAGTATTGTTGACACGTCTCGATTTGTGAGGGGTCATTTGGAGTTTCACTTTCCCTCTGCCACCTTTGCCATTGCCACTGCTACTGACCTCCACACCAGTCAAAACAGCAAAATTCTCATGGACTACTTCATCACAGAAGTCTGCATCTATGGCCGCAGCTTGGAAGAACCTTGCAATGCAGAACTTGCCGGAACCCAGGTTGACAAATTGAGAATCCTTAAATTCCTTCCATTCCTCTGGCGGATCAAGCTCCTTCCAAGGGCCCAATAACTGTGGCTGGGAGTCCATGCTGGAGAGGTCAGCAGCAGCCAAGTGCTGGGCATCAACTGAGAGGCCAAACCAGAGCTTGAGCTCAGGCACATACTCCACCTTGCCATGGAAGGGCAGCGTCCACTTGCCGACCTCGCTCCACGTGTGGCTTGCCGTGTCCAGGCAATATGTGCCGATGCCCTTGACAGATATGCAAACGTGGGAGCCACCACCGACCACGGCATATGCAGTGATCTGGGGGTGGTTGCTGTCCCAGTTACATGGCTCACAAGCAAACGGCGGCGGTGGGAGGAGGTGGCAGTGCCAGGATTTGTCGCCCCAGTTTTCATCGGGCTTGTGGATGATGATGCCCACAAACTGCTCACTCTCATGCGTGTTGATCGCCTCTGGTTGGAGCATCGCCTCCATGAGGAAGAGACTGCTACCGTTGCCATTGTGTAAAATGTCTTCGTCAATGTCACCTTTGGGAACAAAGATAGAGATGGGCATCACTTTCGGCTTGTGGAGAATGGGCATAGTCTCCAACTTGCGCGTGTGTGCATTGAGGAGGAAACCACGCCCTGACTGATCCGCACAGATAACCTTGCCATCGGCAAGTGGGAAGCAGTCCATCCTTCGTTCATGGTTCAGGTCTGAAGCTGAAGCTCGGAAGGTGAAACCTGGCCCAGTAAGCCGAATCATCTCCATATTCAAAGCTGGCACCCGAGAGCCGGTGATTTGTCCCGATTCTGATCCATCTCGTTTCGGTGATGGTGGTGGTGTGCGATGGTAGAAGAGTCGTTGGTGCGTCAGGTCGATGCGGCGCAGCGATTTGAGGCCAGGAGTGCGGCTGTCCACGATCAGATTCAAAAAGCGCCGCGAGAGCCCCATCTTCGATTGGTCCCCTTAACTCACAGCTTTGATCTGCCCTGCCCACGGATAGGGGGAAAACAGGAGGAAAATTAGGTGCAGAAAAGAGGAATGGGGACTTCTTGGGAGGCAATGCCTTAGTAGTAGCTAATTAGATCTAGCAATTGCGGTGAAGAAAGAGACGGAACAGCGCGTGGCGGCTGCCGGGGAGCCGGGGAGGGGGAGGGCTAGGGTTTGGGCAACCTCTTGTACGGGGGAGGCGTGCGAGGGGTGCGGACGGGTCGTGCCGGGTGGATATGGAGCCTCGGCCAGCTCATCAAGCTCACGAGCCAGCTCGCGAGCTAGAGTTAAATTTAAAATTACCACAATAATATATATAATATAAAAAATTATAGTATTTATATGGTCTGAATACCTTCAAAATCTACTTTATCATACTATACTAATAAAATATAACCCTAACATTATCTATAACTACACATATAGTATATATATTATTATTAATTATTAATTTACTCATTAGTCTATTAAACCGTATGGCTTGTTTGGCTCGCGAGCAGCTCACGAGCCGGCTCGAACTCGCTCGTTATACTAACGAGCAAAAACTCTTGCTCGGCTCGTTAGAAATATGCTCCGAGACGAGCCGACTGCGAGCCGAACGAGCTAACGAGCTTCGAGCATTTTGTCCAGCTCTAGTCGTGCCCGCACCGGCACGTGCCACACTATGTCTAATGGGGGGTTTTACGGTGGTTTCACCCTATTATAAATGTGTTGATATGCTATAGAAGGGAGAAGGTAAAGAGTTTCCCGATACATGAGAGAATTTCGTAGTAATAAAATTTTTTGGCATAATTAACTAGTTTCTGTGCAGTGAAACCGTGCACTAGCACTAACCTACCCCTTACCGTGCCGTGCTTGGGCGGTGGATTAGCAGGGCCATGCCTCGACCGTCGCAGGCAAATCTCTTAACCTCGAACCGCGGGCTCACAGCGCGTCGATATCGAGCGATTTTAGCGAGCCACGTCCCCGCCCTTTCTCCACCGTTCGATCAGACCTCGAGCGTTGCGATCTTTCGCCGGTCGCTTCTTTCACGCGCATGTCCAGCGCTTCGGTGCCTGCGCTGCGCCTCAGGCACCGAAGCGCTTCGTGGGATACCGAGGAACCGCCTTTTCCACGCGCCTTGCAGCGTGGCGTCTCGGACGGTCGGACGCCGAAGCACTTCGGGGGATTCGAGGAGACGAGGCAATCTGTGCTCTCTCTCCCGAAAAATCAAACGCTTCGCCTTCTGAAGTACTCCTGGTAAGAGTTAAAAACTTAACGTGTGTTTGGTTGAGGATGGAGTGGGACGGAACGGAACGAACCTCCTTTAGCAAGCGTTTGATAGTGAAACGGAGGGGGACGGAGTCATCTCCAAGACGAATATTCATCCAAGATGCGGGATGAGCCCGTCCGCCAAAATCGAGCGGACGGGGTTCATCCCAGTTAGATGTTGTCTCCCTCCGTTGTCGCAAGCGCGTCCTTCAGCGATGCAGGCCATGGGCAGGGGACACCGCCGGCGTGGAGACAAACGATGAGCACTCGGTGGCATAGTCGCACATAGGGGAGCTCTGTCGCGGGAAAGCTCATCGGCCCACGCAGGTGCGGCCTTGAGCTCTGCTGCGGGTGAGCGCCTCGGCCGGCCTTGAGCTCCGTCGTGCGTGAGCACCTCCCTTGAGCTTCTCTCTCCGCTCCGGCAAGCTCCGCCGTAGGCGATTGCCTCGGCCGCCTTAAGCTCAAACCAAAATTTTGTGATGCAAGTATTAAATGATATTCAGAATTCACGAATGACAAAGTCAATAAAAAAAATTAAAACGGTGAGGTGAAAATGCAAATCCCATATGAACTCATTGTAATATGAAGAAGGAAGAAGTCTTTTTTTGCGAATTGGCTTATAGTTCAATGATAGAACGGTCGAGTAAGACGCTACCCACCAGGGTTCAAATCCTGGTGCTCGCACCTTTTCCTGAGATTTTCCCAGGATTTACCAGTGCTATGCATTAAGTGGTAAGCGGTGTTCCCGTCGACAACAAGGCGCCAATGGTGACTTCGGAATCTCCAGATCTGCCGGGTGTTAAGTCCTTCGAAGGTGCTCATAGAGATAGGGCTTGCGGAGGTGTATTCATAGGGGTGAGTGTGTGAGCGTCTGCGTTGTACTGTGTAATTCTAAAAAATAGTTTGGTAAAAAAAATAGCTCCACCGGCATGGAGGAGGACGTGGAGGTGGATGGAGGAGAAGGCGAAGGGGAGGACGAGGAGGGAGAGGTGGGGTGCGGCATGGACTGCGGAGGAGCCTCGCACGACCACGCGCACCACCACTCGTCCGACTTCAACACCCCCTCCCGGAGCTCCACCGGCGGCGGCGGTGACGACGTGTTGCTGCAGTGGGGGCACAACAAGCGGTCCACGCTGCCGGCAGGACTCGGCCGCCGCAGCGCCGGCATGCCGGCGCCAGCGTCAAGATCCAGCGGCGGTCGTCGACGCCGACGGAGAAGCTCATGTCGCCGTCGCGAGCTCCTACACGCGTGGGTCCAACCTATGGTCGGCGACCTCCTTCCCGTCCCGCGCCTCCCGCAGGCCGGCTGCCGGAGGGAGAGGAGGGAGGGAGCGACAACAGCCGTCGCGCACCACCGCTCCGCCGGCACGGAGGTGGATGGAGGAGGACGTGGAGATGGATGGAGGAGAAGGCAAAGGGGAGGATGGGGAGGGAGAGGAGGGGATACGACATCGATGGCGAAGGAGCCTCGCACGACCACGCTCACTACCACTCGTCCGACTCCAACACCCTCTCCCAGAGCTCCACCGGCGGCGTGAAAGTGCATCTAGGCACTTATATGTTTTGGTGATTTTGGATGACAACATGATTAGTCTTTTAACTTGTTTGTCTAAGTGTATGAGCAGGAAACAACAAGAAAGCAAACAAGTGGTATCCATCCCATGCAAGCAATACAAATGACAAGTGTGTGATAGTGACAAATGAGACATGGACTTAAGTAAATTGGTTGGTCTCATAGTTAAGTAAATTGGTTGGTCAATACAAATGAGATTTTGGGATGAAATGATTGAAGAAATTGGAATTTCTTTGGGCTTGTTCCATAGCAATGGTTACATTCAAAGTGAGACATGTTTCTATTGATTAGTATATGGTCTCAAGTACATTGATGCTTATGGACAAGATTATCTACCAAAGAAGATATTCAAGCAAATCGAAGACATGGATTTCAATGTGTCATTCATTGATGATGCAATGCAAAGCGAAGCTTAAATTGACAAGAGAGGACGGAAAGGATCAAGCTAGATGGGAGTGACGTTCCTTACAAGGTGAAGGGCAAGTTGGTCTTGTAGCCGAGGTACTTTGTTAGTGGAAAGGTCTAGCATCTTAGCATTGGGTTCTATACGTCAATCAAGTCATGTCAAGTGAAGCAATGCGAAGCATCTAATCTTTTATCGATCATATGATGGAATGGCTTATGAATTGTTCATGCAATGAAAATTCTAAGTCATGAAGCTCAACATTGGATTTGCTCATCAAGACATGAAGTGTTGAAGCCCTCAAAGTTGAGAACGATCAAGTATGGCATCAATGAAGATATACAAGCTCAAGTGGTAGACTCTATTTATTGTTTTAATCTTGAGTTTAGGAATGCCGTACTATCAAGAGGGATGCAACATTAGTCGTCTTGGCATACACCAAAAAGTGCTCATTAGTTCAACCCAAATAAAATAACCTTTGGAGAGAAGTCCTTTAGGGACTTAGGGTGCTTTGCCCACCCAAACCGGTCTGACCGGTTTGGAAAAGCGGTCTGACCGCTTTTGGGCTTCGTGGGCTCTGCCCACCCAAACCGGTCTGACCGGTTTCCAAACCGGTCTGACCGGTTTGGGCTCTGACAGGTGCAACGGCTAGTATAGTTCGTAAACCGGTCTGACCGGTTTGGGAATCCGGTCTGACCGGTTTCCAACGGCTATAACGGCTAGTCTTGGTTGTGTGGGGTATTTATACCCCATACCCCTCTCCTTTGAGGGGTGCTGGTTGCCATTCCATTCTAACACGCCTAGGGCTGTTCCAAGCACCAGCAAGCTCTCCCCAAGCCTCTCCTTGTGAGAGTTGATTGATTTAGTTCATATCTTTGGATTTGGGTTGAGAGATGTATGGGTTGTGAGCAATAGATAGCAATTGATAGTTCATATCAGCTATATCCTTAGTGTTGAGCACTTCCGGTGAAGCCAAGCATCAAGTGAAGCATTTGTTACTCTTGGAGGTGATCATCCTAGACGGCTAGGCGTCGCCGGTGAGCTACCTTGGTTGTGGTAAGCCACGGATTGGTTGTAAGGGCTGGTCTTGCCTCCTTCGTGGAAAAGGACCAAAAGCTAGTGATACCGAGGAAAGTGGCTTGGAGTGATAAGCCCGCCTTTCGTAGGCCCTCAACGGAGACTAGGACTCATCGTGTCTTTGTGACAGCCTTTGTGGCAGCGGTGAAGTCCGAACTTCGGGAAAACATATCTTTGTCTCTTGTTTACCTTCACAAGTTCATTTCTAGCATTTGAATTCGCTTCCGCTTCGATCTACTTGGGTGTGCTCTAATTGTGTGCAGGGACTTAGTGGACCTGCTTGATATCATCTACAAGAGCCCATCATCAAGTTTGGTTCGTGCTAGAACTCGTAAAGGGGGTTAATTTCACATAGTCGGTTTTCTCTGTTGAAAACCGGTCTGACCGCTTTGTCAAAGCGGTCTGACCGCTTTCCTCTGGGAAAAGCGGTCTGACCAGTTTTGAGAACCGGTCTGACCGGTTTAGCCACTAATTGTGTGAAAAAGTTTGTAATTTGCAGATTCACCTATTCACCCCCCTCTAGGTGACATCAAGGTCCTTTCACGGCGGCAACGATGTCGGCGGCGGCGACGTGTTGCTGCAGTGGGGGCACAACAAGCGGTCCCGCTACCGGTGGGACTCCGCCGCCACCGCGTCGGCATGCCGGCGTCGGCGTCAAGATCCAGCAGCGGTCGTCGGCGCCGGCGGAGAAGCTCATGCCGACGCCGCCTGCCGGGAACTCCTACACCCACGGGTCCAACCTGTAGTCGACGACCTCCTTCCCATCCCGCGCCTCCGCCTCCACCCCCGGAGACGCCCGCCACGGCGGCCATCACCCGCCCCACCACCGGTGGCGAGTGGGCAGACGAGAGGTGGAGGGGAGGCGCGGGCGGCGCGGGGGCTGGTGGGGGGAGGCAAGGCGCCGACGGCGTGGGTGCGGAAGGGAGGTGCGGGCAGAGGGGGCGATGGGTAGGCGAAGGGAGTTGGGAGATGGAGGAGGAAGGGGATGAAAAAATTAAAAATTAGTGGACCCACTTGGTAGTTGGGATAGGAGAGAGTACAGGGGAGAGATGAGTGCGGAAAAAATTAGGACAGGGGAAAAAATCTCGATGACCAGAATAGAATATTGTTTTTAGATGGGGAATAGGGGAACACGAGTATGGACAGACTAAGAGCATCTCCACCCGGGTGACAAAACAAGCCCCTGTCCAACCCCTTTAGTCACTCTGGGCCAAATATCATCCTCCAATTGGGTTACTACCTAAGTGACTAAAATTGGTAGCCCACCAAATTTTGAGGCAAAGCCCACGAATCTAGGGACCCTCCGTCCTCTCTCTCTCCTCCTCTCCCCTGGGGCCCCGCCCTCCCGGCTCCCCTCGCGCCTCCGCCCCCTCTACTCCCCCGCGGCCCGCGCCGCTGCTCTCGCCTCGTCCCCCGCGCCGCCACCGCCACCATCGCCTTCCCCACGCCGCCGCCCTCGCCCTGCTGCTGCTCGGTCTCCTCTCCACCACCGCCCTCGCCGCGCGCTAGTGCCGAGCTCACGAGCACCAACCCCAAGAAGTAGTCTGCCCCGTACCAGGGCCCCAAGAAGCCGGTCGTCAAGCCGCCGCCCGTGGTGCCCGGCACCACCGGGCCAGGAAGATCGAGGGGCCGCGCACCTTGGATCCGCTCAGTACCCTGCGTCGTAACGACGGGGAAGTCGGAGCAGGCGAGGAGCAAGGCGAGCGCCGGGGCAGCGCCCTCCCCACCGCCTTGTCCCTTCCCTCGGCGCTCGGCGGCTCAGGAGGAACGGGGAGAGATGCCCAGGCACCAGATTTGGCGGCGGCGGAGGCGGGTAGCTGCTCGGCGGAAGCAAGTCTTGCAGCTGCAGGTAGAGAGGAGCGGAAGCCGACGGCGGAGATGTGCCAGAGGGTGTCGCCAACGCCGTCGACGCTGATGGACGCGAGCGCGCGGACGCTCAGCGGCCGGCTCGACGACGCGTCCTTCGTCTCCACGTGCGCGCTGGGCCGACACGCTGTGACGTGGGCGTGGCTCGGCAACCACCACCACGCGTCGACGCCGTCGTCAGCGCTGCTTCTGAGCTACATGGCGAACACAGAGTCGTCGCGCCCCAAGGCGCGGTCGCAGAGCCCGCCGCCGCAACGGCCCTCACTTGTACACCTTCTTCCTGGAGCCGGCTCGTGGCGAGGGTGCGCGATGAGGGGGAGCACATGCTCGCGCTGCGGCGGCCGGTGCAGGAGGTGTTGAAGTAGCTGTGCAAGACACTCCGACGAAGGCCGTCGCCGGGGGCACGAGCGACGCCATGGGTGCGGGGCCTGGCCCGCCACCGGTGCCGTGGAGTGCCTCCAGCTCGGGAGCCAATGCTGTCGAGTGTCGGAGCCGCCGGCGTGCTGGGAGGAGGGCCGGCGGCGCGGGGGTGCCGGGGCGGCGGCAAGCGAGCGCGGCGGGGAGAGACGAACTGATATGGATATATGGTCATAAATAAATACCCCCATTAGTTGTTGTCCAAGCTGAGAAGGTTACGTGCATAAAGACATGAGTTACACCGTAGATGGTTCAACTTTTCGTGCAAGTCTCTACCAATATGCCAAGATTCGTGGTGCATGATATACATGGTTGGGAGCTCCATCAAGTCAAGATTCCAACCCAACAAACCGTTCGTCTGCACAAGCTGTTTTGTGGCTGCGCCAAAACTACGGAAAACTTTTGAAATTTTCCACCAAGATGACCTTTCACACCCAAATGTTCCTAGTATATATACCCCATGTACTCCTCCATATGAAAAAGGTTGATTTGAGAATTTTTAGAACAGCCACATGGCTTCTTCGTCTCCACCATAGGCTGTGTTTGGATCATAGGGACTAAAGTTTAGTCCCTCAAATAAGTGATAATTAGTAGCATTAAACATAAACTAATTATAAAACTAATTGCATAAGTCATATCTACTCCGCGAGACGAACCTAACAAGTCTAATTAACCTATAATTAGTACATAATTATCAAATTATTACTGTAGCATTATATTGTCTAATCATGGCCTAATTAGGCTTAATAGATTCGTATCGTAAATTAGTCCTTGCTTATGTAATGTATTTTGTAATTAATCTATATTTGATACTTCTAATTAGTATTCTTCCCTTCGATGTGACGGGACTAAAATTTTAGTCCGGGAAACCAAACACCCCGTAGTGTGTGAGTTTACGGAGGGATCCTCATCCACCCCTTGCGTTGCATCTTCTTTGTGAGGTTGTATACACGGCCGCTTCGTCGGCACCCAGTTTGTGCTCCTGGTATCAAAGTACTCGACTGATTTGGTTAATCCAGTATGGCAGTCGATTACTTTTAGTGCAGACTGGTCAGAAGTTCAACAACAATATCTCGTGGCGCATGCTGCACATGGTGTGAAAGTGCATCAAGTTAACTTTCCAAGGGCAACTGACGGCACATCTCTTGGAGTTCCCTAGATGGAGTTATTGCCAAAACACTAAAGACTGCACAGAAGACAAGCAACCGCGGGAACAACTCTGGAGCGTGGAGGCCTTTTCACATTATGTCTTTTCACTTTTTTGTTTCGTGTTTCCACCTATCTAGGAAGGCTGCTACTTGTATAAATACCCCTTTGCTCCATAGAAAATGAAAGACTTTGATAATAAAATAGAACCCCCTATTGTTCAGCTTTGTGCTAACAATTTCAGAGGGTGATCTCTACCCCTTTGTTCTTGTGATTTCCTTGAGGGATTACAGAAGCGGCTGCATCATCGGCTTCGAATTGGTGCTCCTGGTCCGTTTGATTCCAGGTTGTGTTGGTTGGTTCTTTGAGATTGTGGTTGGGCGAATTCTCGATTCAGGTTGCCGGTTAAAGACGGTGGTTGGCTTCGAGTTTTATTTGCCAGGTTGCACTAGTTATCACTGCTTGTAGCAAGTTATGAGTCGGAGATAGGGCCCACTGGTCAGATAGATTGATAGAGATCCTCTTTAGTCAGTTGGATTGGAGCATATATTTTATTTGGGCCTCTAAATTTTTAAAACTAGCATTTAAACTGAATATAGAGGCCTATTTAAACTGAAATATAGAGGCTCATTTTTAATCAGTTCACCGGATTTGCTCTAAGACCGTCTCCAACAATGGAGACCCAAACACAACACCCATTCATCGATTTGGGTCTTGTACAAGGAAAAGGGTCACCACCCAAAAACTTGCCATCTCCAACAGCCAACGCATAAAAGACCACAGGGCGCGGGAAGAACTATGCAGCGCGCCAAAACAGAGAGAGGAGGAGGAAAGAGAAGAAAGGGGGAAGCAAGGCAGCCGGCGGGGACAAGCATGAAGCGCGAGGCCGTCGCCGCCGGTTTCCCTCTCCCGAGCTCCCTCCTCTGTTCGGCGGCCCTCGATTCGCCGCAAGGAGCTCCGGCGGATCCGCGGCGAGGAGCTGCTGCCCCCCGTGCTCGCCGGTCTGCGTGGCGGCCTCCAACGCCGGCCACAGGCCCCAGCGACGGCGAGCAGGGATCCGCAGCAGAGCGCCCAGCTCCTCTCTCCTTCCCTCCCACTCTCTTCTCTCTCGTCGTGCAGCTGCCCGGCGACGCCATTGCCGGCCTCGAGGTCGGGCGGCATCCTTCCCTGCGCCGCTCTGCCTCTCCCTCCCCGACGGTCTCCCTCTCCTCGCTCCCTGGCGTCCATCTTGATCGCTCCCGCTCCGTTCCGGCGTCGGTCGCGGCGCCCGTCGAGGTCCCCGCGACAGCGGTGGGGCCGGGCCAGGCGGAGCGAGGGAAGCCCCGCGCCGCGTGGGCGAAGGAGGCGGAGGCGGACCGGGGCGCCGCGCCGGAGGTGGGGGACGCTGCGGCGGCGACCGAGCGTAGGGTGAAGGAGGCGAGGTCCCCGCGGCGGCGGCGGCGGGGCGGAGGGTGAAGGAGGCGAGGCGGAGCGTGCGGACGGCGGGATCGAGGAGCGCCGCGTAAATAGGTCGAGGAGAGAGAGTGAGCTATTTTTGGGCCGCTGTGAGGCCGGTACCCAAAATACATCTCAGGTTTGGGTCTTCTGTTGGAGACAATTTTGGTTACGTAAAAGCACTGTAGGCGATCTAAAATGGGTTTGGGTCGTGGAATAGCTGCCCTGTTGGAGACAGTCTACGAGTGGCCTTGAAAGAGCGCCATGCGTATGTGTCACAAATATGCCCCCGCCTCCTCCCGCGCGGCACCCGCACGCTGGAGCAGCCGCCGTCGCCCGCGCCGCCGGGATCCCACTCACCCGCGCCCGGAGCTGTCCGCCGGATCCGCCGCCTCGCCCGCCCGCGGTGACCTCCGCCGCCGCCGCCTCACACGCCCGCGGCCCACCTCCGCCGCGGCGGACGACCTCCACTGCATCGACGACCTCGCCGACCTCGTGCGACCTCTTCCCTTCGCCTCCGTTGGTGAGTGCAGTGCCCTTCGCGGGCCCGTTCGCCCATAAGGCCGCCGCCGCCGAGGGAGAGGCGTCGCCTGTAGGACTCGCTGCCGTCTCCCTCTCTCCGTCTTCCTCTTCCTCTTCCTCTCTCTCTCCCCGACGGCGGCCTCTACCGCTCTCCTCTTCCTCTCCTTCTACCCTCTGCTTGATCTAATCCCTAGCATACGCTGCCGAGCAGTCCCCTCTCCAGCTCTCTCTCTCGTTCTCCTTGCCACCACGAGCAGGAGTAGCGGCGGCGGCGCATCATCTGAAGGCGGCGGCCTGGGGCAGAGCACCAACGAGAAGGTGGAGCACAGGCCCTTCCCCGAGCAAAGGTTCTTCTCTATCGAGTAGCTCCAGGTACAGACTCGGATCACTTCGTCTCCCGTCGAAACTCTAGCTTCTTTTTTGGTTTGATTGGAGTTCCCCTTGTTGTTGCAGATTCTCGATCACGAGGAACTAGGTTTCTTTAGTGGGTTGTTACAGTCCGATGTGAAATTCTGCTTGTTTGTTTCAGCTTGTGATTCTAAAAGCTACAGTTCACAATTCCAAGCCGAAACAAATAGGACCTTACTGTTGTATGTAATGGCTAATGCTTCTGCCATTCTGGCGCACTATGAAAGCACATCGTAATGATTTGTTTCTCTCTTTCCCCACCTTTTCTAGGTGTGATTCAGTTGTGGTGGCGAATGGACGGAAGGATAAGATAGCCTCTGGTTTGTTGAACCCATTTGCTGCGCCTTTAAGGTTGCGCAAGAGCAGATTGCCAAGGGAGGCTATTCCATCACACTTGAGCCGGATTCAGAGATTGGTACGTCATGGTTTACTCGGGGCACGGTGGAGAGGTTGGTGCACATCGTAGGCAAGGTAATGTAAAATTTATTATTTCAAGATCTAACCCATCACTTCCATGTTTCTTACTTTTGCTAGGTATTTTTAAATGTTTTCTCTGCATTCAAATTTTGTATCTAAACGAGCTGCTAATTAATTGTCGATCATGTTGGATGCAGGTCTCAGGATAGCAATGTTCAAATTTTGTATCTACACTTAGGTGAGTGGAGGAGGCAGATGGTTTCTTTGCAATCGTAGAGATTTACTACTGCTTGGTTTGGGTAAAAAGTTTTTGGGTTTTATCAGCTTATGTCGTTTCTGCCATGGAGATAAAAATATATAAAATGGTTGTTTCTATATTTTTCCTTTCATATAAGAGGTTGATCTTGGCTGCCTTCCTGCTCCTTTCAACTGATGTTCCTCTTAGTTTGACAGCTTGCCATATATGTTTAATCTATTTTGTTCTTTGAATTTCTTCATATCTGATGTAGGGCGTCTCTTGGAGATTTGAGTTACATCGTGCTGGTCTAAAATTAATTATTCCTGTAAGTGGAGCTGTTCCACCTTGGAGTCTCAGCTGGCTTTTATATGTTTTGTTTAGCTGATAGTATACAACTATGGCAGAAAGATGAAAGCAATACAACATGATTTTATTTGTTTCCAATATTTAACTCTTGATCCCTACGATACATGTGGAGGTTTCGTTACCATGTTTTCCCATTGTCATTCTCTGTTCAATTTTCACTGACTTCTGCTTAAATCTGCAGGTCTTGCTTTCGACTGATTTAAATGCATTATTTGTTACCAGCGCATTTGTTATTCCTTCAACGCTATATTTTTTTTGCTTCAGGTTCTATTCCTGGTTCTATTCTTGATGTCTTACATATAGAGTAGTCGTGCTCGTACTTTCTTCTCCTTAACTGCATCTGTTTACTAAATCTAACTGTGGCCTCTTATTGTTTAACAGACATTTGTTGTGAAACCTTACTACCTTAAGCAAGAAAAGGAAAAGACACATGAAAAGATGGAAGGCTTATCTACACAGGTACCTGAGTTTATTGTGTGTATTTACATTATCATGTATCTTAAATAGATACACCAAAGGGAGGAGGAACTCGTCATACTTTCCTGTTTGCACCTTTATGTATACTTTTGTTTTGGAACGCACCTAATTTTGGCTGTTAGTTTAACTGGTACGCGTAGCATGCCTTTCACCTTTCTAACCAAATTGTGGTTTCTCTTTTCTGGCAGTATATATGTTGGCAATAACTCCCTAACTGCATTTCTTTTCCATGATTAAGTTTCAAAGAATTGACAAGCAACTGAAGGTGTTCTTTTTTTTGTATATCTAACTGAAGCCAGAAAGGCAGCTAAAAAAGCTCAGAAATTACTGGAACCTGTCTCCAATCATAAGAAGAATAGACAGCTAGAGAACAATGGTTTGGTGATTACAAGGCTCTCTATGGTAACCGCAGAGAAATCAAAGAGAACGGTGAATTGAATGAGATAAATGATGATGTGGCTTCACAAGTGTTTGATGTTATCTAAAAAATGTGTTTGATGTTACCATCCCACTGAACTTCCTGGTTACTGACGCTGGCCAGCTCAAGTTACATTTTGCATTGCTGATAAGTGTGTTTATCTGAGATATGAACCTAGCACTTAGCAAGTTCGACCACATATCATAGCTGATTTTTTTGCATGGTATCTATGCTATTTTTCACTGGTTGCTGGTTCCATTGGACGTTTATCTGAGCAGGAACATATATGGCAAGCTGTCAAACTAAGAGGTTGATCTGTGTGCACCTCTCAATGACTAAACATATGATTTTTTTTCCAATAAATGGTGATCTGTTTGTTTCAGGTCCAGTTCTAATATTCTCTCGAAACTAATTGTTTATTTGATAGCCAGAACCATTTGTTTGTAGCATAATGTGAAAGTTACTACTGCTGAGTGTGCCTCCTGGGATAAGAAATGCAGGATGTTGGTACACTGTATAAGTACATATTCTTTTTACATTTTATATTTGTATGTTTACAGATGGCACAACTATGAGTCAGGCGAAGATTGCTGAAGTAGCAGGTACCATGTATAAAAGGTAGTACTGTAGTACACTACAGTATCCCATCTCTATTTTTTCAGTATATAAAGTACATGACTTTGAAATCCTGGGAAGTAATTGGCAATTGATATTTTACAGAGACAAGGGGATATGTTTACTATTATATCAGCCTGGCAATTGAGTTGGCAGTTTGTGAAAAATCTGGCATGCTGGTAGTTTGTTTTAGTGGTTGATGAGGTAGTTCATTGTCTGTGCAAGCCCTATCAAAGAAGTTAGACTTCATATTTTGTGTGCTGTACCATTTTTGTGCTGTCCACTGTTAGCTCAGACTGTTCCATTTTGAGTGTTGGTCAATTTGTTCAGTTGTTTCTCTGACATGTCGTTAATGTGTGGTGTTGTGCAGGGTGTTCTTGGCATCAAGTTTAAGATCATGCTTGACTGGGACCCGAAGGGCAAGCTTGGCCTGATCATCCCGCTGCCGGACCTGGTGACCATCCATGCCCCCAAGGAGAGCTGCACCCTCCAGTCCTGCCTGGTTCCTGAGGTCTAAAGCTCCCAACAACAGAGTGCCGTGAAAATGGTAGTTTGAGCAGTCCTAGCTAGGTTTCTATCTTATGATAAGGTCAATGCGAAGACACTTGGTTACCTTAAGCTTTGTGGACAGAGGCTATGTATTGGTCCCGTGTTACTTTTGTTTAAGCTAAGTTTTGCCGAGACAAACTATCTTGATATAATGATATGTACTGGATGCGAAATTATGGCTCCTTATTCTCGTTCCTCTGGTGTGCGTCTTTTCCTACTTGCGTTCGACATGCATTTGCAGAATTCACCTCTCTGCTGTTCGACATGCTCTTGATATGTGCTGCAGTATAAAAGGAAACCTATTTCTTTTATCCCTTTCTGCTCCATCGCATGATTATAGTACTGGCTGGCGTCCCTTTCTGCTTCATAGCCTGCATGAATCATCCGTTTATGCCCTCAAGGCCTGCTCCTTGCTGCATAGCCTGCGTGTAGGTGTAGTCCCATCAGTCAAACCGATGAGCATGCGTCTTTCCAATATCCTTGGGGCTAATGTTTGCAAAACTAGAATTTTATCCCTGCTAGCCGAAATGTTTTATTTTGTTCTATATGTTTATATAAAATCGAAGTCCAGAATTTCTTATCCGTGTAAAAATTGTTCAGCTGAACGAGAAGTACATTCAGTTTTTGTTTTCATTTACAACTCATGTTTTAAGTGCCATTGTGTTTGTATTTTGTTCAATCTGCAATGTCTCCTCAAAATCGTGCACGAATTAGATTTTAACTTCTGAAAAGAGGCCAACGCATAGGAAACTCAGAATTAGATCTAGAAAATTTAAAAAGTTAACCGGCTGTGGGCATCTGATAGATGGAATGTAAATGTGTCAAATCCAGAACGCTGGTCCAAATTTATGTTGTCATTTTTTTCAAGTTAACATGAAACGGACCAATCGACATTTTGTGGGCCGGGTAAGTTGGCCTTCCGGCAGCCCGCAGAGCCCGTCGAACGCCAGCAAAAGCTAAGTCTGGAATTCAGTTTGCGGTCGATCGCAAGTTTGGAAACTTGCGGTCACCGTCTACCTCTCGCCCCCGCCCGCCTCCCCCGCCGCCCGCGGCCTGCGGCGACCGCCGCCGGCCGTCCACCCACCTCCCGCCCGCTGCCCCGACCTTACGAATCTCTTCGGCCCGCCGCCGTGCCCAGCCTCCTCCTCCCCCGCCACCTCCCGCACCGCCCGCGGCCGGCGGCGACCTCGCCGCCGTGCCGGCCGCCCTCCTCCCGCCCACCGCCCGCGGCCCCGCCCTTTCGAACCTCTCGACCTCGCCGAGTACTCTGACCCCGACGCCCTCGACCTAAGCTGCATCCACCCTCCTCCGTCCAAGGTAAACAAAATTGTCTGCACTTAGATCCAAGGAAATGTCAGATTCGACCTGGATTAGAGTTCTTAGTTCAAGAAATATCAAATTCGACCTAGTTTTGGAGTCCTAGTGCCTCTTAGGAAATGTCAGATTCTACCTAGTTTGCTATTTCCCTTTTCTTAGGGTGGGTGGGTGATTGAGGATTCGTTATATGAATTGTTCTGTTCTGGATGCATGTATTATATGATTATATGGTTCTTGTTGGAATGATATGCCTACAGATAAAATTATGATTACCTTGTAAGTCATAAGAACTGAATACAGCTCTGATGTTCTACATGAAAAATCCTTTTACTGAACTCCTTTATGGCATTAGTGTGGTCAGTGACTCGGTTTGCAGAATTGACCAATGATAATTTGATTGAATTGATAATCTGGCAATGTAAATGAATTGGTAATCATTCTATCAATCAGTATGTTACTGTCCTTTCTCTGCAATTATTTTACATCACATCATTTTATTTTCCAGATCAATACTTCATAAACATCATGTCTATTGCTTGTATTGGCGCAAAGGCAAAGTCTGTTTTCGGGCAGAGGGTACTCTTCTCTAGGGTGAGAGGAAGCAGCTTTCCAGTGCTTCTTGCCCCAGTTAGTACGTTCTCTTCCAGTTCAACCGTGGGTTTTCAGCATGCAGGGAATCAACATCATTCTTCTTCCACAAAGCCAAAGTGTTGCCTCATAGTGTATGTTCTTTGTGACATTTCATTTTATTTGATTTGTGATGTTTATGCTATTAATTTGTGATGTTTCTTTTTATCTAGTTTTTTGTGTCTTGCTTTATATATTTGTTTTCTGGGTTGATGTAGGGGGGAATATTAAAACATAATTATTGATGGTGATAGATTTGGTTCTCTTGATGATCATGTATCTCAGTTTCCACCAGTTTCACTTATCCCCAAAGGAAGATTGATAAACGTTCAGACAGGAATTCACCTACAGTCAAGTGATGATTGCCGTTATCTACTATGGACTGGGTTGCTGAATTCTATAAACTGCAAGAATAGACATCTGCTTCCGATCGATCCTTACAATGATGACAATGTTGGTGTTATCAAAGATCTTAATATGCTGGCATTTAAGGATCTTGTATTTGCAGAGGACAAAGGACAAACTCCTAATCATTCTCAGTATATTGAATTCGTGGAGAGGTTCCTTTGCAAACTCCATGGTCCTGCAGCTCTGAACCAATTGCCTGACTGGGGCCTTTTTGTTAGAAGAGCCCATCTTCTTACTGATGATCAGTTGAAATATCACTCTGTATTTTTTGGCAATGAGGATGCTGCTCTCTTTTTCTCTGATGTACACAGAATTGTGAGGAAAGAGTTTCCAGCAAGAAGATTAACTATTGAGGCTGAAAGAATCTTGAGTGCAATAGACTCTGTCTATAGTGATACGGTGGTGGTAAAAACATGTCACAGCAACTTCTTGTTGCGTTTCCTTCTTGGTATCCATCAACGTGAGCAGCGAGCATTGAACCTTCTACTCTTCCCAAAAAGATTCAATGCGCGACACCCTCCTGGTAGTGCTGCTGTGGATGCCCACCGTATAGCAATGGCACATGCAATTGAAAGAGAGGTTATAAGCAAGATCAAGAAGGCGTTTCCAAAAATCGACCAGCACCTCTTGCAGTCCTATGTTAGGAAAGAGGTTGTCGAGCTGCTGAGGTATCTCTTCCCTCACTACACACAAGCTGCACTTGATGCATTCTGGGCAGATAAGAAGTTATGGAATCTGCTGAACATGAGTCACCGCCTACCGACTCCAAGCATATTTCTGTATTCGTCTCCCACATCAGAGGTATGTGCACTGGACGGTGCAACCAGAACATCGCCCCCTGCCTGATTGCAGAGTGAACTTTGACGCCAAGCAGAGTTTGCTTCTGGCTGACGATAGCTAAACCAAGTTGTATTCTTACCGTTAACCGCTTACTTGCTTCTGTACTCGTGTAATGCTAGCGTATGAGTTTCATATGCATAATCCATTTGTACTCTTTGACTGATTGTCAGAAAAGTTTGATTGCCTAGTTTACTTGGAACTTATATATATCGTGCTATGGTGCCGTCGTGTTGCATCACTTCAATGTGTTGGGCATTAAAGCGCATGCTGAACAATCAGTCAATGGTTTGGTTGGTGGCGTAGAGCCTGAGAATTTAAACACAATGATGTGGCATGTGATGTCGCAGGGCAGAAGTGTTTGGTATGTTGGAAGATTTAATTTGAACGTTTATGCTTTTAAAAATGTTTTTCAGGCATATAAACCTGCCATTGATGTTAGAATGATAACGTGACGCAAAGAGTCCCACCTGCCCGAGCAGTAGGTCCAGCACCATTTCACTGCATCTTAAAATATTCTGATTGTAGATGCAATTTCGCCTGAAATGAACACTGTGGCCTGTCTTGGAGAGCATTGGCAACAGTCTGGCGCAACACATAGCCAGCACGCTTGCGACGCGCACACGTTTATGTTTAATCTGAATATCCCGAGATAAGTCCCCATATTTATTCCCGAGACTAGGTAAAGGCCCGTGTGATGCAACGGGCACATAATTTTAAAATAAAATAAAATAATTTTATAGAAACATAGTAAAAAGACGATAGATACATTGTCTAAACAATAAATTTCAGACGTTGAAAATGATGGAAAGAAAATATACCCGACATCAACAATATTATTGATGTAGATTGGAACACATGTCGCCATGTTTTATTTCAATAATCCCAAGGGGTAGCAACGAGCAACCCCCAAACCACAACAATAACATGACAAGTTATACTGCTTTTATGTTCCCTGCAGGAGAGCATGGAACCATCTACTATGCAACACAATCCTATTGTTACTACAACCCCAGGCCCAACGGAAAAGACCCTCTAAAAGTCCAAACCCAGCGATTGATTGCTCCGGCCACATAATTTGATCATCTCACACCTCTTCCCATAAACAGCTTCCCACTCTACTGCACGCTCTCTCCCTCCTTCAAGCCTCTTCCTCAAGCAGCTTCTCATCAAAGTGGCACACCCCTGCACACAAATCTCAACAATATCAACAGATGGTTTATGAAAAGGCATAGCAGATGAAAGAGCGCTGTTCAACGACAGACTAACCGTGCCCCTTGCCCACTCTCCTCAGCTGGGCAATGTACTCGGAGATCTTCTTGATGGCTTCGACCTTTCATAGAAGCACAAGAGTAAAATTCATAGCCAGTCCTCGAACTTGCTTTACCGTGTTACCTAGGTCCCTAAAGTATCATAATGCACTTTGAACACCTTAAACTTGTACTGGGTGACACCACAGGTCCAAACGGGCTGCGACCCGCTATACGAGCCAACGTGGCCGTCCACGAGGGATCCGACGTGGATTGAGCGGGAGTTTTCGCGCTCTTTCTGTTGGCATTTTTACAGTTACCCCCTTAGAACTATAACAATAAGATTAAGGACCTAAATTGCAAAATATCTCTCTCAAATATCTAACTCCCGTTGCCTTCCCCAAATCGTCTCGCTGCTATCTTCGAATCCTCGTTAATCCTGTTCTAATCCGCCTGCCTCGTTCTTCCAATCTTTCGTCAAATCAGTGTGCGCCTCAACTTCCGCACCTCGCCGGCGAGATCCCTCACCCGGCTTCCGCCTCCTTGGTCGAGATCCGGGCCGCCGCCTCCATGGCCACAACCCACGATGATGCCGCCGCCGTCGAAGTGCGCGGCACGTGGTGTCTTCTGTGGAGCAGTTGCCGTCGTCCGTTGCCCGGTATGGAGCCGTCGGCAGGAACGACGAGGACACGCGGGTGGTGCTGTTCGACCTGCCGGAGAAGCTTCTGCTGGACATGAGGGATTGTTTCTTGGCATTAAAATTCTGGGCCGCAGCTCTGGTGTGCAGACTAGTGAGAATTGATGCGTGTTCTGACTTCTGAAGTGTGACATTTGCATGCGTGTGGGTGACTGGGTGTGCGTGTATTTGTATTCTAATCACCAATCTGTATGGTCAGTCTCTAGTGGAGCTTCAAATGTAACATCGATGTACTCTCTTCTTCTGAAATCTGAATATTGCAATGCAATACACTGAATTCTTTACCATTTATGCAATGTACTGAATTTTTTGACCAAATGGTCGGTACCCTCCAACTTGTGCAAAGAAATAACAGATCATTGCTTAAACAAGCCAATGGCAAGGCAGCATTCTGAAACAATTCGCGCACCAACTGATCTTTATGCAAGTAACTGACTGTGTAGGCAATCTGTGCACAGAAATGATCAACTCCTTGAGCAGGTCAATGTTGGTAACTGAAGAGTAGTCAAACTGTAAAACCATAGCATCCTACATTGTTTTGGTGCTACAACTATTACAGACGAAATGCTGCCATGAATACGCCATAACATCTGAGTATTTTGGCCGATAACTATTCCATTTGTACAAGTGACTATCATTAAAAGAGATAAAAAAGGGAGTGCCTATGTTTCTAAAAAAAAAGAGATTGTTCTGCCTTTCACATCAAGGCTTCTTCTTCTGCAGCAGTAACATGTGCAATCTTCTTTGATGGCTTTCTTTTCTTCTGAGCAGGAGCATCAACAGACTTCTTGGCTGGCTTCCTCTTCTTTGCAGCAGTCTTGCCTTGCTTGGTAGCAGTTGTTAATGGAGCTGGCCTTGCTATTGGCCTATTGGAGCTGATGAACAGAGAGTCTGGTACTGGACCAGGATGCTGAGATGGCATGGCTGACTGACAAGACTGAAATGGCATGGACACAGTTAGGCATTATATGCACAAATATTACATCTCAACTTGTGAATAAGAAATGTGATTACCTGTTCCATCATCTGCATCAGCATGGTTGCAGGAACTTGTTGTGAGAATAGGTGAGAACTGGATGAAACTTGTTGATCAAACATCTGAGAGATTGTTGGAGCTCCTTGTGAAAACAAGCTAGCATACCTTCTGCTTATCTGTCATTATAGTCCAAGGGAATGTGTTTTCAATGCCCAAATCACTCTTTAGTGTCTCTAAGAACCACTTCCAGGTACATAGAGATTCAACCTCTACTGCAGCCATCGCAACTGGATATATGCAGTCATTAGGGTCAATGCCAACTGCTGTTAGAAGTATTCCACCAAATTTGGTCTTTATGTGACACCCATCCAAGCAGATGAATTGTCTACAACCATTTAGAAATCCCCTTTTGCATGCATCAAGTGAGATGTAGCAGGTACTAAAATGATTGTTGATTTGATTCAAATAGAATGTACTGCCAGGATTGCTTCTTCTTATCTCATGGCCATAGTCTCATAGCTGATTGAATTGCTCACTCTCATCTCCATAAATGGCTTTCAGTGCAATCCTTCTTGCTCTAGCCAACTTGCTTCTTGAAGGTGTCAAGTTCCAATCTTTTTGAACTGTTTTTGCAAAATTAGAAAGCGTCATTTTATCATCACATCTAAAGGTGTCCATGTACTTCTCAGCGAGCCATTTTGCAGTGCACCTTTTCAAGACCCACTCCTTCTGGCAATTATGCTCTCCAAGATAGGTTTTGACCATAAATGTCTTTACTCTAGCATCCCATGAAGCATAAAAGTTCCATGGGCATCCATCAGCACAATGTGCTCTGATCCTTTTCCTATCATTCCTTGGCATCTTGATTTCAACCCTGTTCTTCAAACCGTATTCAGTGATTGAACTTCTCACAGCCTCAACTGATTCAAAAACCATGCCAACTTTAAATGTAGGGTTCTCCATATCCTCTGGCCTGAAGGACTTGAACTTAAGGTTTAGTTGACCCTCTCTGACATCAAATGGGAGCTGCAACCCTTCCTCATCAGTTGAGATCTCCTCCCCATCATCATTAGTTACTGCCACTTCATGTCCCTTTAGCCTGCTTCCTCTGGCCTTCTTTCCCTTTGCAATCTTCTTCCCCTTAGCTACTCCTTCATCTTCCACATCCTCATCAACATGGTCTACAAAGAGATCATCATCTCCATCCATAAACTCATAATCACTGTCCGAAAAGTCATAGTCGCTGTCATTTTCACTGCCATTTTCTTTTTCTTCCATATCAGGTAAAAATTGTTCATTCTGACCATTCTCAAACTTTCTCAGGTTTCTGTAGAAATCAGGCAGTTTCTCACCCCCATATTCCTCAATTTGTTGCACCTTTAGAGGGCTCAAAACCTTGGGTAGATATGCTTCTGGGTTGGCAACAATACCATCCCACACGACACTTGCAACACAATCCTCATGATCAAAGTAAACTACCAGGTTTTTCACTCTATCCACCACTGAACACATAGCATTGGTATCTGAATCAGCTTCAATTACTCTCAAACCATCTGCAAGCTGTTTTCCTGGAAGCAACCAATAGACCCTTAACAGTGGAGTCTTTGTGTAGCCAAGTTGCTCAATGAAGTCATCAAACCAAAGTGGTGACCATGTATCAACCTCACAGCCATCAAACCAGTCAATCCTCTCATCCACATAAGACCTCAAGTGACCAAAACCAAGAAAAAATCCACCATGATGAACCTCGACTGTAAACTCTTCAGTTGTGTCCCCTACAATAAAAAACATTCATCCACACAAGATTAGTGCCTCAGTCTTGACAAATCCAACAAAATTTGATAAATCTAGACATAATTCAACTTATTCTAAACAAAAAAAACTAACATTCACTGACTAAAATGTAAACCTCCTATCTGCATTGTCCTGAATGACCTCCCTTTGAAATCACCTCTACAAATGGCCGATGCGAGCTGACTATTCACCAAACCGCCGACGAAATTCAAACAAAAACTCTGAACCCTAACAAAACCCCATCCAACCCTAAATCCTCCCTGAATTGGAAACCCTAAATCCCAAAAATCAAATCTTTGTGTCTCAAAATCTATAATCTGTATCTCAGGATCGCCTAAATCAACTGCAATAGAAGATTTCGAATCAGGGGAACTCACCATATGCAGGCGTTGGGTCACCCTTCCGCCGCAATCTCGCTACCATCGTCAACCGCCACGGCCGACGAATAGCCCACCACCACCAGCTTGCTCGCCTTCCTTTGCTCTCCCTCTCATTCCGCTAAGAATCACCGGCAATCGCTGCTGACTGCCGCAACAACGAAACAGAACAGTCGTGTGGGGAGAGAGAGAATGGAGGAGCGGCCGAGGACAGGGCTTATTTGCTCAGGTTAATATGCGATGGTTCGAGCCACGTCGGATCCTGACTGGATGGCCACGTTGGCTTCTAGAGCGGGTCGGACCCTGTTTGGACCTATGGTGCCGCCCGGTACAAGTTTGAGGGGTTAAAAATACATTTTGATACTTTGGGGACCTAGGTGACACGATGAAGCAAGTTCGAGGACCAGGCGTGAATTTTTATTTGATTGCACATGTGTTAAGTAAAGGAAATCTGTATCAAATAAAATATCTCTATGCATATTTCCTTCCATACTAAAGAAATGTTTGGTTGCTATTACCTGCTCTGAGAGGAATTCACTCTCGATGAAGTCTGTCAGCTGAGGATCATTGCACCTTGTCGCCACCTATTAATTATGCGCAAAAGTTGATTACAAACTGCATGTGGCAAGTGTTACACTTGTATTGACTCTAACCAGTTAATCACAATTCAATAAATTTTCTTAAAGCCTACCACACAATATTTCTCCGTAACTAAGCATATGAAAGCAACTTACAGAGTGCAGGTTGTGCAGCTTCTCATTAACCAGCTTTTCCAAAGCCAGAGCCAGCTCCATAGCTGAAACCAGACCAAAGGAACACGCACATCAAAACAAAGCAATCAGGTTAGCTTCCAAATACACCAAACATGAACAGAAGACCAAGCACGTAGATGATACCCAACTAAAACATTTTCTATGAGTCCTGGTAATCACTAACAGTCTTTCAACCCATTATCCATCCATATTTAGTTGCAGCATAAATTCCTTGTCCACAACAACAGTGGACTTATGTCACTTTTCCCTGTTCTACCACAGGATGCAGGCTCTCCTATAAGGCCCTTAATATTCAGATCCCACCATAATCAGAAGCTAGCATCATCGAATAAGAAGAAAACACATGGCAACTCACCGTACAAAGCAACGCCTTTCTCAGGGTGGTCAAACTCGGTTAAGGGGGTGACAATTGACTGGAGCCTCACCCTGCCTCCACATGTGTTCTGACAGTGGCACAAGAAACATCAGTATCACATCATGGTACAATGGATCAGACCAGATGACCGTAGCAATTAGGTAGAGAGGCGATGTAAGTAGTAATACCTGGTACTTCATGAGCTTTTCAGCATGCTCCCTCTCCTCATCACTTGATTCCTTGAAGAACCTGTAGAAATGTGGACCCACACAAGAACATCATTATAGGGAAGATTTTTCCTATTATTCTATTTATAACGGTAAGTACGGGGAAGATGTATAATTATGGCATGATGTGTTGCTAAATTAGGCTGACGAAACTGATGACTTACTTGGTGAATCCCTTGAGAGCCACGTTGTCGCGGTCGAAGTAGGCGAAGAGGGAGTGGTAAGCATAGGAGGCATTGTACTCCACACTGCAGGACAAGAGCAGCAAACATAGTAAAATCAATGTCATATTTGGTTGAATTGAATCCAAATCAAATTTGCATATACGGCTGGAATGGCTGGCAGGTAACACTAAAAATAGCCAAACATTATCAAGCCTTACCTACCAATCGCACCCATTCATTGAAACAAGGCGTCAATTTGCACAAATTAGCAGACTATACAGAACATACCAGCAGAAATTACCAGAGCAACAGATAAGTGAAATATGTTCCCTGCAATCATATCTCTGTTGTAGAATTCAAGAAGGTTGGTTGACAGTTCATCAAATTTATCTGTGTAAAGAAATTTGAAGCACAGATTTTCAAGCTGTTCCTTCCAGTTCAAGATGCCCAACTGATTCGCCAAGGGAGTAAATATCTTCAGTGTTTCCTTTGCAAAGCGTAATACCTATAAATATGTGAATCTAAATGGATATTCAAGCAGTTAAGCATATAGTGCTATAAGAATATTTGCAATTTGGGAATGAAAAGTGCTTTTTTACAACAAAAGAAAAGGAAGAAAGAAAAAGGATGCAATTTTGGTACTTTTTTCCTTTGCCTGCATAGGTACTTTTATTCATAACATATGACTATCCAGATCTGACATGAACATATTACTTTGGCCATTGAATTAAGTACAGATAGTTTTGGGGAAAAAAACTCATGTTACTAACTATAAATATGTGAATCTAAATGGATGTACAAGCAGCCAAGCATATAGTTAGTGCATATTTCCTGAATGAACAAATAGAATGGTCCAGAGGAAAGAATTAAAAAGAAAATTACAATATTGAATCTAACTCCATACAAACAGACGCGGTACCTTTTGCCCTTAGCCTCAGCAGGCTTATCATGCTGATTTTGTGGTGTGACACTATTTCCAACATCAGATTCACCAGCGCCATCAGGCTGGGCAGTCAATAAATTGGACAAACCAAGAGCCTGTCCAGTAGTGGCAAACCAATACCACAGTACCTTCTGCACAAGCACACCAGGTTCAAGGTATTTGAGTGCATTGCAAAGTAGAAACTTCAAAACAAGAACGCCAGATACCAACTCTGCATAGTTTCGGGTTGTTTGCCAAAGTACTGTGCCCTGAGTTGGAGGATCAAATTACCTGCAATTTGCAAGCATTTTTCTAAAAAATAAATTAGCGAATGGCGTGAGATGCCAAAGACTGGCAAATTCCTCTTGACGCAATGAAAAGCTAGCATAGAAAACTTACACGATATCTAATGGGAACACAGTAGGTGCCAAATGAAAAGCAATTTCAACAGGGACAAGAACGAACATTGCAACATAGATAATGCTGAGGAAAAGAAGAGGCAGAATCTTGGAATAATAATACTTGCAGAATGGTTCCCCAATATTGATTTGGCTTCCAGTGATGTGGACCGAGGGGGCCTCAATCAGATATATATATGAATGTGCTTCCAGAAACAAATGGGATTGAACTACCACATCTTCATCAGCTGCACACAAGTGAAAATACTAAACTGTTGAAGTAAATGCAATAGCTCTATTTGACATCTTGATCCAATGGATGAAATTTTCCTATAGTCACAATCGACAAAAGGCATTGCCCCTTGAACTCCCATGGTCAATAACCGACAGACACAAAAGACCATTAAATTTCAGCTACATAAACTAAACCTAAGTCTGTATCCCAAAATGTAGGTACATTAATAATCCTATTCCACAAAGCAAATATATTCTTTCATACTATTTTTTAGCAAATTAACAGAATGAAAAAGGTAAAATAACACACAAGTTTGTTGTTATTTGTAAATCCATTGAAGAAAATGATAGCAAAAGTAGTGATAGTTACCTTGAAAAGCATAAGACCAAGATGCAAAGAGATGAAAATGATTCAGTTCATCAGCCTCAGTTACTTTTCCACATGAGGGAATTAAATGAAATTGATGTAGCAGCAAAAGCACAAACAAAATCAATCCCCAAGCTGAAAACATACAAGCAGTAGTTATTTGATTTAATTCAAGATCAGTGCAGTGAAGACTGGAAAGGAAGAGCATATGCATCGGCAGCCTTGAGAAGGCAAACCCATCCAAACTGCTCAATCAAAGGCACAAAGATGCTTAGGGTGATACTAGCATCCAGCACAAGTTCCGTTCACAACACACATCAAAGGGCTAGGACAGTAGCATGAAATTGTAGGACCAGCAAGAGAGAAATATTGCTAATGGGATGGAAAACTAAAGATTTGATATGGTATGGTGACTAAACAGCATGAAGGTAGGTCTCACCTGATGGATGAAATATGCATCCTGCGCTGGTGTATGGAACCAATCATAGAGCATACAATAAGTTACCAGTGCAGAAGATAACACGTAAATCAATATTACCATATAAATGGTACGACTAAATTACGATAACCTAGAATACCATTGCATGAGACCATATCACAATACATAAGTACTGAAAAAAGACAGAACAGGGAGACTTCAGTCCAAGGCCTAAGATTACTAGATGCCGAGTTGTCCCTTACAGTTTAAGTTCCAAAATTATTCAAACGATACATATCAGATAGAACTCCTGAAAGCAAAGCCCCAACATCAGTCAGAACAATTCCTCAATGCTGGTGTAGTCGGTAGACACGTGACAACATGACTTGTGAGTTTTCATTTCAAGTTTGACATTCCCATTGCCACTACCATTAACATTGCCATAACTGATGCATGGAAACACCTCCACACCGGTCAAGACAGCAAAGTTCTGGTCAAACAATAAACAGTCATGGTCGTCCGTCACCCAAGTTTTGAAGAACCTTGCGATGCAGAACCTGCCTGAGCCCAGGTTCACAACTTGAGTATCCTGGCGTTTCATCCATTCTTCTCGAGGGTTAAGCTCTTCCCAACTAACCACTAGCTGCGGCTGGGCGTCCATGGTAGAGAGGTCAGCAGCAGCCAAGTGATGGCCATCAGAGGAGAGGCCAAACCAGAGCTTGAGTTCAGGTACATACTCGACCTTGCCATAGAAGGGCAGTGTCCACTCGCCAAGTTTGCTCCACGTGTGGTTCACTGTGTCCAGGCAATAGGTGCCCATGCCGTTGACGGATATGCAGATGAGAGAGCTATCATCGCCGTCAACCACAGCATAGGAGCTTATCTTGGAGCGTGATGTGTTCCAGTAGGTGGGATCGTAGATGTAGGGTGGTGGCGGGAGGGGTTGGCAGCGCCAGGTCATGCTGTCCTTGCAGTAGACTAAGACCTCGAAATCATTGCATGGATGCTTGATGCTGCACCATGATTCAGGTTGGGGAAGGCTCTCCATGAGGAAGAGGCTGCCACCGCCATCAGCCCTGGGGATGAAGATGGAGAAGGGTGTCACCTTAGGCTTGTGGAGGGTGGGCATGGTCTCCACGTGGCGTGTGTCTGCATCGAATAGGAAGGCACGCCCACACTGGTCCGTGCAGAGAACCTTTCGATCTGCAAATGGCAAGCAGCAGATATTCCACTGGTGGTGCACACCATGCGTGCTGGAAGCTTGGAAGGTAAAGCTCGGGCTGGGAAGCCGGATCTTCTCCAACGTTGAGCCAAGTCCAACCACCGCCTCTGCCTCTGCCACTGCCAACTGTATGCTCTTCTGTTTGCCGGTGACAGACACCGCCTGTTTGTTCTTCAGATTGCCGTTGGCAGCCTGTTTGTTCTTCTGATTGACGGTGGCAGCCGCCAGTGTCTTCGAGTCTACAGCCGCTGCTTGTGATCCGCCTGCTGTTCTTGTTGGTGATGGTGTTGTTGGCTTAAAGAGTTGCAGGCGCTTCAGGTCAATGCAGCTCAGCGATCTAGCGCCGGGGTCGTGGTGGTTCACGATCAGATTCAGAAACCGCCGCGAGAGGCCCATCGTCCATCCAAAGGGTTAATTCCCAAGTCGATCTGTTAACGGAGGAAAGGGGGCAGTAGTAGCAGACAGCAAATTAGTAACGACGGAGGGGATGGTCTCAAAAAACGGAGGGGTGCTGTTATTGAAATATTATCTTGATCTAGCAGTTCTGATGAAGGACGTAAGAAGAGTACCTACAGAAGGCAGAAGCAAAACAGATCCGACTCTCGATCAATTAGGCGTGCAGTCCTGTCTTGTTCGGCGATTGATCTAGCTAGGAGCTGCAGATGTGCCTTCAAAGCCGAGAGATGGATTACAAAAGCCTGAGAAATTTCACAGAGAGATTAAACAAAAGAAAAGGAATTGGCTTTCGATAAAATATTGTCAAGGTAAAGCAGATCTACGAGCGGCAAACCTGAATGGTCGGGGAAGGAAAGGGCCGGCGCGGTGCTCCACAGCGCCGGAGCAGAATGGCGGCGGGGAGGGGAGGGGAGGGGACGTCTAGGGTTACTAGCGTAGAAGAGTGCTCGCCCTCTGTCCGTGGGCCTCCTAGAATTGGGCTGGGCCACACCGACCTCTTAGCAAATTTTGAGCGTGCCCACCGCATGGTTGCCGACGCCAGGGGCGAAGCGCCGAAGCCACTTTCATTGTGCCTGGAGCACTCGAACGGGTGCTTCTAATCATCACGTCGACGATAGTTCACTTCCATCAAACTTTTCAAAATTCTTTCTCTAAATTTACTATTCACTTATCACATCAAATCTTCTCTCCTTATGTATGGAACGATAAACGTGGATAAATAAAAAATAGTTGTATAGTTTTGATGTATACGACGAGACGGATCTGAGCATAGTTAAGTCATGATAGGACAACGATTATCACAAACAAACGAAAAATATTACAGTACACTACAGTGTCCGATGTGTCATTTCACCAAATTTTATCACCATTTTTTGGAACTAAACACACAGCCCTTATCGGCTTGTCGTCCGAAGAAAAATCTCACGTGATTTGACCAAACTCTACGCCTAAATAGTAGAAGATGTACTAATAAAAAAGAGAAAACAGTACTACATGACGTAAACGATGACATCAACGTGCATACAAGAGAGTTTGAAACTAAAAAAACTGTAACTCTCACACGGAGTATCCAAATTAAGTTATGATTACACCATGAATTATAGTTTTTACGATAAAATCTTTAAAATAAGTCGATGTTTGAAAGAAAAATATTTTACAAACATTTTTTAATGAAACTAGAAAATTTTCTAAATACTTAAATAATGGGAACAAATTAAAATTTTCTGCGAACAAAAAGTTTAATGGCACGCGCACAAAGTATAACATCATAAATTAATTAGTCTTTAAAGTTAACAAAATAGCTTCACATAAGAACAAATTAGTCTAGATGAGTTCTTTCAAACCATTTCCAATTTGAAACGATGCTTGTTGTATCCCGTAGATATTTGGATCACCAGTAAGTGGTTATTATATGGCCTGTGTTTTTTTTCGTACTGTTCATGTGATGTTGCTGTTTCGGAATATCTCTGGGATGAAAACCCCCCTATCGTCTGGCTTAACACGGTTGTTTTTTTTGATAAAGACTTAACACGGTTGTTTAATTAGGTGGAGGGTGGGCCTGGTCGTTGGTTTTCTTTTTTTAATGGGTCGGCATGGTCGTGTTGGCCAAACACCGAAACAGGTCATACAAGTGGAGTTACGCGTACCGTATCAAAACAAGAATCAAGCCTGGCAAAGCTACGAGGGTTCTGGCGTTTGGATTATCAGCCAGCAGTGTTTTTCTCTCGGCAAAAACCAGCGCGAGTTAGCCGTGTTTTTGTCTCAGCAAAAATCAGCGCCAGCCACCAGCCAACCGAACAGGACGGAGATGAAGGCAGCTCCAGTGTTACCCAATACCAAGGATCTGTTTGGTTGTAAAAAAAATGGATAAAATTTAGTAAAAAAGTCACATCAGACACTGTAGCGCATTGCAGCAATTTTCGTTTGTTTGTGGTAATCGTTGTTCTACCATGACCTAACTATGCTCAAAAAAATTCGTCTCATCGTGTACATCAAAACCATGTACTTAGTTTTTTTTATTTACCTACATTTAATACTTCACGCATGAGAAGAGAGATTTGATGTAATAGGTGAATAGTGAAGTTTGGAGAGAGAATTTTAAAAAGTCTTCACGCATGAGAAGAGAGATTTGATGTAATAGGTGAATAGTGAAGTTTGGAGAGAGAATTTTAAAAAGTCTGTGGGAAAGCCAAACAATAGTCGGAAAATACCGAACCGGGCACACTGTGGGTGTCGAGCTCTATGTGTCGTGTCAGACGATAAATCGCACTCGGCTGAATAAAGTAAGGCTGACCGCAATGGCGTGCTGTAAAGCAAACGCTACAGTAGATAGCGTGTACTGGGTGGGAAAAATTCGCTGCAGCGGGGTACCGTAAAAGGAACGCAACCATTGCGTTTCGGCCGCCGCGCGCTACATACAGCGCATGTACGGAAGAAACGCAATCTGCCACGGAGGAGAGAGAACAGGGGAGGGGAACGGGCTGGCGGGCTGCCCGCCACCGCCCGGCCGCCCGTCGCCTCCCGGCTGACGCCGCCTCCCACTGCCCGCGCTGGCCTGGCCGCCCACCACCACCGACGAGGAGCCGCGCGCAGCCGCCGGCCTTGCCGTCAACGTGCTGGCCGCCCACCACCGCCGACGAGGAGCCGCGCGCAGCCGCCGGCCTTGCCGTCAACGTGCTGGCCGCCCACCACCGCCGACGAGGAGCCGCGCGCAGCCGCCGGCCTTGCCGTCAACGTGCTGGCCGCCCACCACCGCCGACGAGGAGCCGCGCGCAGCCGCCGGCCTTGCCGTCGCCGCGCTGGCCACCCCCGCGCTGACCTCCGCCCACGGCGCCTGCCTCCGCGTTGGCCGCGCGCCGCCCGCGGGGAGTCGCCGCCCCGGCTGCCCGCTGCCCCAGCCGCCCGCGGGGAGGGGCGACGCCCGCTGGGCCGTCCGCAGCCGCCCTCTGCCCACGGCCGCCTGCGTGAAGCCGCCGCTCGTCGGTCGGCCGCCCGCCTAGCCCATGGACGCGAGGACCTTGCTCCAGCTGGGCGAGCGGGCGGGATCGACGGCGGTCGGCGGATGCCGGGAGCGCGACGAGGCCGTACCCGACGGGGCGAGGGAGGAAAGGGAGGAGGCGGTCGGTGGTGCCGCCGCCCGTTGTCGTCCCGCACGGCGACGAAGCCGCCGCCGCCATCCCGCGTGGAGCCGAAGTCGTCGTCGCCGTCGTCGCCATTCCGCACGGTCACTGGAGAGATAGGGTAGTTGGGGCCGCGGCGGGGGCTCGGCGGCCGGGGGAGGAGGCGGGGGCGCGGGGGTTGGCGGCGGGGTGGGGGAGAGGGCGGCGAAGAGAGCAGAGCCGGGGGAGGGGGCAGGGGGTGCGGGTGGGAGATGGGAGAGAAACGGGGAGGAAGGGATTGAAAAATATCATGTGTGGGTTGGTGGTTGGTACGAAGTTTGGCACGTAGAGAATAGAGAACGAAGAGTGCAGCAAAACTAATGCTGTACTGGAAAAATTCGATGATTAGGCGAGAATATTTTTTTTAGAAGATAGAGATGGAATATAACGAGTGCAGATAGCCTAAGAACATGGTCAAGAAGCATCGCCAAACTAGTTGTGTTCGACCACCACAGATCGAGAATATTTTCTACTGTATACACGGCCCCCACAAATCGACGTTGACGCTGTGGCTATCGAACCGTAGTTGTGTTCGACCACCCAGACTTGCACGGATCGATCCAGGACTGGAGCTCGCCTGAAATCAGTGACAACAGAAACTTCCGGTTTTGCACTAACAATACATGACTAGCAAGAAGCATCGCCAAACTAACTTCTTAACGAGTAACGACTAGCAAGACGCAGAGTATTGCAGCAGAAGCAGCTCAAGAGGAATGGGACGTGGTCACGTACTCACGTGGGTGATCGCTTCGTTTGGAAGTGGACATCGGACGGTATTTTCACCTATTGTCGAGTATTCCATTCGGGCTCTAAAATCTGCCAACGATGTAGGCATGGTGAGATGCTTCGAAACCATGAATGAAGGCAGGGCTACGAAGCTGTAGTTTTGACCCATCTAGCCATGGTGCTTTGTTCAAACCTTGAAGGGAAGCTAAATTCTTACTGTTGTTCTGTTCTGCGGCGCCGGCGACCGGCCTGTTCCGCTAGCAGGCCAGTCGCTGCCGCCGCCGCGAACTACCAGACAAGCCTTGTAACGAAGCAGCATCCGGCTCGGCGGACTGATCAACGCTGCAAGATCGCTTCGAACCATTCCTCGCTCAATTTTTCAGTGTAAAGTTAAGCTGGACAGGCTAGCTAAGTAGCTAGCATTTTTGCACGCATGCAATGCTCCATTTGACCATGTCCTGTCCGGTTGTCCCTCGTTGATCGATTCATGGCCGCTCCGGCGAGCCCAAACCATGCAACCGTTGCTATATATATATACACGCATGGCGCAGCGCAAGCAAACCACAGCAGCACACTGCACCGGTCTCTCCAGCTCCGGCCAAATTTCACACTACGCAGTCTCACTGTCGCCGCGCCGCCGTCAGATATGGCCTCCCCGCCGTCGCTGCTGGTGCTCGCCATCGTCGCCGTGCTCGCCATCTCCTCGCCGGCCGTCCTCGCCTCCGGCGGCCGAGGGGAGCGCGCGCACCGCATCCGCGTCTACGTGCACGAGCAGTTCTCGGGCCCGAACGCCACGGTGGGGGCGGTGGCGCCGTCCCCGCTCGGCGGCAACTCCACGTTCGGCGAGGTGGGCGTGGTCGACGACGTGCTCCGCGCCGGCGCGGGCCCGTCGTCCGAGGAGGTCGGGCGGTACCAGGGCCTCTTCGCCGGCGCGGCCCTGGCCGACGGCAGCTACTTCTCGGCCATCACGCTCGTGTTCACCGCCGGCGAGCACCGCGGCAGCACGCTGTCCCTGCAGGGGAGGTACAGCTTCCCCGTCGACGAGGTCCTCGAGCGCGCCGTCGTGGGCGGCACCGGCGGGTTCAGGATGGCGCGTGGCTTCTCCCTGCTGAAGGTCGTGAGGACTCTGCCGGAGGTGGCCGTGTTCCGGCTTGACCTGACCGTGTTCGTCCCCCGTGGCGGGTATTAATTAACCGCCTAGAATTCTGTTGTTTCGTATTCTGGTGTTCTGGACATCAATATTACAATACTATACACTAGTAGAGGCGAATAAGAACAACAATGCTCTGTCAGGCGTCGAGAGAATGCCTAATTTGTGTTGTATACTACTTATACTTGTATCAACAACCGAGGAAAAGTGCATGATCATTGTGTTGTATTCTGGACATCAATCAATCAATATTAGTAGTAAATTAGAGACAAATAAGAACAATGCCGTGTGAGGCGTTTGATAGCGAGGGAATGCTTAATTGTGTTGTATCAAGTATCAACAACTGAGGCATCCTGCTTCGTGTTACTGTTTACCCATTTTGTGTGTTTTCAAGCCACTGTGCATTGCTCGATCATTTTGTATACGTGGAAGTCTGATCTCATAAACTCACTCTGTTATCAAAAGTGAACTAATTTGCTCGTTCTAAACAACATATATTTGGTGGTATATAATTAAGACATATCACTCATGGCAGACAAACAATAAAAGTAATCTGCGATATCAAGCAACGACAAAAAATAAAAGTAAGCTTGCTTGCCTAGCTTCGCCTTTTCTGCGGGGCAGGAGCGACGGATCGAGGAACTGCGGGAGTGGCGAGACCGAGAGGAACAAGGAAAAAATCAGAAACGAACCAAGATTTTCAGCTTTCTCGCGGCGAGGTTTTTCGCTATTTTGTTGGGCCGTACTGGGCCCTGGCCCTTGTGGGCTGCCGGCTGCGTGCGGTCGTGCGATCCACCGGCTTGGAAATTACTGGAGAGAGCGTTCCATTCGCGGCGGTCCGCCGCCGCCGCCGCCGCCACACCGCCGGGTTGCCATGGCGGCCTCGCACATGCGAGCGGCCCTCTCCCGCATCCTTCGCTCCCCATCCCGCCTCCCTATCTCGCACACGCACGCCCCTCCCCTCGTCTTCCTCCACCGCCACCTCGCCTCTTCCGCCGCCGCCGCGTCCTCTTCCGGCACCTTCGCCGCGGAGGACTACCTCGTCTCCCGCTGCGGCCTCACCCGGGCGCAGGCACTCAAGGCCGCCGCGAAGCTCTCCCATCTCCGGTCCAGCGCCAAGCCCGACGCCGTACTCGCCTACCTCGAGAGCGCCCTCGGCATGCCCGCCGCCGACGTCGGGAGGGCCGTTGTCATCGACCCAAGATTTCTCTGCTCCAACGTGGAGAAGACCCTGGCCCCGCGCGTTGCCGACCTGCACGACCTCGGTCTGTCGCGGGACCAAATCGCGCGCCTCGTTCCCATCGCCCCCAACTCCCTCCGCAGCAGGCTCCTCCGCTGCAATCTGGAGTTCTGGCTTGCCGAGTTCGGATCCTTCAACAGCCTCCTGCAGATCCTTAGGGTGGCCACCGGCCTTCTCACAAGCGAGGCTGCCAGGACCAACGTGGCCTTCCTCCGGCAATTGGGCCTGAACATCTCTGAGATTGCTGGCACCACTATGTACTCTCCTAGGTTGTTCTCCATGAACCTGGAGCTTCTCAAAGAGACTGTCCAGCGAGTCGAGGAGTTGGGCATCGGTCGTGGGACGGGGATGTTCCGCTACGCGCTTGCTTTGTTTACTGTTACTGTCGCCGAGAAAATACGGCTGCTACAAGAGGTTGGGTTCTCAAAGGATGATGTGCTGGTGATTTTGAGGAGGCAACCGCTCGTCCTGGGCTTATCCGAGCAAAAGATTCAGAGAAATGTGGATTTCTTAATGAAGGATGTCGGTGTGGAGGCATCCTATATTATGCGAAGGCCAGTGCTGCTCAAGTATAGTGTTGAGCGGCGGTTGTTACCACGGCATTGCTTGCTCAAAGTTCTCAAGGAGAAGGGACTGCTGAAGGATGAGCTGGGCTACTATACTACTGCCAAGATGAGTGAGAAGAATTTTCTGGAAAGGTTTGTGCGTCCTTTCAAAAACCATGTCCCAGGCCTCACGGACGATTACGGCTCCATATGCTTGGGGAAGGTGAAGGATGGAATTGCGTAGTCAAAAGACTGAAATGGATGTCCCTGAAGCTTGTAGCGGAAAGAACAAGTGCGTACTTTTACAAATTGGCTGCTGGTGCAAATGTTTCATTGTTAGTCATTTAGTTCCTGAGTGACGTGACTCTTACCTATTCCTTTGTAATCAATTTTCTTTTATTAATCACATATCAGGGGTGTATACTATACCTCACTGGCTCTAATGGCAAGCTAAGTGCTCGGCTCAGGGTCAGTGAGCTTGTGTGTTAGTCATAAAAAGGAACATATTAACACTTGTCGGTTACATGGTTTATAAGTGTCCTTTTATCTTTGAGAAACAAGGAGGTGAGTCAAGCGGGAAAACCCACCTTGTGGGTATATATACATTCATAGTACTTTATGAATATATTCATAGTCATATATTCACAAAGACACATGGGTCAGCTGTACTCAGTTTTTCTTGGAGTTACTGCCTATCACAATAACCATTGCTAGAATGTCACTTGGTGACGTGGTTAAGTGATGTTTCCACATCCAAGTCAGTCCCAATAGCCTCATATGATTTGCTACAGATACATAGGTTGAATCTCTCAGAAGATTTGTAGTATTCCCACTTTCTAAGTGCTTCTTGCTCTTACAGATTGCTTTGAACAATGTTTTATACAGTTCACTGGATCAGCTTGATAATATATTGATTGTACCTTCCTACAGGTCTAACGGTGACTGAATCTAGGGCAGCATTATAGTGGTCCAGATCCAGGGTGCTGGTTGCCAACCTGGCATAACCTGCAAGTTGTTTCTAGTTGTCCGAGTGAGGTGTATAATTCACCCAATGTACAAGCAATATGAAAGATCAAGCGCATTGTAGGCACTTAAAGGAGATGAAACAAAACTGATGATAAAATTCTCTCCCTGTTATCTTATCATCCACTATCTTGTGAAATTTAATGCCCTTTTTTAGAAAAAAAAAGCATAGTGTTCTAGCAAGATAACCTGAAATTTATTCGGAGTTGAATAATTAGTGTGCAATACAAATGTATGGCATGAATTGGTTTTAGATGGCGATGGTCATTTCTCTATACAAGGATGTTTAGTTGATAGAACTTCTTACTGAGTTATTGTAGCATGAATAGCAGAAGCAAAAAAGCAGAACCATCAGCTTTCTAAATTGCGGATATTGATGGTCCCAAATGTATTTATCAATCTAATTTGTTTGATTATATTGCACTGCAGAATGTTTTGTGTTTCTAGATCTTTTGGAGATAACTCAAGATATCAACTTCTCATATATGGTTTCTTCCTGTTTCAGCAAATGTGGTGTTTGTCAAATTAATATACTTTGATATGCTTGAAAATAGTAGTAAAGATTGTGTGCCTTAAACCACAATTCGAGTTGCTATGATCCCAATAAGCCGTCAACATTTTCCAAATTCGCTGTTGTTTTTTTACCCAAATGTGATTTATCACTCCTCCATTGTTGAGCATGAGGATAAGCCAATAGCGAAAATATTATGCTGTTTTCATAAACAGGTTATGTGCAGTAACTCGATGCCACCTGAGTATCGTCCAGTTTGCTACCTGTTGTACCCATCGGTCTCTGGCTCCCTGTCGATTATTCCGAACGTTACATGCTGCAGCCTGCCCACCCGCAAATGCTTTCATGCTTGCTGACGCCTGACCTAGAGCTCTTGTGATTGCAATAGCAAAGTGTAGTCTTTCTGAATGAGAAAAAGTTTTCACAGCAGAAAAGTTCACTATAATTCGACAATCTTGTTTTTCCTGATGATACTTCTTGCACATTTGGACAATTCAACCATGAACAATAAGGTCATATGTGAGACTTGGCGCTATATAGAATAAGACCACACCATGGTTTTTATTAATAAGAAGTTACCTTCTTCTGGTTTTAAAAGAATCTCTAAATAGCGACTTTGGTGGCGAGGGGATTTTTTTCAATACAAGCCTCGTAAATTTGCACCACCCGCATTCAGACTGAGACCTGCCAGGTATGTGTGCTTTGAACCCCTAGGTGAAATGGAGAATTTATAGTTGGGTGGCCTTTGAACCCCTAGGTGAAATGGAGAATTTATAGTTGGGTGGGCACGGTGATGGCAATGGCAAACCCAGGGACGCAACACCATCAAGGACAGATACCTGGAGCTGGAATCAATTAGAGCTAAGGACAGTTAAGAGGTGGAAGACGACACGAGAAGACAAAACGGTACAAGAGCGACATGGGCCGGTGGATTTTCATTGGGTGGCTGATAATGGTATAGCCTAATAATAAAACAAAAAGTCATGTATTATATGTAAAACAGCACATCCCTAATTAAGTTGGCGTATTTTACCCGTTTCCTGTGTCTAGTTTACTCAAGGCTGCAAAAGATTATCTGGCGCATATGCATTGGTGCTGGCCTGTCTACTGACTAACAACCGCGTTAGCTTGGCTAACAGACAGCCAGACAAGCTTGACCAGGCTATACAGTATTGGCTAACATGTTCAGTTGCATGTGCGCTACGTGCACACCTTGACGCAAGAAGAAAAAGGGCTGCAATGAAGGTCAAACGCCGTGTAGGAGAGAGGCGGGAGTCTATATAAACCTATCTAAAATCCTGGAACACCTGCAGGTCTCATCCTGGCAGGTGTGCCTCTTGCAGTCCAGCAGCAGCAAAATCTTATTAGGCATCCAGCATTTTAGCTACTCTTGGTATACCACCGGCCATCGATCATGTCCTCCTCGCAGCTTCTTCTGATCTTTCTCTTCCTCCTAGCCTCGTCGTCATCGCCGGCGGCCGTTCTCGCCGACCAGCTGCAGCAAGGCCTGACGCACATCCACCTGTACGTGCACGAGACGTTCGCCGGAGCGAACGCCACCGCGGCGGCCGTGGTGGCGTCCCCGCTCGGCGCCGGCTCGTCGTTCGGCAGCGTGGGCGTCCTGGACGACGAGCTCCGCGCCGGCCGTGACCGCTCGTCCCAGCTCCTGGGCCGGTTCCAGGGCATCATCGTGGGCACCGGCCTCAAGCTGGGCTCCGGCTACCTGACGTCGCTCACGCTCGTGTTCACCGCCGGCGAGTACGCCGGGAGCACGCTCTCGGTGGAGGGCCCCGTGCTCAGCTTCGCCGGCACCATCGAGCGCGCCGTCGTGGGCGGCACCGGCAAGTTCAGGCTGGCGCGAGGGTACTCGCTCACCAAGATCCTCGGCAACCCAACGCCGGAGACGGGCGTCTTCGAGGTCGATCTCTTCGTGCTCATTGTCACACCCCAAATTTTCTAAATTTGGGATGTGAATAAATAATATAAATAAATACAATGATTTTCTCTAATTTATAAAATTTTCCAAGGTTCAAATAATTAACAGGGAATGTAATATATTTATATAAAATATATATAAAACATATATACAATATATATAAAATATATATATATATACGTGTTCTAATTTCAAAACAACATATGTTTATAACACTCTAAAATTCATCTCAATTAAATTGTAGCAACCCTATGAATTTTCTAGGATTTATTAAGGCTTAAATAAATTTTCTAGGAATTAATTGGAGCTTCTAGCCTTTTATCAATTTAAATATCACATTAAACAATTATTTTAGTCAAAATAAGTTTTTGTTGTATTCATGCTGTTGCATTGATTTTTGGTTGCTAGTAAATTAAATTGGAATTTAAATTCTGTTTAAATTCGAATTTGATTTGCTTTTGTTCGAGTTTTAGAAAAGTTTAAATCAGCCGAGTTCATTTTTGCCCCTCGAACTCCTGGCCCAGTCCAAGTTTGCCCCCTGAACTTTTTCTTCCGCTCGCTTTTCCTCCCCGCACTCTTTCTCCTTTTCCCTGGGCCGATTTCCCTTCTGTTCCCTCGGCCCGTTCTACTTACGGCCCAGTTTAGTGCCACATTGCTAGTTGAGCAAGGGTGGAGGCAACTTATAAGCCTTTGTCTTCCAGCCATAGCACCTTCGGGTTAACCCTTTTACACGAAGCGAGGACGAAAGTGTAAGCAGGGTGCTATGTGTACGCGTGCACGTCCCTCGGAAGGGCTGTGCGGGGCGGCTCGTGGAGGGCAGGGTGTTACAGGTGGTATCAGAGCCGACCCTCGCGGTTGCGCGTACGGGCGCAGTGTGCGGGCATAGGGCGCATGGCGCGTATGGCCCGGGTAGGGCATACGGCATGGACTATGGCGCCGGCACTGGACGTACGGTCGTGCGCCAAGGGGGAACGTTCCTGGACATTTGCCCGTGTGGGTGAGTTGCGCCGACGAGGACCCTCGCGGTTGCGCGTACGGGCGCAGTGTGCGGGCATAGGGTCTTTCTTAAGTTCTTCTAGTTCATTAACAGCCATTCTATAGGGTCTTTTAGAAATAGGAGCAGTACCAGGTAAAAGCTCAATAATAAACTCAATGTCTCGTTCGGGTGGCATACCTGGCAAATCATCTGGGAAGACATCCGGAAACTCACAAACAACTATGATATCCTCCAAAGGAACACCACTGGCCCGATTCACTGAGTAAGTTGAAGCTGAGGGTTGTGTGGCTCCAAATTCAATCTTCTCTCCCTGAGGGCTAGTCAACAACACGGACCTCTTGGCACACTGAATTACCGCATCAAAAGCAGCTAACCATCTCATTCCAAGTATGACATCGATTCCCTCAGAGTTCAGGACTATCAGATCAGCAGGAAAATCTACCCCAACTATTTTCAGGTTAACTCGGGGACAGATAAAGTTAGCTTTCATGTTTCCACCAAGAGAGCTAACTAGCATGTTATTTTTCATAGGGACCATGGGTATATTGTACTTAGCTACGAATTGAGCAGTAATAAAAGAATGAGATGCTCCAGAGTCGAATAAAACTGATGCAGGGGCTGAGTTGACGAGGAACATACCAAGTACCACATCCTGGGACTCCTGTGCGGTCTCTGCAGCAACATGGTTCACCTTGCCCCGCATCTGATTCTGCTGGCCTTTGTTGCTCTGGGGCGTTGGGTTCACATTCCTGTTCTGCTGCTGAGGGGTATTCTGCACAGGCGCATTGCCACTCTGGCGCTGTGGGGTCTGAGCACTCTTCTTAGAACAGTTGTGGGCATAGTGGCTGGGATCTCCACAAATGTAGCAGGAACGAGGAGTAGGAGCACTGCTTGGTGCAGCTGTCTTTACTGGAGTTTGAGTAGGGGTGGTCTGGCGATTCTGCTGAAATGCTGGTCGCTGAGGTGGAGGTGCTGACCGCTGACCTTGACTCTGCACAAAGTTACTCCCTTGCCCACCAAAACGAACGGGCATGTTCTGCTGAGGTTCCTGGAAACGAGGGCGAGTGTTACTGCTTGACTGTCCTGAGGCTATGAACTTCCTCTTCTGCTCTCCCAACTCACGACGCTTGCTCTCCAAGCCAATAGCCTTATCCAGCAGCTTCTGAAATGTTGGGAAGGTGTGAGACATGAGTTGATATTGGAGCGGCGGAATCAAACCTTCCAGAAATCGCTCCTGCTTCTGCTCATCCTCCTTCACCTCATCTGGGGCGTAACGGGACAACTGGATAAACTTATCCCGGTACTCACTGACGGTCATCCCACCTTGCTTGAGTGAGAGGAACTCCTTCTTCTTCAGCTTCATGACACCAGCAGGAATATGGTGGCTCCTGAAGTTGGTCCTAAACTCCTGCCAGGTGATAGCATCAGGGGTGGCATGAGCAGCAAGATAAGCATCCCACCAATCTGAAGCTGATCCTTCCAAGCGTCCTGAGGCATACAAGATCTTCTCCCTGTCATTGCAATGAGCCATATCCAGCTTCTTCTCAACGGTCTTCAGCCAATCATCAGCATCAAGTGGATCTGCTGAGTGGGAGTAGGTAGGGGGTTTGTGACTCATGAACTCCCGGTGCTTGTCCCTCTGCTGGTTGTTGTTGTTGTTGTTCTGTGCTTGCATGGCTGCCAAGGTGTTATCCATGCCCTGGAGAATCTGAGTCTGGTTGGCGAGGATCTGATCCATTGCTGCGGATGCTTGATTCGGCGGAGGGTTTGGGTTGGGGTTGGCACGTCCTTGACGAATCACAGGTGGTCGATCCACTCCACTTCCAGACCTGGTGTTTACCATCTGGTGGTTAGAACATGAGATTCAGAGAGTGGTAAAAAGATATAACTCAAATCATAAACAGATAAGAGTTAATGTAGATGAGTTTCCAACGTCAGCCAATCCAAATTCTGAAACAGATTCTGTTCGTCCTAATTAAACAGTTGTAACTCTCGTTCTGTTTATCCAAAAATCATGATCTTTTGTCAGAACGTAGATTATCAAATTCTCAAACTAACCCAGAATCACCTCAATCGGAATTTTGTAGCTCGAGTTATAAAATAAACAAGACAGCTGTATCAGGACCACGGGACAGATTCTGGTTACTCCAATAAAACCATTATATCTCTCTGCCAGGATCTCCAAAAATCACGAAAAATTCCCAGAACCTAGGTTATCAAGTCCTTAATCCAACCCAACTGGATTTACGTCAATCGGAGTTCTGAAGCTCCAGAAACAATTCTGACAGTACCAGGATATCATGCAGCGGCGAGAACAGATTGTCGCAAAACATGATTTATAAGAGGGGTACAATTATATGGATAAAGTGATAGTTGAGGGCTAAGATCAGAGACCAAGATAACCCAAAACTCACTAAATTTATTTATTATTTACTCAATTGTGGTCATCACTCCACCATTAAGTTCAATCATTACAAAGATCCAAATCACACTTTGCACAAAAGCAAACACGATGCATACACTCCTAAACAGATCTAAAACACATGTTACGCACGAGTCTCATCGATTCTACACGTACTGAACTATCAGCAATAAAAGGTATCCTATCTTAATAGGTATGGGTGAAGCAACTGGACGATCCACCAAGCACTGTCTAGCGAGGCGGTGAATGACCCAACAATCCTTCCACATCATCATCCAATGGCGGAAGTGCTTCTCCTTTAAGTTCAGCTATCAGTCTCTTGTTCTTCCTTCGTTCAGCAGCGAGTTCTTCACGCACTTCTTGTAGTTCTCTTGAGGTGTCATCGGCGTGCACGTTGAGCATCTGGGTGAACGCCACCTGGACGTTGAGTGTAGAGTCTAAGCCAGGCGGTTGTGGTACAACCCCAGTTGGAGTGCCTTGCTGCCTTCGAGGAAGATATGCCCAAGCAGTGTGGCTTACTTCAGCAGCCTCTTCATGACAAAGCACAGAAAGTGCCCTCCTGGCTGCATCCTGAATTCCAGCTTCGAAAGTTGATCTGATGGCGATGGCATGATGCACTGCAGCCTCTTTAGTTCCACCAAACTCATAATCAGGCTCCCTGATGTATACAGCGACTTCCCAGTCCTCTGGGTGATCTGGATGTGTCCTCCTCCTTCCACAATATTCTATCTCCACTGGGTAGTTCAGACGCTCGAAAAGCATTCGAAGCATCATAGGAAACCCACTGTTGCCTCCGTCGTGGTGATGAATAGTCACTACCCACATGTCAGACGGCGGTGAGGGTCCTTCACTTCCTTCAGATCCAGCTGGAGCATTCCCTCCTGAGTTAACTTCTTCGTCCATTACTTCCATCTCTTCAGGTTCCGGTTCCTCTTCTTTCACTGAATGCGACGCAAACGAGGAAAGAGTGCTTGCCAATCTACGAGCACCTTGCCTTGTCAGCACCATCTATGGTTTAAGCAAGAAAGGGTTAGAAACAGTTCTAAAGATACCAGAATCAGGTGAGATGGAGAAAAGAGAGAAAAGAAAAGCAAAATCAAGGAGGAGACAATTATCAATGGCTTGGAATAATAGCAAATTAAACCAAGAATAGATAGACCCAGGGTAGTTAAGCAAACTAATCCTTAGAGAAAGACCATTACTATCTAGGCTTGCGTCCTACAGTCAACATAGCTCTGATACCACCTCTGTCACACCCGGTTTTAAAGGCAAAACCAGGTGCATCTCATATGTGCGCCAGGATCAGTTTACACACATATGGTAGACGTCACAAGTGAATATCCATAACCATGCATAACGAAAGAGTATTATAGTACGATTATTACAATACCAGAGTTGACTCAAAAGTCATAGCGGAAGACTTAAATAAACGTTTAACTAACGAAGCCAAGGTGACTCCAACTCCACAGGCATTGACTGGGGGAGACTCGCCTAGAACTCCTCAAAATCCTCAAAATTCTACCAATCTGAGCAGCATTCCGGTGTAGTTGATGCAGTAGAAGAAAGAAAGAAAAGCAACAAGTATGAGCACATACGTACTCAGCAAATGTAATATGACATACAAGGCTGAGGCAAAAAGGTTGGCTGACCATACTGCTGTAAGCAATTTTAGTTGGTCAAGTTTTATTAAGCAACTATTTACTAGCAAATGAAAGTATATACCACCCACAAATTAATGAAGGTCAATTTCCCAACATATTTCGAGTAACCACGATTTAGATCTTGTTCAAGTATGATTATCATGTAAGGGTCCAGGCCGCTCTTGACCGTGAGCACGGCTGTTATAACAGTTTTTCACTCTGCAGAGGTTGTACACTTTCACCATAAGCCGTGATTCCCATTGCCCGAGAGCATTGTACCCTTCCCACACCACGTGGACCGAATATTGGGTTTCACTATGAGACCTTTACAAAAGCACTCTAATAAATGATAGCCCGCTAAGGTTTCCGGTTCAGCAAAGCATAACCCTTCCTAATGAGGTCTGTCTCTTACCAAAGCCCACAGCTCAAAAGGACCGAGCTATACCCCGTCATTCACCGCCCCCCATGCCCCTTTCAGGTAAAGCTACCATAAACCAGAGCACCTAATTAGTCAGTCAAAGCCAGAGCCATGTGGCACTCATGGTTGTACTGTTTTCCTGGGTGGTTCTCCATGTTCCAATTAAAAAGATATGATCTTGCCATTAACTGATTAAAAAGGTAGTAATGGAACATAGAGTAGGGGTTCAATTAACCAATCCCAGTTGAGCAAGCTAAGCATCATCTACCATCAAAATTAATTAAGTAACCCAGTTTCAGGGACAGGAAAATATAGTGGCTAGGCAAATCCTTAAATAGGGACCCATCAAATTAAGACACATGCATGGGTGGTGAAATTAATAATTATTAGGACATTTGCATGACATAATACACTTGCCTTCTTCCCAACTCGGTTGCTGCTCAGATTGGGAGAATTTTGAGGATTTTGAGGAGTTCTAGGCGAGTCTCCCCCAGTCAATGCCTGTGGAGTTGGAGTCACCTTGGCTTCGTTAGTTAAACGTTTATTTAAGTCTTCCGCTATGACTTTTGAGTCAACTCTGGTATTGTAATAATCGTACTATAATACTCTTTCGTTATGCATGGTTATGGATATTCACTTGTGACGTCTACCATATGTGTGTAAACTGATCCTGGCGCACATATGAGATGCACCTGGTTTTGCCTTTAAAACCGGGTGTGACAGAGGTGGTATCAGAGCCGACCCTCGCGGTTGCGCGTACGGGTCAGTGTGCGGGCATAGGGCGCATGGCGCGTATGGCCCGGGTAGGGCATACGGCATGGACTATGGCGCCGGCACTGGACGTACGGTCGTGCGCCAAGGGGGAACGTTCCTGGACATTTGCCCGTGTGGGTGAGTTGCGCCGACGAGGACCCTCGCGGTTGCGCGTACGGGCGCAGTGTGCGGGCATAGGGCGCATGGCGCGTATGGCCCGGGTAGGGCATACGGCATGGACTATGGCGCCGGCACTGGACGTACGGTCGTGCGCCGACGAGGACGTCGGGTTCTTTGAGGGGGGGTGTATGTCACACCCGGCCCAGTTTGTATGGCCCGGTAGTGGCCCATTAGTGCGGGATGCACATGTTTAGTGCCACATTGCTAGTTGAGCAAGGGTGGAGGCAACTTATAAGCCTTTGTCTTCCAAGCCATAGCACCTTCGGGTTAACCCTTTTACACGAAGCGAGGACGAAAGTGTAAGCAGGGTGCTATGTGTACGCGTGCACGCCCCTCGGAAGGGCTGTGCGGTGCGGCTTTGGAGGGCGGGGTGTTACACTCATGCACCGTGCCGGCTACTAGCCAGTTTCCGTTTAATTGCTGCTGGCGTGGTGCCCGGCGGCGGGGTGGTTTCTCTTCTTCTTTTGCGAGACGGGTCACTCGAACATGCTATTTTTGGAACATATGTATGGTGTGGCACAACCTGTTCTTGTGTGTTGGTTGCGTGCCAATAAGATTGTACCATGTTGCACTGTACCATTAAATCTAATTCACTACAAATCTGACATGACAGCACTTTTTTTAAGATTAGACATGACAGCACTATACCATTTCATTTTAATCAACTCCAGTAGACCCTCTAAATAAGCATCCAATTCAAATTTAGAGGGCCAAACAAAGAAAAGCAAACCCTCTAATTGACCGCTATTTTGGAAGGCCTCTGAATTTACAACCCCCCCCCAACCCACACACACCCCACACCTTCACCCTCCATTCTTGGGAGGTCTCTAGGGAGCCCTCCATTCTTTTTGAACTAACAACACTCGACGAGTGTGTTTCTATTAACATAGCAGAAAAATTACAAGACTACGACCCTAGCAGGCCATAGACAGGAAACAAAAAGAAAAAGGAAATAACAACTTGCCCGGTTGGATCGGGACATCAACACGGGTTGCCGCTCGACTACACTCACTGGCCGGTTGGATTGGGGCATCAACTCAACCACACCCTACTCACGACGACAGAGGGGACAAGCACAGCCGCAGCTTCCACCTATAACCGTCCATCTGCGGGTATCGAAACCTCTGAAACGATCCATCGCCGATAAAGGAACCGGAGGGGCAGACACCACCACACCTAGAGGGCCACCGCTGTGCAGGACCCACCACTGCCGTGCTGCTGCACCCAAACCATGAAACCAACCGTCCGACGGCATGAAAACCACCAAGTCCGAAGCAACTCAACGCGCGGGGGCCTCGCCACTTCCGCCGTCACTTGCGTGCGCGGGGACCTCCAAGCCGCCACTTAGCACGCCTCGCTCTCGTGCGCGGGGGGCTCAACCCCGCCACACGGCACCACGCTCTGAACTCGTTTCAAGAATTGCCGTCGAGAAAGCAAGAAGAGGTGCCCCGCCCCCCGGAACTGTCTCAAACTCTAGACCGCCGCCGTGGTTTGAATCATCATGTTGCTTTCCCCCTCACACAAGACACCGCCATCAGGTCAGAAGACCAAAGATGTTGTCTTCGTCGTCTTTCGACATTGTACCGCACCAGGAGTGTGCAACCATGCTGAACACCCCGCCGCGATTCGCTGCAGGCCATGTCGTCACAGAATGAAGACCGTTGGCCACCAACCGTAGAGTAGGCGTCTTGGCGTGAGGTAGACAACCTCCATGTTCGCATACCCTCCGACGGATTTGTCACTACCGGCCGGAGCAATCACAGTAGTAGGCCTGCCGTGCCGCCGGTCGAACGTGTCTCTAGAGACGACGCCTCCAAGAAGGTCACGACGCCCATAGGCGCCGCCGTCGCTCGTCCAGGGCTGGACCGGGTTTTCACCCAGAGACTCGTGCAATAGGGTTCTACCTCCTGAATGACACCCTCAACAGGGAAAGCGACGCCTTCGCCGTCATTCCTCCAGAATGATTCTGGCAAAGGCTTTTGCCCGGAGTGTCGATCCCCGCTGCACGCGTTCGTCGTAGCAAGCCGACACCATTGCTGCGACCGTCCCAGCCGGAGGACGCCACTGTCGGAGCACCATACCAAGCCGCCGTCGTAGTTTGTCACCATACTGCCGGCGCCGAATCGCCGGCTGTCACCACCGCGGCCTCTGCCGCACCGCCGTGCGCGGCACCTCATCGGCCCCCTCCCCGTGCCGCACCATCGCCTGCAGCACACCCGCGCCTGAGCGTGGCCCTCTCTCGCCGGCAGTCACGACCATCCTCGCCACGCGCGCACCATCCTTGCCGCTCGCAGAGCAGATCTAGCGCGCGACCATGACTCCAGCAATAGCCCCACACTCCACGCGCACGCGGTCCCTCGTGCGACCGTAGCGCCTCCCATGCCACCATATCAGGCCGCTGCCAGCGTCCGCACACCCGCGTGCGCAACCTCCACCCGTGCGGCTGTCACTGCTACACGCAGCCACCTCCGCCTCCTGGCTTCCCTCCGCTGCGCGCCGCCGTCGTCGCGCGGCCCGCCGCAGCGCTCCCACTCGCCGCAGATCTGGCCAAGGGATGACCGGATCCGGCCTTGGGAGCGCCGGATCCGCGGCCCCACGCCGCCGCCGTCGCCATGACCGGCGGACCTTCCTCGCGCCGCTCCGCCGCCCCGGAGTGACGCCAGCCGAAAGAAGTGGCCCCGCCGCCGCCGTCCTGGAGGCCCACACGGGCTTCCAGCCGGCCTCTCCGGCGGCGGGAGGGGAGGGGAGGGGGTGGGGGCCTGGTTCGGCGGGGAGCCGCGGCGCCGCCCGAGTCGCCTGGGCGGGGGCGACCGAGCGGTTTGTTTACCTGCCGCTGGCTGGATGAGTCCTCTATTCCTGGGGCTATTGCTGGAGTCACGACAAATTATGAGGCCCTCAAAAAATTAGAGTGAGGCCCCATTTAATATTTGGAGGGCTATTGCTGGAGTTGACTATTGTTGAACATTTTATAGATTAACTTTAGATTTAACCTTATTTCCAGCAGTGGCAATCTGGCAATTTCATGCGCTTTATGAGTGGTTTGGTCCCATGCTGGCACTGGCAATGGCGACTGTAAGCAGCAGCTACGGTCTCACATTTGCATTTGCTCAAATTCGATCTGGTGGATCAACCTAGATAAAGTCAAGCCTATGTAATGCGTCGTCCCGCTGTCCTGCACCAGCAAAGCCTATATCCAAACTCCAAAGGTCACCAACTCACCATGGCCTCCTCCTCGCAGATTCTCTTGCTCTTACTCCTGCTCCTGGTCGCGTCCTCGCCGGCCGCTGTCCTCGCAGCCACCGGCGTTGGCAACGACGACCCGGGACTGACGCACATCCACCTCTACGGGCACGAGACCCTGGCCGGCGCCAACGCAACGGTGATCATGGCCGTGGTGCCCTCCCCGCACGGCGCCGGCTCGTCGTTCGGCAGCGTGGGCGTTCTGGACGACGAGCTCCGCGCCGGCCGCGACCGCTCGTCCCAGCTCCTGGGCCGGTTCCAGGGCATCATCGTGGGCACCGGCCTCAAGCTGGGCTCCGGCTACCTGACGTCGCTCACGCTCGTGTTCACCGCCGGCGAGTACGCCGGGAGCACGCACTCGGTGGAGGGCCCCGTGCTCAGCTTCGCCGGCACGATCGAGCGCGCCGTCGTGGGCGGCACCGGCAAGTTCAGGCTCGCGCGAGGGTACTCGCTCACCAAGATTCTCGGCAACCCAACGCCGGAGACGGGCGTCTTCGAGGTCGATCTCTTCGTGCTCATGCACCCTGCCGGCTACTAGCCAAGTCTCCGTTTGCTAGCTCTACCTGGCGTGGTGCTCGGCGGCGGGGTGGGTTCATTCTCTTCTTCTTTTGCGAGACGGGTGACACTTGAACATGCTATTTTTCGAACATATGTACGGTGTGGCTCCACCTGTTGTTCTTGTGTGTGGTTGTGTGCCAATAAGATTGTACCATGTATTGCACTGTAGTGATGGTTACTCTGTGTTTGGTACCATCAATCTCGCGTAAGAAGATAATCGAACCCCCAAAAAAAGCTACGAATCATTATAAAAAAAAGATGCAAACCAATTTATACTTCAACCACCAACCATAAACAAATTGAACTTCCAAATTACGTTATTGATGCTACATGTATAAAGCATTGGCATTCACTCGATCACATAAGGTCGATGGAAGCGATCTGGTCCACAATTAATGTGATCAAGTATTAGTCACTGCTTCTTTAGTAACTTGATAACTGAACAAGTTGTGTGATGGAACTTGCATGAAATTTGGGTCCAAACTTCTCACTAAAGAAATAATAATTGTCATGAAACTTGGTATAAACATCACACTAGGTGTTAGTCTGAATTTTAAACAGAGAATAGTCCAATCTTCTTCACACCCAACAGCTCTACTTGCAACAGTTCCTCAATTACATGACAATCCCATCATCTCAACAGTCAACACCACATCTATGCCTACCATACGGACACCATAAACTTTAACCAATAATGGACCCAATAGCAAGCAATATGATCATATGGATACGAATCTAGAGTAAGCACCAAGATTTAAGTGTGACGATGATGCACACTCCACTATGAGATGACGCTATAATACACAAGGTGTGAACCAGAAAGAAAGACGATGCTCCAAATCCTCTACAGATTACTGCAAGAAAGGGATGTCCCAAATCCTCCACAAAACCTCTCCTTTGACCTAACTCCCTCAAGAAAAACAAAAAACGACTCTCATATGGTTCGAATTGGGAAAGAGCGGCCAAGGTCGAGCAGCCCAACTGCCCAAGTTCTCCATTTTCCTTTGGGAAGCACGTTCTGATACAGTTGACCTTGCGGAACCAAACCATGGTGCTAAACTTTAGGACTTTTGTTTTAGTACTAGAGATCCAAACACCCCCTCATCCTTGCTGAAATGAAGCTTCTGGCAGCAATGGCGATCGATGATCCATTAATATTGAACAAAAAGCAAGATCATAATTATTATAAGATTATCACGCCATTTGCCCGAGTATGCATGCACACTAGTGGATGCCATTGCACAGAGTTGTCAAGTTTATATGATTGTTTGGAACCTTTCTTCGTCATTAGTTTTTCACTTGCATTGTTTCTCTGTACAATACTACAAAGATGATGTCCTCACCTTTTTAACCAAGAACCTGCGAAAGTTATGTCGTTCATATATAAATAAAGAAAAGGACTTACTGAGTTACGTCAACTTCATGCCATCTTATAGCCCTGCCTCCCTTCTTATCCCTCCTCTTTTGTCCCTCTTATCGTTTTGTTCTCTCTATAGAGCTTTAATACGGGGGAGAGGGGGCTCAAGCCTCCCCCCTATTAGATATATTCCTGGCGGGGCACAATCACTACCTACTCGTGAAAGTATGGTGCATGCCTGACAATCAAGCCAATTTTAAAGACAACGGTGCACCTTCTTACCTCGACTGGTGAATATGGGGAAAATGCACAATCGAGTACCTACTTACCTCAACCGGTGAATATGGAGAAAATGCACAATCGAGTATCTACTTTACACCATAACGTAACACACACTGCGTGTTTGAACATGTTGCTTCTACGCATCTAAGCAAGGTGCAATTAACTTGATAACGTTCAATCATGGGCCGTTGCAAATTATTTGAGATTAAGTGAAGTTCTTGTATCTTGGATGTTTGAGGTTTCTCTTTTCTTTTTTCATAAATCCAACTAGTGTTTTGAAAATTTTTGTATTCAATTTAAGTGAGTGTATTTGTTTTGGTGAAACCTACCTAACAGAGTTTGAATTCTCGACTCAACATAAGTGCTTGTATTTTTTATAGATTTATTGTGAGATTAAACCGATACTATTTTTTATTGATACACAAGTGTCGTAAAAAATAGTAGTTTTGATAAACTTCTGTATACGAATACTGGATACTCAAACTGATGGTCCAGGAGCACCGAAGAGAGGAGATTCGATAAATTCGTTTCGTTTAGCTTTTGTCACTTTTCGAGCGAGTGAAACAGCAGGCTCAGCCCAAATTTGACCTGGGACTTTGGGCAACAATGTTTTTGCAACTGGGCCCATTTGTTCCTCAAGAAGAGAATTAGGTCGCCCAGATGTCTCTTTTCCCAACGGAAAAAGTCCCATTTACCTCCTTGAATACAAGACCGAGTTCGCAAAACCACCCTAGACACGAAAACCGGGTAAACTACCTCCCTCAACTTTCAAAACCGTTCACCTTGCCTCCTTGCCGTGATTTTAAGCGGTTTTCAAGGCGGTTTTACCTTTTTCAATTAAAAATAAATATCATAAATATTTATTAAACCACAAAAAATATCCCTAAGCTTCTAAAAATTATGAGAAAAATCCTAGAGATGGATTGATATGCAAAAAATTAAATAAAATATTTAAAACTAGTGAAAATGACTAAAAAATTTTCTAAAATTTAAATTTAATTCTAGAAAAATGGAAATATATCCATAAACTTAAACACACATAAAATTTTTTAAATGTATCTTGAATACTTTTCTCAACAAAAACATGAAATGAAGCCAGTATGAATACATTCATCGTAAATGCATTCAACCATCATAAATGTAGATATAGATTTAAATATTTTAATATATATATATTAATTTCATGGTATATATTTTCTATTTTGCTAGAGCTAAATCTAAATTTTAGAAAATTTTATTGATATTTTCACTAGTTCAAATATTTTTATTTAGATTTGTTGCGTCCCATTCCATCTCTAAAATTTTTCTCATAATTTTTAGAAGCTTAGAAATAGTTTTTGTGGTTTAATAAATATTTACGAGATTTATTTTCAATTGAAAAAAGGAAAAACCACCTTGAAAACTGCCTAAAACCACGGTAAGGATGCAAAGTGAACGGTTTTAAAAGTTGAGGGAGGTAGTTCACCTGGTTTTCGTGTCTAGGGTGGTTTCGCGAACTCGGTCTTGTATCCAGGGACGTAAATGAGACTTTTTTCTTTCCCAACAACGCCAAGGGAAAAAACGGCCCATTAGCCGGTCCTATCCGTGGAACGTGGCGCCCAGCCCACTGGTGTGCTCACTGGAGCCGAGATGCAAAATCAGAGATGCAGACATGCATGCAGTTGCACGAAATCGCGTTGCAAACTTCCAAACCAAATTACGAATCAGGCATCTCAGATGCACATTCGCGTCTTGTCGCCCAGGTGCCCAAGATCGTCACAAAATGCTATCCTTTCACCAAGCGGGGAGGGTTGACGCAGTTGGCTAAAGTCAGTCTGAGAGTCTGTTCAAGCTAAGCAGAAGCAGGGCCATTTTCATTGATTGGGTCTAAATCTGAACTGATTCCTGCAAAACTGAAACATATCCAGTATAATATACCACTTAAGATGTCATCCGTGCAGAATCTGCAGACTATTCGCTTTGGGGACCGAGGCTCCAGTTTGGCTTTGGCAGGTCAAAACTCACACGACCAAGCAAGCGACCATACCATCCCTGGTCCCTGTTTAGTTCCCAAATTCATCCTCCCAAATTCACTATGTAAAAAGAAGATTCCTATCACATCAAAATGTCATAACATTTATGCAGTACTAAATGTAGATAAAATCAAAAACTAATTACACAGTTTGGTTGTACTCTGCGAAACGAACATTTTGAGCCTAATTAATAAATTTTTAGACAATTTTTTACACATACAAACGAAATGCTACAGTGGCACATTTATGGCTATAGTGCGCCACTGTGCAGAATCGGCACCACCCTAATCTAGGATGCTGGCCGGTGAAATAAAACTAAGGGTGTGTTTAGTTTCAAGAAGTGAAAGAGAAAGTTTGGTGAAAATGTCACATCAGACACTGTAGCGCACTGTAGCACTTTTTATTTGTTTGTGGTAACATTGTCCTATCATGACCTAACTAGGCTCAAAAGATTCTTCTCGTCGTGTACATCAAAACTATGTACTTAGTTTTTTTATTTACCCACGTTTAGTGTTTTATGTATGAAGAGAGAGATTTGATGTGATAGGTGTATAGGGAAGCAAACCGCAAAAGATAGAACACCTCTGCATCCAGCCAGGCCAGCTACCATCCATGCATCCACTTGTACAATCTGTGCGTGCAAGGCTGACCCGAGCAGGCGGCGGCCCACCAGCCGGCCTCGGGGAAGGCGAAAGGCAAAACTAAAGCGCCGAGCTCGTGTGTATCAGCAAAAGTCGGCGGACACCGCCGCGCTGCCCTTCTCCTTCCGTCCTTTCACACTCATCTCGCGAGAGGGGAGAGCTCCGCTTTGCTTTGCTTTGCCCCCGGCCGCTAGGTCCTCGTCACCGGCGACAATGGCAGCAGCAGCCGGC